>CM062817.1:1744370590-1744970590 GCA_031772625.1 Pinus tabuliformis | reverse complement strand
GAGGCCTTACAGTGCAGACAACCAGCTAGATCCTATGCACTATATCTCAAAGACCAATGGCTCCAATTCCAGATCAAAACATTGGCCCAGAGGGGCACAATCCCATTCCAAAATTATGATCAGTTTATGCATTTATGTGATAATAGTTCAGCCGAGGATAAAGCCAAATTACCAGAATTTTACCTCCATAATATGGCACTACCAGACATGAACTTATGGGATCCAAATGTTGCACTAGGATACCTACAACTCATTGCTATGGCTTCTTGGTTGAGCCATGAAGAAAAGAGGGTAGTGGCAATTTAGAAGATCATAACAAAGGAGTTAAGTGAACCCCTCGTGATAAGGGAAGAACCAGAAAACCCCTTAACTCTCATTTATGTCCATCAACACCTTGCAGACAATCCTCAAGTTCTCCCTGATTATGTTGATAGACAAGCACAAGCTATCGCTCATTTTGAAGATATGGAGAGACTATTTGGTGATGACTGCCTTCATGCATGCATGAGAAGGTGGAATACCTTGTCACATAGCCTAAAGATCAGGGAGTATCACTCCCCAACCAGAATGAGGGAGGCTATGATGAGAGTGCCCCTATATAAACAATCAATGCAAAACTTGAAAGCCAATTGGATTGGTCTTAAGTTCAGTCCTCCACTACTGCTAGGACTGTTGGAAAGGGTTACAGAGGAGGAAGAATAGAAACATTGGGAGGAAGTGGACAGAAAAGCAGGTTTTCATGACAGAGAAGATGATATAACATTAGAGGCTTGGGATGTCAGGGAAGTTGTTAAAGCTATTAAAGATGAAGAACTGGATTAGTTGCTCAGAGGATGAGCAACCCATTCAGCAGGGGGGTGATGATGAGCCCCAGAAATGGGTAACTATATGGGCTCATTCTGCCTATTATTTTCATTTAATCCACCATTCTCAATAGTTTTATGCATGTTTTTGAATATATTTATGTCAATAGAGTGAATGGGGATAGTCACTTTGCCACATAGTCTAATGAGTGTTTATTGCAGATTTTTGGACAATTTTGGACAAGGACCAGACATTTATGAGCAGAATGGCAGCCAAACTCAAGGAAACAGGGCTGAGGACTTATAGGAGGGGTGTCTCCTTCATTAATGACCCCTTCCTCGAGTTCTCCATCAGCAGCTCGGAGTACAAAGGCCCACATCGATGATTCCAAGGGGCAGCCGAGCAAGTCAAGTAGGGTTGCTGTTATCTCCAGTTTTAGGCAGTCGAGTTCCTTAAGTTTAGGAGGACTGTTGGGAGTCCCCAATTGTATAAATAAGAAGGCTTCAAGCCTTAGTAGGTTAGCCATTTCATAGTCTATTTTCTCACTTTGGTGCAGCCTTGTACTCAGCTCATTTTCAAGCTCTTTTTGAAGACAGTTTTGTGATGTAACAACTATTTTTTTTATCAATGAAGATGAATCTAGTTTTGAACCAACACTGATCTTTTCTATAGGGCTGAAGCTCTTGGGTTAGGGCCCAACCCAAGTTTCCTAGCACCTCCTTTGTGTATTTATATGTTTTGCTTGCATTCATAGGATAATTTCTGTTGTTTAGGTTAAATCTTGCTTTGGTAAAATAGGTTGCTTTTGATGGTTAAAATAGTTGTTCTTACTTCAAATTGCTTAAGTAGTTTGCTGTAGTAATAGAGGAAGATCCAAAAAGGCTACTAGTAGGTCTTGACCTCCTTTCTCCCTCCTCAGAACCATGATTTGAGGTCAAGGCACTATTGCTGCCACCAAAAACACAGTTTTTGCCCTTTATGCAATTGCTAGTGTGATGTTTTGAGTTGAAAAAATAGATATTAGTTTGGATTCACATGCTTAGATCCTTTCTTGTTCATTTAACATGGATTTCTCGCATAATTTTCTGTTCATGAAGTTCTGTTCAGCAGGTCTCTGTTTTTAGGTCAGATTTTAGGTCAAAATAGACAAACTCTGTTTTTTTCGGTTCTTGCTTAGGTCAGTTTTGGGAAGTAAGTGTGCAGCTCACTTGTAGAACACTCCAACTTATCATTCCTCCATAGCATAGCCTGTACTAGTTCATCTCTCAAGATTTCCCCACTCATTTGCCTCATTTCGCCAATCTGCCCTAATTTCTGCGTTTTTGTACAAAGTTGCTTTCTTCCCCTTTGAACAAATCCAACCCTCTCTTTCGTTCCTGATCTTCATTGACAGAGTCCTAGACCCTTCAACACCTTCATCCAGCCTTCATTTCCATTTTCCCACCATTTTTCCACCTTCAAACCTCCAAAAACCACTTTCGGCCTCCTCTTGTAGATCCTCCTGTAGAACCTCTTGTAGATCCCCTGCAGCCTCCTATAGAAGTTCATGCGAGCGATTTTTCGAAGTCTGATCACAATGGAAGTCTCCAGAAGGGTACGAGGGACTTCTTAGGACCTCTCCACACCTTCCTCATCTTCAACAAAAGCCAACTCCATCCTCCTTTGCCACCAAACCTCTGCACAGTCACAACTAGTCAAACCATAGGCATAATAATTCCACATAAAAATACCCAAAAAGTACAAAAAGATGATTTCTTCTCATTTCTCTTCAGAAGTAGATTGAATAAATGCAATTTACCTTTTCAGTAGCCAATGGCACCCATTTCAATAGTTTCCATCTCATTTTTTTCAAAATTAGGGTTTGCTAGGGTTTGTGTTTCATTTCAGTTTTCCTTCTCTTTCTGTAAGTAGAATAGCCCTTGTAGAGTTAGATTTCTTCCATCACAGTAAAAACTTCTTCTGAGAACTCATAGAAGTTGGCTTAAGCTCCTAGCGAACTTGCGCCAACTGATCAAGTGACAGCATACAGTAAGAGCTAGTACTTGTGCATACAACACCGTCGCTTCCAAGTTTGTTACGAACTACCGGGTTGATAAAAGTAAAGAAGGAAGCCCCGAGAGTTGCAACATTATTGCTGCAATATTGGAGCTCACCAATTAGGATTTTGTTGGAAATTAACTTTGAGTTTTTTTCACTTTATTATTAAGATTATTCAATATTTGAAACCAATACCTAATCCTTAAGAGGTGATTTTTTCATTTGGCCATTTTTTGTGCTACACCTTCCCAAATTCATATTGGGAGAATGTTGGAATTTAAATAATTATTCCCTAAAATACATTAGTCTACATTTATTTTGTGTTTATCCCTAAATCAAGCTTAAAGGGTGATGTTAGTTTGAGTGATCCACCTTGTTAAACAATCTTATCCTAGTGAACATTTTGTAGACATGTGACATTGCCATTGATAAATAAATGATCATCCTTAATAAGGTTTATAGTGGATTAGTTCTCATTATATCAAATATTAAATTGATATCCTAGGATTAGGGCCAAGGTAAACTCAAAATGCTCAAGAATCTCAAACATAACAGCAAGAATAAGTTCATGGAAGATTGGGAGACAATGCATGGATGCATGTTGAATTATCATTTCTTACACACCATGTGGAAAGAAATTGGTTGAAATTGGGACTATAAAAAGACTATTCAAAGTAATCAAAGATAGATTGTAAGTTTTTTGCAATCATGTGTGGGTTTCATGTAGAATCCATACAAACTAGAATATTTATACTACATGAAAACTTCTTCAAATAACAATGAATGTGAGAAATAACTAGTAACAACATTAAGAAACTATCTAGTGCTGTTTTATCCAAGGAGGCCAAGACATTTGTAAATTATCTAGATGATAAAATATGCAGAGAAAAATCATTTTGGGTAGCTCATAAGAATTCCCTTCTCCCAAGTAGCCTCCTTCTTTTTGAATCTAGTAATAAAAGTAATGCATTTGATACAACAACATTCCTTCTAGGAAATTTATAATGGAAAAACAACCATGTTTTGGGAGGACTCATGGAAACATCTCTCAAAATTCCAAGACCAAAACAACTCAAGGGATTTGTACTTCCACGTAGCTTTCCAAGGCCTTCACAAATTACAAGGCTATTGGAATTTCTCTAACTTGGATTAAACATGGAGAAAATGGTTAATTCCAAGGAAATGGAACCCCAAGTTCAGGGAGGAGTGTTGGTCAAAATTTTTGCAGAAGATTCAACAAAGACTCATCTAGATATCCAACTTATATGATAAATTGTGATGGGCTTATGGATTAATTTTTTCCTTTTCAATTTGTGTTGCCTATAGCCTGGAAGAAGGTTTCTTAGAATTTACAAAGGATTTTATTTGGAGTTGTATCTGACAGAGAAATCTATGGATGAAAGTTCCCATATTGCTCTGGCACCTAGTTCAAGGGAAAAATTTAACCTAGTATAACATTAAAAAACACAAGCATATTGGCCCCTCCCATTATTCTTTGTTCATTCAGGAAGCTAAAAATGTGGAGCATCTATTTAATAGTTTCCCCTATTCCAATCATATATGGAGATATCTAGAAACTAATATGAAAATATTAGTTTGTAATCTATCTAGTATCCCTCACACCATTAACAATTGGAGGGCTCAAGATTTTAGTAATCATATCTTGAAATGCATTTACATCGACCTTCCAAACCTGCTTCTTTGGGTTATGTTGTAGCGGTTGCAACACCCTCCAAGATTTTGGCTTGCACTTAAATTTCAGAGCCTTCCATGGTATTTCATTTATGGTTGCAAACACTTGAGCTCATTTCATGAGCTCTCTTTGAGTCTTTTCACCTCTTTTCTTGCTTGATTAACTGTCATCTTTTGGCATGTTGGAGTGTTTTATCATGTTTGCGGTCCTTTTTTGGTGAGTTCGAAGGTTTGTCTTTGTGTGTTCGAGTTTTCCTACCTATGTAAACATCAGTTGCACACATACACAAAGTTTTTGGCACTATCGCACAAGTGTCATCATGGTCATCCTAGGGTCTATCTCAAGTGTCGCACTTGTCACTTTTTATTCTAGATAGTCTCACAAAGCGTAATGATTTTTCTTGTTTTTCTGGTGGTCTATGTTTTCGCATTGTCAAAATATGCTAAGTGTGTGATCACAATTTCAAGTTCCTCACAGGTTCACCCGCCTCCCACACTTATCTATTTTTCCAAAAATCCTCCCGAACAAAAAAATCTTGTTCCCCGTACCCTGACTAAACTTCACATTGTGCAGTCTCAACCCTTAGTGATGTAACCCTACTACCTAGAAATGGTGCGAAGTCACTTTCCTCTGGGGAAGTTGCACTACACAATTCCAGAGTTGAGTAGACTACCTTCCTCCCAAAAATTGCACAGTAGCTTCTTCAAGCCCAACCTAAACTATGCATTTCCTAAGATCAGTCACCAAGATTCCTCCTACATGCTGAAACCCCACAATGTGAAGAGACCCAAGCCTTCCTTGCCTCCCAAAAATGCACAGAACAATCTCCTAGTGTCCTCCCTCAACCAGGACTCATTGATCCTGAAAATTGCGTAGATTTGTCCTCTAAGGTCCCTCTGTTGCCCAGTCCTTCCCTGCCTTTGAAAATTGCGTAGAATTGCCTCCTAGGGTTCCACCTTACAACAACCATTGATGGCCTCAACTGCAAAATCATGTCTCCCAGTGGCCTGTGCGCAATTTTTCCTGGAAGTGAAGACTGTGCTCAGGAGTTTCTTAGCCACACCTGAGTTGCAGTCTGCATAGTCTCATTAACCAGTCTCCCTCCCTGTCACCTGGAATTGTGCAATGTGTAGTTACTGGGCCCTCTTTCCCAGCTTGTCACCTGTCCTGGGCCTAGTCCATGTATAACAATACATCATCTTAGACTAGGAGGTTTTGGATTTGATGTCATCTCGTCATGAGTGAATTGTAGGAACATGTAAACTATTAGATCATGGTGAGACAATGAAGAAGGAGAATATGGAGTGAACATTCTAGAAGACTCACTTACAGCTGGATGGAAAAACAAGTTTATGAAGAACAAGCAAAGGGAGCACATGCATGCAACCACCTCTCAAGACCAAATATCATTGGAGACCTTGCATCATCAAGCTATGCAGAGGAGAAGAAAGAGAACATCCAAGAACACATCTATCACTTAGTAGCAACAGAGGCTTGACATTTACACCTTAACAAGACATTCCATGTCACAAGTGTCATGTCAAGTCGTGTCATGAGTTGTCAAAGGCCACATCACTATTATGGGCCATATCTGTTATAAATCGGATGTAATGTAAAGTGAAAGTCAATGAACACACATGAATATGAAGAGTCATGTCAGTTGAAAAGTCAAAGGAAGTTGATCGGTCATGAGGGAAGTCCAAGAGTCACAAGGGTCAAGAATCACACTTTGTTATATATACCCCCCTCATTTATGAGCAAGGAATTTTTCACCTTGGCTCCTCCCACGAAGAATAGAGAGATTCAATCACTTTTTTGAAGAGAAAGGAGTGGCTCCAATGTCCCACTACTGGGGCTAGTGATGTATGAGGTAAATATGTGTGGTGAAGTAAAATTATAAGTGCGGACATGAACGAATTCCTCTAGCCTGATAATGGGTCTAGCCACAACAGATACATTCTACGGAAGATTTCCTTGGGTTAGAATCAATCAAGAGGGCCTACCTCTTGTTCACTTATCCTACTTGATGATGTCCTCGCTTGCTCACTCCAGCAATCTCTCACTTCCTTCTTCAAGCTCCTGAAACAAGTAAACAACAACAACGCACAAACATAATAATAGACAAATTGCAATTCAACCTACTTAACAAGTCAAGAAGCATTAAGACACGAATATGTAATATTACAAAACATGTAGGAAATCAATCAATAGTTGCATATATTAATATCAAAGAGAGATTACAACCATTCATCTTGACGCTGCAGTCTTCCTCTGACAAGACCGGATTCCCACACACTTCTGCTAGCGTTTCATGATGGCTTCAAACAACAATAGTTTAAAAGCTCTTCCCTTTATGCTTCACTCCAAACCAAACACACTTCTCCCACACACAACTAGATGGCTACAACTAGTAATAGCTTTCTTGTCTAATCCAAAATAGTATACTCACACTCAGCCAAAACTCTAACTAGCTTATGCTTGGGAAGAAGGGAGGTTTATATAGGAAATATGGATGGGAGATGGATCCTATTCTCATGGGAGAAGGACTTATCCCTTTAGGTAGTTCCAGAATTATAGGGGAAAGGAGCCCAAACTATCAACCTTGACCCCATCTGGCCAAACCATTTACTAGACTTTTGTTACGAAGCTTCTAGAGCTGGAAGCTTCAGCTCTAATTTAAAAAAATTTCCATAACAGGACCGACGTGACTAGAACACAGCTCAGTCACACCGGTCGGCGTGGGGAATAGTGCTAATCTCTGCACATCGGCACGGGGGAGACAAAGGCCATTAGCGTCGGTCTTGTAAACGGGGAAAAGTAAAAGTTTAAGGGGAAATGGTGCAAAAGGGAAATGATCTGCTCATGAAGAGGGACATAATGTGAGTTTGTTCATGAAGGCAAAGCATGTGGGGTTCACTGTAGAGGTCCTCCAGGATCAAGGAACATGGAGTACATGGGCAGTGACAAAATGCTGTGTAACAGATGCCCCCTAAAGCATGAAGGCCGAGCTGGAATGAGGGATGAAATGCTTTATAAATGAGTGCGGGGAACCGGTCTGCTGTCGGAAAACCTGCAAGCAAGTACAGATACATATACATAAATTGAGATCTCTGTCAAATGATACATGAATCGTGGCATGGTCGCAGCCATCCGGAGGATGATCATGTAAATGGATCTAGGTATGGGCACAACCATCCGTCAAAGGGGATCATAATGAAACCAAGGTATGGTTGCAACCATCCAATAATGAGAAGGATCGCATATGATAACTCATGGTCTGGTCACAGCTAGCCATCTAAAAGAGACATGCATATCATCATAAACCATGTCACACCACTTCGTAACCTGGACTTCTGTAATCTGAGTCCAGCGTATTATGCTCCAACATGACCTGATCAAAGTATAGATCCTAGCATCCGAATAGATGTGTTGACGTCGAACATGCTAGAAAGTCACTTGATTAGCAGTCAATGATGTAAACTGTTAACAAGCGCGAGAGAAACCACCAGTAATGACAATGGCCCTCAAGGTACTATCAGCACAATTCACGGAATGTGAATATAGGAACTGGAGTCGAACACCTGCGAAATCACTCGATCGAAAGCCAATGATGCGAACTTGTCGTCGAGTGTGAAGAAATTGCCATTAGGGCATGCAAGCTCTAAGGTACTGGAAGGGAGTCTCTCGGTCAACTTCCTGGGTAATGAGTTGAAGTCGATGGAAAGCGACCGTGTCGAAGGAGGGCTATAATGAATCCCACATCATCGACGTGAGACGAGAGGATGCAAAATGATTTTGGATGATACAGAGAATCAGAGGTAAGTGTAACTACAGAAGGACAACTCTTGAACATATCAGTGACACAACTGGAAGTTTGGCAGCTTTTGGATCCATAGGATCGGTGGTCATGATGACATAGCAGAGATCAGATGGAAGGAAAAAATGAATAGCCCAAACCGAGGAAGGCGAATGATGTAAAGGAGGATGTCCCAACCCGACACGAAGGAAGGAGTGTCATGTTGAAGAGTGAGCTATTGACACGACTAATAGATTTCCAAATTTTCCTGCACCATTTCTGGCGAGTACTCCAATTATTTTTTAATCACAAGCTTGAAGGGGATAGCATATTCTTGCACTGTAAGTTCATCCTTCAGACGAATCCGACCTAGTGAGTTTAACAAGCCCTAGGAAGGAGAAGCTCATGTTCGTCATGGTGACGAATCCATGTCGTTTAATAGTTTAACGAGTTTGACAAAGGTGTAACTTGGTATCTTTTTCATGTTTAGAGAGTTTGAAAAAGACACGTAAAAGAAAACTCCACATGGTCCCTTTTCGTACATTTGTGTCTCTCGAGCCTGAAAAGGTAGAAAACAATACTTGAGAGAACCGCTTGACCATTTCAGTCAAAGAGTACCTTTTTCATAAATAGTGCATCCTAGCCTGAAAAAGGGGTAAAATTATACTGGGCGCACGACGTTTCGCATCCATTAACAAGTTTGAAACGACAAGGGATTGGCCATATTTTTGTTTTTAAAGGGTCGGAAAAGAGCTGAAAGAAAACCCCCCATTTTTATTCTCTTTAACGAGTCAAAAAGGGAAAAAAATACTTGACAATCTTTTCATATGAGTTTTACGAGTTAGAAAAGAGCTTAAAGGTGACTCGTCCTGGAGGAACGAGTGGTATAAAGGGTAGCAACTGGTTCCGACAATGGTGGAACTACTCAAAACATGTAATGGTCAAAAGGTTGGCTAACAAAACCACTCATCACTGCGGTTCATCAGGAAAGGAAAAACAACCAAGTGAAAGCATATGATCGGCCAAAGAGATGGTGGCGATGGAATGAAACAACCAAGGCTCATCTAGCAGAAATTAGCAGATAAAAATGACAATCACATGATGTAAATTGGGCGTGGGTTCATTTTTACACAAGCTTGAACCATGGAGAACTCTGCTTGGATTCATTTTCATGTTTACACAAGCTTGAAACGAAAAACTATGCTTGCTATAAGTTTGCATGCCCACGACATAATGATGCAATTGAGGTAACCATGGAGAACTCTGCTTGGATTCAGTTTCATGTTTACACAAGCTTGAAACGAAAAACTATGCTTGCTATAAGTTTGCATGCCCACGACATAATGATGCAATTGAGGTACAAGCCCCCAAGCTTCATTTTAGTCAACAAGGTAGATGGAATGAAGGTTCACTTTCGAGATCTTGGAAAGACTCGTCTAGGATTTTACGAAATCTTAAGGAAAGACTCGATTTGGAAATGGGAAGTGTTTCATTTTTTAATGAGGTTGACATAGTAAAAGAACTATCCTCGATCCCTTGTTTCATTTTTTAACGAGCTTGACACAAGACAAAGAACTATGCTCACGACTCCTTTTTTCATTTTTTAACGAGCTTGACACAAGACAAGGAACATACTCATGACGTCTGTTCATTACCCATCAGAGAACATGGCCCAAGAGGTCTTCACTAGATGGAAGAACCACGCTTTGGGAGGAATACATGTCATTTGGTATCAAAGATAGATCGGGTTCCAATTCCCCCAGTACATAATGTACTATACCATCTGAGTGATCATCAGCATATGTGGAGATGGAACGGGTAGCCACATAATTGACCTGTCGTGAGGAAGGTACTACTTGCAAACAAGAGCCGATAGGGGACGATGGCTACAAAGGAGGCGCTTGGTGACCAATGAATGACAGTTGATCAATAGTCACAATTCTCCCTTCGTGCGGAAAACAAACCACATGGAAAAGTGAAGAAACAAGAGCTCCCATGACATAAACATATTCGTGTCCAAGGAGAATATTGAAATCTAATGGACCTTAGACTAGCATCACGTCTATATAGACGTTATTTCCTCCCGAAGTAATAGGGAACTTCAGAAGGATCCCTAAAGGTTGATTGGTTCCTTCGTTGAAAGCCAACAGATTTTAGGTGAGAGGAATAATCTGTGGGGATAAGGCCATTAACAGGAAGAGAATCTCTCTTTCCTGATAGATCTTGCAATATGAAAGTACAAGGGCCTATCTTCTCGTTGATTTGAAATGGTTCGAGCCACATTTTCTGGAACTTAGTGTGTTTTCCTTTATCCTCATGGGCTTTGTCCCATTTCAAAACTAGATCACCAACTTGTAATTGCTTTGAACTGGTTGAAGTTGTATCAAAAGATGACTTGATAATTTGCTGATGTTTTGCATGTATAATTCTGGCTTTTTCCCTTTCTTCTTCTAGTTTCAAAATTTGATCATGTCTTAGTTGAATAGAAGATGAGGGACTTTCTTCAATAAACTGCACTAAAGCTAGGGATGGAAGTACTAAATTGGCTGGTATGACAGCTTCCTTTCCATATACTAAATTAAATGGAGAAGTACCTATGGAGGCCTTCTATGTTATTTTGTCAGCCCATAGTGCAAGTATCAAAGATTTATGCCAGTTTTTATGTTTCTACTCAATAGTCCTTTTGATAATTTTGATAAGATTTTTATTGGTGGATTCTGCTAAACCATTACCCTTGGGGTAGTAATTTGCAGAATACTTCAATTTAAATCCCCTTTTGATAGCAAACTCAAATATAGAATTTCTAGAGAAATAAGATGCGTTATCAAAAACAAGAGCGTTTGGGACACCAAACCTAGTAATAATGAATTGATCTATGAATTCCATGATTGCCTCAGAATTTGCTGTTTTCAAAGGAATTGCTTCAACCCACTTAGTGAAGTAATCAGTGGCAGTAAGGATATACTTATGCTGTTTGGAAGAATGTGGAGTGATTTCCCCAATGATGTCCAATCCCCATTGTTCAAAAGGCTGCTCAATGTTAACTGGTTGCAAAGGGAAGGCAAGCTTCCTTTGTCTTCCACTGGAGGTTTGACAACTTTGGCATTTCCTTACATATTCATGAGTATCTCTGAATAGGGTGGGCCAATAATATCCAGCATGAATAATTTTTTGAGCTATTGTATCAGCTCCAAAATGTCCTCCTGCTGGTCCGTCATGTAGCTCCTGCAAAACCTTTTGCGCTTCAGGTTTTTCTAAGCATCTTAATAAAATTGAATCATAATTTTGCCTAAACAATACATCATCTACAATTATGAAGTTTTTCACTTTCAATCTAATGGCACGTTTGTTTTTATAGGAGAGATTAGAAGGAGCATATCCATTTTTTAAATAGAAAATCAAATCTGCATATTGCGATTTAGGATCTATGATACTTATCTGATTGATTTCTTCAGTATCTTCTGTACCTTTAGGATCTTGAATATTGGATGCTCTTGCTAACAACCTGCAAAAACCTTGGCCTTTGACAATCTTTGCTGGCTTGATTTCTAAGTCATATTCTTGTAATGCTGTGACCCAATTTGCTCTCTTTTCTCCTAATTCCCTTTGAACTAGTAATTGTCTTACTGCTGAAAAAGGAACTATAACTTTTGTGTGAGCTTTTAAGAGAAAGGGTCTGTAGTGTTTAATGGCTTTGTATACAACAAAGGCTTGTTTTTCAACTTCCGAGTAATTAAGTTTAGCACCTTGAAGATTTGAGCTGTAAAATGAGATTGGTGCTTCCAAGTTTTGATCATTAATCTGAGTCAACACTGCTGCATAAGACGAGGCAGATGCGAGGGTATATAGTATGAAATGACTTGAAAAATTGGGAGTGCTTAAAGCAGGGGCATTAATGATTGATTGTTTGATAGAATCAAATGCCTCTTTTTCTGCAGGTCCCCATTTAAACACCGAATTTTTCTTAATCATCGTTTGCAATGGTAAAATAATCTGGGAAAAATCTGGAACAAATCGTTTAACAAAGTTAATTTGACCCAAAAATGACTGCATGGATTTTATATTATGAGGGAATGGAATATCAAAAATATCTTTGATTCTATCTGGATCAATATAAATACCATTCTTTGAGACAATGAAGCCCAAAAGCTTTCCTTGATTAAGAACAAAAAAGGACTTTTTTGGATTAAGTGAGATACCATACATTCTGCAGCGTTCAAAGATTTGTTTCAAATAATGTAAATGATTAGATCTTTTCTTGGAAAATACAGTAATATCATCTAAATAGACAACTACTGATTTATTGATCAATCCTTTGAAAGCTATGTCCATTGCTCTCTAGAATGTAGCTCCAACATTGATAAGTCCAAAAGGCATTTTTTGGTAGGCATAAGTTCCCCACTTACTTCTGAAGGTAGTTTTAAGCCTGTCATCAGAATGGACCAAAATTTGGTTATATCCTGAAAAACCATCTAAAAAGGACATTAACTCAGAACCAGCTATCGAATGGAGTGTCTGCTCCATGGTAGGTAAATGGAAGTTATCTTTTTGGCTTGCCTTGTTGAGATTTCTGAAATCGATACAAATCCTAATGTCGCCATTTTTCTTTCTTACTGGCACCATATTGGACACCCAGTTTGAATGTCTGACAGGGAAAATTAGCTTAACCTTCAAGAGTTTATTTAGTTCAGCCTTTATTTGACTCTCTAGGTTAGGATGAATCTTCCTTAACTTCTGTTGCATTGGCTTTTGTTCGGAAAGCATTGGAATAGTATGCTGAATGATCGATGCATCGTATGTTTTCAAATCATCATATTTCCAAGCGAAGACATATTTGTTTTTCCTTAACAGTGTAATGAATGTTGTTATTTCTTCTAAAGAAAGTCCTAATCCCAAATTGATGTTTTGAGGGTTTTTCTCAGTACCTAGGTTTATCAATTCAAATCTCAAAGTGGAACTCTGGAGCTTTGAATTGGTCACCTGTTTAAACCTGTCTTTAATATCACAAAGATCTTCAAGTTTGACCACTGGTTTAGGTATTGAATTTTCTTCTTGTTTTTTTTTCATTTGAAGTTCATGATCATTTTCATCAATGATTTGATCATCGTAGGACTTGTCAGAAGTCAAGACATTTAAAATGTCTTCATCATGATTGAACACTCGCAAATTGGTGACATTATCAGGAATAGATGGTCTAAAAATTAACTCTACTGAAAATCTGTCTGGGCTGTAATCTTCGGATGGAAGGAGTTTGGAAGCAACATTAGCTAATAGGTCTGCCGCTGCATTCTGAGACCTAGGTATGGGGGAAATATTGAATGCTAAAAATTGAGATATGAGTTCCTGGACCAAAGACTGATAGTGTTTGAGATGATTAGAAAGGCAATGAATTGTATTCCTAACTTGTTTTATAATGATTTCGGAATCACCGAACACTTTCAAATATTGAACTTTAAGACCAATTGCCTTGTATAGTCCTTGAACTAAGGCCTCATATTCAGTTGTATTGTTTATGCATTCAAGTTCCAATCTGCATGATAACATGGTCTTTTCTCCCTCGGGACTAACTAAAATACACCCTGCTCCTGCACCTTCACTAGATTTAGACCCATCAAAGTATAGTGACCAAAATAAAGAATTATCAACTATTTTATTTACAGTTTCTTCAGAAATATTAACACATCTTGATCTATCTGATTGTGAGAAATTTTCGATTTGAGATGTGAAATTATTAACTGAGAAAGGAGATGGTTGGGCGGTGAAATTTCCAAAGAATGATTCAGATGAGTAATTCCCCAAAATATTGTTATTGAATGCTATTGGTTGATTTTCTTGTTCAAGTTTAGTAACAGTATGGGTCATATGTCTTTCCCGATCGATCTTGATCTGATTTGGCTTTCTTTTATAAGGTAACCACATATGGGACCAATATGTGGAAATATAACCATGGAGTTTCTCAGACCAGTCTCTACTCAAAATAAAACCATAGAATTTAGGTATATCAGCGATTAAAATATCAATTCTCTGAACCACTCTTGGATCAGCTGATAACCTGATAGTTACTGAGTTGATTTCTCCTAAAACTTGGACCTTAGTTCTATCCAACTGTACAATATGGATTGCAAACTTTTGGGGTTCAATGTTCAGTTTTGAACAAACTGAAGCTGGCATGATATTAGAAGAAGCCCCTGAATCAATCAGACAATTGTGTAAGTTTCTATTATAGATATAATAGGTTAAGAGAAAAGGAGGAGTATGGGAATTCGATCTATCCCCAATTAAAACAACATCAGTAGCTTCTACTCTACCGGGAGGTGGTTGACCTGAGTCATTAGTAGGTTTGGACAATATAGCATTAGGAAGAGGAGAAGAAGGTACAACATTTAACTCCTTAAGAAGTATTTTTTGTTGATCTTTGAGTTTACTAAGCTCAAACATAGTAATATTTGCCTTTGTCTTCTTCATGTCTTTGATAATATTGTAGTCCATAGAATCTGACACTACTAATGTCTTAGATGTTGAAGGTAGATTTGAAGATGATGGTTGATTTTGGGATGGTATCGCTACAGCTTTCTTTGTGGGAACCTTTTCTTTGGTAGTAGTGGTACCTGCATTCCTTTTCTTCGAAGTTGCCTGAACAGGTTCAGGAGTACCCTTACTCCTGGTAGTCACAGGGAAAGCTTCTTGTTCATTTTCTGTATCGGAGTTAGGTAAAATAAAGTCCCACATCCCATGGCATTCAACAGTCTTCTCTTCTTCGGGTTCCTCGGATGGCAAGACTGTTTCATCTTCTTCTTCCTCTTCAGGATCTGAGTCTGCATTGGATATAGCATTTGGTGGTTTTGATTTAGGTTTCTTAAAATTTCTAAACGGCCTTTTTGTTGAAGTCTCAGCTACTTGCTTCTTGATTTCTACCATTTCATTTGACATAGTCTTGAGGACTTTTTGTAGACCCTCCATATCATATGGATCTTTAGGGGTTTTCTTCTTTGAATCATCTTTAAAAGAAACTTTTTTGGATTTTCTATCTTCAAGAGCAGCTTTCTTTTCTAAAGCAATAATGCATTTCTCTACAGCAAGTGCCTCTTTCATGTTTTCAGCTAAAGTTGGTTTTGCAACTCTATCTACAAAAATAGCTATATTTGAAGGTAGGGCTGTTATATACCATTCGCTTCTGATTTGCTCACTTGGTTTAGAGGCGGTTGGAATCTTATTCAAGAGTTTATTAAATCGTGAGTTGAACTCCTTTATAGGTTCTTTAGATTCTATCCTAAGATTCGAGAGATCATTAATTAATGTTGCTAAAGACCTGTCGTCGCCATACTTAGTCAGAAACTGTTCTTGAAAAATGTTCCAACTTGTAATGGATCTAGAGGGCAGGGAGAAATACCAAGACCCAGCTGATCCTTGTAAGGTATAAGGGAAAAGCCTAACAACAACATCTTCCTCTGTCACTCCTTTTAAATTAACTGATAACATGAAATTGTTAATATGTTCTTTGGCTTGTGTTCCAGCATTTGGATTAAATTTCGACAACCATTTTTCAGGATAATTTGGCAATGGGTGTAATGGTGCAGGCATAGTGACCGCACCAGGACTACTCCATGGATTCTGAGCCATTGTAGAACTAATAGCAGATGATATTGTTGATGAAATTCCAGATGTTTGGGAAGGAGTTGATATTGAGGATTGAGTAGGTTGGGATGTTGAAGTTCCCGATCCCTGTTGAACAACAATGTGTAATGGAGGAGTGGATGGTTGACTTCGCACTGGGGAAGATGAGATGGAGGATGATGATGAGAAAGTCTCACTGTCAGATCCTTCAGTGTTCTTTTTTGCCCTTTTCCTTTTGGGTAAAGGCAACTCAGTAGGTTCAATACCGAGCTTTCCGCTTTGAAGTCTGGTGAGAGGGTGAGGTAGATTGAATTGCGAAGTCTCACTGCCTTGAGATACTTCAGATTTCTATGGTGATATCGAAAAGCCTTGAAGTTTATGGATGAGAGACTGAACTTCAGGGGACTCAGGACTTAATCATTCTGAAGTATGGTGGGTTTGAGCAGTGGTAGTTGACTCCTCTTCTTCTCGTTTGAATACTGGTGTTTCAACATGCAAATGGGAGGTCTGAGGTGAGGTGGAGGGAGATTTACTCTTAGAATGGGTTATAGATTTGGGTTGGCTCGCCATTCACAGTTCAGGCCTTCCTTCTAGCGCCAAAAATGTTGATGCCTCGAAAATCACTGCAACAAAATCGGGGAAAACCACCCGGTCCAGATCTTAAAGGTAGCTGCTTTTCCGTTTGGTGTGGTGGCTCCGACTGGAAATAATGGGAACAGTTTCCCAATAATTGGTAGATAGGATGGATAAGTGGTTGATTTTCTTATATCTAATGATAATGAATGAATGATTTAATCTAAAAAGTAAAATTATGAACAACTAATCTATCCCGGGAAATTTCTGCTTTAGTGTAACTTTTGATGATCTTTATCCACAAACAGGCATATAGATGACTCTATTGGTAAACAAAGACATTTATTCATATGATAATTACTTTGTTCAAGTAGTTGAACAAAGTAATGATTAAAACATTATTACACTATTCTTCATATATCATTGACACGGATATGATTGAAAGAATAACATTCCTTAAACATTCAATAGTGATAAGCATAAGGACTGCTGTTAAAACACACACACACACACACACACACACACACACACACACACACACACACATATATATAGATTTATATATATAATGATAGCAAGATTAAATAAATGCTGATTCACATGAAAGAATGAAACAAGAGCATAGATAATAGTACCATATGTTATTTGGATCACTCCCGATATCAATCGCATTCAAATTCCTTTTTCTAACTTAGAAACACTTCCATAACAAGGCAATAGTGCACATCTAATCAAGGCTCTCTTTGTTAAAATTCAGAATACTGGCCCAGTCTTCATAAAAATATATATCAGAAGCACAATAGTGTGACTTACCGATTTGAGTTCATACAAAAACTGAGGACCCCCTCTAAAGACAATGAGAGGGTCTATAAATACTAACTAAGCTAACTAATTGTGAAATAAAAATGCTATTAGGTGGTATGAATAAATCATGAGAATATCCTCGAAATAGGCTTGTTTGCAGTGAGCAGCGTGATTCACTAATTCAGATGGTATTCCTTTGGCTTGAGCTGGCAGATAGCAAGCATGAGTTGCAATTCTGAAGGGTGACTCAGTCGAGAATGCTGTTGGGCTGAGTATGTGGCATCATGGATTTCGGGAATCATGTAACTGATTGCATCGGTTAAACATTTGAGTGCTGCCCTTCGACTGTATGGCTTAACTAAGAAAAACCAAAAGGTATCCCAAGTTAAAATTTGGATGCCGGTGATTAATCTTCCATTCTTCTCCAATTCTTGATTGCATGTTTGTTCCAATGCTTTGGCTGATGGAAATTTACCTGGAGTGCACTGTGAAATCAAGTTAGACAGATAAAGAGTGTCATTGATTAACTCAATTAAATTACTGGTTGATAATCTGCATCTTGAGGTTTCTCTTTCTGCTTTCATCAATTGTGACTGCCATTCTAGGAAAAGGATTTCTTTGTGTGACTCTAGAATTTTAGGCAGATTTGCGGCTTGTCCTTCGCTGGTTTCTTGCCAAGCGAGAAAATTAGTTAAAGTCTCATCGGCCTGTTCCAAATTCTGCCTGGCATCGACTGCTTTGTCAATTATTGATGAAGTAATCTCACAGAGGGGCTCAACCAGGGAAATATTATGACATAGCAACTTTAGCTGTGTAATCAATGCTTTATTGATCTGGAGAGCTTCGGCCCTGAAATCTGCTGGTTGGGGAAGACTCTTGAACTTTTCTACTTGGTGTGATAGTTGAGCGATTTGCTCATCTTTGGTCTTGGTTATTTGTTCATTCATTGTCTTCAACTTGGCCAATGCTTCAGATAATTCTTTTTGTTTCTATACTGTGCCTAGGTCTATCTTCTGCTTCTCTTTGAGCAATAGCTCATTTAATTGATTGTTTATCTGCTACTGTGTTGATAGTTGTTGTTCTAATTGTTCTATTTTTCGCTGTGCTTCGGACGCCTGTGACTGCAATGAAACAATTGTTTGGTATTTTTGCTTAAGTAGATTACTTACTTCCGATTCTTTATCCATAGTGGCTGCCGAATAGGCTCCGGCATACTGAGAAAGTTTTGTGAGATCATCGGAAGGATTAAATTCTTCCTTCCACACCACATTAGCCATCTCTGTTTATGCTGGTAAAAGGGAAGATTGATCAAGCCTTCTCCTTTTCCTTTGCCTTTTAACTACAACCCTATGTTTGGGACTGTAAAAGACATCTAATGGTGGTATGTCTTCTATCTGCAAAACAATTTGATCGGATGGATCCTTAGGAATTATTTCTACATCTTTGTTGATTGGTGGGCCACTGGTCCCTTCAATTGGAACCGTAGTTGTCACTGTCTCTTGACCAACTGTTACTTGAGGTGTGCTGAAACCTTGAGAACTTTCAGGATTGCTTATAATGGAGTCAAATTGTTGCCATTCTTTAAGGAGTTGGGATCAATCTGAGTATCTATATTGATATGTTCACTGCCCTGTTCCTTTTGTTTCTCCTGTTCCGTCTCATGTTTTGGCTCTTTTCGTTTCTCAGGAATCTTCTCCGTAGCAGGAGGTTTGTCAACAATTTGTTGTTCAGGCTCGCTTGACTGGGTTGTTGGGGTAGTAGCTAATAAGTCCAGAGGCAGAGTTTGCAACCTCTATTCTTTGAGCCTATTAAATTCTACCAGCCCTTCATCTTTATATTTCATTTTGGCCAATGTTTTGACCTGAAATAAGGATTCTGCTGAAGAAAACAAGTCATCAAATTCATCTTTTTCATGGTCAAACTTTGTAAGTTTGGCTTGCTCAAGAACAGTATAGGCAACTTTCCTTGGATCGAATTGCCTGTTAGGAATGGTTGCAAGATTGAGCATGTTTATTTTTCCTGCCTCATTTTCTGCATGTTTGTAATCATGTAGAGTGTAAACACCGCATCTCAAAGGAAATGTAGGCCACGCCTGTTTTTTAGAATTCCTAAGAGTTTTAGATGTTCCTGCTGTTGTTATTTGGTAGGCCAATTCTCGAGCTAACAGCTTATCAGGTACATACAGAGGAAGGACATGGGGTCTTTCAAGGCTACCATAAACCCTTATATATGTGAACTTGTTTTCCCCGAACCAATTCCCTACAATAGTCAAATCAATCTCTGCTTCCTCGGAAATCCTTGGGGCAGGCTTATAAAAAATGGCATAATAGATAGGTAACATGAAACCATTACAGATTTGGTACAAGTGGTCTTTATAGTGCGCCTTCCATAACATTTGATGATAAATGTGGATTGGCTTAGGGTCTTGTGAAGTCCATCTCCACCTGAGTATCGGGTATTCAGAATTAAAGCAAAGAATATCCATAACATAAGCACTGTAATAAAAAGGGGGAATGGTCCTGGTGGTTTTACGTGAATTTGATCTAAATTCAATAATTGCAGTGGCTTATTTATTGGACAATATGTTTGCCCAATCCATTACATAGCTATTAACCGCCGCTTCCATTAAAGGAACCATTTCAATAGTGAACTTTGCAGAGTCATGCATTCCCCACATTCTACACATCATTGTCCCAGCATAACAGTAAGGAGATGATAATGAATCCACAAAGTACTTACCCGATGATTCATGTTTGTGCTTTGCGGGATTCTGTCTCCATTGCTTAATTGGGGCCGATTCAGTCTCGTTCTCCTCTGTGAACTTTTCAAGAAAGGCTTTGTTGTATTTCTTTTTAGGTTCGGGCAAGTGATACATCTTCCTTAAGTCATCAGGCTGAAATGAGCCAAAAATCCTTTCGTCAACTGTGCAAAATGTTCTATTTGAAACCGGAATTTCTTCTACCACCCATCGCACTACATCAGTGTATGGAAGAATTTTCTCACGAGCTGCTATCCTGTGCAAATATGAATCGGCTAAATCTTTAAGAGAAGCTTTCGATTTATTAGTTGAGTCTGTAGTAGCTTCTTCCGATACTTCCTCAGGCTCCTCTGCTTCAATTAAATTATAGATGCTTTGCCAACTTGTATTTCCAAGGCCGAGACATGTAGTGTCTGAGATTAAGCCTTTTTTACTTGGTCCTGGATCATTGGTTGGCTGCACTATTGCTGTAGGAACCGCTGCTGCTACTGATTTCCTGGATTTCTTTCCCATTTGTTTCAGATTTGTTGTTTCGGTGAAGTTCTGCACAAGGAATGAAACCAACATGTTACAGAGAATAGCTAGTATAAAAGAATTATGTCAATTGGCGTATAATAAAGGATTATAGTGAAACTGCCACAGATATAATCTAAAGGAAAATCTTGCCATAACTGCTTCATTAATTGGCCGTTTAACCTGTAAATCATGGTGAAGGAGTTTTTAAATACCCATTATATCATTTATATGATGAATGATCCATTCAAGCGTGGCTTAGATCTTTTGGCGGTTAATCAGAAGTAAATTGCAATCGGTGATTGGTAATGTGAATAGAAAGGCTTCAATATTTGCCCAAAATATCTTTCGACTGCCGAAAGGTGATACAATGCATGTAAGCCTTTTAATTACGTTTTCGAAACACGCGCCTTGATTTAACGCATCGCAATCGGGGATGGATTCGGGTCTTATTACTTGTGTCATTTCGACTTCGCCGATCGCCGATTGCAATATGCCTTATCGCATCGGAGGATTTGAATGTGTCATTAAGCATGCGTTGGGTTGCATTCCCAGATTGCCGATAGCGATATCGCATCAGAGAAATGAGGGAGGGTCTTTCATTATACTTGCTATTCGCCTTTCCCGATATCCGATAGTTATTTGCTTTTCGGATCGGAGTAAGTCAATGGGTGTTTGTATATGTTTTCCTTATTGTTGCGATATGCAATCTTGCGATCGCTTTATTGCAATAATAAAGAACTTTATATTTATTTACAAGACCGATTTTATTTCTATTCAAAAAGGTTTATTTTTTATAATATATCATTTCCATTGAACCTTTTTGATGAGGGTTTTTCTAATGATGGGTTAATACCACTTTATTCACACACCTAAGTTTAAAAGGGACCCATTTCATATTAAGATTTTTCTAAAGTAAAATTTTATGAAATGGGGGGTTGTTGTATAGCACAACAAGACCCTAATCGAAAGAGATGACAAAACTACTTGGTGGGGGTATCATATGATTGCCCCCATGCTGTACAGGAATAGGAGAAGGACTCTCCTGAACAACTGGGACAGGAGGGTCACTCTTCGATTCATGAGAATCTGAGGAGACAAGAAGAACATGAGCAGTATGATCACCACTCTCTCCCAAAACAGAGTGAACAACTAAAGGCGGAGCCAAGTTGACACTCTTTTCGACCAATGGTTGGTCAGGGATAGACACAAGAGAGTCTCGCTCAGGAAGAGCAGGATGGGCAAGAGATGAATCCAAGTCAATCTCTTTACCAATCGGGAGAGGGTTAGAAGAAAGCCTCCGATAACCAACAGGAAGTTGGGGTTGAGGAGCTGCAAGGTTTTCCAAAACTTTGGAAGCTTTATCCATAAGAGGACAAAGGTGAAGAAGATGCTCTCCTTCACATAACCTACAGGGGAATCTAATCTTCCCTTTCGTCTTACCATCATTAGTTGAAGGCATAACATCGACATGATCTCTAGAGGTCGACGGGGATGGTCGATTTAGGTCTTCAGACCATACCTCTAAGACTTTGGGAATGTCAGGACAGTCTCGAAGGAGATGGTCACCCTTACACAACTTGCAAGGGAATTTTACCTTCCGTGAAGGATCAGAAGGTTTATCGACAGGGGGTGCATTTGGAGTAATAGCTACACGGTTGGCCTCTTGCTTATTTGACTTCTTCTTCTTCTTCATCATCTTCTTCTTCTTCTTAGCCTCTTGGTTACTGGATTTCAAACTTTCACCAGGCGAAGTAGAAGAGGAGGGTGAAGAAATAGGGGAAGAAGGCAAGGGGTCAACCTGAGAATCATCGTGACGTGATTCAAATGAAGGAGATGGCAGGGCAGGAGTTGGGACACTCGGGATCACCGAGGTCGAAAATAACCAGACAGGTAAACCAATGGTTAACCCAGGAAGGGACAACGTCGCCATATAAGGAGCACCAACGTTTCCAAAAGAAGGAAAAGGACCAGGATTCCCATCTGAGGGGAATCCTTAACTGGTAGACTCTAGAAATGTTTCCATTGGAATTGACCCTAAAGAATCACTAAGGAAGATAACTTTAACCAGGAATATTTCGTGGGAAGTTAATTTTAAGACACTAAAACAAAACTTTGCCTTTTCATATTTTAAGAGTCGAGAAAAGGACGAAAGGTGACTCTAGTCGCTTTCGAAATTAACGAGCTCAAAAGGACAAGTGCTCGATGATATTTTCAAATTTAAAGAGTCAGTAAAGATAAAAAATGACTACTCAGGGTACTCTAGGCATAAAGGATTACCAGGTAACCGTGAATTGCAGAATACCTCCCGACGAACCGAGAAGTACGGGCATGCAATCTCCCCGAATGCTGTGTTCGGTGTATCACATTTACAAGGCGGCAGACTCAGCTTCCAATGGATAAAGGATTGCAAACCTAGTGGGGTCTCCCTTTATATACACAACAGTACGGGGAGCACAAGTGCATACTAGCACTGTCTGACACTGAAGCGAATGACAGCTGCTAGGTTATAAGATGCCGGAACACGTCTCTAGCCTAGGCCACTAAATGTGAGCGTTAAGTTTCAATGCTTCCTTAGGTTAATTTGATGAATTTTAACGGTGGATCTTGAATTAGGTTTCAATCACAAGGCCCTACCATTGTCATCTAAAAACTCCTATATGCAGCTATATGAGAAAAAAGATATTTGTCTTCGATGAAAGTTATCACTAATTGAGAGATAGGGAACACAAAATCAATGCAATAATCAAAGAATGAAATCTTTCTCTATTAAATCTCCTAAATTCACTTAATCTTCCTATAACAACATAAGAAGTTTCATTTCATTTCCAATGCTTATGATAATGCAATTATAGCTTCTCAATAATGCTACTAATGCAATATTTTCGCTTAAGTAAATTAGAATGATGTTCTTCCTTTCATAAAATGCAAAATGAATCTTTCACATAAAGCACTTTAATGAAAAATTTCACAATTTTGAATAAACAAGCATGAATCAAATCCAAAGAATGATAAATGAAACTAAAAACAACTTCCTCTCTGAATCGAACAAACCAAACACATAAATGATTCAATCGACAAACCAAGCAATGTAATCTATGCTTGGAAAAAGAAAGGAGACACTCGAAATAAGAGAACAAATGAGACTCTTTTACACATTCAATTGAAAAGGAAGCATCCTAGTCACTTATGGGAGAAAGAAGAGAGTCTCAGGGTCAAGACACACTAGCACTGGGATGGGAGAAATTTTGATTTTTTCTTACCCCTGAGACCGGAGCGACTTTTGGGCCAAAATTAGCGCCGATTGGCATGACTGACCAGTACTACAACTAGTGCTAATGGCTGATCGGTGCGACCTTTTGGCCAAAAATAGCACTGATAGAGGGATTCAAAGAAAAAATAAAAAAGAACTTCACACAGGGCCAAACTTAACACATCAGAGGGTGGGCTAAACCAAGCAAGCACATAAAGCAATCTAAATGAAGCTTTATAGTCAGGGAGAAAACGACCTAAAAGGCTTACAGGGTCAAAATCACAAGAGAGAAACACACTGGCCAAGATTGGGGTCAGGCCCTAATATTCACTTACAAGAATCGACGTCACTGCCTAACTGACAACAAGCGCCAGAGGCTGGTCGGTGCAACTGTTCCTCAGCAATTCGCGCTGGTCGGTGCGACTGTCAGCAGATTAAGCGCACTAGCCAAGGTAACTAAGGAAAAATAAAAAAAAATTCAAAACAGGGACCAGATTTGCTACTATGAATTTTAGACTTACGCTAGTAAGCAGGAGAAAAGAAACAGAACCAAAGGGAAAATGTGAAACTAGAAAATTTCTCACGAAATCATGAAATCCAGAACAAACAAAAGGATTGGGTTCCCCAATATGGTCGCCAATTTGTGTTGAAGTAACATTATACGTGCAAACACGAACGAATTCCTCTAACTCGATAATGGGTCTAGCCATAACAAATACATTCTATGGAAGATTTACTTAGGTTAGAATCAATCAAGAGGGCCTACCTCTTGGTTTCTTATCCTGCTTGATGATGTCCTCACTTTCTCACTCCAACAATCTCTCGCTTCCTTCTTCAAGCTCCCGAAACAGGTAAACAACAACAGCGCAGAAACATAATAATAGACAAATTGCAATTCAACCTACTTAATGAGTCAAGAAGCATTAAGACACGAATATGTAATATTACAAAACATGTAGGAAATCAATTGATAGTTGCATATATTAATATCAAAGAGAGATTAGAACCATTCGTCTTGACGCTGCAGTCTTCCTCTGACAAGACCAGGTTCCCACACACTTCTGCTAGCATTCTATGATGGCTTCAAACAACAATAGTTTAAAAGCTCTTCCATTTAGGCTTCACTCCAAACCAAACACAATTCTCCCTCACACAACTAGATGGCTACAACTATTAATAACTTGCTTGTCTAATCCAAAATAGTATACTCACACTCAGGCAAAAATCTAACTAGCTTGTGCTTGGGAAGAAGGGAGGTTTATATATGAAATATGGATGGGAGATGGATCCTCTTCTCATGGGAGAAGTACTTATCACTTAAGGTAGTTCCATCATTATAGGGGAAAGGATCCCAAACTATCATCCTAGACCCCATCCGGCCAAACCATTTACCAGACTTCCGTTACGGAGCTTTTAGAGCTGGAAGCTTCGGCTCTAATTTAAAAAAATTTCCAAAACAGGACCGATGTGATTGCAACACAGCTCAACCACACCGGTCGACGCGGGGAATAGTGCTAATATCTGCACATCGGCGCGGGGGAGACAATGGCCATTAGCGCCGGTCTTGTAAACTGGGCAAAACAGAAGTTTCAGGGGAAATGGTGCAAAAGGGAAATGATCTGCTCATGAAGAGGGACATAATGGGAGTTTGTTCATGAAGGAAAAGCATGCGGGGTTCACTGTATAGGTCCTCCAAGATCAAGGAACGGGGAGTATAGGGATAGTGACAAAATACTGTGTAACAATATGTGTCTTGGAACTTTTGCTTAATACATAAGCTTGTTCAAGCCAACACGTTTCCATGCATGACATGTAGATGTTTGTAAGATTATTCTTTGAGCATTTGTAATTCATGTTTGTTTCACATGTACTAATATAGTTGAACTATTTTGGTTGTTTTAGTACTTATCTTGTTGGGAATGTGTTGTATTGGTTATCACTATTGTCTCATCCTTGTGGACTACTCTGCAAGATACTAGACAAACCTTTCTCACTTACTGGTTATAACGACCATCACATTCGTTGTGGACTATTTGGCTAGATGGTGGATGAATATTTCCCTGTACTTTGGTTTTGAAAATTGCCACATCCATTGTGGAGTATTCCACAGGATGTTGGACATACCTTCCTATTTCGTGTGTGCCTCTGCCTGGGTGGTACTATTACCTCTCACTTAGAAGCTCATGCCCCCCCCCCCCCTTTTGTATTAGGAAAACCTAGACACAGTTACGTTACATACTCACCTTTCTTTTCGAAGGTACTAGTGTAACACTCTCGTTCTAAATAGCAAGAGCCAAGGCAAATATTTAAGTATATGGAAACCAGTACATCATACCGGATGGGACTCCTACACCAAATAATGTGAGGTCTAATTGGGACCTTATATCAAGGAGATCCCCCAAATTTTGGTGAATTTAGCACCGTCAACATTTATGGAGGGTCGCCAATAGTTTATGGCTGATTGTTTCACCAACCCCACTCATCCATTTTCTGGTCAAGGTTGTAACATTCATTCTCTCTCCCCTACTCACAATTCTGAAGTTGGTAATTTCTTACCTCCCAGACCCGAACGTGAAATCCCGTACCATCAAATCCAGTTTGTCTACCCTATCACATATCAATTTGCAAAACTTTTTGGATTGGTTCTGGGAGTGTACACCATTCCATACTCTCAAAATAAGCACAAGACTACCCTCACAGGAGAAGTAGTCACATTTGTTGAAGAAGCGATATTTGCCACTCTTGAGGAGCTAGCAGAAGTTGTGGAGAAAGAAGAGGAACCCACAATTTTTAAAAAGGAAGAAGAGGACAACCTCTTACTCTTGGGTTCAGGGCTCGGTGGAAGAGGTGGAGGGGAAGGAAATGAGGGAGGAGGAGGAGAAGAGGAGGATACAACAGATTAGGAAGAGGAATCATCAAATTCAAAAGAGGAAGAGGAGGGCGATGAAGAGGAAAACATGGTAGACAAAAGCTTAGATTAGATGACTCAGGTCCCATTGGCACTTCTGGGTGTCCTTCACAAGATACTAAGACAAGAAAACAAGCTCTTAACGAAATATGACCCTGACAAGACAGTGAAGGCAGAAGATCACTTAGACACTTTCTACCTACATCTGCAGACACTCGAGGTACATTACGATGACGTTGCATGTAGACTATTTCCATGTACCTTGGATGGCAGAGCAGTTGTATGGTACCACAACCTTCCTCCAAACTCCATCCATAATTGGGGGGTATTCAAAAGGATCTTTCTTGAAAATTTTGCTAAAGACAAGACCCCTGCCATGTTACTGAAGGAGTTGGGTAGTCTCAAGATGGAGCAGAAAGAAAAGGTCAAAGATTTCAATCAGAGGTTCAACCGTATTCTGAACAAGTTCTCAAATGACACTAAACCTCATGACTCCATCTCTGTCGACTACTACACTTCTTCCTTGTCAACCAATATTGCATAGTTCATCAAGCGAGCTGTGAAACCATCATTAACAGAAAATTATGAAGAGGCTATTGCCATGGAGAAATACCTACACACTATTGGAGTCATTGTAGATGATGAACCCACCAAGGACTCCAAAGACACAGGTAAGAGGTCCCAAACCTCTGTGAGCAAGGTTAAGGAAAAGGAAGCAAGTGATATTGAGAACCTTACTCGTCTTGTCAAGTCCCTGACTACTGAAGTGGCAGAAATTAAACAAAGGACAAGAGAGACCACTGTGAGTAGTAGGCCTTCCGAGTACTCCCAAAAGAAGAATGTAGCTTCCAGTAGTAATAACAATAGTAGCCATCCGACCAGATCAGTGCAGAGCTCTAACCTGGTTCTAAACCTTGAGAAAATCGCTACAGATTCATACTGCATGTTTCACCACAAAGCCCATTCAGAAAGGACGTGCCTAGAATGGAACCATGGAATGAGCAGCATGGCTGCACAGTTGTGCAACACACTTGAGGTCAATGAGAAAGCTAAGTCTAATAATGAAAATTAAGAATTTGTTACACCTATTGAAGCTCCAAGCATTGGTCACGTAGTAAACATGTATCAGTAAGCTCTCGCCGCCCATAAGACCACCACCCGTATGGAGCCTCCAAGTGACGGTCCAGGCCCAAATAAAAATAACCGATATAACTTGAGAAGTCAAGGGACCCCCACTATGTTTGAGATACTGAGGAATAAAATAAGACAAGATATGTTAAGGATAATAGTTTCGCCAAATTAATCAACACAAAACACTCAGAGAAAGTTCAGGAAGACATCTTCAATGAGAAGTGTTTCCACAAGCAACAAAGACAGAGCCATCTCACTAGAAACCATGAATTCAGTTCCACACCCGAACACCTTGGTGAGTCTTCCCGCAATAGACTATAACATTGTAGAAGACATGAATAAGACTCGTGCAAATATCTCTCTGTTTGAACTTACAAAAATCACGAGTTAGCGAGACATTCTTCTACGAGCACTTAGGGAAATCTCTACTAGTCAAGCCACCTCTTCAAACAAGGGATCTAGTAAGTCTCCTGACGCACTCGCATCTGTGCTTAACGTGCTCTGCATGGAGGAGGTGAGCTCGCTCTATCCACCATTCTTGTTATCATTAAAAATCTTTAACTTCAATGTTCAAAACTTCTTAATTGATTCTGGTGCATCGGTCAATGTCATGCGACTCTCCATCGCCATGAAGATCAATGCTCAATGGAGTAAGATGAGTGCAAAGATCATCCAACTAGACAGGACTTGTGTGCTAGAAATTGGTGAACTCAGGGATGTGATCATCCGGCTAACATCTAATGAGCGAGTTCATCAATGCATCAATATTTTAGTTGTGGACATCTCGGAAGCATACAAAGTATTGCTCAATAGAGACTGGTCAAGCAAGCTGCAAGGATACTTTGCCACTAACTAGTCACACTTATGGCTTCCGTATAAGGGCAGGAACAACCAAATCTGAGTGTTTTCAGAGAGATACATGAAGCACAACATGACTCCCTTGAATGGAGAAAATGAGTCGTTGGATTTCGTAGAACTCATGTTCGACAATTTATTTTAGAGACACAGTTGGGGTGCTATCTTGCACAAACATCCCCTATCCCACCAGACACACATTTGGGCCTCCTTCCATGCCCAAGTGATGAAAATAAAACTTGTACAGTAAGTAGTAGTAGCAATAATGGCAGTAGTACTAGTGTTGTAAGCGGTCCCTGTACAGATGATATGTGGACCATGTACTTTGACGGATCCAAAATGCAGGAGGGCTCTAGAGTCGGTTGTGTTCTAATAGACCCGCTACAGAGGAAACATCTTCTCTCTAGTCACTTGGAGTTTGAGTGCACGAACAACACTGCAGAGTATGAAGCACTCATTTTGGGCTTACATAAAGACATTGACCTCAAGGTTATTGTTTTGAAAGTGGTAGGTGACTTTGAAATCGTGGTGTGTCAGGTATGTAACACTATACATTGTGTGTCACCGCATCTTAAGAGTTATCAACAAGAGGTATGGCGACTCATTTCTCATTTCCAAGCTTTCAATATTATTTTAGTGCCAAGAATGCGTAATGAAACTGTGGATGCCTTGGAAAATGTAGCTGCTAGGATGTTACCGTCAAGGGACAATTATTCTATTGATATTTTGTACAAACCATTTTTCCCAGAAAATATCACTAACTTACGCAATTTGTATGATGATCAATATATACTACATTTGATGGCTAACTATGACGTCTTCAAGGACACAACGATAGATGGGGAGCATGAGCATACTCTGCAAGATGCAACTAGTACAAGTAAAGATAACCTCATCCCCAAGGGAGTGGTATCACTGGAGAAGTTGTACGACTTGCATAACTATTTTCAGGGACCTGTGAATGCTAAGACCCACAACTTGACATTGTCGCATGAATAGATCAATCTGGGAAAAAAGAAAATCTGAAATACGTGAATCTTGGTACTCGTTGTACACCACAAGAGTGGCAAGCTCTTATCCACCTTTTCAAGAAGTACCATGATGTATTTGCATGGACGTATGATGATCTTAAGACATATGACACGCGAATTATCCAACACGTTATACCAATCAAAGAAGGGGCCAAGCCTTTTCAACAGAAATTGAGGAAAGTTCATCCAACACTTGAGCCCCTTATACATAAAGAACTGACCAAGTTGTTGGATACTTAGATCATCTATAAAGTGCGACATTTTACCTGGGTGTCCAACTTAGTCCATGTTAGGAAGAAGTTCGAGGAGATCTGCCTGTGTGTATATTTCCGCAAACCTCAATCACGCCTCGGACAAGGACAACTACCTAGTTCCATCCATGGAGCATATATTGTAGTTAATATCTAGAGCAGAGATGTTTTATTTGCTTGACAGTTTTTTAGGTTATTAGTAGGTTCTATAAGCAGAGCCTGACAGACTCAAAACTATGTTCTGTACCAAGTGGGGCACGTTTGCATTTAGCAAAATGTCATTTGGGTTAGTTAATGTAGGTGCAACATTTCAGCGCACAATGGACATCGCTTTCCGCGGGCTTATCAGACATAGCATATTGGTCTACCTCAATGTTCTCCAGACAATGGTCAGACCACCTGTGCCATCTCAAGAAAATATTTGAGCGATGCCAGAAACATGGGATATCCTTGAATCCCAAGAAGAGCATCTTTGTCATTTCCAAGGGTAACCTGCTTCGACACATTATTGCTAAAAGTGGGATCAAGGTAGATTTGGATAGAGTTCGCATGATCACGATGATCACACAAATTCCCCACTCTGTAAACAAGAAATCCATGTAGTATTTCTTGGAAAAGATCAACTTCCTCAGAAAATTCATCTCCGACTATGCATAGATCATCAAACCCACATAGGAGATGATCAAGAGGGACACAGTATACAGTTGGGGCAAAAGGGAAAAGGATGTGTTCGTCCATATAAAGCAAGCCATAATAGAGGCACCAATGCAATACAACCTAGAATTCAACAAAGCTTTCTTTCTCTATAGTTTTTCTTCTGGAAATTCTCTCGTTGTTATACTCACTCAGAAGGGCTAGTTGAACAATGAGTGATCCATCTCCTTCATGAGCGCGAGCTTGGGATCAGAGCTCAACTATCCCACCGTGGACAAACAAGCTTACGTAGTATACAAGGTGGTGAAGCACTTCAGACTACATTTGCTAAAAAACCATTGCATTATCTTTGTGCCACACCCTATAGTTATATCATTGCTGGTGCGATAGGAGCTAGTAGAGAGAAGGGCGAACTGGATGACAGGACTGGAAGTGCATGATCTTGACATTAAACTAGTTCACACCATCAAGGCTCATGGTATTTGTAAGTTAGCAGTGGAAGCATTTCATGCACAAGAGGAAGAAGAAGAGCTCACAGGATGGGAGCAAGAAATAGAAATGTACAATGTTGAGTGATCCTCTCCCACTTTAGACGAAAACTCTTGGTACGAAGATGTGCGCTGGTACCTTGAGCATGGCACCGCACCCTATCATTTTTCTATGTACCTTGAGCATGGCACCGTGCCCTATCATTTTTCTATGCAGCAAAAGAGGGCACTTCGACTCAAAGAATTATCATACCAACTAATGCATGGGGTGCTATATAGAAAGCACCATAATGGTGTATTTCTCAGGTGCCTAGAGGCGTAAGATTTAGATAAGGTTTTACGTGATCCCCATGATGGACTAGTCAGGGGCAACTTCGCGGGTAACACCACAACACACAAGTTCATGTGGGCCGTTTTCTAATGACCTACATTATTCAAGGATTCTCATGCCTACAATTGCAAGTGTTCGGTCTGTCAAAGGTGTGCCAGCAGAATTCGAAAGTCAGCAACCCCACTATAGCTTGTTGTAGTTGAAGAACCATTCCAACAGTGGGGCTTGGATATCATTGGGGAAATTTTCCCACATTTGTCAAAGAAGCACCGCTATATTTTGACTGCTACAGATTACATCACACGGTGGACAAAGGAAGTTTCACTGAAACAAGTGAACGATCAGGAATTCATTAGATTCCTACAATAGAATGTCATTTCTAGGTTCAGTGTTCCTATGCCACTTGTTTTTGACAATGTAACGTAGTTTTATTCATTAAAGCTTTGTGAGTTTGCATTGCAAAATGGTACTGCCTTGAAGCATTCTGCTAACTACTACCCACAGGGGAATGATCTTTCCAAATTCAAAAATAAGAACCTCATCCGCATCATTGAAAGGACCATATTCTCTAAACAACGAAACTGGCACTCCGCTCTGGTGAATTCTTTATGGGCTGATCGAGTCACACCTAAGCCTTCTCTGAATACTTCCCCTTACTTCCTAGTGTATGGAAAGGAAGCCATCCTCCCGTCGAACATTTACTTTCCTTCTCTCTACTTGTCCCAAGAATTCCAGGGCAAGTCATGTCTTTTAGTTCAACGTAGGATGGAAAATTTACACAAGTTATAGGAAGAAATGCTGAAAGAAAAAGAAAAAATTTCTCTCCATCAAAACCATATCAAGAGATGGTTTGACAGAAATTAGGCAGGCAAGGCTAACTTCAGTGTGGGTGACTTAGTCTTAAAGTGGGACAAATCCCACAAGGAAAAAGGCAAGCACACTAAGTTTCAATCCCTGTGGATTGGTCCTTACACTTTCCATGAGAAGCTTGGCCAATACACATATCGTCTTCAATCACTTGACGAGAAGATTGAATCTCTCCCTCTTAATGGCCAAGACTTAAAATTTTATTTTCAATGAGATCTGAGGCCGTGCCTTGCACTATGTATGCAGCCCTTTTGATTGTTTGTTGTTTTGTTTTCCTTTGTTTTTCTATTTTTTTTCTTATGTAAATAAGTGTTTTGCCTTACTGCGTTTTGACTTCCAAGTCTGTGTGTGGTTGAAGTTCGAAGAGTCTTGTGACACTGCAGCCCTTGTCCAGTCTTATGTCCGTCTTATTTGTATCTAGTTGTAACTTTTGGCTGATGAAGTCCTGATGGAAAATACAATCTGTATGTAAGGATATTTTTGGTCCAACCATGAATCTGTGTCCATTCTGTGAGCCTCATGCATGTACTCAGTTTTCTGCGATGGCATTTTCAAGCTTATCCAACTAGTAGAAACGTAGAAGTGAAAAATATAAATGATAAAAACTAAATCATAGGTATTTACATGCTTCTCTGAAAGAAATTCCTCTTTTGCTCTCAATAAGTCGGGATCCCTCTTCCACCCCAAAATAAATAAGTGGCTATGCACAGTTCTCTTTAAAATAACAAAGGTGAAAGAAGAGAAAGGCTTTCTGCTTGGAGAGGTGAAGCAAGAAACTCCACCAGGGTACTGTCCAGGCTCACTGGAAGTGGAGAAATTCTTGTGTTCCCGTGTGACTTCGTCGGGGTACTGTCCAGTCCTGTTGGCAGCAGAGCAACACCAAAGATGAAAACAATACTCTAAAAATCATAAGATTGCGAGCTAAACTACCCTTCCCAATTTGAAACACTGTGATCTGGCTAAATATTATGTTGTGTTCAACTAACAAGGTATCAAGGGAACCATGTCTGCCATGGGGTAAGTGGGGAAGCCAAAGTAATCTGCATGATGAATCAATACTCCCTAAAGGACCAAGGCTGATGTATTAAAAATGAACCAATACAGAGAAGCTGGTATTCAACTAGTGTGTTGCCAAGTGTTGTAGCGGTTGTAACACCCTCCAAAATTTTGGCTTGCACTTAAATTTTGGAGCCTTCTATGGTCTTTCATTTATGGTTGCAAACACTTGAGCTCATTTCATGAGCTCTCTTTGAGGCTTTTCACCTCTTTTTCTTGCTTGATTAATTGTCGTATTTTGGCATGTTGGAGTGTTTTATCATGCTTGCAGCCCTTTTATGGTGAATTCAAAGGTTTGTCTTCGTGTGTTCGAGTTGTCCTAGCTATGTAAAAACTGGTCACACTCATACACAAAATTTTAGGCACTATCGCGCAAGTGTTGTCATGGTCATCTTAGGGTCTATCTCAAATGTCACATTTGTCGCCTTTTGTTCTAGACAACCATGTTGGTTGGTTTGGGCTTGACCCAGGTTCGATCCTTTACCCTAAATCACTGGCCCTTTTAGCAACAACCTGGAAGCATATAGTAGTCACACCCGAAGTGACTATGGGAGGTTCCAGAACCAGATTTATGGAGCCTTGAGGGATATTGGGATGTGGCACTTTTATTCTATTTTTACTTAATACTTTATTCTTTTACTTCACGATACTTGAATCATCTACTTAACCATGCCATAAAAAATACTGCGTGAAAGCAAAATATAACCAAAATATTGAACAAAAAGAAAATATACACAATACTCATACACAAGTCATTCCCATAAAAAATTGTACTTCTTTATATTTTTTCTTTCAAACAATGTACAATTCTTTGACCTGCACACCCAACTGTATGTGTATAGTTACTCAGCTACAGACTTTAGGCCTCCGCACACTCAACTGTGGAGCCTTTCCTTCAAAATCCAAACATAGAGAGATTCAATTATGCTTATATCATATCATGCTTATGTTATTCTCCACTTACATATTTTCTCTTTATATAATAATTACATAAAAAATACCATGGTCCATATACCATGGTTCTCCTAAAAACAAGAAACTATTGCCCAAAAACCCGTTACAAAAAGAACGGGCTTCGAACCACCCCAAAGCCCCTCAACACCGTGCGATATATAACTCCGCGATACCGCGCACTCTGCTCCCTAAAATGAAAAGTTTCAATGAAAAACTTGGACCAATTTGGGTTGCGCTCAACAGGCCCCAACCACTCACATGTGACTTGTCCCAAGTCACTAAACTACTTTGCCTCAAATCTTTGTTTCAATGTTGTTGTAGGCGATGTTGTACTGCTATAATATCTCTGTTTCCTAGTTTTCATATCTACGGACTTCTTCCAGTAGTGCCTCTATCATTGGTCCAGTAGTCTTCTGCAACATCGCTTCTTCCTTTTGTCAAATATCCTGGAGCTTCCCATCGACTTCCCGCAACAACTACAAAGCCTCATACTTACATGGTTGAGTTATCTCCATCAAAATTTGTTCTTCCCTAATGAGTTCTTCTATCTGCTTCTGAAGTGCCTTAGCTTCACTAATTCTGGCAAGCTTCTATGAGACTGGCAGGGTATTTATAGTTTATCGTATTTCCTCTAGCTGCTTCTGCGTCTTCTGGATTTCATCTTCTATATTTTGTACATTTGGATCTTCCTGCAATGAAGTTCAAATCTGCAATGTCTCGTCCAATAATTTAACACATTCTGCCATTGTCTCGGAGATGCCTTTCACTGCAGTCTTTAGGTCAATCTCCCTTTGCTTGCGCACTTCTAGTGGCATGTCTGGCCGCAAATTCATTTGTAGGTCATTGATCTTGATTTCATTCTCGAACTGCACATCCACAATCTTTTTATTTGATTCCTTGACTGCAAGGCTGAGCTTCGCGACCTTATCTTCTACTGATTTCTCCTCGCGGACCTCCATGTTAGGAATTTCCCTGCAAGTGGGTTCGACCACTTCTTTCAATATTTGGTGTTGTAGCTCTGCCTGTTCCTTGTCCTTGATGGCCTGGTCTAGTTGTTTCTTCAGCGCAACGCGCTCTTTCTCTACATGAATATTTAACTGTGTTGTGCATTGTTCTCTCTCCTTTAACTAATGTATGTCACCTTGGTACATTTCATGTAATATTGGAATGGGAAGTGCTGCCATGTTCATGTTGACATGATCCCAACCTTTTGCCTGCTACTTTACTTCGGTGGATTTGAACTGCAGAGCTCCGACATGTATCTGCATTATCGTCATCCCAAATGTTGTGTCTATTAGCCTTTATGGGTGGAGTACTTAGCCTATATGTGTAGGTTGTTTGGATGTTTGCGCCAATATCTTCAACTCTACAATACTCTGCTTGACGCTTGTCAAGAGTGTGCTATAGCGATCCTCTATTTTGTTCCAGGAATTTGCTATAACTTCTTGGACTTTCTCCCCAATTTCCTCCAAGTCCCCATTAGTAAGGACTAGTGGCATTGCGCCCTTGGATTTATCTGCGTTCTGCTTCTTTACGATCTTCGCCGAAGTTCCTCTCTGCATCTTCCTTTTTCATTTTTCTGTCTTTGTCTACTCTTTAGGTTGTTCTTCATCGTGCTCCTGCTCCTATTCTTGCTCCTGTTCATCCTTGTCTTTATCCTTTCCACTTGGTTCCTCATGCTGCGAAGTTTCTTCTTATGTTTCAGTGTTTCATGCATCCTTCTCCTTTGCAGTCATCCATTCTGTGGGCCATTGTTGTATTAATGTCATCAAATCACCTTCGGTGACCAATTATGGAAGAGGGTGGCATGTCTTCATTTAATCCTTTATAAATTGTAAATAAATCCTATGAAAGTCTGCTTTGAACTTCACAACAAACTTATATTGTTGGTACAAGCTTGGTGACAGTCTCGGGTGCTCATTTACCAACATGTGTAAATCCATGTGATACAAAACAAAGAATATCCTGTTCTCCTGAGCTCACAATGCCTGCTTGGTATACTAGAGCAAGGCATACCATGTGCCTTCACATACATCTACTTCTATCGGAGGAAACTGTGAATCCTCCGACTCCTTCCATGCCAATAATGCTATGATCAATATGAGCCATGCATAGTGAAAGGTCTTACCCTCCTCCTGGGCTTCACGACAATCTTCTAAGAATTATTTGCATAGGTATCTGGCCCAATTGTACTCGATCCCGTTGTTGCACTGCGTAGCTAAGGCCACAACTACTGTGAGGACTTCGTTGGCTCTGCATTTTTGCATAATCTTCCCAGCTAAGATATGCATAGTAAAGTGTACTCCTTGGTCACTGATGGAGTTTATATCGTATCCTTGCATTTTCTTGACCAAGCCAAATTTGTACTTCATGTTATGCGCTATTATTCTATTCTGATCTTTACCCACGAGATCTTCAACGGGGTCTCTTCCTTGGTATGGAAAGCTGGTAATTCGCCATATCAATATCTCGTCAATGGGGATTCTCTTTTCCATCCAGAGGTGTCCGTCGCGCACTAGCACGAGTAATTATCTTACTCAGGTTGTGTTTAGTGTGCTTTTGCCGAAGTCTGGCACATTCAAAATTTTCAATAAGCTTGATCGCTCCAATCCTTTCACCCATTGATGTGGCTCCATTATTGTCACTTCACTTTCCAGGTAATGGACCTGCTCCAGGTACTTGCTTGGTGTGAACTGCGAGTATTTGTTGCTGTCATTGAAGTCATAATCCTCGAACTTCAACTGTGGGATTTTTCCGAGCAATTCTCCCTCAAATGGTATGTTTTCTGGTAACAGCGGTGTAAATGTCCCATACTTTACATCCTTTTTATCTTTGATTGGTTTGGCGTTGGGTTTCCTGGGTGGTAGATATGGCAGCAACGGGGATGGAATCACTGCGCTTTCTATCTCCATCTGCTGGTGTTCGGCTTCCTCCTCACTATCTCTTACGGGTTGGGCTTCTATTTTTGGTTCAATCGGCTTATTCGGCTTATTATTTTGCTTCTTATTGGTTCTTTGCTCTAGAGTCGTCTTCTTCCTTGGCAATCTTCATTGTGAGATGGGTGATGTTGCAGGTGTACTAGATGGTGTTGTAGCTTCCATAACTCCTTCTATACCTTTCTCTTCGAATAATCGAACGAGCTCTTCAATGTTCATACAATAACGCAACTGCAATTTCTCAATACTTAGTGGTTTTCGAGCTCTCAGATAGAAAAGTGCCAAAATCTTGGCGAGATACAGCTTTTTATAGTGCTCATAATCTTCTAACCTCATCATTATCCTAGATCTTGCTTAGATTTTGTTTATTAACTGCATATCTATCCCTAGATCCTTGCCAACATGTCTCCATAAATTTCATTTTCCACTCCTCCAACAACCAGTTTCTATTTTAAAGGTCATATTTCTGGCAAACTTCGATTCACCTTTCATTATAGAACCTCAACATACTCATGATTATCGCAAGGTAACCCTCCCATGTCGAAGCTCTTTTCTGCAGCGTAGTTTATAGTCTAGTGCCCACTTTCAATTGTAGGTGGCACTAAGACTTTCCTTTTTTCTTTTCATAGTGAAGCTACCATGGTAGGGTTGTCCCTATACAATTTCAACCTTCTGCTATTCACCCTCCCTAGTATAAATTCTCCATTCAACTTCGCAAACTGAACTGTGCCTCTGTCTATGATATACTTGATGATATAGGGGCCCAACCAATTCATTTTAAACTTTTCTGGGAACTTTGTGAACTTATTGGCATATAGAAGGACAATATTCCTTCTTGGAACGTCTTCTTCTTGATATGTCGGTCGTGCCAAGATTTTTCTCTCACTTTCTACACTTGCTGATGAAATCCTGCTATAAATCTTTCCTCTAAAGTGAGCAACTATGCCATTATTTCCTTCATTATGTCAGGGTCAACTATGTCTGTAAATACTACAATTGTTAAGCTTGACACAATATAATCCATGGGCATCATATCTTCTTTCCCATAAACCAACCTGAAATGTGTCTAACCTATCAGCTTCTTGCATGCGTTTCTATAAGCCCATAACATTGTTGGAATTCTCAGATCCGAGTCATCTATGTTCACATTGCACACTTTTGTCAGGGCATTCTCCAAAATCTTGTTAAAAGCTTTGACTGTGCCATTTTCCTGAGGGTGATATGAAGTGCTCTTCTGATGATACACCTGGAATTCTGCAGTCAATGCTTGAATGGTTTTATTTAGGAAATGTGATCCTTAATCACTCATCAAAGCCTTTGGACACCCAAATATGGACAAAATATACTCAAAAATGAACTTCACAATAGTTTCTGCGCTGCAATCCTTTCCTACTTATGTCTCAACCCACCTTGTCAAATAATCTATTGTTGTGATTATATACCTCACACCAGTCTTCTTCCCAGGTGGGTTTATAGGTCCAACGAAATCAATGGCCCATTTGTCAAAGGCCTACAATGTCACTTGTGGCACTAATGGCATTTCATCCCTCCTTGATGGCTTCCCAATTCTCTAACATACATCACATACTTGACAATACTCCTTTGCATCCTTGTGTAGTGTAGGCCACCATAATCCTTCTCTTAAGACTTTCTGTACAATAGCCTTCCCTGCATAATATCCACCAACTACACCTCCATGGGCTTCTACCAAAATAGTTTTTCTTTCATGTTCTGGGACATACCTGCGTAATATTGCATGTGGTCCCATCTTATACAAATGTCTTGCTATCAATGAAAAAATAGTTGCTTTCACAACCAACTCCTTCTTCTGCTACGCAATTTACTACACAGGGGCCATTCGTGTAGCCAAAAACCGAATAATGTTTGTGAAGTGCTCATCTACAATATTGATTGCAAAAAACGACGCGTTGGGAAGGTTATCTTCAATGCTTGTTGGTGCTTCTCCTATTTCCAACCTTGATAGATGATCAGGTTCGACATTCAACCTTCCTGGTTTAACAACAACCTCAAAATCGTACTCCTGAAACAACAACAACCATATACAATTTTTCCCTCCTATGACAGGCTAATTCACCATATATTTTATTGCATAATGATTTGTTAACATTTTAAAATGTGATCCCAACAAATAATGTATGAATTTCTGTAATGCATATACCATAGCCAAGCCTTCTCTTTCTGTGGTAGTGTAGTTCTTCTCTGCTTTAGACAACTTCCTGCTTGCAAAATCTATGGGGTGATTGATTTCTCCTGAACCAGGTTGTGCCAATACTACTCTCAAAGTTATGCAAGATGCATCTACATGAACATGAAACTCCTTATTCTAGTCCAGGAAAACCAAGATAGGTGCAGTTACCATATTTTCTTTCAATACATCAAGACTTTTTTGGCATTATTCATTCCATTGGAAGGTCACATCTTTCTTCAATAGTTTCTCCATTGGCGTAGTTATTTGCGCATACCCCTTAATGAATTTTCCGTAATATCCAGTGTGTGCCAATGTAGTGCGCAACTATCTCACTGTTTTTGGTGGAGGTAAGTTCACAATAACATTTATCTTCGTGGGATCCACCATCAAACCCTGCTTGCACACAACATGATTTTTCAGTAGTCCAAAGACTCTCCTATCATCAGAGTATATTTCCAGGAATTTGTGTATGTACTACTTGAATGTTTCAACCACAACTCTTGAAAATATAGCAAGGGTGTTCTTCTCCAAAAGGAATTATCGTATACTGATATGAATCCCACTCTATTGCAAATGTGGTCTTATGCCTATCCTCTAGTGCAATCTTGATATGATGATAGCCAGAAAATCTATTTGTAAATGAATAGGCCTCCTATCCTCCTACATTATCCAACACCTCATCTGTAAAGGGTGTAGGGAAGGGATCATGCACACATGCATCATTTAATTTTCTTAGATCCACAAAAATCCTGATTTCTCCTTTAGTCTTCTTTTCCTAGACCACCATAGGACTTACCCACTCTGATTCTTCCATAGGTTCAATGATCCCTTCTGTTATCATTTTATCTAACTCCTCTTTCACCTTTTCCTTATATTTTGGGTTCAATCTGTAGGGTCTTTGCTTGACAGGCTTCACATTAGGTTTAAGGGGAATCCTCATGACTCCCAAATCCCCTAATATGCCCTTCATTTTTGAAAATTTTGTAGGGAATAGCTCCTGGTATTCATGTAGTAGCTTTGTAACTTTACTAACTGTATCTTCGTCCTAATAGTCTCCAATCGTTGCGAACTTCGGTTTCTCTTATCATCCTATATTCACCTTCTTTGTATTTACTGGATTTTATATATCTAGTATTTTTGGCTAAGGTCTAGTGACTTCATGATGTTCTTCTGATTCTGCTATGTCAATATTGCGTGGATCTTCATCTTCTGTTGCAATAATGTTATAGCATTCTAGTGCATGTTGCAGTTGCGCAGTCCAATTCGGTTGTTTCCATGTCAACAAAGTCGCATTCCAAAATATCTCTTCTCTAACTTTTTGTAGAGACAAATCTATGCATGGGCAATCATCTTCAAAACTGAATATTAGTGTAAATCCTTCAACCAAATCTGCCCAATTTACAGTTCCATGGAGTGGTTTTGTTTCTAGGTACCAGTTCATAGGAATTGTCTCTAATGTGTGGGTAAACCCATGTACCCATTCTTGTTGTGGAATCTCTTCCCATACTATAGTGCATCGGTGAATATGATCCCTAGGGTCAGTTTTACCATCATAATTCACTTCTATTTCTGTATCTATTGACCCAAACCTAATCCACATTAATCTTTGACACTGCTGCCAATCTGCTATATTTCTTTTATGTGCACCCCACCATCTAGTAGGAGTAGACCTCAGGGCTACATCCAAAGCTAACAACCTTTGCTCTTTTGGTATTTTTCTTTCATAATCATCAAGGAAATTTCTTACATTACCTAAACCATCATAGTAAGGAAAATTACATACCTCAGAAGTTATACAACGAAGTGATTTAGTGATCCTTGCACATCGCCTTATAGACACTTCATGTAGCCTATTCTGCCAATTTTCCAATTCTTCTTTTGAATCTAAGGTACAAGAAATGTCCTATTCCCAACTCAATTTTCCATATGCAGTGGGGTTAATCCATTCCTCTTCTTTGGCTGTCAATTGATAGATATTATCTATATCTGTTGCGCAATACTCATCTCTGAATCTCACCCCTTCTGATGGGTCTAATGGAACAATTACTCTCATTTTGTCCTTTCCAAATACCATTTGTCTTTTATTTAAGTTCATTATATCCAAATTATCAAATTTCCAATCTATTCCAAACAATGCTGGATAGGGGTTACTGTCATCCACAATTTATATCACTTCAAAGTCTGCAATAGTGTGAAATCCTTCAATGTCTACTACCACACCAGATAGTCTTCCTAAGGGGGGGATATTATGTTGATTGACCATTCTCAACTAAAGTGGTGACCATTGTAACTTTTGTTTACCTATCAATTCCCATGTATGCTTTGGTAAAACATTGGCATCAGATCCTAAATCTAGAATAACCTGATCCATATCGTATTCTACGATTTGTGCAGTGAGTCTCATTTCTTTTCCAGTCCTCCTCTAATGTTGATTTAAATTGTTAACTATGCTCATATCGCTTCACGGTACTTCTTTAGAAGCACACGAGTCTCTTAATTCTTGGAGCCCTTCTACGACTTTTTGGTTTCTTAGAAACTTCATGCAAGTTTGTAGGAAATAATTTAAAATACTTGGATCCATATATTGTGTCACAACTTCTATTATGTTGTAGTTATTCTTCTGTTTTCGCGGTGCGCTAGAGGTAGAAGCCTTGCCTTGCGTCCATAAACACTTATTTTTCCTTCTAAACATCAAAGGTAGGAGATTTCTCCATGGTCTTTCTTACCCATGCAGTTTTAACTTCCTTCTTTCCATCTGCTTTATCATTTCCAGTCACAACTCCACTCCTTGTTGCAATATTAATGCAAGGTTCATTGGTTCTATAAGTACTTAACACTCCTCAATTACATGATCAAATTATTTGCAATATTTATGTGTCGTAGTAGGGTTCTTACAGTCTCTTGCGAAGTGACTTGCTTGACCACAGTTGTAGCAGATAATCTATCCAACACCTCTATCAGATCTACCACCTCGACCTCTTCCTTGATAGCCACCACGACCACCGCTTCGTCTAATTCCTTCATGTACTTTCTCCTCAGCGTGCATTTTGTATGTGTCAGCACCGCGATCCATCATTAATTCATAATCTCGACAATTATTTTCATCGTGTCCCACCGATTTACAGAACTTGCAAAATACATTATTTGGAGTCTACACAGATTTTTGCAACAAATAAAAATCTTCAAAGCGATTTTCGCCTCTAGTTCTACATATCTCGCACCATACTATGGATCCGACATTCAAAGGATTAGGTGCTCCACTAGCCATGTAATTTCTGAAGAGAGGAAATTTCTCTTTAGAGTGGCCTTCGGATTTTCACTTTGTACACCACACTTCTTCGCGAACTTATTTACTTTTCTTCATATCTTGTAACAGTAGAGTCAAATTTTCCAGCTGACTTTGAATCTTCTACATACCCACATTGGTATCTCCTATCGGTGAAGCTTCTCATTTCATTGCCAATTATAAAGATTCAACTTGAGTTTCTATCTTCTGCAGTGTTAAAGGAAATATGATGTGTGGCAACAATGCATCTATGAACCATTCCTTATGCTATTGCGGAGCTATATCGAAGCTCATTTGATCCAATAATACCTTGAACCTCTCGTCAAATTCCCAAACAAACTTCGTCGGCATTTTTTTTGATATCCTTTAACTCTGTGATACTCTATGACTTAGATTTTGGCTTCTTAAATTCTTTTACCGTCATTTTTTTAATATATGCATATGATTTGATTTGATTGATTGAATACTTCATGTACCATGTCAACTCTCGATCTCAGAATGCCATGGCAAGTTGCGCCTTTTTTACATTTTCATCATGGATCTATTTTGATGTCCATACGGCTTCGCATAAAAACTAGAATTGCTCTAAATCCTCTGATCTAGTCCCTTTAAACATAGGTATCTTAATATCATTGACCATGTTCCATCTCTAAGGGGGAGGGGGAGGGGGATTCATAAGGGGAGGGCAAGGGGAGGGGGGCAGGGGGATTCGTAAGGCGAAGGGGAGGGGGGGTAGAAGGAGTAGGGGGATGGGAAAAACCAAAATTTCCATGGCTATTGCTAGATTCTTGCTTCGACGAACTTTTAGGCTAAAAGTGTGAATACCGAAGTTACTTCAGGGTTTTCAGGGGGATTTTCTTCACTTTAGATTCACTCAGCATAGAGTTATAGTTAGTTTCTTTGAAATTCTCCAGATCTTGGCCACGATATCTCTTTTTAGTGTCTATTCTATATCTTTTCCTAGTTCACGTTGTTCCAGTCTCTTCTTTAGATATTCTTCCAAACATAAGTAATCTAATAATATGAATGCATTTGTAGAACTCCCTTTTCACATAAAAACATCTTAATATAGAGTTTTAAAGATCTCAAGTACTTACCTCGTGGTCCTTTGAAAAATTGTCATTCAACTTTGTTGTAGGACACAATCAAGTCTACCGTGAACTCAGTAATAAATCCTCCCAAGATGTTGTCAATATAGAAGTAAAAAACTCTTGAAATTCTGTTATCAGTGTTCTTGAGTCACTGTATCAATTCAAGATTCCACTCCATAGGTTCGTCTCCTTTAAAAAAATATTTCTCTCCATCAACCTTGCAATCCACTTGTATAACTCCACATTAAATGAAGCAAATAAATTTTCGTACTAATATTCAAGAATATACTTCTGTAACCACCTTTTAGATGATAGTCAAGGGTTTCTATTTTCCTAATCTGCAAATTCTCGTTCTTTCTTTTCTACCCACTCTTGGATTTCCTTCTTCGATGGATGCCACATAAACATATCCCTCACATAGATCTTGGTCCCGACAGGAGAACCATTTGTTGGTTGGTTTGGGCTTGACCCAGGTTTGATCCTTTACTGTGCACTAACAAATCCCTAAATCACCGTCCCTTTCAGTAATGACCTACAACCATATTGCAGTCTCACCCGAAGTGACTATGGGAGGTTGCAGAACTAGGTTTTTGCATCCTTGAGGGATACTGTGATGTGGCACTTTTATTCTATTTTTACTTAATAATTTATTCTTTTACTTCGTGATACTTGAATCATCTACTTAAGCATGCCATAAAAAACCATAAACAATACTGTGTGGAAGAAAAATATAACCAAAACAATGAACATAAAGAAAAGATACACAATAGTCATACAAAAGTCACGCCCATAAAAAACTATACTTCTTTATATTTTTTCTTTCAAACAATGTACAATTCTTCGACCTACCCACCCAGCTGCAGGTGTCTGTGCACTCAGCTGTAGACTTTAGGCCCCCGCACACTAAGCTGCAGAGCATTTCCTTCAAAACCCAAACACAGAGAGATTCACTTATGCTTGTGTCATATCATTGTTTATGTTATTCTTGACTTACATCTTTTCTCTTTATATACTAATTACATAAAAAATACCATGGTCCATATACCATGGTTCTCCTAAAAAAATAACTATTTCCCAAAACCCCGTTACAAAAAGAAGGGGCTTCGACCCACCCTAAAGCACCTAAACACTGCACAGTATATAGCTCCATGGTACCGCGCACTCCGCTCCCTAAAATGCAGAGTTTCGACCAAAAACTTGGACCAAGTTGGGTTGCACCCAATAATTCTCACAGAGGGTAATGCTTTGTCTTTTTGTTCTGGTGGTCTATGTAGTTGCGTCGTCGAAATATGATAAGTGTATGATCACAATTTCAAGTTCCTCACAGGTTCACCTGCCTCCCACACAACCATTTTTCTAAAAATCCTCTTGACCGAACAACTCTCGTTCCCCAGAACTCGACTAAATTGCGCATTACATAGTCTCAACCCTCCTACATAGAAATGCGCAGTATATAGTCACTGTCCTCCAGGGCAGTTTCACTGCCCAATTCCATACTAGAGCACACTAGCTTCCTCCCCGTAATTTTACAATAGATTCTTCAAGCCCGACCTGAACTTCAAATTTCGCAAGATCAGTCACCAAGCTTCCTCTGGCATACTGGAACCCCACAATGCACAAAGACCCAAGCATGCCTTGCCTCCTAGAACTGTGTAGAAAAATCTCCCAATGTCCTCCCCCAGCCAGGACTTATCAATCCCAAAAACTGCAACGATCTGTCCTCCCAGGTCCCTCTGTTGCCCATTCTTGCCTTGCCTTTGAAAACTACGCAGACTTGCCTCCCAGGGTCCCACCTTGCAAGAACCATTGATGGTATCAACTATCTCCCAGTGGCCTCTGCACAATTTTTCAACAGTGAAGACTGTGCTCAGGAGTTCCTCAGCCAACCTCGAGTTGCGTTTTGTGCAGTATCAATAACCAGTCACCCTCCCTATCACATGGAATTGCACAATGCATAGTAATTAGGCCCTCTTTCCCAGCTTTTCACCTGTCCTGGGCCCAGTCCATGGATAATAATGCATCATCTTATACTAGGAGGTTTTGGATTTGATGTTGTCCAGTCATGAGTGAATTGTGGGTATAGGTACAATGTTGGATCATGGTGTTGGCTTGATGGGGCTTGACCCAGGTTCGAAGTTAATTAACCAAACAAATCCTTGTACTACTGTCCCTTTCGGCAACAGCCCGCAGAGCGTGAACTGAGGTCTCACCCGAAGCAGTATGGGGGGATGATGGAACCAAGTTTCCGCACCCTTGAGATGTCTGAGGGGTCAGTTTATTCCAACTGTGAATACCTTCGCGCAGGTCACTTCGTGCACTTTCCTGACCTGCAAGGCCTTCACGCTCTATTATACTTGCCTTCCCGCAGCCCTAATCAGGGGCTGAGGTGATTCGCGCTGCTAAGGCAACGATCTACGCTCTTTCCCTAAGCTACCCTGTGGATCTTACTTATCTTCTTATAACTGTTAGTTAACTTCGCGTAAGCAGATACTTATCTTATATTCGTTTATTCAACATATTCATGTAAGTTCACACAACAAATAAATAGTAAACTTGTAATTCATACCCAATATGCTTCAATGCATAAAACAGGAAAATGACACATAGAATGATAAGAAACTTCTCTTTATTAATTTCTCCAACGGTTACAGACTCGACTCACCCTGCACACTCAACTGCAAGGGTTCGCACACTCAACTGCGGACTACTAGGTCTCTGCACACTCAGCTGCAGAGCCTTTTCCTATCCTATGACCCAAAGACATGACTTTACACCTCAATCAAGACTTAATGCTTCATCTTCTCTTAGATTCTTCTTAGCTGTACTTAGATGTATCTACAACTTAGAGCCTCACTCTATTTATACAATCCCATGGTCCATGGACCATGGGTGGATCTCTAAAGCCGACATTACATTTACAAAAGTAAGGGTGGACAACCCTGTGACTCAATTACAACTTCGCGCTCTACGCCCACACTTCATGGAGTATTTACATCAAACGTAGTCAAAACTTGGGCTTTAAGCCCCAAAACTTGCCTTGGGGGATCCTGCGCCCAACAAGCCCCCAACATAAACATCGTGACTCACCCTCGATGCACTCTGTCGGTGCAGAGATCTTCGTGCAAAGACATCCCAACTCTACTTGGACCGTGGCGAGGTCGACAACGCACTGAGCGGCTGCCTATTGTATCTCCTGGATGCGCTGTTCAGAGACCACAGTATCTGAACTATTTCCCTATATCTGCTTCATCAATCCATGGTTGGATGCACACCTTCAACACTACTTCTTTGTGCCGCACCGCATCTACCTACTCCTTAAGTGCCTTGGCCTGTTGCATTTGTGCGAGCCTCTGTGTAAGGGCCATCGTCTGCGCAGTCCCTTTTATGTCGTCATATTGTTGCTATAGCTCACGTGCCTCTGTCTCCAAGCGCTGTATGTTTGGGTCCTCCTGCAGAGCAGTGAGAACCTCGAACGATTCTTCCAACATTTTGGTGCAGTCCCTCACTGCACTGCTGATCTCTTCTATGCCCGTGGTGATGGCACTGGTGTGTTGTTCCCTCACCTCTGGAGGAGTTGAAGGCTGTGCCTTCAACCGCAGCTCTGCTATCTGGAGGTTTAGCTCTAGCTGAACCTTGGCCATCTCTTCTCGTGCCTCGTGCACCCCTGCTACTAACCTCTAAATGCGTGCCTCTACTGGGATGGCCAACTCAGGGACCTTCTGGTAGGCTTCTTCAAGTACCTGCACTATCTGCCTGTTCTGGGACACGACCTCATCATGCTGCAAGCTCAACTGCTCCATGTTGATTCTTTGTTTGCTCAATACCTATAGTGTGCGACCCTCCTTGGCCCGTAGTTCTGTAGTCACTCCGTCCTACAGGACATAGAGTGTCTCCTGAGGGAGCGCAACCATGTTGATCCCTACTCCCTTCAAAGCGCTGACCATAGGCTTGTCGGGCTCATTTTTTGTAACCAGTGCCCCCTCTGGTAGCACTATTGTGTTGGTCGTGTAGGCGTGCAGCATTTCCTCAGCCACGGTCATTCCTACTGCGAGGCTGGTCGAGAGAGTACCAGCCTGAGGAGTGCGCACCTGTAACTCCTGAATCTGTGCCTAGAGGGCCCCCAACATAATCTAATTCTCCTCCGCCAACTGCTGGAGGGCCTCCGCGGTGACATCATGCACTGTCTCCCCTATATCGTGCAGATCTCCCTCAGTGAGGGTGATCAGGTCAAAAGAAGTCTTAGACACTTTCAACTTCTTTTGCGGCCCCACCTACACTCTCAGGCGCTGGTGCTTTAAATGTTTTGACGTTGTTTGTAGGTCTGCGCCACCCTTCTTTGTCTCTGTCTCCATTTCTTGTTCCTGCTCAGGTGAAGGCGATTTCTGACCCTCACGCTCCTTCTCTGCTTCCTTCTGCGCTTTTGCTGTGGCCTTCGCAATGTCCCGCGCCTCCTGTGCCTGTGCTGCTGCTGCCTCTTTTCTTCTTTTCTCTTCCAACTGTGTTACCCACAGGTTTTCATCCTCCTTCTTTCTTTGTGCAGCAGACTTGTCTGCTGCCACCATGGAGATGGCTGGAGCGTGCCACTTCGGTGGCCACGCCTCAAGTATGTTGAAGATAACATCATCCGTGGCCATGTATGGTAGTTCATTCCACTTCTTTGCAGGGTCCTTGTGCGCATTGATGTAGACATGATGGAAGTCCGTCTTAAACTTTGGGAAGCTTTGTAAGCTATTATAGACAATGGGAAATAAATCCGGTTTGCTTTTAATCCCAATTCTTATGTTCATCTCCATGAATACTCAGAATATTTTACTATCTCGGATCCTGCGTGCGTGTTTAGTGGCCCACAGTGAAGTGTACTTCGCGGCCTCAAGGAGATCCCTCGCAATTGTGGGGAACTGGTTGTCCTTAGGTAATTCTCCAGCCACCAACATTATGGACAATAGAAGCCATGCATAGTGGAAGTTTTTCCCCTGTTCCTATGCCTCGTGGCAATTCTCCAAGAACTCTTGGCACAAGTATTTAGACCAGTTAAACTGGACCCCCTCTGTGCACTACTCGGCAAGTGCAACCACTGACGCGGGCACCTCATCCGCGCGACACTTCCGCATGACCTTACCTGCCAGTATCTGGGTCACGAGTTTGACTCCCTTGTCGTTGATACTGGAGATCGCATAGCCCCTCTTTTTCTTCTCCATCTTATATTTCTTTTTCATGGCCTTCGCGATAATCAAATCACTACTTTTACCTTCCAAAATTTCTACTGGGTCTTCCCCTTTACAAGGGAGTCGGGTAATTCTATGGATTAGGTGGTCCGTGATGGGGACGAGCTCCTCCAGCCACAAACACCCATCATGCACCAGGCAGAGCAGCTTCTTGATGATGAAGATAGTCATTGGGGCACGATGATAATGTGACACCTAAAGCAGGTTCAACAACCCTGCCTTTTTGACGCCGCGCAACCACTTGCGCGGCTCCAACTCTACAACTCCCACCATGGTGTTTTTCTTCAGTTTCATGAGTTGTGTGGTCGCCAAGTGAGGGAATTTCTCGTGGTCGGCGAGATCCCAATCTTCGAACTTCAAACTCGGCACTCGTCCCAGGTGCGCTCCTTCGAAAATGATATCGTCGGGTAGCAGTGGAGTCTGTAGAGAGCTTTTACTCTCATCGATATCCTTGGGCACCTTCACCTTCCCCTTCTGCAGAGGAACATACGCGGGAAGCTTGGTTAGAGGGTTTGTGCCCTTGGTTTCTTTCTCCATTTCTTCATCCTCGTCCTCTTCTATCAGGATGTCTTCAAGGTCTTCCTCCTCCTCATCGGTTTCCAGATTAACTGCTTTCCCTTTTTCTTCCATTGTTAACTTAGTTCGCAGAGGGTTTCGAGGAGACAGATGCACCAGAATCATGGGCAACTTATCTTTCTTAGTTCCCGATGTGTGTGGTGATTTAGGGATTTCTACAACTATCCCGACACTCTCAGGGGCATCTTCTACTGTCATGGCTTGTGCGACCTCTTTGGCGGTCATTTCTCTGATTTCCCTGGCTTCTTCAAACACTGCCATCTTGTTTGTCCAGAAATCTCTCAACTACTCAACCGAGTGCTCAAACAACGCTCTTAAGAGGTTAAACAGGTCTCGGTCAGCTCAATTCTCAAATGACCAAGTGTTGTTTGCTGGGCAGCCCTTTGTAATTTATAGTGCCTTTTGAATTCAAATTCGACCGTTCCCCTCAAATCCAGTCCATTAATGCTCCCTTGGCGGAATATTTTCCCAAATCTTGCCCATAAATCTCACCTTAAATTCCTGCCAGCTGCTCCATTTGTTCTCAAACCAAGCATCACATCATGAATAGCGACTATAATGGTCACTTTCCAGCTGACCCGCGTGGCAGCGCAACTATCCTTGCGCTGTCGTGGACCCTGTGATGCTTCGCTTCTACGCACAATCCTGACATCTCACTGCTCTCGGGTAGAGTAATTTATAGTTTCGCGGCCCCTTTCAACTGCCTGGAGTGCTAAGAGTGTGCTTCCCATGGCTAGTCAGTTGGTCGCGCCACCTATATATGGTTTTACCCAATCATCATTTACTTCTTCTTGGAAAATTTTGCCTTTTAACCTTACTACTTGCGTCGCACATTTTACCATTTGCATCGTGTCGTCATCTGTGATCCTTTTAGTAATACGCAGTCCAATCCAAGGCATCAAACTGATCAACTCTCGGTGGTAGTCTTCAAATTTATCAATGCAATCATGCACATCCCTTTTTATCACGACGGTCCTTTTATCAAGAAAATCCCTTTTCATTCCTCCCTCCAGCTTCTTGAATTCTTCTTCCGCCATGGTGCTTTTTTCCATCAAACGAAATTTTGCATTCAAGATTTCTTGGAGCCTAATATTGCCCCGCTAGATCTCTTCATCAGGTCCCAAGTGTTCTTCTTCTTCCAGCTGCGCGATCCCTTCTTTCAAGGCTCCACAATTTGTCGTATCCGCGGGCGCTGCTATGCGTGGGCTAGGCATGATATACTTCATCGGTATTCCAGCGCTCGCTTCATAAACCAACCTATAAGGTGTTCGTCCCGTCAGTTTCTTGCACTTTGCCCTATAAGCCAATAGGACTGCTGGTATGCGCAGGTCCCAATCGCTTCGCTGCACATTACATACCTTGTTCAGTGCTCCACACACTTCGTGAAAGGCTTCCGCGTGGGCAACCGTCTACACGCTCGTTCTTTCCACACTCTGTCATTCCATCTTGAGGAGCCATTCGTGCATTTGCCCCCAAACACATGCTTACTATCCATATTTCTCATCGCAAAGTTCATGTGCATCCACGCAGGTGGTTTACCATAGGTCTGTACCCATCTAGACAGATGCGCATGCGGACCATCCTGGCCATTGTATCTAGCTGTCGGCCGCCCCATATGCTTCCCAAACCGTGTGTGTATCATCCTCCTACATGCGTGCCAGTCATCAACGTTTCCTTTGTGTGTACCCCACCACCTCACTGGCATAGCGTGCAGTACCCAATTCAAGGCTTCGAATCGTTGCTTCTCTGACGCCTCCCTTTCAAATTGGTCCAGGAAAGCATCTATCTCTCCTAATCCATCGTAAGTAGGTAAATATCTCATTTAACGTGTTTACCTCGTGTAACCTATTCTGCCACCGCTCTGTCTCCTCATCTGAATCTGAAGTACAGGAGCTTTCGCGCTTCCATGAAATTCGTCCATTTGCAGTGGGATTTACCTAGTCATGCTCTCGCGCAGTTATCTTGTAGATGCAATCCAAATCGTCGTCACTTTCACAGTCGCACACTAGCTCAGTGTAGCATGATCCCTCAGCAGGGTCCAACAGTATTACTACGCACAGAGACTTCTTTTCGAAAATCATCTTGCGCTTTTTCAAATTAATTACCCCATTCATCTCAGTGGCCAAATCAATTCCTAAGAGTGCTGGGTAGGTATTTCTGTCATCAACAATATCTATCACTTCAATGTATGCTAGCATGCCCGCTCCCTCAATATCCACAGCGATTCCCTGCAATCGCCCCAGGGGTATTATCTTCTGTTGGTTTGCCATGTGCAGCTGAAAAGGAGACCATTGTAGCGTAGGCCTCCCCATGCGCTCCCATGTCTTCTTTGGCAGAACGTTCGCGTCTGATCCTAAATCCAAAATTACTTGGTCCATCTCATATTCTCCAATTTGCACGGTTAACCTCATTTCTCTTCCAGTTCTTGTCTTATGTTTTCCAATCTTTCGGACTATGCGTGGTTTTCCTTGTGTGGTCCCCACGCATCTGTTAATGAGTTCTTGTAATCCCTTTATAGCCTTACTATCGCGTAGTAGCTTCATGCACGTTTCTAGGAAAATTGTGAGCATCGATGGGTCCATTTCTAGCTCCGATCTATCTTTTCTTCTTGAAGTGGAGGCATTAGCGAAGCTCTTCTTAGCTTCCATAAAGGTTTCTCAATCGCACTCCAAATCAAACTTCGCTTCTTTCGCCGAAGCTTTGTGAACCCAAGTACTTTCTTCGGGCTATTTGCCTTTATCATCCCCTGTCGTAATTCCACTTCGGAGCACAATATTCACATTTGGATCGTCCTTGCATGGCTCAGACCTCATCATTTGCAGGTTCTGAGTCGAGGGAGGTGGTAGCGCTCCCTTGTCGCATAGCCTAGCTATCAGCGTAGGACAATTCTCCATCTCATTGCCAAACAAGGTACAATACAGACATGATGGACGTGTCATATTCATACAATTGCGGGCATAATGTCTTGGGCCTCCACAATTGTAGCATATCAGTTGTCCACGACCTCTCCCAAGTCCTTCTCCACCTCGGCCTCACCCGCACCCCTAGAATCTAGTTCACGCCATCCCTGTGCCTTGGTCTAGGGGCCGCGTTTCAGCGTAAACCATGTAGGTGGGAGTTCTATCCATCATTAGCTCATAACTTCTACATGTGCACTCATTGTGTTCCAACGATCTACAGAAATTACATAACAATTGTTGTGAGTTCTGCATGTACTTTTGCAACAAATGGCAGTTGTCTGTAGCATGCTTTCCCCATATTTGACAAATCACGCACCACAGAGCAGGCACTGCGCTCGGTCTTGCTTGTGCTTCCAGTCTTAATGGCATCGATCCCCCTCCTTCGAGGTAATTCATGAGTACTGGGCGGTGGTATTTATCATGGCCCTGACCTTTGCATTTCACACACCACACCTCTTCGCGTGCTTTTGGTCGAACTGTTCTATCCTGTTTTAGACTCTGCATCTTGAGGCATAAGTTTTTCAACTACGTGTGGATCTGCTAAACTCCCAAGTTAGGATTCCGTATTGGGGTCTCATGCAACCTCATCGCGATCTCTAAAGCCTCTGCTCGACAGCGTGTTCCTCAAATGCGGCGATAATGATCCTACATGTTAGTGTCAGTGTCTTCACACTTCCATCGGTGATCAAATTGCTCTTTTGCATGCATATTAGGTGTCTCATTCGATCAGCTGCATTCCATTAGGTCATGGATCAAACTGATGGTAGTGGTTTCATGTTAGTTTCCCTCATGATATCCACCTGCTGACCTGTTTACACCTTTTTTTTCAATCATTCACAGTCATCCAGTTTCATAAAGTCATAAGTTTACTTCTGATATGCTCAATAAATCTTTTTCACCTCAAAACTCTGTTTTGAGGTGAAAACAAAGTTTTTCAATTTTTGTAAAAATTTCATGTAATTTAATTGTTTCTATATGTAATAAGCACTCAGCAGTTGTTCTTGGTCACCTTACCAATTCCTGCCACTGCAAAAGAAAAAACATCAAGACATCAGTCCATCAAATTGCCAAGAAAAAGAGTCAAACTTCAAACTGAAAAACAGAGTTTTTGAAAAAGTGACTAAGACTTTAGAAAAGTAGGTTTTCAATGAACAAAAATTAAATTGTATGGCATATAAAGAAAATTCATGCTATCAAGTCATTCCATTGTGAAAAAATTCAAGTGGAGAGCCAAAATCACATTTTGAGGGAAGATTGAGCAAAGGAGGAAGAAAACCTGAAATTTGCAGCAAGTTTGCTTGGCGCTACGCATCAGAGGGTCAACGGTGCGCATCAGAGGGGAGTTGTGCATCAGGTAGCTTTTCTCAGTGTAAAAATACACTGGCGCTGTGCATCAGGCAGGCGCTGCGCATTGGGCTCAGTGCGCTGTGCATTGGCTAGGGAGGCTTCAAAATCACACAACTTCATCTCAAATCCTCCCAAATGCTGCATTCACCTCCTAACAAGTAAGTGTTCATATATCCTAATCTTAAATAGGGTTTTCCATGTTTGATTCATGATTTTTGCTTCCTAAAGGTCAAACCCTAGCTTGCCTCCATACTCTATTTCACATCATTGCAAAACTTTCACATCATTGCGAAACCAACATCCTTTGTCCCTTTTCCCAATTTCATTGCACTAAAACTACCCCTTGATTCTATTTTCCTTTTCCCTATTCCCCTAAGAAACTAATCCCCTTTATTAAACCCTAAGTCCCTCATAAATTAGAACCCTAGCTCCCCAAATCCTTCCCTTTATTCCCCTACCTCATTCATTACTATTGTTCCATTTACAAAATCTCTTCATACTCACCTTTTGTTCCCATCTATCATCCATTATTCACCATATCTTCACTATATCCATTATTCTCATAGAGATAAGCATGGAAGGAGGCAGTGAATCAGATTTTGAAAAAGACACACTTAGTGATAGCTCAAGGGAAAGAAATGTGCAGTCCAGGAAGCCTCACAAAGGTGGAAACATCATCAGGGAGGAACTTATCAGCATGAGTGAACTCCTTGCTTGTCCACTAGCCACCACATGTTTCACATATCAGTCCTGTTTTGAGTTTTGTGAAATGGTTGAGAGGGTAAAATATCACCATGAGTTAGCAAGGCAGTTTGTGATAAACATGGATAACAATAGGGTACATCTTGCTGGGGTAAACTTCACTCTTTCACCAACTATCATTGGAGAGGCCACAAGAATTCCAGATGTAGCGGAAAAGTGGAACAAAAGGCAAAATATTAGTAAGCAGCATTATGAGCCTTATATCAAGGCCAAGTACCATGGCAAACTTAGCAGGGTGTTTCCTTTTAAATTCCTGGAGGACCGGTATGTTCCACTCATGAAACTTATCATTAAATACTTTACATGTGAGGGTAGGTTCTCCAGACTTTATGCCTACCACATCAGATTGCTCATGCACTTCACCAGGGTCAGAATGATGAGCATCCCTTATTTCATATGCAAAAACATAGAGAGGATGACAGTGATTGCAAAGAGAAAACCATATCCATAGAAACTCAATAGCATTTATCATTTTTCTGTCATCAAAATTATTGTTTTTCATCAGCTCACTCAGTTTGGAATGCCATGGGAAACTTTCATTGCCCATGAGTGCTTCAAGGGGCCTCAAATATTTTCAGATCCCCAAGAGGAAGGTGAACCTTCTGGGCAACAAAAGGAGCCTGAAAATAAAATAGAGGAGGTTCCTGTTCCTGTGTTTGTCACCTATGAAAGAGGCACTAGGATGCTCTTTGCAGCTGCCAAGCGAGTACTATCTCCACCAGGGGTGGAAGGGGTCTCGTTTTCTTCACCAGACCACAGGAAAATGCTATCTCCACCGGGGGTGGAAGGGGCTTTTCCTTCTTCTCCAGCTATACAGGTTGGCCAACAGTCAAAGAGTAGAGACAAAGGGAAGCAAAAGATGCATGAGGAGAGCCCTCCTGAAGGGCAAGATAGAGAGTTTATTTTGATTGAGGAGGATGTTACTGATTTGGGCTCTCAAAGCTCAAGACTCAAGGACATGATTATCAAAGAGAAGGAGGCTGAAATACAAGCCTTATCACTTAACCTTGAGAGGGCCAAATGGATCATCAACTTTCTTGAGCAGGAAAACAAACAATTGACAGATAAGCAAGCTATTATGGAGCTGTAGATGATTAGGGAAGATATGCAAGAGGGAAAGAAAAGAAAGATTGAGATGACCTCCCTTGAGCAAGAAATTGAAAATGATCGAGAGACATGGTTGGAAAGGGTGAACATTCACCTTGAGAAGTTGCTTGAGAAAGCCAACAAAGAGAAGAAAATGCTGCTCCATATGGCCTGTCATTACTTAACTCGGAACACGATTTGCAAAACAAGGGTAAGGAGGTTAAAAGCTAAGTTAAGGAGAGCCTTGAGGGCCAAGAAAGAACATGATAAACTCAAAATCTTGGCTGAAGCTTCATTAGCTCAGCAAAGCACTTAATGAGGTTGCCTCTTACCAAATTTGAGGAAAATTTGGAAACTTTTTGTCATTTTTCATTTTTGAAAATGGAAACACAGGAAATTCCAGCTGATGCACAGTGCCACCGGCGCTGCGCATTGAATTGGTGCACCCTATTAACCAATGTCTTATAGATTTGGATTCAACATCAAAAAATAAGCCAACCTAGAAAGTTTCATCAATTTTGGAGGAGATCTTTGTCACCAAAAGGGCAAAAAACACTCAAAAAATGCCCTCTCCGCCACCTTTTGGACCCACAAGAAGTAGTCTTGCGAGAATCAACTTTTGGAGGGTCAAATCAACTCCAAATCAGAAAATTCAAAGTGTTCCAAAAACCAGATAAGAAGAGATTTCCAACAAACCATCTTGGGCCTGATTTGGGTGAGTGGAAGGCCTCCAAAAGCAGCCTTGAAGCAACACTATGCATCAGGCAAATTTTTGTCAATTTTGCCTAAAACTCAAAATTTCGCCCAGTTTCTTAAGTGGTTGACTTTTCTTCTTATCTTGGTAAATTTTTCGTGGTAAATGATGTATTTGATGTAATTTTATATGAAAATCACCTCATAGGGTAGATACATCAAGTTCCAAGTGGTTTTGCGCTGTAATGAATTGGTTTCCTAAGTTTTAGAGGCAAGCTGTTCCACTGCCTACTTTTGTGTTCCTAGTTTAGATGTGGTTGAAACCACCCCTTTTCTCATGGATTCGACCCTGATAGCTAGCATGAATGGTTTCCTTGCCTATATTATGTAATTTCTTAGTCATTTGTAAAGGTTGGACTTTGGTAGAAGTGGTGGCACTCATTGAACATTTGTATCAGCAGTTTGGCAAGGAATAAAACCAGGTTTCACAACTATTTTTGTGGGATTCTTGTGACAATGAGTTTATGTATTGTTTCTTCTTTGTAATGAGTTTTTCTTATGTTTTATATGTATCCAAATCCATCTTTCTCTTCTAAAACTAAATGAATCAAGGTGAATAGACAAAATACTTTGATGTGTTTTGTCTTGGGAATGCATTTGGCTTTCAATGTTTTCAACTGTTTGAAGAGGATTCATAGTTTCTTTATGCCCTCCTCAACTCCTCAGCTGTCTTAATCTACCATATTAATCCATTGCTAGTACATAAACTCTTGTCTACCTTGCCCCACAGGACATGACTATATCCCTGAGTTGATTTCCCGGACCCAATCTTCCTTCTCCAATTGATCCAGCAACCAAAACCTAAAAATCAAACCAGAAACCCTGAGCTACTATACCTAGCCTAAAATATACATTAAATTCAGTCATCTCAAGCCCTAATTGCCAATATCCTAATTGAGATTGACAAGGAGAGAGCCCTCTCCCGACCTGGTAGGGCTAGCTACCAGGTTAAGCGTGGTTTGATGTTACCCTAGACCTGCCTTCCTTCAACCTGAGGTAGATCCAGGCACTAACACTACAAACCATTTGTGGTGCTCTCCATCCATCAGAGTCATCTTAACTTCACGAATCATGCACTTCAACCTCTGATCCAGCTCCCAAGGAGTCTCGCCTGGCAGCATCATGATCTCTTTGAACCCAATGATCGACTTCACTTCTGACTTCGTCCTGCTAAATTCCCTAGTTAGCGCAGCTTGGATAACCACGATTCTTGAATTTGAATTATCACTTGAGTGCTTGATGTACCAGGTCAGCGCGCGATCCTGTAGAGCGCTAACCAATGTCGCTTTCTTGATATTATCATATGTAACTCCCTGTGCTTCCCATATGGCTTTTACAACGAACCAAAATTGGTTCGGATCTTCATTTCCTACTCCCTTGAACACATGCAACTTTATTGAGCTTGCCATCTTAAAATGCGGTGGTGGCGGAGGTGGTACGGGTGAAGATGGAGGTGATGATGGTGAAACTGGCAGTGGTGTGGGTGGAGGTGGTATGCGTGGAATCCTCTGCCTTATCAAATGGATCACACTTCGCGGAGATACCTTCGTGAGCTCTTCCTCGTCCCTTCGCGGAGGTGAAATCAAGGGGCTAGTCTCTAGTCCCGCACTTCCTTCGTTTCTGTAAATTCTCCCACTTCGCGTAGCCCCAAACATCAATGTAGCTGCATAATCCTCTTTTCGCACAATAGCATTTTAATCCAAGTGTTCAGATACTTTACATACTTACCTCGTGGTCCCTTGATAAAGCGTTGCTTTGCCTTGCTATAGCTGACCGAAGTATCTACTGGGAACTCAGTAATGAATCGTCCTATAATCTGATCGAGCCAGTGATCAACAATGCTGGAAATCTTATCCTCTGATGCTTCCAATCTGTGCACCAACTCTGGGGTCCACACAATAGGTCCGTTGAGCTTCCACCTTCCTTGGCTATCTGCTAGCCTCATGATCCACTCTTACAACTCAATAGGGAAAGATGTGAAAAAAATTTCATGGATCTTTATGTACAGGTAGCAGTCTAACCACTCTTCCTTCAATAGTTGTGGATTCCTGTTCTCCTATGCTGCAAATTCGTGAATTTTCCTGTCCAACCACCCTTCAATCTCCTTCTTAGTTGGATTCCAGTGATGCGACATCAGACATCTCTATGCAGATTCCAGTCCCGGCAATGAAACCATTTGTTGGCTTGATGGGGCCTGACCCAGGTTTGGAGTTAATCAGCCAAACAAATCCCTTTACTGCTGGCCCTTTAGCTAACAGCCCGTGGAGCGTGGATTGAGGTCTCACCTGAAGCAATATGGGGGGATGCTGGAACCAAGTTTTCGCACCCTTGAGATGTCTGAGGGGTTGGTTTAGTCCAACTGTGAATACCTTTGTGTAGGTCACTTCGCGCACTTTCCTAACCTACGAGGCCTTCAGGCTCTGTTATACTTGCCTTCGCGCAGCCCTAATCATGGGCTAAGGTGATTCGCGCTGCTAAGGCAGTGATCTGCGCTCTTTCCCTAAGTTACACTTCAGATCTTACTTATCTTCTTATAACTGTTAGTTAACTTTGCGTAAACAGATACTCATCTTAAATTCATTTATTCAACATATTCATATAAGTACACTAAACTTGCAATTCATACCCAATATGCTTCAATGCATAAAATAGGAAAAAGACACATAGAATGATAAGAAACTTCTCTTTATTAATTTCTCCAACGGTTATAGAGTCAACTCACCCCGCACACTCAGCTGCAGGGGTCCACGCACTCAACTGCAAACTACTAGGCCTTTTCACACTCAGCTGCAGAGCCTTCTCCTATCCTACAACCCAAAGACACGACTTTACACCTCAATCAAGACTTAATGCTTCATCTTCTCTTAGATTCTTCTTAGCTGTACTTAGCTGTCTCTACAACTTAGAGCCTCGCTCTAAAGCCGACATTGCATTTACAAAAGTAAGGGAATCAATTAAAACTTCGTGCTCCACGCCCACACTTCATGGAGTCTTTACATCAGACATAGTCAAAAATTGGGCTTTAAGCCCCAAAACTTGCCTTGGGGGATCCCGCGCCCAACACATGGTGAGACAATGAAGAAGGAGAAGAAGGAGCAAACATTCTAGAAGACTCACTTACAGCTGGATGGACCACAAAGCTTATCAAGAACAAGCAAAAGGAGCACATGCATACAACAACCTCTCAAGACCAAAGATCATTGGAGACCCCTCATCATCAAGCTATGCAAAGGGGAAGAAAGAGAACATCCAAGAACACATCTGTCACTCAGCAACAACAATGGCTTGACATTGCCACCTCAGCAATCCATTCCATGTTAGCAATGTCATGTCAAGTCATGTCATGAGTTGTCAAAGGCCACGTCACTATTATGGGCCATATCTGTTGTAAATAAAATGTAATGTAAAGTGAAAGTCCAATGGACACACATGAATATGAAGATTCATGTCAGTTGAAAATTCATAGGAAGTTGAACAGTCATAAGGGAAGTCCAAGATTCACAAGAGTCAAGCATCACCCTTGGTTATATATACCCCCCTCATTATATGACCAAGGAATTTTTCACCTTGGCTCCTCCCACGAAGCATAAAGAGTTTCAGTCAGTTCTTTGAGGAGCAAGGAGTGGCTCCAATGTCCCACTACTGGGGCTAGTAATGTATGATGTAAATATGTGTCTTGGAACTTTTGCTTAATACAAAAGCTTGTTCAGGCCAACACATTTCCATGCATGACTTGTACATGTTTGTAAGACTATTCTTTGAGAATTTGTAATTCATGCTTGTTTCACATGTACTAATATAGTTGAACTATTTTGGTTGTTTTAGTACTTATCTTGTTGGGAATGTGTTGTATTATTTATCACTGTTGTTTTATCCTTATGGACTACTCCGCAGGATACTAGACATACCTTTCTCGCTTACTGGTTATAACGACCGTCTGGTCCGTTGTGGACTATTCCATTGCGTGGTGGACGAATCTTTCCATGTACTTTGGTTTTGATCACTTCCACATCCCCTGGATGTTGGATAGACCTTCGTGTTTCGCGTGTGCCTCTGCCTGGGTGGTACTATTACCTCTCACTTAGAGGCTCACTTTTCCCCCGTTTTGCAATAAGAGAACCTAGACACAGTTACATTACATACTCACTAGGCACACTCACCTTGCTTTTTTAAGGTACCAGTGTAACACTCTTGTGCTTAACAGCAAGAGTCGAGGCAAATCTCTAAGTATATGGAAAACATGACATCATACTAGATGGGACTCCTACACAAAATGGTGTGAGGTCTAATTGGGACCTCATATCAGGGAGATCCCCTGAATGTTGGTAGATCCAACACCATCAACATGTTATCTGGAAATAGAGGAATCATAGAATATTCAATAATCGTTCCCTCCTTGATGACTCTCTTTCGATCAAAGTTCAAAAAATGTAAAGGAATCAATTGTCATGTCGTCCTAGTCAGATAAAAACTAGAAGGCCTCAAGCAAGGAGGCCCTACTACTTCAAATATAATTCCTTCCTCTAGGAGTCATGATTATCCCCTCTCTTCACCCTGCTATAATGCATATTCCCTCCTCCTCGAGCCCTCTTCCCCTTAATTTTCTTAAGTTGAATTTTGACAATGCTTCAAAAGATAACCCAGGCGAAGTGATACATTGAGGTTTCTTCTATGATCATTTAGGATCCCCTATCTACATTTAATCATACTTTATGGGATAAACAGTTACAATGAAATAGAATTGAAGGATCTAGAAGAGGGACTATTAATTTCTTAGACTAAAGGCTACACTAAACTTATGGTGGAGGGAGACTCTTAGCTCGTTATAAATATGATCTTAAATATCTCACATGGTACCTAGATTAGCAAAAGATCTTGTAATTGGAAACTTGAAAGCTTAATCATACGAGTATGTCGCTCAGACCTTCCTTCCATTCTGGTGATCATCCCTACTATTAGGGCCTAAATCTACCTCAGGCTAAGAAAGGTAGGATCTAGGGTAAAATCAAACCACGCTTAACCTGGTAGCTAACCCTACCAGGTCGGGAGAGGGATCTCTCCTTGTCAATCTCAGAAAGGATGGCCAATGAAAGTTTGAGATGACTGATGTTATGACTAATTTTAGGCTAGGTATGTACAGAGGTGTTTTATTGAATTTAATGATGTTTTGTTGGCTCAAATGTGAAAGGCAGATTTAGGTCCGGGGAATGAGACTCAGTTTTGCAGAGATCTTTATGGGGCAAGGTAGGAAAGTGATTTGGTACTTCAAATTGAGTGAGATGGAGAGCTTTTAGACAGGTGAAGAGTTGGAGAGGGCATGAAAAACTCAAGGACCCTCTTCAAACATCTAAAAACATAGATAACTAAACAAACCCTAGGTAGGGCACTGCACTTTCAATGTATTCTACCTTTTATCCTTGTTTGATTTAGTTAAGATGAAACAAAGAGACATGATGACATACATAAAACACATGTAGACTTACAATTACAGAAGAAAACACAATACCAAAGCAAGATGCCACATGAATCCCATAAAGTGCTGCAAACCACTGGTCTATTCCTTAGCCAAACTGCTGAAATGAGTATACAATAAGCTCCAAGCTTTCCCAAAAGTCCAACCATGCTAATGACTGAAAAATTACAAGATATAGGCAACCAAAAACTCATCCTAGCCTCTAGGGGTTGAGCTCATAATATTAGGAGCTGTTCCAACAAAATCTAAACTGAGAACTAAAAAGTAGGCAGTGGAACAACTTGCCTCTAAAAACTAGGAAACTGATTCATTCAGTTGCAAACTACCTTTTGATGGATGAATCTACCTCTATGAGTGAAACTTTAGCATAGTTACATCAAAATACATCATGTCACATTAAATTACATCATGATTTTGACAATTAGAAGGAAAAAAAAGTCAAACTGTGAAAAACTAGGCGAAAAACAGAGTTTTTGACCAAAAATGAGCAAAATTCCTCCAATGCGCCGCGTTGATTTCCCTATGCGTAGCGCCTTTTTGCAGCTGATTTTGGAGGCCTTTCCGGTGTCCAAATTTGCTCCAAGTGGATTTTGTGGAAATTTCTTTCTGTCTGCTTTCCAGCACAAGTGGAATTTTTGAATTTTGCCTCCATTTTCCCCTCCAAAACTGAGTTCTCCCAACACTGCTTCCTATGTGTCAAAAAAGGGGCAGAAATGTCATTTTTGAGGTGTTTTTGACCTTTTTGGAAGCTCAAAACCTGTCAAAATTTCTTGGCCATTTGTGAGCATGCATATTTTTCCATGAAAAATCCAAAAATGCTAAGTTTTCCTCAAAAGGAGGTCCCCATCAAAAGCGAGCGCCAGGTGGCGTGGCGCATTGGGCAGAAAAGCCTGTTTTTTAAGGCAAAAATTCCAAAATTGCAAAAAGTGTCCCAAATTTTTTGAAATTTGGGTTGAGTGTCCTCCATTAAGTGTTGTGTTGGGCCAAGGAAGCCTCAGCCAAGATCTGAAGTCTATCTTGCTCTTTTCACCTCCTTGATGCCTTCTTCAACTTGGCTTTCAAATTCCTGATTCTTGCGTTGCACACCATATTTCTTGACAAGTAGTGGTATGCCATGTTTCTCAACATATTTTTCTCATTGATGGCCTTCTCCAGCATCTTCTCCAAGTGGATATTTTCCCTCTCCAACCAAGATTCACGATCAGCATTGATTTCTTGTTCAAGTGTTGTGAGCTTGACTTTCCTCCTTTTGGCAGCTTGTCGGTTTTCTCGTATGTTTCGTAGCTCCATTATGGTTTGCTGATCCTCTAGCTGTTTGTTTCTTTGCTCCAGATATTTGATTATCCACTTGGCTCTTTCTAGGTTGAGAGACAAATGCTGAATGTCATCTTGTTGCTCCTGGATGATCTCTCTAAGCTTTGAGCTTTGTGAGCCCAAATCGGTGTCATCATCCTGAATAAGAATAAAATCTGTCTCCTGCCCTCCTGAAGGCCCCTCATCATGCAATGGCCACTTGCCCTTGTCCTGTACCTGCTCTGCTGATGGAGGAAGTGAGACCCCTTCCACCCCGGGTGGAGATAATACTTGCTTTGCTGCTGCAAACAACCTTCTAATGCCCTTTTGGTAGTTGTTAGGGCCTAAATCTACCTCAGGCTGAGAAAGGTAGGATCTAGGGTAACATCAAACCACGCTTAACCTGGTAGCTAGCCCTACTAGGTCGGGAGAGGGCTCTCTCCTTGTCAATCTCAGAAAATATGGCCAATGAAAGCTTGAGATGACTGATGTGATGACTGATTTTAGGCTAGGTATGTGTACAAAGGTGTTTGATTGAATTTAATGATGTTTTGTTGGCTCAAATGTGAAAGGCAGATTTAGGTCTGGGGAATGAGACTCAGTTTTGCAGAGATCTCTATGGGGCAAGGTAGGAAAGTGATTTGGTACTTCAAATTGAGTGAGATGGAGAGCTTTTAGACAGGTGAGGAGTTGGAGAGGGCATGAAAAACTCAAGGATCCTCTTCAAATAGCTGAAAACATAGATAACTAAACAAACCCTAGGTAGAGCACTGCACTTTCAATGTATTCTACCTTTTATCCTTGTTTGATTTAGTTAAGATGAAACAAAGAGATATGATGACATACATAAAACCATGTAGACTTACAATTACAGAAGAAAACACAATACCAAAGCAAGATGCCACATGAATCCCATAAAGTGCTGCAAACCACTGGTCTATTCCTTAGCCAAACTGCTGAAATGAGTATACAATAAGCTCCAAGCTTTCCCAAAAGTCCAACCTTCTGCCAAAATCCAACCCCTACACTATGAAATTCATAAAATATATACATTTGCTTATCCTTGTACTAAGGGAATTGAGCTCAACCATTTTCTTCAAAATAGAATCAGTTACATTAAACTTGGGTCGAATTTTTGAAAATAGGTATTGAAGATGAACTTGTATCTCCTAAACCATAGCACCTATTACAAAATGGAAATACATTTTTGTAGATAAGGTCATTTTGGAGAAAAACCTCTCTCAAATTTGGCAAATTCATTTCCAGCTGCTCGCAATCTGTTCCATAAAATCATCTCTAAAACAGAAAATCATTAAAAATTCAAATCTGTGAAAATGAGTTGTAAAGATCTAGTCACATATCCCAATTCGTGACACCTGTGAATAAACTGAAAGAGGTTTTTGTTATATGGCTCGTGGTTAACAAAAAAATCCTTGGGTTTTGAAAAATTACTTTCCATCTGTTGTAAAATGGCCTCGCACTAAAATGACTAAAACAGTAAAAAATATGAAAAATTTGCTTTGTTTTAATGTAAGCTCCAAATATCACTGTATATCTCCCACATAGTAGCACCTGTGCATAAAATGAAGGACATTTTTGTTATTTGGTATGTGATGAACAAAAAGCTCTTTCACTTTTGAAAAATTCCTTACCATTATTTCACATTATTTCACAAACTGATTTTGTACTAAACTTGTCATTGTGTGCAACAACTGACCTCAAAACATGCATAACCAAGAATCACTCATTCATTTCGATCATATCTTCTAATCCGGGAGCTGGTTATGGGATTGTGATATACTATTGAAAAGGTTTTTCTGATCTTCTTCTGATAGACACACTTGTGACATGTTTTGTGCTGAACATCATGTGCAAAACATCTAACAAAACCAGACATAGTAAGAGCTCATGTTGATCCCTAGTGACAGGCTGTGAAGACTGGAACTAACATCGGCTCCATTGGGGATGGCAGCTCCTTGGAGGTGTCAAGAACATCGTAAAACAAGTGCCTCATCCATTTGGTAATGGAGTCAAACAACTGCAAACTCAAAACAACTCATACCAATCCAAAAACATATACATACTGCAACATGTACATAAACAAATACCAAAAACTGAAACACTGCCTCAGGCAGCTTATTTATGTACAAATCTAACCCACTTTGCTACAAAATTGATAGATCAAGTAATGTTGTAATGCCATATCAACCAATCAAGTAACTGTGACAAGGATGCTGCTTGAAAGTGCTTCAACCAGGACACAAATGTAAATGTTGACAGCCATACATGCACATAACGAGTCTGGTTATGTAAAAGACAATTTGATCTATCATTCAAACTGAAAAAAATTTCCATGTACGTTGCAATAGGATCGAAAAAACCAGACTTTGTTTGCTGCCCCAACTCCTCAATACATGCTTCCAGCTGCAAACTGTCAATGCAAATATCCACGGGCAGCTCTATTGTTTCTTGTTTTGAAGGAGGGAGAGTTTCCAAGAACTTTTTGGGATCTCGGAATTCATATGATTGGATCTGATCATTTAAATACTGAATCTCCTTCTCAAATTTTTCAACAACTAACTCAAAGAAACTAGTTTTAGCTTTAGGAGGAAACTTCGGAGATCTCAAAAATTGAAGCACGACAATGAAAAATACTTCATCAATTTCAATATCCACTAACTGATCTCTAACTTCTTTTAAAACTTCACAAAACACAGGGTTTTCCACATACCCTACCATTTTATTTTAGTGCATGAATGGATCAGTGAGCACTGGAATCTTTGGATTGAGTTGGAGTCGCCAGGTGAATGTTTCAGCCTTCATATGTGTCTGACTACTGTCCATCATCAACAATCAGTTTGCAAATTGAATGATATTTCGTAGAGAAGATTTGTCACCTCTTTCCCAGTTTAATGTACTGGGGCAATTTGCAAGTCAAATGTTTAGTTCATAAACTAGACTGAAGATTGACTGAAGTAGCATTCATCTACTTATGCACTTGCAGAGCAAGAGCAGTTCAAAGGCTACCTGGCTAACTTCAGGCTCCATCTGTAGTTTATAAAACGAAGAACACTAACAAACAAACAATCTCTTCCTTAGTGGAGTCGCCACTATGTTAGGGCCTAAATCTACCTCAGGATGAGAAAGGCAGGTCTAGGGTAACATCAAACCACGCTTAACCTTGTAGCTAACCCTAACAGGTCAGGAGAGGGCTCTCTCCTTGTCAATCTCAGAAAAGATGGCCAATGAAGCTTGAGATGACTGATGTAATGACTGATTTTAGGCTAGGTATGTGTACATATGTGTTTGATTGAATTTGATGATGTTTTGTTGGTTCAAATGTGAAAGGCAGATTTGGGTTTGGGGAATGAGGCTCAGTTTTGCAGAGATCTCTATGGGGCAAGGTAGGCAAGTGATTTTGTACTTCAAATTGAGTGAGACGGAGAGCTTTTAGATAGGAGAGGAGTTGGAGAGGGCATGAAAAACTCAAGGGTCCTCTTCAAACAACTGAAAACATAGATAACTAAACAAACCCTAGGTAGAGCACTGCACTTTCAATGTATTCTACCTTTTATCCTTGTTTGATTTAGTTAAGATGAAACAAAGAGATATGATGACATACATAAAACCATGTAGACTTACAATTACAGAAGAAAACACAATACCAAAGCAAGATGCCACATGAATCCCATAAAGTGCTGCAAACCACTGGTCTATTCCTTAGCCAAATTGCTGAAATGAGTATACAATAAGCTCCAAGCTTTCCCAAAAGTCCAACCTTCTGCCAAAATCCAACCCCTACACTATGAAATTCATAAAATATATACATTTTCTCATCCTTGTACTAAGGGAATTGAGCTCAACCATTTTTTTCAAAATAGAATCAGTTACATTAAACTTGGGCCAAATTTCTGAAAATAGGTGTTGAAGATGAACTCGTATCTCCTAAACCATAGCACCTGTTACAAAAATGAAAGATATTTTTGTAGATAAGGTCATGTTGGAGAAAAGCCTCTCTCAAATTTGGGAAATTCATTTCCAGCTTCTCGCAATCTGTTCCATAAAATCATCTCTAAAACAGAAAATCATTAAAAATTTAAATCTGTGAAAATGAGTTGTAAAGATCTAGTCACATATCCCAATTCGTGACACTTGTGAATAAAAGGAAAGAGGTTTTTGTTATATGGCTCGTTTTTAACAAAAACCTCCTTGGGTTTTGCAAAATTACTTTCCATCTGTTGTAAAATGGCCCCGCACTAAAATTACTAAAACAGTAAAAAATATGAAAAATTTGCTTTGTTTTAATGTAAGCTCCAAATATCACTGTATATCTCCCACATAGTAGCACCTGTGCATAAACTGGAGGAGGTTTTTGTTATTTGGTATGTGATGAAAAAAAACCTCTTTCACTTTTGAAAAATTTCCTTACCATTATTTCACAAACTGATTTTTTTACTAAACTTGTCATTGTGTGCAGCAACTGACCTCAAAACATGCATAACCAAGAATCACTCATTAATTTTGATCATATCTTCTAATCCGGGAGCCGGTTACGAGAGTGTGATATACCGTTGGAAAGGTTTTTCCGAGCTTCTTTTGATGGACACACTTTTGACATTTTTTGTGCTGAAAATCATGTGCAAAACACCTAACAAAACTAGACATAGTAAGAGCTCATGTTGATCCCTGGTTACAGGCTGCGAAGACTGGAACTAACAGTAGGTGACAAACACTGGCACACTAGCGGTTTGTGTCTCATGAATCTCCTGCCGATGTGAAGGTCCACCTATCTCATGAAAAGCTGTTGGAGGTACTTGAGGACCTGTGAAGACCTCATGTGAAATGAAATCCTCCCATGAGATGTTTTGTAAACCAAGTTGATGCATGACCACAATCTTGATTAGTGCAAAATGATATATGATGTTATACTGCTGCTGAGGAGTCTTCTTGTGCACTAAGGTGGTCATATTCTCAATGTTCCGACAAATAAAGTAGGGGAGATTCATCATTATCACCCTAGTGAAATGCATCAATAGTCTGATGTGATAGGCATATAGGCGAGAAAACCGGTCCTCACAGTTGAAATACTTCATTATGAGTTTCATCAAGGGAGCATATGAGTATTTCAGATACCAGAAGGGAAAAAATCTGCTGAGATGTCTCTGATAACCAGCCTTGATGTAAGGCTCATAATGTTCTCTGTCAATCTGTTGCCTTTTATTCCACTGCTCATCGACATTGGGAATGCCAGTTGCTAGAGAAATAGACTCCGATGTCAAGGTGAATGTCACACCCACTAGAGTGACTTGGCCATTATGAAGATGGAGCACAAACAACCTGGCCAACTCATGATGGTACTGGACTCTCTCTACCATCTCACAGAACTGATAACAAGATTGGTGTTGAAAGCATGTGAGAGCAAGAGGACATGCCTGTAGCTCGGCAAGTGAAGTAGGCTCCTCTCGTATATGTTTTCCACCCTTGTGAGGTCTTCTTGGTACATGCATTTCTCTAGGAGAATCACTGTGTGTCTCCTCATTTGGGTCATAGGAAGGATTAGACTCCATGTTTGCTAATGTGTGAGTTTTCTTGATGAGTATGAAGAGATTTGTGGTATCTTTTGGTTTTCTGCTACCAAGGATGAGAATGTATGAGGGACTGTGAAGGGAAGTGTATGAGGGGTTTTTGGGAATGTTGTTGACAAGTTTTTTGGGAAATAGGGGGTTTAGGGAGATGGGTTTAGTGAATTTAGGAATATGGGAATTAGGGAATGATTTGATGAAACTGGAAAATAAATGAAGGAGTCAAAGAGTGAGGGAGTGATGGAGTGGACTTGGCAGCAAAAACACAAATTGCAAACCCTAAGCAATTGTTTTTGAGAAAAAATTGCAAGGAGGTAGGGTTTGAGTTTTATCTCATTAAACCACCATAAATTTTAAGAGAAACTCATTCACTAGCAAGGGAAGAAGGCTTGACTTACTTGAACAAGTGGAAATTAGGCAAATTTGGTAGTTTGAATGAGTTTGTGGGTGAAATCGGGCTTGAAGCCCTGTGCGCCGCGCCACAAACCCAACGCGCCGTGCCTTCTCTATGCGTCGTGCCAGTGTATTTTTTGCACTGTGGAGGGTGGCCCAATGTGTCGCGCCCACGACCCAATGCGCCGCGCCCCTAAAACTTGCACAGTTTGCTGCGATTTTGCTCTTCTTCTCCAACACAACCTTTCTCTTGTTCCCTCTTTCTCCTTTAGATGCAAATGAGCTCTTTGAACATGAAAAATGATTTATATACAAGAGATTTTAATTTTTCACTCATAAAACCCACTTTTGTAATGTTTTCATTTTGACTTACTTTTCAAACTCTGTTTTTGGGCAGTTTACTTTATTTTTGCCTTTGATGAACTGAATGATTTTGACTTTTTGTTTGCCTTGCAGGGGATGGAGTTGCTGAAGCTTGGCAAGGTGACCAGGGTTGCCACTGAAGTTATTTACATATGAAAGAATTGAAATTACATCAAATTTATACATAAAAACATAAAATACTTTGTTTTTCCTCAAAACAGGGTTTTGAGGAAAAATCAATCACTGAGTGAGTGATTATGGAAATTTTTGTTGCTGGAACTTTATTTGACCTCCTCATGTGCCTGCTGACCGTCACTGAGCATTTTGAGACCTTATTGACGAAAACCCTAAACCTAATGAGACCTAAAACCCTAAAAATAACTTTTACAGATTTAAAGACAAAAATTGACTGCAGATGATCTAAATGAATGAAAATAGGCCAGCACATGAGGGAAAATGTATAATAAGCCACTACCATCAGATGATCCATGATCCTAATGGAATGCAGCTGATCGGGTGAGACACCTAACATGCAATGCAACAAGAGAGTTTGATCACTGACGAAGGGATGAAGATACCGAAACTAACACCTACTCATATTAGAAGAACTGGAAATAAAATTGCAGATAAGTTAGTCAATTGGGTATGTGTCTCATCAGCTTCATAGATTTACTCCCACTGGTAATCCTTTGAATACTTTCCCCTCAAGCAACAATTTTGGACCATAACTAAGAAGGAAAAATTTCCCTAACTAATCTTTCTCTATCTTATTGCTTCATTCTATTATGAAGCCATCTCACAAAAAGATAGAAAAGATAGAGAAGATAGATCAACGACTTAAAAATCATCTCTTCAAGGGGGAAACCTCCTTTACGTTACATAAATGAACAATTCTTGGATGATACAAATGACAAGACATCCTTTCTATATATAGAAGTCTAAGGGGTCCCAATACAATCAAAGCCTACATAAAAATAATATTGTAGGGGCACAACAATAATAATAGTGGGCTTCTATGGGGCATAATAATAACATGGGGACTATATGGGCACAATAATACAATAAGGGGATTGAACTAATAACAATAAGGGGTTACACTAGCAGCATAGGGACCTAACATGCCCTTCTCCTTCAAAAAGTGTTTTCCTCAATTCTTGAGTGGTTTTAGATGCTTCTGTATAAAATTCTCATCCTCCCATGTGGAATCTTCAGTGGGTAAGTTCTTCCACTTGATGAGATACTCTAAAATTGATCGATTTCTTATTTTTGCCACTGATTCCAATTCCAATATGATTTTTCCTTCCTCGTCAAGTTCTAGCAATATTGTTTGAACTGGGATCTTCTCACCTATAACCTTCTTTAAGCATGAAACATGGAAAGGGAAGATGTAGGAAGCTCCAATTTGTATGCCATAGTACCAATCTTTAGTAACACCTTGTACGAACCATAATATTTTGGTGATAATTTATTATCCTTCTTAGCTTGCTTGAGGGACATTTTTTTGTATGGTTGTAGTCGTAGAAATACCCAGTCACCTACATCAAATCTTCTTTTGCTGTAATATTGATCTGCCTATTGTTTCATTCTATTTTGTGCCAAAGTGAGGTTATCCTTTAAGAGTTTGAGAACCTTTTGTTGATTCTCAATGTGATCTTCCACTGCTTGAACCTTAGAATTTTCTTTTAAAGATGATGTGATGGACGATGGATGATATCCATAAAGTAACATAAATGGGGTCATTTTTGTTGCAGTATGGAAGGAAGTGTTATACCACCATTCAGGTAGAGGAAACCACTTGACCCATTGTGTCTATTTATCAAATACAAAGCAAAGAAGATATCCTTCCAAACATTTGTTCACTATCTCAATTTTCCCATCAGATTGAGGATGATAAGATGAACTATGAGCTAATTGAGTACCCAAATATTCCACCTCTTGTACTCCAAAGAAACATTTGGAGCTTTTTGCATATAATTGTTTCTCCTCCAATAGTTTGAACACCCTGTCAACATGTTGAACATGATCCTTCCAAGACTCGTTTTAGATTAGTATATCATCAAAACATACTAACACAAATTTTCTAAGGAAGGGTTTGAAAATGGAATTCATCAAACCTTGAAATGTAGAAGGTGCATTGGTAAGGCCAAAGGTATGATAAAAAATTCATAGTGATCCTCATGAGTTCTAAATTCTGTTTTTGGAATGTCTTCAATCTTCATTCTGATTTGATGATATCCTGAATGAAGATCCGACTTGGTAAAGTAAATTGTTCCATGTAATTCATTCAATAATTCATAAATGACATGAATGGGAAATTTATCTATAATAGTAAGCTTGTTGAGCTCCCTATAATCTGGACACATGCACCATGATCCTTCCTTCTTGTGTACCAATACCACTGGAGCAGAGAAAGAACTTTGACTAGGTTGAATTATACCAACCTCTAGCATTTATTCAACCATACGTTCAATTTCTATCTTTTGAACATATGGATATCTGTAAGGCCTGATATTTGGGGGAACACTTCCTGGAATCAAATGAATAGAATGATCATGATTGCAAATAGGTGGGAGGCCTTTAGGAGTCTCAAATACCTTGGAGCGATTGTCCAAAACGTTTTGGATATCTGGAGAAATAGATGATTTCGATGTGGGAACCTCTAGTGAACATAATTGTGCAATTATGCCACGTTGTTCTTTCTTTAGAAGTTTTTTCATGCTGTGAGAGTTGATTATCTTACTCGGTTTGCTTGCGATACCCCTTAATTCAACTTCCTTTCCTTCCCAAAAAAATTTGAAGAAAAGTTCTTAAAAATTAAAAGCTATCGTACCCAAAGATTGTAGCCATTGGAATCCTAGTACAACATCTTCACCACCCATTGGAATGGAAATAATTGGACTATTCAAGACATATTATCCCATGGATAGCTTGATATTATGGCACTTTCCAGAGAAATTTATGGTTCCTCCATTTGCAACCATTACTTGACACTCTGGTGTTGGATATAGGAAGCAATTCAATTCCTTGGTTATCTTACAATGAATAAAATTATGAGTACTACCCGAATCAATCAACACTATTACCTTTTTCTTGTTGATATGCCCTTCTATCTTAATAGTTTGAGGAGTGGTATTTCCTGTCAATGCATTACAAGATATGGTCAAATTCATTTCTTCTTTCTCTAGGATTGGTTCCTGGTGTATATCCTCTTCTTTTGAAGTTTCTTGTTCCTTTTCTTTCTCCTCTTCCACATCTATGTAAATTAATTTCTTCTCAGCACACTTATGACCTTTAGTGTATTTTCTATCACAGTTGTAACAAAGCCCTTTTTCTATTTTTTCTTCCAAAAGTTTTGGTGTCAATATTGTAGGTGGTGAAAGGCTAGGAGCAACAACAGTTCCATCTTTATAGTTATGAGAGGTAGGCTTCCTTGTTGCCATAATTTTTCTTTCAATTTTTGTTTGCAACCTGTATGCCTTCTCCAATGAATCAAGTTCCCAAAGGCGAACCTCATGTTGGATGTTATCATTTTAAGTCCCTATGAATACTTCAATTCTATGCTTCTCTGGAATATCATTTACCCTTATATTCAATTTTTGGAAGTCCTTAATGTGCTCTGCCATTGAACCCTTTTGTTTGAGATTTATCAATTGGCTAAAGAAGGTGTTTCTCTTTGTATCCTCATAATGTGCTATCACTTCCTCTGTGAAAATTGACCAGGTGACAAGTTGTTTATGAGAACAAATCCATCTATACCATACAAGATGATTCGGTTCTAAATATAAAGATGCAATACATACTGTTATCACTCCAGGAAACTCTCCTAGGTTGCAGCTCGGAGATGCCTGGTAACATATAATCTTGAATATTGTTCTCAGAACTATTGGAATGGATGATGGTTTGGATCAAGTCAGATAACCATTTCAGCTCTATTCTCACTCAAGACATGCATGAACACTCTCACCAATACAAGGCTTTAGACCACTAATGCTCAATAATTTATAGATTTAATGGATAGATGGAGAATACTGACTGTACCAATAGATTGCATACATAAACACATATGAATGGCCAGCTACAAGAAGTAAATAAGACTTGCAAATCTAATTTATCAATGCAGAGATAAGATGACAGTTATATGGCATTAGACGCAGCAGAAAACATGAATAACTATTCAAGTGCAAGCATAGAACAACAGAGAAATGGACATTGAACATATAATAGCAAAAGAAGATTATATTGCTAGAATGAAGATGAGAAGCTTGAAGGAACCGAGGAGGAACAATCTCTAGAAGTTGAATCCGAATTACATCTTACTTTCAGCTATTTATAGCTCTTTACAATGCTCCTGAGCTCTCAGAAGCTCGGAGTGTCTTAATCTATCCTTCTTGTCTTTTCAACAACCTGATGCCATAACTGGGCACGCATGGGCTCGGGGGTTTCTTCTTCTGACAGAAGAATAACTGCATTCAGATATTTTGGATGCGCTAGCAAGGAGCTCTCTTGTGCCAAAGATGCCCCACAATTGATTCTGTTGTTATGTATGAGCTGCTATGTCTATGCTCCATGATGTTTCTGTTTTGGGCTGCAGTGTGCTGTGGTCCTTCTCTTTCCCTTTCCGACCCCTGTTTCCTAGTAATATGTCTCCCGGGCTCTGTTATATGGTGGAATGGGTCTTCGGGCCCTTATAATCCCTTTAAATGGCCCCTTTCTATTAATACATGACTGTTTTCTGTTTCATACAGAAAACACTGCAACAATGAGAAATCCCGCTTCTTTCTATTTCTTTCAGACTTCAAAAGTCCTCAAGTATGGTTTATTCATCTCTCGGGTCCGCCCTTGTCACCATCGCAAGTCACAAAAAAGCCTGCTCCTGTGTATTTTCCTTGTATTATGAAATATGCAAAAAACACTGAAAAATGCATGAAAATGGGCTTTGGCGGACTTGAAAATATATGTATTTCTATTTCGAAACCCATCGGGTCCGTCCTTGTCGCCATCGCAAGTCGCATTTGGCCTGTTCCCTTTGTATTTTGTTAAACACGAAAATACACGAAATACATTGAAAAATGGCTTTTGCAGACTTCAAATTTTATATATTTTTGTTCCGAATCCCATCGGGTCTGGGCTTTATTGCTATCACAAGTCGCAAAAAGGCCTGTCCACAGTCTTCCCTTTGTATTTTTGAAATACGCGAAAAACATTGAAATACATTAAAAATGGGCTTCAGCGGACCTGAGATATTATGAAATATCATATATATGATCGTCGGGTCCGGCTATCGGGTCGCCCATATGTATATGCATAGGCCCCGCCCCTTAGTGTTGTTCCGCTACGATACAGTGATGCGATCTGATCGCAATCGCATATCGCCTGAGCCAGAGGTCCATGGTTAGCGCTCATAGTAATCCCCGATAGCGATCGCTGATCGCCATCACAAGTTCCCTTGGGCTTGCGCTGATTTCCGCCGATTGCCTCCTGCCGATCAGATCTAGACCGTTGATCAACCAGATCTAACGACTGCTGTTCATTCCTCTGCTTAAGCCTGTGATACTTGATTTTCATTGTTTTCTTTGGGTTTTTTACCTCCCGATAGTGTATTTCTGCCCTTCCAAGGGCTCTTGGCATGCGACTGTTGGGATTTTTAAATGATCTTAAGCAATATTTGAAGACTTTGGGGCATACTTGGATCCTTTGGCATGATTTTAAGCAAACTTTGGAGACTTTGGGAGTGTTTTGGGTCCATTTTTGGGCCAAACACCAACAAAGCTAACACATACCTTTTGTGTGTTTTGCACATTATGTAGATCAAAATATTTCTCCATTTGTAGTATCCATGTTATGGGATCCTTTCCATCAAACTTCCTCATATCTATGTTTGGAATATGTTGGGTCTTCAATCCAAAATTAGATTCTATGAAATCACGATTAACATTAATTTTGTTCTCATCATGAGTTTCCTCTATTACCTTTTTTCCATTAGGAAGCCTTTCTTGTAGCAGCTTTGTCCCACCTTCCTTCAAACCTTCCATGTCTTTCTTCAAATCTTCCATGTATTTCTTCCAATATGGATCCATACCATCAATATTAGCTTCCATGGCATAGATAAAACTATTTATCTTATCTTCGATCGCATTCTTCAAATCATCCATCCAATTTTGATTACTAGGTGTTTCTATTTTCTTGATTCGAGTCATTCTTTTTCTTGCTTTTAGGATCTCGATATTGAATCTGTTGTATCTATGAAAGTTCATATCTCCAAGGTCTGGAATTGTGACCTATGGTAGCCCTCTGCATCCTCCTTCCAATACCATAAGTCTGATCGAAATTGGATTCTCCAAGAAAGAGTTATGCCCAATCTCCCAAGATGACTTGATTATATACCTTTTTAGTAGAGCCAACTTGTACAAAGTGTCACATGTCACTATTTCGACCTTCAGACCTGAAAACGATACACAGAGACATACAATCTGTCCTCTTTCTGTAACTTCTTACTAAATTTCAATCTAATGCTCAGAGAGAAAGTTAAGATGATTTCCCTAAGATCACCTGTTTGGAATGTAATTCGGGAGCTTGAAAAAACCCTAAATTTCTTGGACAATATCTCCGAAAATATAGTGAAACAAGATCTGCAATTTGGGCCTGAGCTTCACCAAGATTTCTGATCAAATGGTTTTTAATTTCAAAGTTTGAACCTTCGTAGAAACAAACTTATAGCGAAACTTCCACGATGACCTATTTGAGATGGAATTATGGAGCTTTCATAAACCCTAACTTACTCAGATCATATCTCCGAAAATATAGTGAGAAAAGATCTGAAATTCGTACTCGACGTTTAGAATGATTTCGGCTCAAATGGGTTTTGCTTTTAGCTTTTTAAACTTCGTAGAGAAAACGTTATAGCTAAAATACCACGATGACTTATTTGGAGCAGCGAAACCCTAGAATCCAAAGCTTTGATAGCAAATGTTATGAAACCAGCTCACAAAAAGATAGAAAAGATAGATCAACGACTTAAAAATCAGCCTCTTCGAGGGGGAAATCTCCTTTGCATTACACAAATGAACAATTCTTGGATTATAGAAATGAAAAGACCTCCTTTCTATATATAGGAGTCTAAGGGGTCCCAATACAATCAGAGCCTACATAATAATAATATTGTAGGGGCACAACAATAAAAATAGTGGGCTTCTATGGGGCATAATAATAACAACATGGGGACTGTATGGGGACAATAATACAATAAGGGGGTCACACTAATAACAATAAGGGGTTACACTGGTAGTATAGGGACCTAACATCTCTTTGTTTGTATCTCTCAGTGTGTAATTGGTCTATTTGGTCCCATTTTTATTTTTTGGTCTTCATTTTTTATGTCAACATGAAGAAATATATCATTTTCTCTTTTGAAAAGGTTGAATTTCTGGGTGTGGTCTAGTTTTCTCGATGAGAGACCAGCCCAAAACTCCATGACTTAATATGTACTTCATGTTTTCATTCAATACAAAATATTTACCCAAAAAAAGTACAACATTAAGCAACCTACAAAAAACATTAGGATGCATGGGTGTTCTAATAATCAATGTAAATCCATTTGAGGGGTTGGACGACCTCTATGTTGCTAATATAAAACCTTGAAGTGTAGTACTATTTATATAGTCATGAATGGTTGTTTACATGTTTTGTTGAGTGTTTTCTTGGATAATTGATTGATGTCTAAAATATTGTGTATATCATGGAGACTATTAGGTTTGAATGCTTGAATCAAATAGTTCATTTCATTTACAATGAATGTGCTAATTACCTCTAATGAAAGGCATTGGAATGAGTGGTTTTAACCCTGTAAAGTTTGATGTTTAGTGTCTCTTATCCCCCGAAAGGTTCAGTCAGGTCATCCAATTGTTATAAGCCTATGATAAAGGAATGATGAGCTTATAATCAGAACAAGGAAGCTTTTCCTAACTCAGAAAAGGATTATGGAAAATTGGTGAAATAACAAAGGAGGATATTAATTATCTTAATCATAGGATTAGATAGCTAATCATTTATTAGCCCTATGATTAGTGACTAATTCCACACTACACCCTTCTGTGGACGGTGACTTATAAAAGGAGAAGCGTGATTAACAGAAGGCACATGATGATCTCATTTCCCATAATATGATGGGGAGTTTACCATCATGTCATGCCGAGTTTGGGTGATGGCCTCTTCCATGACCTACAAGATGGCATTGGGTGAAATGACGTGGAATCTATATTGGAGAGGATTCTCGTTGAACCCCTAAAATTTCATACAATGGTGAAGTATTGAATTGCATGAAGGACTCTGCCCCGATGGGAGCCAAGTTTCATTTCAAGTGGCAGGCGCCATGTAGGTCGAGCATGGCCACGTGGAATACCACATGTATTTAGATGACGTGGATTAAGACGTGGTGAGAATGCTAACATGCCACATTAATGAAATGATAAATGGAAGCAAGAGTTGGCCTTGTTGGATGGTCAAGGTACCGTTTTTTTGGTGACACATGGCACTCTCTGTTAGCCTCCTGCTGCAGCAGGTTAATCATCTTTCATGATCGACATTTTTACATGCCAAATATGTCGTGCTATGCATGCTGCAATGCTCCATATTTGCTACAGATGGCCAAAAGAAGTCTCCATAAGAGTGTGCTAGTCTAAATGCCAATGCTGTGTTCCAATTTTGATAAGCAATCCATTTTTTTGGTTTAAGGCAGTTTTTCAGTTGGAGGTACTCAGGCTGGAGTTCACTAACCTCTCCCTTCTTCTCATCACCCTTATTATATAACTCCCTAACAATTTTCCCTCTTCCCCTATTTTAATCATGTATATAACACTCCCCTATGTAAATACCCCTCCCTGGCATTATAGCCATAATTCTACTAAGTCCGGGAAATCTCAGTCCATCTGGGACTGTTTTTAGCCCTTCCGCGTCATTGAGGAACTGGTTTGACATCTGGTCAGCTAGTAACCTCTCCCTTAACCCTAAAAACCCCCAAAAAACCCATGTTTTCACATTTCCCCTTGTAAATATTAACCCCCACCGCATATAAACCCCATAACCCACTCAAACCTAAGTCTAAACCCGCCGCGCATATTAAGTTCGGAATATTCCTGCGAATATTCCCGCCCGTTAACCCCCTATCCCCTCGCGTCCACCGCCAGCCGTCCGATCGCTCGCCCCACAGATCAACGGCTGGCGGGCATCCTCATCCCCAACACGCCCGGCCTTTAACGTCCGGGAGATGGGCGGTATTGCCGCCGTACTCCCGCCACGCGTCAGGCGCCGGGCTGTGGCGGAGCCCTTCCCTCCGAAATCGCCATCCCCCATAAGCGGTGCACCACATACCGCTTACCGCCTTCTGTCAGGTGACGACACTACCACGTCACCCCCTGCACAGCCACCAGCCCGCGTCACCCCCCTGTCCAGTCACCCGATGAGTCACCTGCCTACGTGGCCCCCTGCCACGTCACTGCCACGTGTCCCCGCCACCGTACCTGCCACATCAGCATCCGTACGTGATGACGTCATGCTGACGTCATCCCGCCACGTCGACCTGCTGACGTCATGCTTACGTCACCCGCCGTACAATGCTGACGTCATCAACATTTTTGGGCGCAGAGGTGCAAAAGTCGCACTTCGGAGCCCCGGAATCGAATTCTGAGGCAGTTTTTGATGAGCGATTTGCGCAAATCGCTCATCGCAGGATTGTTTGGGCCAGAATGGAGAATCTTCAGGAAATCTTTAAGGAATCTTCACTCCATACAGCCCCAGGAAGCCCGAAAAGGCACAAAAATGATCCGTTTTCTTCACAGAGCATACCAAAAGGATCAGAAGACAATTCCAGATGATACAGAGGCCGAGCAACGGCCATTTACTGGTGATTAGACCCACAGCACATCAAATCCGCAGCCCAGATTTTGTCAGAGAGTATCAGTGGAAGAAAAGATGCCAGAGAGTATCAGTCATGATTTTTTAGGGGCTCGAGGCACCTGAACATTAATGAAGCCCCCAGAAAGTCAAATCGATAAGCATCAGCCCGTCCTTGCCTTCAAATCACCGTCAAGGCATTCAAAGCACCAGGATAGCAAGGAAGCAGAAACCCATACTCATTTATTGCAGAAAACACTGCAGCAAGCCACCAAGGACAACATCATTTATTCAGTTTTGACACATCGGCCCTGAGCACGGCCCGAGATATTTTTTGTATTTATTTTAGGATAGGATTAGGTCAAGTAGTCATTTTTTATGACCTAATTAGGTCAAGATGTAATAAAGGAACTCTGCAGAGAGTTTTTTCCCTATATATACCACCCTCTGTATAGTTCTAAGGGTTGGTTAATTGATAATTTTCACTAGAGACTCGCTGTGTATACCTGAACTTTTCTGTAATCAAAGATTGCTTAAAGCTTGGAGAGCGAACTGTCTGTTGTTGACGAATGTTTTGAAGAGTTGAAGATGGAATTCCTGCACTGCGGCCTGAAGCAATAAGTGCCTCTTATCTCTGTTTATGTGTTTTCCATTATCTAAATAGCAGGAAGAAAGAATAGCCTAGAATTAGTTTAAATACTCTCTATGCTCAATTCCTGCTGTTTCTTGATGTTTTCTTCTGAATGAATTGGTTATGAACATTGAATTCCTCCTAGCTCATGTTTACCCAAGTTCCCCTGTGCTGGCCAATTATCTAGGGATTCTTAACTGCCCCTAGGTAGCGCCCTGTTACTTTCTTTGCTAATCTGTTGGAGAGATTCTTAACTACCTCTCTTTCTTTAGCATTCATTTCATCCCTTAAACCTGAAGATTGCTTCAACCTCAGTTATCTTGCTCCATGTTCCCTCACTGTCATTAAGGAAACGCAGCAGCAGGTCCCCTCCTCGACTCCATGCCCAATGGCTTGAAACTTTCAGACTATACTCAGCCTCTCTACCTGAAAGTGTCAGTTTTCCCACCAAAATTCAATCAAACCCCTGTGCATCATATCTAGCCTAAAATCACCCCCTTCAACAAAGCTAAATCATAAAGAGAGAGCCCTCTTTGACTGCAGGTAGGCTAGGGCTTGCTGTCCAAAGTTGGTTTGTGGTTACCTCGGCCGTATCCCTTTAGGAGTCAAAAGGGACAACCTGAGTGATAACATAATGACAACTCCACTGGGGAAGTGAATCATGTGTTTATTAGTGCAAATCCTCAATTTTGACCAGTTTGCCTCATTTTCTGGAGAAAAGGTTCCTTTTCTTCAGGGTTTTTCACATTCAGCTCTGATCTGTGACGGTGGACAGAGATCAGGCACTTCAAGGTTGATTCATCCACCTGGCGACTCCACATCATCCTCATAATAAAGACTCCGCTGGAGAAATGAACCCGAAGGAATTATATAAGCAGATCAGGCTCTTGACTTGGACTATCATCCAAGAGATCATGTTCTTTCTCTTGCACCAGATTTTGCTGTGCATATTGTACTTTAAAAGCGATTTTATGTCAGATTTTTATGTTTTTCCTTTGGAAAAGATTGTTGAAAAGCCTCCTTGCACATCAGAGCAGCAGCTTTCAAATGCTGTTGAAGATCATCATACAGCCAAGGAGGAACCAAAAATAGAGCCCAGTCTTCTAGTTCCTGTACATACTCCCGTGCCTCGTAAAGTTCCTGAAAGATATAAGCCGCTCATTTTGCCTCCTGTACTTGGTCCTCTGCCAGCAAATCATCCTGAATATCTCCCTAGATTCGATGGAGAGAATGGCACTACTGCCCAGAAACATATCCAGGCTTTTGAAGATTATCTTAATACATTTGAAGTGGAAGATGAAGATGTCAGTCTTAGACTATTTTCCCTTTCTTTGCAAAGCGAAGCTAGGACTTGGTTTAAAGCGTTGCCTGAGGCGAGCATCTCTAAGTTTCAGCAGTGTGCCAAGCTTTTCCTTGATAGATGGATGATCAGAGAAAATCTCTTCTTGCTCATCGAAGAATACAATCATTTAGAAAGGCATCCAGATGAATCTGTTTAGCAGTTTTCAGACAGATTCAATCAAGTTTATCAAGCCATGCCTCTAAATATAAGACCTCCCCTTGATCTAGCTCTATTGCAATATCCTAGAGCATTTGACACAGAAATGGAATTTTGTCTGAGAGAAAGATGCCCGTCCACTTTGAAACAGATGCAGGACATAGCTGTGGACGTGGAGGCAAATCTAAGAAGGAGGGAGGAACAACACAAAGCAGAGCAAGAAGAAAGACTTCATAGTGTGTTACAAAAGACAGAGGAAATGATGCAGCTGATCACAATGAAAGTGGAATGTTCAAAGCACAAGAACCGATCTGTTTCGCAACAGGAAAGTAGTGACATTCACGAACAAACCTGCCACAAAACAGATGACATATTCATCCAGCCATACATGATGGAGCAGTCTCCTGATATACTGTGTGAATATAATAGCTTCTCTTCTTTCAACTGTCTGCCCAAGTATGATTTGTATGATGATGATTATGAGCCTAACGACCAAATCAGCCTTGCAGAGGAATCAGATCCTATTTTGGCAGGAGGCAGTGTTCAGGTTCAGCAACCTGAAACCAATGATCAGCGCGCCCATCTCAGCTATGAAGAAAAGGAAGAAAACGCAGAGTGCGTTGATTTCAGTGAAGGAACTCTACCCTTTTGTTTTGAATCTTTTCAATTTATCAAGGATAACTATCATGCTATATATGATCAAATGTCACCGCGTGTTGCCATTGACTGTCTGGAGGTTAATCAAGATATTGTTCCAAAAGTATTGCCTCTAGTTTCGCAGCCCCAAAGAGCCATTGAATATCAGATTGAGGAGGACCCAGAAGCAGCAGCACGTGACCAAATGATTCAAGTGGATCCCCTGCCTCTTTGTTTTCAGCCATCTGAGTTGTTCAAAGAAGAAGAAGACCAGCAGCCTGCACAGATCAGTCAAGCCCTATTCGAGCCAGATTGTAATAAATTACAAGCACCTCTGCAAGTATTGAATGACCTACCCGCTGGCAGGCAGAATGATGAAAGAGATCAGTACTCTTCTCCATTAACAGGCTGCAAGGCTCAGTATCGAGTTGTCAATGATCTCCCGACTCCAAGGCATGATAGTGATCCTCAAACTTTGTACAGTTCTTTAATTCAGCCTAAAAATTGTATATATATGTCGCAGGACAGTTTTGTACAGTATTTAAAGACCGCAAAGGAGGTCAATAGCTTCCTGATCTTCTCAAAAATTGACAAAGCCATAACAAATCGCAAAATCTCAGTTGGTGTCACTACCAAGCACAAGCAGCAAAGCCCACTCATGTTATTATTACTTAAGTGGTTGCATTGGCTATTTCACTTCACCTAACAACAAAGTAAGTGCTGGTTAGGGTAGGTAGGTAGGTAGGATTAATAAGGCAGCCAGCCAAGGGAAATTTGCAGAACACAGCAACAATTGAATAGAAGGCAGTCTGACCTGCTGTTCTTGACTTTTCACAAGGAAAAGCCATCCCCAAGTGGAGCCACTGTTAGCCTCCTACTGCAGCAGGTTAATCATCTTTCATGATCGACATTTTTACATGCCAAATATGTCATGCTATGCATGCTGCAATGCTCCATATTTGCTACAGATGGCCAAAAGAAGTCTCCATAAGAGTGTGCTAGTCTAAATGCCAATGCTGTGTTCCAATTTTGATAAGCAATCCATTTTTTTGGTTTAAGGCAATTTTTCAGTTGGAGGTACTCAGGCTGGAGTTCACTAACCTCTCCCTTCTTCTCATCACCCTTATTATATAACTCCCTAACAATTTTCCCTCTTCCCCTATTTTAGTCATGTATATAACACTCCCCTATGTAAATACCCCTCCCTGGCATTATAGCCATAATTCTACTAAGTCCAGGAAATCTCAGTCCATCTGGGACTGTTTTTAGCCCTTCCGCGTCATTGAGGAACTGGTTTGACATCTGGTCAGCTAGTAACCTCTCCCTTAACCCTAAAAACCCCCAAAAAACCCATGTTTTCACATTTCCCCTTGTAAATATTAACCCCCACCGCATATAAACCCCATAAACCACTCAAACCTAAGTCTAAACCCGCCGCGCATATTAAGTTCGGAATATTCCTGTGAATATTCCCGCCCGTTAACCCCCTATCCACTTGCGTCCACTGCCAGCCGTCCGATCGCCCACCCCACAGATCAACGGCTGGCGGGCATCCTCATCCCTGACGCGCCCGACCTTTAACGTCCGGGAGATGGGCGGTATTGCCGCCGTACTCCCACCACGCGTCAAGCGCCGGGCTGTGGCGGAGCCCTTCCCTCCGAAACCGCCATCCCCCATAAGCAATGCGCCACATACCGCTTACCGCCTTCTGCCAGGTGACGTCACTACCACATCACCCCCTGCACAGCCACCAGCCTGCGTCACCCCCCTGTCCAGTCACCCGATGAGTCACCTGCCTACGTGGCCCCCTGCCACGTCACTGCCACGTGTCTCTGCCACCGTACCTACCACGTCAGCATCTGTACGTGATGACGTCATGCTGACGTCATCCCGCCACGTCGACCTGCTGACGTCACCCGCCGTACAATGCTGACGTCATGCTGACGTCATCAACATTTTTGGGCGCAGAGGCGCAAAAGTCGCACTTCGGAGCCCCGGAATCGAATTCTGAGGCAGTTTTTGATGAGTGGGCCAGAATGGAGAATCTTCAGGGAATCTTTAAGGAATCTTCGCTCCATACAGCCCCAGGAAGCCCGAAAAGGCGCAAAAATGATCCGTTTTCTTCACAGAGCATACCAAAAGGATCAAAAGACAATTCCAGATGATACAGAGGCTGAGCAGCAGCCATTTACTGGTGATTAGACCCGCAGCACATCAGATCCGCAGCCCAGATTTTGTTAGAGAGTATCAGTGGAAGAAAAGACGCCAGAGAGTATCAGTCATGATTTTTTAGGGGCTCGAGGCACCTGAACATTAATGAAGCCCCCAGAAAGTCAAATCGATAAGCATCAGCCCGTCCTTGCCTTCAAATCACCGTCAAGGCATTCAAAGAACCAGGACAGCAAGGAAGCAGAAACCCATACTCATTTATTGCAGAAAACACTGCAGCAAGCCACCAAGGACAACATCATTTATTCAATTTTGACACATCGGCCCTGAGGACGGCCCGAGATATTTTTTGTATTTATTTTAGGATAGGATTAGGACAAGTAGTCATTTTTTATGACCTAATTAGGTCAAGATGTAATAAAGGAACTCTGCAGAGAGTTTTTTCCCTATATATACCACCCTCTGTATAGTTCTAAGGGTTGGTTAATTGATAATTTTCACTAGAGACTCGCTGTGTAAACCTAAACTTTTCTGTAATCAAAGATTCCTTAAAGCTTGGAGAGCGAACTGTCTGTTGTTGACGAATGTTTTGAAGAGTTGAAGATGGAATTCCTGCACTGCGGCCTGAAGCAATAAGTGCCTCTTATCTCTGTTTATGTGTTTGCCATTATCTAAATAGTAGGAAGAAAGAATAGCCTAGAATTAGTTTAAATACTCTCTATTCTCAATTCCTGCTGTTTCTTGATGTTTTCTTCTGAATGAATTGGTTATGAACATTGAATTCCTCCTGGCTCATGTTTACCCCAGTTCACCTGTGCTGGCCAATTATCTAGGGATTCTTAACTGCCCCTAGGTAGCGCCCTGTTACTTTCTCTGCTAATCTGTTGGAGAGATTCTTAACTGCCTCTCTTTCTTTAGCATTCATTTCATCCCTTAAACCTGAAGATTGCTTCAACCTCAGTTATCTTGCTCCATGTTCCCTCACTGTCATTAAGGAAACGCAGCAGTAGGTCCCCTCCTCGACTCCATGCCCAATGGCTTGAAACTTTCAGACTATACTCAGCCTCTCTACCTGAAAGTGTCAGTTTTCCCACCAAAATTCAATCAAACCCCTGTGCATCATATCTAGCCTAAAATCACCCCCTTCAACAAAGCTAAATCTAAAAGAGAGAGCCCTCTCTGATTGCAGGTTGGCTAGAACCTCCAGTCCAAAGTTGGTTTGTGGTTACCTTGGCCGTATCCCTTTCTTAACCTTCGGGGACAACCTGAGTGATAACACTCTCAAAGGATTCCATGTGGAACGATAGATGGTATGATGCTAAATTTTGACGTGAAATAACAAAGAAATATTTGCTTCACTTTCCATATAACACCAAGGCTAGATGTGTGGCTTAAAGGATGGAGTCACACTTGATATAGATCTCTTAACATAAATATTTCCCGTCAACAAATTGTTACAGTTGACAAGTGTGGACGACCCCCCTCATTACCTGCTGGAAGGTAGGGGGAGCTACACTAAATCCAGTCTGTCGGTGTGGATGGGTGGACACATGGAGAATTTAAAAAGGGGGTAAAAATGAATGAAGCGATTTTAATGAAGTCCACGAGACCAAGCAATCTAAGGGACCCAGGACTCTAGCCCATCAAAACTTCAAACTTTTCTCTATGTCTACTCTCTTGTCATGAATCTTGACCAAGAAGCTCGTAGTTTTGATAAACCTTGCTTCCTCCAACAACTTGTTCAAACAATCCAACTTCAGAATGCTTTTAAACTGATTATGAATATCCTCATAAGTCAGACAACCCATGATGTAGTTCCATTATGTTTCAACCTCTCCTTTGCTACAAAAATGTAGATTCTTTCTTCCTAGTCTTCTTTTCGAGTTTTCCATCAACCTATTTCACATCTGAGATGATGAGAACTGGTCCTCAACTTTTTATTAATAGTCTTTCCTGTGATTTTGGCACCTAAATATATATTTTCATCATGAGACCATGTGGGGTTGAACTCTTTGATATATAGAGATTTTTTTCGACCAATCTACTTTTCCCACATGGTAGTTCTTAATTTTTCAGGTACCCATTTTTTAACCTCTCCTTTAGATTTAGGACAATCCTTCCACTTAATGGCCCACTTACCCGACCACTTATCATTATTTTTCCCCAATTTTATTCCTCCTCTTTAACTCCTCTGCAACAACTATTTTAGGATAACGATGCCCATCCATGCCTTCAACCTTTTTTAAGTAACTTAACAAGAAAAATGTAACATTTACAATTAAAAATCAATGTAAAAAAATATAAGACCAAGGTCATGGGACATGTATTTCAACCTGAGTGGTGGGAAAAAAATCCTAGTGTGGGTGTTCATTTGGTTTATTATGGCTAAGGTGTTGGCTTGAAGGGGGCCTGACCCAGGTTTGGAGTTAATTAGCCAAACAAATCCCTGTACTACTGGCCCTTTCAGCAACAGCCCGCAGAGCGTGGACTGAGGTCTCACCCGAAGTAGTATGGGGGGATGTTGGAACCAAGTTTCCACACCCTTGAGATGTCTGAAGGGTCGGTTTATTCCAACTATGAATACCTTCGTGAGGTCACTTCGTGTGTTGTCCTGACCTGTGAGACCTTCGCGATCTGTTATAATCGCCTTCTCGCAACCCTAACCAGGGGCTGAGGTGCTTTCGCGCTGCCATAGCAGTGAACTGCACTGCTTCCCCAAGTTATCCCGTGGATCTTACTTATCTTCTTATAACAGTTAGTTATCTTTGTGTAAACAGATACTTTATCTTATATTCACTTTATCAACACATTCATATAAGTTCGCGCATCATATAAATAATAGAAATGCAATTTATATCCGATACATTAAATATGTAGATTTTAACCCCGTATAGAAATTACTTGCATATGAATTCTAAAACACAGAAAATAAACAATGCGAGAGCATAACACATAAAACACATATACAAAGAGATTTTCCCCTGGATCCAAAAACCGGGACTACCAGCTTGATTTTTCATCTATTCCTTTCAATGTTACAATACATATTTATACATGCTGAAGCATCCAATACCATGGAATGAAAACCATCGCGTCCAAAACCATTGACCGAAAACCATCGCATCCTAAACCATGTGCGAAAATCATGCAAAAAACCATAGGTAGGTCCACTCAACCTAATATAGGGTCCAAAAAACAAAATTTTTTGGGCCGCTGCCTCGGACCCCATAGAAGGGGGCTACCTGCACCCCTCAAACCCCCTGTGACCCCCCTGCTACGCAATCAGCGCAACGAAGGGGGGGGCTTCGCGCCCCCCCCTCTAACCCCCCGGTTAACTACGTGGGCTAGTAGTGGAAAGAATATAACACAACCCAACATTCTCCCACTTGTTGTTTTCTTTCCACGGGGGGCCACAAGAGAGCTTAGTCATTTATCTAGCCCTGCAATGCCCATTGTTTCTCTACACCAAGAGAACTTCTCAGAGCTCACAGATTTTGTCAATGCATTTGCAGTATTCTTCAAAGTGTCCACCTTTACGAGCAACACCTTTTTGTCTTCTATCATATCCGTCACAAAGTGATACTAAACATCAATGTGCTTTGTCTTTGAATGATATGGAGGGTTATTTGCCAAGAAAATTGCACTTTGGCTATCACAGCCTATCCTTATATCTCCCTGCACTAACCCCATACTTGAACACAATCACTGCAACCAAACTGCTTCCTTGCTTGCATGAGTGGCTGCCATGTATTCTGACTCTGTAGTTGATAGTGCCACTACAGATTATTTCTTATTCATCCAACTGACTGCACCTCCAAATAGGTTAAACAAATACCCACTTGTAGATCTTCTCTGATCCAGATCTCCAGCCCAGTCTACATCAACAAAGCCACGAATATCCAACACTCTGTCCAATCCTGGTCTTCCTTGGTAACACAAACCATAATCACTAGTGTCATGAAAATACCTGAAAACCCGCTTCACTGTTGTTTAGTGCTCCTTCCCTGGTTTTGACATAAACCTTCTCAATACTACCACTGCATGTGTAATGTCTGGTCTAGTACAGACCATTGCATACATCAAGCTACCAACTGCACTTGCATATGGAACATGGGACATGTCCTCTTCCTCTTCTTGTGTCTTGGGACATTGTTCAGTAGATAACCTCACACGTATAGGAATAGGAACCTTCACCGTTTTACTATCCTACATATTAAAACTCTGCAGTATTGTCTCGACATACTTCCTCTGGTTTAACCAGAGCTTCCTCTTTGCCCGGTCTCTTTTAATTTCCATGCCCAAAATATAGTTTGCAGCACCAAGATCTTTCACGTCGAATTTGGAGGACAATTGGGTCTTCAAATCTTGGATAATTTCTTTGTCATTTCCAACCAGCAACATATCATCCACATACAAGACCAGATAACACGGTCACCAATTAATTTAAAATACACACAGTGATTTACTTTGCTTATGGTGAAGCCAAGTCCTCGTATAAATGTATCAATTTCTGATACCACATCCTTGGTGATTGTTTTAACCCATACAAAGACTTCTTTAACTTGAATACCATTTCTTTCTTACCCTTCACTGCAAAACCTTCAGGTTGCTTCATGTAGATCTCTTCTGCCAGATCCTCATGAAGAAATGCTATCTTCACATCCATCTATTCTACCTCAAAATCAAAAGCAGTGGAAACATATAAAGTAATCTAATAGAATCTACCTTGGAAACAGGAGAAAAAATATCACCAAAATCAATTACCAACACCTGGGAATAAGATTTTGCTACCAACCAAGCTTTGTATTTATCCACCTTTCCTTTTGCGTTTGTCTTCTTTTTGAACACCCATTTGTTTCCAATGGGTTTCCTTCCAATGGGCAACTCCACCAGATCCCAAGCCTCATTTTTGTGCAAAGATGCCTTTTCATCAACCATGGCCTCTTTCCAGAGTTTTCCATCCTCTGAATCTACTGCTTCCTTCACAGTTCTGGGATCATCATCAGCAACAGATAAAGCAAAATTTGAACAAAAAGAAGATGGACTATACCTTTCCAGATGCCTTCTTTCTCGAATTGATCTTCTCACACTCGGAGTTTGTGGCTCTTCATCTTCTGATTCCTCCTCTGCTATAGAGTCTGATTCTTCCTCATTAAGCTCAAACTCTATCTTCTCAGGTTCCTTTGGTTGGACTTCATGTTTAATAACATCTTTCACCTCTCTGAACACCACATCTTAGCTATACACAACCTTCATTCTTACTGGGTTCCAAAGCTTATAACCCTTTAAACCATCCTTATACCCAATAAAGATGCACTTTTTAGATTTACTATCCAACTTGGTTCTCTTCTCCTTTGGAACATGTACATATGCATCACATCCAAATACCCTCAGATGTGAAAGAGAGGGTTTCTTACCAATCCATACCTCTTGTGGAGTCTTATCCTCCAACGCTGATGAAGGTGATCTGTTGACGAGGTAACATGTTGTCTCCACCACCTCTACCCAGAATTCCTATCCTAACTCAACACCACTGAGAATTCTTCTTGCCCTTTCCATCAACGTCTTGTTCATTCTTTCTGTGACTCCATTTTTCTTAGGTGTGTATGGAGTAGTCTTTTACCGTGCTATACCACTCTTCTTACAGAATTCTTCAAATTCCTTGCTGCAAAACTCTCCACCATTATCTGTCCTCAACACCTCTATCTTCTTCTTTGTCTGGTTTTCCACCAGAGCCTTAAATTATTTAAACCTGTCAAAGACTTTAGATTTCTTCTTAAAGAAATATACCCATGTATTCCTTGAGAAGTCATCTAAAAATGATACATAGTACATAGACTTACCCAGTGATGGAACCTTCACAGGTCCAAACACATCACTATGCACAAGTCCTAATATATGTTTCGCCCTCTTACCACTAGAGGGGAAACTCACCCGATTCTGCTTCCCATATACACAATTTTCATAGAAATCAAAATCCAGAGAGCTATTACTCATAACTTCTCCCATACCTTTACCATGAAGTATTCGAAGGCCCTTCTCTCCAATATGTCCAAGCCTTTGATGCCACAGCATGGTCTTCTCTCCAGAGACCATTAGATTTTCTACTCCACTTTCAGGAACCACAAAACTGTTGCACCCCTCAACAACAGTGCTATCTTGTAGCTTGTACAGAGTTCCAATCCGAACTCCCTGAATCAATACCAGTTCTCCCTGAACCATCTTGCAGGTATCCTTCTCGAACACTGTTTTTACACTTGCATCATCCATCTTTCTTACAAAAATCAGATTTCTAGCCAATGTAGGAATATGCAGAACACCTGGAAGTGTTCTATCCCTTACACTTTGCAACTTCAACTTTACTTTTCTATCACCAACGATTCTAGCCTTCCTATCATCCCCCAAGAAGACATCACCAACATCATATTTCTCATTCTCGTAGAACCACTCTCTATGGGAAGTGAAGTGAAAGGATGCAGCTGATTCAATCAACCATGCTTCATGATCTACATGTGTACTTGAAGAATCCAAGTACACATCCCCACCTTCATTTGAGGTGGTTTTCGCCTCTGTAGAAGGAGCATCATTAGATCCCTTTCCTTTATCAGGAGCTTTATATTTACAATTATCCCTTTTGTAGTGCCCTTCCTTTCCGCATTTCGAGCACACCACCTTTACAGGTTTTCTTGGAGATTTAGATCTCCCTCTAGATTTAGATCTCCCACTCGATGACTTATTTTTGTTTCTATTCTGGGACTGTCCTCGTACAGACAAGGCATCACCATTCTGGCTCTCCATATTTTTTTGTCTCATCTCCTCTGTCAGCAAGGATGCGACTATTTCATCAAACTACAAGGCAGTTGCATTCCTACCTATTGCAATAACCAGATTGTCCCACGAATTTGGTAAAGAACACAAAAAACTGATGCACTTATCTTTATCTGAAATTTTAATATCAATAGATAATAAATTACTTACCATAGTATTAAATGCGTTCAGATGTTCTGTCACCGAGTCTCCATCTTTCATCCTCAGGTTATACAACTTTTTCCGTAGGAACAATTTATTCACCAGAGACTTAGATTGGTACAAAGTCCCTAACTTGTCCCACAAAGCCTTCGTCGTAGCTTCTCTTGATACATTCAGCAATAATGAATCTGAGACACACAATCATATTGTGCTCTTAGCCTTCTGATCCAACTTCTTCCATTCTTCATCGGACACTCCTATTGGTTTAGTACTTGGATCTACCGTGACCCACTGATCTTTATCCAACAACAGAGCCTCCATCTTGAGTTTCCATAACTCAAAACTCTGACCATTAAATTTCTCGATCTCTATCTTTCCACTGCTCGCCATCTTCTTTCACCACCAGAATCGATCCCAAAGATCTCCCACTGAACAGGGTCTACCACAGGTCCGAGCGAAACCCCTCAGCAACAAAGGCGTACCCTTGAAGCCAAAACAACTCTGATACCAAATGTAGGTTTTAACCCCGTACAGAAATTACCTGCATATGAATTCTAAAATACAGAAAATAAACAATGCGAGAGCATAACACATAAAACACATATACACAGAGATTTTCCCCTGGATCCCAAAACTGGGACTACCAGCTTGATTTTTCATATATTCCTTTCAATGTTACAATACATATTTATACATGCCGAAGCATCAAATACCATGGATCGAAAACCATCGCATCCAAAACCATTGACCGAAAACCATTGCGTCCAAAACCATGTGCAAAAATCATGCACAAAACCATAAGTAGGTCCGCCCAACCTAATATAGGGTCCAAAAACAAAATTTTCTGGGGCGCTACCCCGGACCCCATAGAGGGGTGCTACTCGCACCCCTCAAACCCCCTGTGACCCCCTCGCTACGCAATCGACGCAACAAAGGGGGGGGGGGGGGGGCTCCGCCCCCCTCTAACCCCTCGGTTAACTATGTGGGCTAGTAGTGGAAAGAATATAACACAACCCAAAACAATGCATAAAATAGGAAAAAGATACACAAAATTGATGTAAACTTCTCTCTATTACTTCTCCAATGGTTACATACTTGACTTGCCCTGCGCACTTAGCTGCAGGGGTCCACGCACTCAGCTACTAGGCCTCTGCGCACTTAGCTGCAGAGCCTTCTCCTACTCTATGACTCGAAGACTGGACTCTACACTTAGATAAGACCCAATTCTTCATCCTTCATTCATGACTATTACTCCTTTCTTTACAACTTAGAGCCTCGCTCTATTTATACAATCCCATGGTCCGCGAATCATGGGTAGATTTCTAAAGCCGACATTACATTACAAAAATGAGGGTGGACAACCCTATGACTCATTTACAATCTTCACGCTCCATGCCAACAAAACGCAGATTCTTTACATTGGATTTGGTCAAAATCTGGGCTTTAAGCCCCAAAACTTGCCTTGGGGGATCCCGCGCCCAACATAAGGAAATTCACAAAGATAATGGCAAAGGATTTGGAAAGGAAAGAGGCATTAATTGGCATTTAATTATGAAAATGGTGGACAATAGGAGAAATGGATGGTGAAAGGTCACAAATTGCATGTGAAGAGGAAAATGAAGGAAAAATAATGGAAAATGAAGGAAAAATAATGGAAAATAAAGAAAAATAGAGGCCTCAATGATAAAAATGCTTTTGAGGATTAGTTCATGGCATTTGTTAGTGTCAGTTTTTTTTGTTTTTGTTTTTAGCTTGAGCTCTCTCTTCTACTTGTTGGGTTGTGTTATATTCTATCCATGACTAGACCACGTAGTTAACCAGGGGGTTAGAGGGGGGCAGAGCCCCCCCTCCTTTCGTTGTGCTGATTGCGTAGTGGGGGTGTCACATGGGGTTTGAGGGGTGCAGGTAACCCCACTCTATGGGGTCCTATTATGTGTCTCAGATTCAGTATTGCTGAATGTGTCAAGGAAAGATATGACGAAGGCTTTGTGGGACTAGTTAGGGAATTTGTACCAATCTAAGTCTCTGGTGAATAAATTGTTCCTGTGGAAAAACCTGTATAACCAGAGGATGAAAAATGGAGACTTGGTGACAGAGCATCTGAACGCATTTAATACTATGGTAAGTCAGTTATTATCTGTTGATATTAAAATTTCAGATGAAGATAAGTGTATCAATTTATTGTGTTCTCTACCAGATTTGTCGGATAGTCTAGTTATTGCAATAGGTAGCAATGCAACTGCCTTGCAGTTTGATGAAATAGTCTCATCCTTGCTGATGGAGGAGATGAGACGGAAAAATATGGAGAGCCAGAATGGTGATGCCTTGTCTGTACGAGGACGGTCCCAGAACAGAAACAAAAATAAGTCATCGAGTGGGAGATCTAAATCTAGAGGGAGATCTAAATCTCCAGGAAAACCTGTAAAGGTGGTTTGCTGGAAATGCGGAAAGGAAGGGCACTACAAAAGGGACTGTAAATCTAAAGCTCCTGATAAAGGAAAGGGATCTAATGATGCTCCTTCTGCAGAGGCAAAAACCACCTCATATGAAGGTGGGGATGTGTACTTGGCTTCTTCAAGTAAACATGTAGATCATGAGGCATGGTTGATTGACTCAGATGCATCCTTTCACTTCACTCCCCATAGAGAGTGGTTTTGGGAGTATGAGAAATACAATGGTGGTGATGTATTCTTAAGGGATGATAGGAAGGTTAGAATCGTTGGTCGTGGAAAAGTAAAGTTGAAGTTGCAAGGTGGAAGGGTTAGAACACTTCCGGGTGTTCTGCATATTCCTGCATTGGCTAGAAATATGATTTCTGAAAGCAAGCTAGATGATGCAGGTGTAAAAACAGTGTTCGAGAAGGATACATGCAAGATGGTTTGGGGAGCACTGGTATTGATGCAGGGAGTTCGGATTGGAACTCTGTACAAGCTACAGGGTAGCATTGTTGTTGATGGGTGCAAAAGTTCTGGGGTTCCTGAAAGTGGAGCAGAAAATCTAGTGGTCTCTGGAGAGAAGACCATGTTGTGGCATCAAAGGCTTAGACATATTGGAGAGAAGGGCCTTCAAATACTTCATGGTAGAGGTATGGTAGAAGGTATGAGTAATAGCTCTCTAGATTTTGATTTCTGTGAAAATTGTGTATATGGGAAGCAAAATCAGGTGAGTTTCCCCTCTTGTGGTAAGAGGGCGAAACATATATTAGAGCTTGTGCACAGTGATGTGTTTGGACCTGTGAAAGTTCCATCACTAGGTAAGTCTGTGTACTATGTATCATTTATAGATGACTTCTCAAGGAATACATGGATATATTTCCTTAAGAATAAATCTGAAGTCTTTGAAAGGTTTAAAGAATTTAAGGCTCTGGTGGAAAACCAGACAAAGAAGAAGATAAAGGTGCTGGGGAAAGATAAAGGTGGAGAGTTTTGCAGTAAGGAATTTGAATAATTCTGTAAGAAGTGTGGTATAGCATGGCGAAAGACTACTCCATACACACCTCAGCAAAATGGAGTTGCAGAAAGAATGAACAAGACGTTGATGGAAAGGGCAAGAAGCATGCTCAGTGGTGCCGGGTTAGGACAGGAATTCTGGGCAGAGGCGGTGGAGACATCATGTTACCTGGTTAACTAATCACCTTCATCAGCGTTGGAGGATAAGACTCCACAAGAGGTATGGACTGGTAAGAAACCCTCTCTTTCACATCTGAGGGTATTTGGATGTGATGCATATGTACATGTTCCAAAGGAGAAAAGAACCAAGTTGGATAGTAAACTTGGAAAGTGCATCTTTATTGGGTATAAGGATGGTTTAAAGGGTTATAAGCTTTGGAACCCAGTAACAAGTAAGGTTGTGTACAGCCAAGATGTAGTGTTCAGAGAGGTGAATGATGTTATTAAACATGAAGTCCAACCAAAGGAAACTGAGAAGATAGAGTTTGAGCTTAAGGAGGAAGAATCAGACTCTACAACAGAGGAGGAATCAGATGATGAAGAGCCACAAACTCTGGGTGTGAGAAGATCAGTTCGAGAAAGAAGGCAGCCAGAAAGGTATAGTCCATCTACTTTCTGTTCAAATTTTGCTTTATCTATTACTGATGATGATCCCAGAACTGTGAAGGAAGCAATAGATTCAGAGGATGGAAAACTCTGGAAAGAGGCCATGGTTGATGAAATGACATCTTTGCACAAAAATGAGGCTTGGGATTTGGTGGAGTTGCTGGCTGGAAGGAAAACCATTGGCAGCAAATGGGTGTTCAAAAAGAAGACAAATGCAGAAGCAAAGGTGGAGAAATACAAAGCTTGGTTGGTAGCAAAAGGTTATTCCCAGGTGCCGGGAATTGATTTTGGTGATATTTTTTATCCTATTGCCAAGGTAGCTTCTATTAGATTACTATTATCTGTTGTTGCTGCTTTTGATTTTGAGGTAGAATAGATGGATGTGAAGACAACGTTTCTTCACGGCGATCTGGAAGAGGAGATCTACATGAAGCAACCTAAAGGTCTTGTGGTGAAGGGTAAGAAATAATTGGTATGCAAGTTAAAGAAGTCTCTGTATGGGTTAAAACAGTCACCAAGGATGTGGTATCAGAAATTTAATACATTTATACGGGGAATTGGCTTCACCAGAAGTAAAGCAGATCACTGTTTCTATTTTAAATTAATTGGTGACTGTGTTATTTATCTGGTCTTGTATGTGGATGATATGTTGCTGGTTGGAAATGACAAAGAAATTATCAAGGATTTGAAGACCCAATTGTCCTCCAAATTCGACATGAAAGATTTTGGTGCTGCAAACTATATTTTGGGCATGGAAATTAAAAGAGATCAGGCAAAGAGGAAGCTCTGGTTAAACCAGAGGAAGTATGTCGAGACAATATTGCAGAGGTTTAATATGCAGGATAGTAAACCGGTGAAGGTTCCTATTCCTGTAGGTGTGAAGTTATCTGCTGAACAGTGTCCCAAGACACAAGAAGAGGAAGAGGACATGTCCTGTGTTCCATATGCAAGTGCAGTTGGTAGCGTGATGTATGCAATGGTATGTACTATACCAGACATTGCACATGCAGTGGGAGTATTGAGCAGGTTTATGTCAAAACCAGGAAAGGAGCATTGGACAACAGTGAAGCCGGTTTTCAGGGATTTGCGTGGCACTAGTGATTATGGTTTGTGCTACCAAGGAAGACCTGGATTGGACAGAGTGTTGGATATTCATGGCTTTGTTGATGCAGACTGGGCTAGAGATCTGGATCATAGAAGATCTACAAGTGGGTATGTGTTTAACCTATTTGGAGGTGCAGTCAGTTGGATGAGTAAGAAACAATCTGTAGTGGCACTATCAACTTCAGAGGCAGAATACATGGCAGCCACTCATGCAAGCAAGGAAGCAGTTTGGTTGCAGAGATTGTGTTCAAGTATGGGGTTAGTACAGGGAGCTATAAGGATAGACTGTGATAGCCAAAGTGCAATTTTCTTGGCAAAGAATAGGGAAAATTTTAAGAACCCCCCCTAAATTTATATGTATAATAAATGGACGAATCTCCATGGTATATAGGAAAAAAGGAAGGCAATTTTATCAATAATATAATATGTATATATAATTTTTTGGCGAATCTCTCACCATGCATGGCGAATATTTTACTCAATTATAAAATCTTGTAAGGTCTTGGCGAGTCTTTCACTAAATAATAAAACTTTGTAAAGTCCTAGTGAATATTAGCATTGTGAACTCTTAGAGAATTTTTTGAAAAAGTATAAAACCATATATGACAAGAGCCACATGGTGGAAATATCGCTGTTTTTTTTTCACATTTCCACGACATGGAACTTGTTTATAAAATTATAAAAAATCCAACCAAGTCCCTTATAATATGCAAGTAAGCTTATAATAGAGTCTGATACCTCTACTATGCTTGTCTTCGTTCAAGTGTCATAGCTACTATACTTAACACTGTGAATCACAACTCTCTCAGAACTCAACTCTATAGTGTAATTAAAACATTTGGAAATTGAATCTGACAACTCTATAAAAAGGACTAGTGAAATAGAAGCTTTTGTGAATGAGCCCACTAACTATCATTGCTAAACAATCAATCTAGACTATGAAGTCTTCCATCTTGATCATAATCGTGCTCACGGTCAAGGGAGTGCGACCACCTGGCTTGACATAATGGCCATCATAGCTTCCAATAATCAACAACCATCTTGCAAGGACATCCTAGTTCATGTCTCATGAATTTCATTCATAAATATTAACTGATATAAATATTATAAAGATAATATTAGAATCCTCTCCAGATTCATTATTAATACAAGGGTAAAGGAAATTTTCTAGCTCAAGGCACTAGCCAATACCAACTTTGGTATTTGTGACCCCTTTGTGGGGATGCACCTACCCTGCCCCGTTGGGTTTCTACCTTGTAACATAGTTCAAGGATCACAAGAATTTCCAATCTTCCTACTCCATTAGACACACTTTATATGCTATACATAGTGAATGGAAAATAAGCATTATAGAACACACAATTTCATAGAAGGAAGAAAAATCTTAGCCAGTTCAATATCAAAATCTTAACCACTGATTAATAAAGAATAACAAGTAGTGTAATGAATTGTTTCGAGTTATTTATTTACAAGCTGTAAAAATGTAGTGGAATGGAAAATATTACTTAGGAAACACTTCAATATTTTCTACTAATATGTCTGTGCATGTACATATGAAATTAAGAGAATTGTTGAATACAAGGTTTCCTTTTTCTTGCCTCCATTTTGACAAATCAGTGTGAAATCAGTGTCACTTTGAATCTCATTTCCTGTGTGGATGTTTTGACAAATCAATGTGAAATCAAAGTCACGTTGAATTTCCTTTCCTGTGAGGGATCACATCCATAGTTGATTAGTAAAAGACAATCTACTATATATTATGTTCAAGAAACTGACTGCCATCTACAGTGGAAACGAGACCTCAATTCTTATTCTAAATTTGAATATCTCAGGACAACATAAGAGATAAAAATGCATATGGACTTAGTAGCTAGAAAACAATCACTCCATCATTACAAGACCACCTAGATTTCGGCACTTAATCTAAATAATGGCACTAGTTGCAGTGCTTATTTGCATTAACACCATGGAAAAGCAACAACAATTTTTCAAAGCACACTTACTAGAAAAGTTGTAACGTTCCGAGAATATTTAATGATAGCATATGAACCTAGTAGCTATGGTGGGGAAACTAGGGAACCCAAATCTTGGAAGATATCTCATACCAAATCTGAGAAAAAAATAAAAAAGGGAAAAAATCAAAATCTATAAATCAAGCAATGAATTGTTTACAAATCAAATACGATTCCTTTAACTAACAGTTAAATTGTGGTGATATATTTAAATATTTAGTAAGAGGGGAACTTCAAACCATGGAATATTACCTTTGTCATTACTGTCATCCCTCAGTGACTGAGATTACAAATCAATACTTGTGGAAAGATTGTAAGAAATTCTGTGAAATAGTAAAGCATAACCTCTATTTTCAAGCAACAAAATCAAGACATTGTTACATCAAGAGCCATAATTGATACATAATCAATGAATCAAGTCCTTGTATGGCACAGGCTTGTTTCACAACCTCTATTTTCTCAATAACAAAATCAAGACATTGTATGTGGTTATTGCCAAAAGGAAACTGTGTTCTAATTTGGAAGAGGATCTTATCAAAAGACATGGATTTATTCAAAGCTACAAAGCCTAATGGGTTATTGAAGAATATTGCAAATGCACTGAAAAAATATGTGAGCTCTGAGAAGTTCTCTTGGTGGAGAGAAACAATGGGCATTGCAGGGCTGGATAAATGACTAAGCTCTCTTGTGGCCCCCTGTGGAAAGAAAACAACAAGTGGGAGAGTGTTGGGTTGTGTTATATTCTTTCCACGACTAGCCCATGTAGTTAACCAGGAGGTTATAGGGGAGGGCGGAGTCCCCCATTTGTTGCGCCGATTGCGTAGCGAAGGGAGTCACAGGGGGTTTGAGGGGTGCAGGTAACCCCGCTCTATGGGGTTCGGGGCAGCGCCCCAGAAAATTTTGGTTTTGGTCCCTATGTTAGGTTGGGCGGACCCACCTATGGTTTATGCATGATTTTCGCACATGGTTTTGGATGCGATGGTTTTCGGTCCATGGTATTGGATGCTTCGGCATGTATAAATATGTATTGTAACATTGAAAGGAACATAATGAAAAATCAAGCTGGTAGTCCCAGTTTTGGGATCCAGGGGAAAATCTCTGTGTATATGTGTTTTTATGTGTTATGCTCTCGCATTGCTTATTTTCTATGTTTTAGAATTCGTATGCAGGTAATTTCTGTACGGGGTTAAAACCTACACTCTGTGTATATGTGTTTTATGTGTTATGCTCTCGCATTGTTTATTTTCTGTGCTTTAGAATTCGTATGCAGGTAATTTTTGTACGGGGTTAAAACCTACACTACTCTCTCTCTCTCTCATACTTTTGTACACTTAGTGTTTTCTTGGAGGAGCATGGCATACTTGGCATTTGGAGCAAGAAGGCAAAAGAAGAGCAAGAAAATGTAAGAGGACATCAGTATAAAAAATTACAGTGGGTTTGGCTTGTAGGTACTAAGTTGCATGTGTGATTTCCTTGCTAGTTTTGGCATGCATGGCACATACATGTGGTTTCTTGGTTATGATATGTCATTGGCATGGAGGATTGTTGGGATTGACAATGGTTTTTCCTAGCCTTTCCATTTAATGGATAGCCGTGATGTTGTGGGTGTCATTCCTTTTGTTTTCTAGTTGGTTCTCATGTTCCTTATGGCTATGATTTGAGTTACTAGTTCCTGGAAGCCTTAGTTGGACACATTCTATGGAAGCCCTGTAACAACTTGGGCTGAGTTACTAGTCCTGGAAGTCTTGGTTGGAAAAATGCTTTGTAATTCCATGGTGGGTTGATTTACTAGTCCTAGAATCCGTGGTTGGACAAACGCTCTGGAAGCCCTGCAACAGTTGTGGGTAGAGTTACTAGTCCTGAAGCCTTGGTTGGAACAAATGCTCGGAGCCCTGGACAACTTGGGTGGAGATCGATCTGGTGATGGTTAGCGATGTACGACTGTGAGGTGGAATCACTGGTTGAGGGTTGAGGTAGTTTGGCCTCTAGAATCCTTGGTTTGGTTTTCTTGGTTTATTCCATGAGATCCCACATTCATGCTTGGAATATGGCGCGGGGGTGATTGGTTGGAAGAAATATTTGGTTCAGCCCAATCTATGGTCGAGTGGTACATGGAAGTATCTAACTTGGTTGACATCTTCATATGTTAATAAGAGGTATTTTCTATTGTGATCTATGAGCATGTGTATTTATTATTATGGTGACATTATGGTTCAGTTTCCATGGTTTATATGTTGGTTATTGTCAGTTTATATGTTGGTTATTAGCTAGTTATATGTTGGTTATATGCTGTATATTGTTTATGGCTCTTTACATGTTTGATGAATATGTGATGGCTATTGAATGCATGACCTAATAGATGTTATTGCAACTATTGTGAGAAGGCACTAGACCTTCCTCATGATTTTCAGATAAGTATCAAACCCTTATGTTCAGATGTGCATTTATAGCCTGTAGATTACATGTTCATAATGTGTTCGACATAATGCTTGTCATGCCTAGTAGGAGTCCAGTCAAGTCATTAATCAAATGTTTGTAGGAGTAATATTGTTTCAATGTTATTTATCATTTCTGTAAGTTTCATGGAGTTCTAGGCAGTGGCCTAAGTCCCGACCTTGAAAAAGTGGCACATAATCCAGGGACATTGGCACAGAAATGCCTGAGAAAGGACAAAGTTGCATGTATTCCTTGCTATGGGAGTGGCTGGAGGGTCTTAGTCACATGCATGCCTTGTCATGGGAGCAATTGAGGCTCTAGAGCAGTGAAAAGGCAAGTTGTCTGAGGGGTTGGTTGTAGAAATTTCCCTACCAATCTATCTCTTTGAGACCGTGTAGAAAATCTCGTTGTAGGTTAACTCGATAATGCAATATAAATCAAAGCAGAATACTATAACCTACTTCTACTATCAAAGTTTGTGGAAGCTTAAAGATCGAGCTAAACAAATATAACCAGAAGAAGAAGAATCAATGCACAATACACATGAAAATACTTCGGGGAAAGCCTCAGCTAAAAACCCCACTATCTGTATTATCATACAAGGTGGAAATACATCAGAATTATACAAAGCCTTAGATTTCACAGCTAGCTAGCTCTTAGTACAATCCCCACAGATGCTCACAGGAAAACTTGGATACTCTTCAGCCTTCCTCTCTACCCTCCAAGCTCCTATTTCCTTGCATTGTTCCTTGTGGATGATCTCTTGTTACCAAGTGTAACACTACTCTCACACACTGTCAGAACTGCGCAATCCTCAAGGAATTATATCCTTCTGCATGCATGAGTTTTCTTTATATGAAGACACATGCAAATGATAGTACACTATCCTTGACTTAAATTTCAACTGGGTCTTTCTCAGAATAGACATGCATGAGTTTCTGATGAGGGAATCTTCAGTTAACTGGAGTACACTTGTTGAGTGCATGCATGCATCAACTGACTGATAACTCACAATTAGTTCCTCAAACATTGTGGAACTAATTTAACTGGACTTAACTCAGTAAACTGAGTTAACTAATTACAACTCAAATATAACTCAATTGTATCTCCTTAATTTAAGGGATAATTGTTGCATGACTTCAGAGAGACTTCTAACTTGAATTTCTCCAACTAATTAATCCATAATGAATTAATTGATTATTTCCAAGTGGTTGGTAAGACTAAATTCGATTTAATTCATAATTTAATTCAAGGACGAATTAAATTGGAATATTCTTGTTGCCACATTTCAACACTCCCTCTCAACAAGAAAGCGATAATCAGCCACCCCAATATTGTCTCTATGGAACTCGAATTTACACTTTGACAATGCCTTTGTCAAAATGTCAGCATCTTGCTCCTCTATCGAAATATACTGCAACAACATGATCCTCTTGACCTGTGAAAAGCCACGGGAAACAAATCTTGCCTTATGCTTCTCCACACTACCATCAGCAGCTTGCTTTACCTTGTAAAGCCAACGGGAACTCACAACTGACTTGTTCTCCAGTCTCGGAACCACGTCCCAAACACTGTTACGAACTATGGAGTCATACTCCTCCACCATAGCATCAACCCAAATTGGTTGCTGCACTGCTTCCTCAAAGGAAGATGGCTCGGTCTCAACACATTCCCCAGCAAGGGCCATGTATCCAGTGTACCTCTCAGGTGACCTCCTCTGTTTGCACTGAGAAGATGGTGCTCCCACATTCTCTCTCACATCCTGCAACAATCTGTCAGCTTCTCTTGTGTGCTTTCATCCATCTCTGGAAGACTCTGCTTGAGTGGATGTCTCAACTCTTGGAACCTTTACATGCGGCTGCTCTGCATTAGTCTGAGGCTCCTCCTCCTTAGGAAGCAACAGTTCCTCCACAGATTGTAATTGAAGCTCCCTCCCAAGGGAAACTCGCATGGCCTTCTGCTCATCAACCTTGAGATCTCTGTGAACCACTGTCCTCCGACTGGTAGGCAAGTACACCAAATAGTTGTTAGGTGTATCAGTGTACCCCACAAGTATCCCCAACTCTGCTGTCGGCTCAAGATTCTTCCATGCATCCATTGTCACATGGAAATATACCGATCAGCCAAAGATCCTGAAGTGACCCACATCTAGTCTCTTACCAGAGAAAGCTTCCTTTGGTGTCTTCATCCCAAGTATACGATGCGGGCTTCTATTCTACAAATAGACTGTTGTGTTGCATGACTCAGCCCACAAATGACGTGGTAGGCCTTGGTCATGTAGCATTGCCCGTGCTACCCCTAAAATAGTTATGTTCTTCCTCTTGGCCACCCCATTCTGCTGTGGGTTATGAGGTGCCATCAACTCTCGTTTAATTCCTTCTGCTACACAGAAGTCCTTAAACTCTTGAGAGACATATTCTCCACCGTTGTCGCTTCTCAAGGCCTTGATCTTCTTCCCTGACTCTTTCTCGACCAAAGCTTTGAACTCACAAAACTTTGTGAAGGTTTGGTCCTTCTTCTGCATGAAATAAATCCATCATTTACGAGAATAGTCATCAATGAAAATCAAATAATACCTTTGCTTTGTTGTGGATGCCATTGAGAATGGTCCACACACATCAGTATGAACTCGCTCTAAGATAGCCTTTGCTTGACTGTCTTGATCATGAAAAGAAGACTTGCTGTACTTTCCCAAGGTACAACCTTTTCATGTGTCAACTTGCTCAAGTTTACCTTTGGGAAGTCCTGTAGATATCTGCTGCATTATCTTCAAAGCCCCATGATGCAAATGGCCCAACCACTTGTGCCACAACTCGCCAATGTCTTGGCTTTGCATCAATTCTACTTTCATACTCAATGTTGCACAATCATTTACCTCTAGTTTATAAAGATTATTCACCCGAATCCCTATCCTCTTGGTTCGACCCATGGCTATGTGTCTTAGGAACGTCTTTCCTTTACTGAAGACAACATCATAGCTTTTGTCCTCCAACATCGCGACCGATACCAAGTTCTTCTTCGGTCTAGGCACATACTTCACATCTATCAAGATGAGAGGAGTTCCATGCTCCCTCTGAAAAGCAACTGTGCCTACTCCTGAAACACTATACTTTCCATTGTCCCCCATCTCTATGTCCATCTTGAGGTCTTTCTCCTCCAAGGTACTGAATAAATTTTTATCACCGGTCATGTGGAATGAGGCGCCACTGTCAAGATACCAAACACAACCTATCATCGATGACACCATGCATGCGATGAGGGTAAAGCCCATTTCGAACTGAGAGGCTAATGCCTCACCTTCCGATCTTACCGAGGATCCCTTCTTGGACTTCTTCGATGGGCATTTAGTCACATAATGTCCCATCTCATGACAGTTAAGGCATCTCACTTTAGACATGTCACCATTCTTCCTTCCATGAGAAGAATTCGATTTGGAATGGGAAGCCTTCCCCTTCCCTTTCCTTGTCTTAGTTGCTAAGGCAAGATTTCCTTCATCATCATCCTTGGATGAAGAACCATCTCGTGTGCTCCTCCTGATATCCTCCTGCATAAGATTCGACCACAGTCATTCCCAATCTGACAGTTTCTCCCTTCCATTCATAGAGTCCTGGTAGCTATTCAAACTCTTTGGAAGGCCAAGGAGAGCGAGGCTCACCATATCATCATCGGCAGTAGTTATTCCCACACTGCCAAGCTCATCTCTACAGGTGGTGAGCTTGTTCAGATATGTGGAAATAGTATCGCCCTTCTCCATCTTGATTCTTCGAAGCTTACCCTTGAGCGCCAATTTCCTCTAGTCGCTATTGTTCTGCTAGAGGTCCTTCAATGTCTTCCACATTGAAAATGGAGTATACTTCCCATGGATACTTGAGACAATATGGTTTCAAACTCCCTCAAGGATGATCCGTCTCGCCTTCACCACACACTTCTTCCACTCAGCCAACTCTTGTGCATTAGTTGAAGCTGGCTTTGGGATTTCTTGATCAATGAAATCCTTCAAGCCATTGTCTTCTAATATAGCCTCCATTCTATCCATACTTAAGTCTCAGTCCATAGAACGCCATTGGCCAACCTTGAAGTATGATATGAATTTGATTTGCACCTGCAACCCCGAACTTCAAACTTCGAATTCTCTTCTCAGTGTACTATTCACAGCTTCGATACCATGTAGAAAATTTGACTGTAGGTTAACCTGATAATGCAATATAAATCAAAGCATAATACTATAACCTACTTCTACTATCAAAGTTTGCAGAAGCTTAAAGATCGAGCTAAACACATATAACCAGAAGAAGAAGAATCAATGGACAATACACATGAAAATACTTCGGGGAAAGCCTCAGCTAAAAACCCCACTATCTGTATTATCATACAAGGTGGAAATACATCAGAATTGTACAAAGACTTAGCTCTCATAGCTAGCCAGCTCTTAGTACAATCCTCACAGATGCTCACAGGCAAACTTGGCTGCTCTTCAGCCTTCCTCTCCGCCCTCCAAGCTCCTATTTCCTTGCGCTGCTCCTTGTGGATGATCTCCTCTTACCAAGTGTAACACTTCTCTCACTCACTGTTAGAACTGCACAATCCTCAGGGAATTATGTCCTTCTGCATGCATGAGTTTTCTTTATATGAAGACACATGCAACTGATAGTACAGTGTCCTTGACTTTAATCTCAACTGGGTCTTTCTCAGAATAGACATGCATGAGTTTTTGATGAGGGATTCTTCAGTTAACTAGAGTACACTTGTTGAGTGCATGCATGCATCAACTGACTGATAACTCACAATTATTTCCTCAAACAGTTTGGAACTAATTTAACTGGACTTAACTCAGTAAACTGAGTTAACTAATTACAACTCAAATATAACTCAATCTTATCTCCTTAATTTATGGGATAACTGTTGCATGACTTCAGAAAGACTTCTAACCCGAATTTCTCCAACTAATTAATCCATAGTGAATGAATTAATTATTTTCAAGTAGCTGGTAAGACTAAATTCGATTTTAATTCACAATTTAATTCAAGGACAAATTAAATTGGAATATTCTTGTTTCCACATTTCAACATTGGTCACCTGGAAGGGTTGGTGCTCCTAGAGGTTCAGTAGCATGTGTGGAAGGTCATATTGGTCTTGTCATGTCGGTTCCACTTCCTTAACTATACTTGAGGAGTTGAATCATATCATAGTAACTCTTCATCACATATTTACCCTGGTGGATTGGTTAGCTTGGGTAAATGTGGGAGGATGGTGTTACAGAGTGGTATCAGAGCGAGTTCCGTTCTCTTTGGGTGATATCTAATACCATTGAGTAGTATCAGAGCATGGGTCAACCCTTGGTCTGGATGGGCAGAATGTGTTGTTATGCATGCATGAAGAATATATATGTTCTTGTTATGTATGCATGGTGGTAGTCATTGTTACAGTTGTGTTGTCATGTAGAATTTGATGATGTTGTTGTTGGGATGTGTTTATCATGAATGCAGGTCGTGATCTAGGTGGATATTGGTGGCCACCCGTCAATTCCATGATTTTCTATCTAAAATAGTCTTTTCCGTCGTATTCCTCGGAGAGATCTTTCCAACTGGATATCATGCGCATCAAATAGAGATAATATGACCAAGTCGCGACCCCGAGAAGTTGGCTGTCCAACTCACCCCAACGTGGCCCATAAACTCTTGGTGTTACATCTCTTTGGGTTAGGGTTTTGGTTGTTTAGGGTTTGCTCTTATTGTTTAATAATAAAAAGGCCCTTGAGCCACATTGTAAGGCAGTTCAGAGGCATGTAGCCACCACATCTCTTCTTAGAGATAAGCTACCATTGCCCTAGCTGGTTTATTTCCATTTCTCTTTGTAAGCATATTCCAGTATTTTACATTAATGAAATGAAGTATTATTTCCACTGCATCTCTGTGTTTATGGTTATCTTTGTAATTTGTTGCATTCCTGTTTAAATCCAGATCAGTGGTATCAGAGCAGTATGTTTTTTTTCTCTGTTTTTCTTTGCGTGTCCCTAATGAGGTCGGGATATAAGGAGTTAGGGCCTGAACTGGGCGAACCTTTGCAAGACCAACCTCGCAAATCCCGACGACCTCCCATGGCGGATGAAAAGAAATACAAGGGGGTAGGAGATCCTATCAAAATCTTGCTTGAAGAAGCCCTCGAGCGACAAAGGAACGCGATGATGGACAACTTTGCCTAGATCCTTCAACAGCTACCCAGGGACGACACATTAGCTTCCAACAGCTACTCTGGAAATGCCACACTGTTTAAGGTACAAGTTAATTTTGAAATCCCCATATTCAAGGGTCAGATAGATGCATATGGCGTCGATAAATGGTTAAATCTGCTAGAGGGTTATTTTTCTGTTCATGATTTTTCAGTCGGGAAAAGATTATTTTCACTCTTCTCAAAGTAGCCCCCCACGTCAAGCACTAGTGGGAAACCTACTGCGAGCAGAAGGATGAAAGTACAGGCTCACTATTTTCAGCTGCACCCACTTGGAATTCATTCCGGGATGCCATCAAGGAGTAGTACTACACTGTCGGAAGCTATGAAGATCAATACATAAAGTGGACCATGCTATGACAGGAAAGGGACCAAGACGTGCCGGAGTTTACTAATATTTTCCTCACCCTTCACACAAAGTTGGATATCAAGGATACATAGCAGCATTTGGTACTCAAATACCGCAACTGCCTGCACAAGTACATCTAGGAAGAAATAGAATTCCTGAACATCTCCTCGCTTGGCACGACATATCGATATGCCGTGAAGGTTGAGCAAAAGTTTAAACAAAAGAAGCGAGACATTGGATCTGCGAATCTGAAGCAAGGGAAAGGTGCCCCCGAACTGCAGAACAAAGGACAAAGCCAAGGCAGGGTGGCCCAAGACAACTCGCCAAAGCTGCAAGCAAAGAATAGCACTGCGAAGCGAAAAAAGGACACGAGAAAGTGGTGTGAGTTCCATAAGAGCTCCACTCACAACATAAGTGAGTGTCAGACCAAGCAGTCACTAGTGGCCGAGCTAAAGGTTTTAGAATCAGATGCATGTTCCAACTCTGAGTCAGAACCTGACAAGGGGAATGACAAAGGGAAGCAGATTATCGATGCAGAGCACAATGCCACCATTGCCACCACGAAGATCTAGGAGGAGGAACCCGAAGATCCAGAGGAGGAGGAGCGTCTCTTCCACTCCTAGATGTGGGTAAAGGGCTCCCCACTACAGTTCATTGTCGACAGCGAGAGCCAAAAGAATCTCATTTTGGTAGAGGTCATGAAGCGGCTAGGCTTACCGACCACAGCACATCCACAACCGTACACCATCGGGTGGCTTCACCAAGGATGAGATCTTCACGTGAGCCAGCAATGTCGCCTTCCATACAACATTAAGCCCTTCACGGATGAGGTATTATGTGACATTGCTCCCCTTGAAGTTTGTGATGTATTATTAGGACAACCATACTTGTGGAAGCAACATGCTGTGTATGAATCAAGGCCCCGTGCTGTTATTATTACTTTGGGAAATAAGTTGTACAGGATACCAGAGGTAGCACTGCCTACCGCCATCGGTTATTGCAAAATAATGCAGTAAGCTCATTTCCAAAGTCGGGAAATTTGTTTTCTTGATGATATGCCCTCAAGGAAAGAAGAAGACGGTGGCCACTGTTAGCACTCAGGTTGTCCCTTGGTCAGCTTAAAGGGATACAGCCAAGGTAACCACAAACAATCTTTGGACTGCAAGTGCTAGCCCACCTACAATCAGAGAGGGCTCTCTCTTAATGATTTAGCTTTGTTGATGATGATTTTAGGCTAGTTATTGAGTTCAAGGGGTTTTGTTTAAGTTTTGGTGGGAAGGATGATGCTTTCAAGTAAAGAGGCAGGTATAGTATGAGATTTTCAAACCATTGGGCATGGAGTCAAGGAGTAGGACTGCTGGTGCGTTTTCTTGGTCACAAGAGAGAAATATGGAGCAAGCTAGCTGCACATGAAACAATGATTCAAGCTAAAAGGATGGAATGAAGGCTAAGGAATGAGAGGCAATTGAGAATCTCTCATTCAGCTTAACAGAGGGAAGGTGAAGGAGCTGTATCTAGGAGCAGTCAAGAATCCCTAGATAACTGTCGAACATGGGTGAATTAGAGGAAATATGAGCCAAAGGGAATTCATATTCATTTCTAATTCAGATGAAAACATAAAGAAACAGCAGACATTGAGCGTAGAGTGCAACCAAGCAAGTTCTAAGCTAATCTTTCTTTCTGCTATTTAGATGGTGATACATGTATAATATGAGCACATAACAATGAAAACAGAGGTAAGAGGCACTTATTGAGTCATGTTGCAGCACAAGAATTCCATAATTCACTCTTCAAACAGTAATACACAGCACACAGTCCATTCTCCAAGCTTTCAACAGTCTTTGATTAAGGAAAACATATCAGATATACAGTGCGAGTCTCTAATGAGGATTATCAACCAACCAACCCTTTAAACAATACAGAGGGTGGTATAAATAGGGAAAATATCCAAAATTATCTATTACAGCCGACCTAAACAGGTCTGAAGGAAATGATTTCTTTAACCTAATCTTGTCCAGAAGTTAATGCAAGAAAATATCTTTTGAGCTGCGCTGGGGGCAGCTGTATCAAAATGAGTTAATATGGTGTCCTCGGTGGCTCGGTGCAGTGAGGCGGTTCTGCAATAACTGTGCCTTGTCTTTTATCTGCACTTCTAAGTCGGTTATGCTACTGTTCGGTGGCTTTAATGTGCACTAATCCCGACCAGATAAGCTTTAAATGGTCTTCACTGCTTCTTTGACTTTGATGGAGGTCTTTAATGTTCACCTGCTTTGATGTTGCCGAACTGATACTCTTTGCCGCTTCACTGATACTCTTTGATTTAATCAGGGCTTCATCTTTCCTCTGATACTCTTTCACAATTGAATCGGGCCGTTTTCTCTCCCTTGCTGTGTATGAAACTGTCAAATCGCCCCTTTTCTGCCCTTTCCAGGCAAAAATGGCTGCTGCAAATGCTTTTCGTGTTATCTGGAATGATATTGGTGCTGGCCGATCTGAATATGCATATAAATGAAGAAATCCTGTTGCCTCCGCGAATTTTTGGGCCTGCTGGTAGCTGAGCCATGAGAGGCCCTCCATTTTGGTCAATTTTTCTCAGCGATGTGCGATTAATCGCGCATCGAAAACTGCCTCGGTTTTTCATTCCTGGCTTCCTTTGCTGCAAATTTCGCGCTTCGCGCCCCTCTTGGTGATGACGTCAGCGGTGGGTCCCAGTATGGAAGTGACATCAGTAGGGTGATGTGGCAGTACGGCAGGGTGATGTGGTGGTAGTGACACGTAACAGTGGGGGGGCGACGCAGAGGTGACATGGCGCTGACCTGGTGTAGTCATCAGGGGAGGAGAGACAGAATGCGGTTTGTGGTTTCATCGGACCACCTTCTGTACGGGGGCGGTATTTGTCAGAGCCCGCCCGATGCAATAAAAGGTGGACACGCGTCCTTCTGTACGACGACAAAACCGCCAGGCTATCGGACGCTAACTGTCGAGTGACGGGACGGCTCCAAAACCGCCGAGAGCCATCGGATCTGGGAGGGGTGGATCGGAGGGCTGACGGAGTGCGGAGCTGGCGGTAGGTTTATGTGCGGGGGCCCGCGCGAATATTAAATTAATATTTATATGGCGGGGGTCAAAAAAACCTTTGGGTTTGTGGGTTTTACATAGTTTGGGCGCTGGGGGTATAGTTTAATCAAAACATTTAAACCAAACCAGAAAATGTGAGCGCAAGAGGGTAAAAAATGATGAAATGTTATGGGTAAAGGGGTGAGGAAAAAGGTTATTAACTTAACCGAATGTTAAGTTAATCCCGGGGTTAGGACGCGGAAGGCTAATGCTAAGCCCCAAATGAACTCAGCATTTCCTCAAACAGATATTATAGGGCTATAGTGCCAGGGGATGGGAATATGTACATAGGGGAGTTATTTAGTGCTTTTAGTAAGGGGAAGGGGAAATAGATAGGGATTTACATAATAATGTTAGAAGTTAATATGGATTTGTGAGGTGAAGTGTAGGGGAGAGGCTAAGTTTGTGAGCTGAAACTTAGACATAGGAAGTGAATGGACAGTGGAGACATGATTTTTACACAAGAAATGTGGCTTCTCTTCACTGAAGAAAGTCAAAGCTTGACTTAGTTTTTTACAAAAAATGAAGTGATAACAGGACTGGTTAGGCAGATCCCAGGGTCCTCAAGGGGAAGTTAGTGAGTGATTTGGGGAATAAGAAGAAGGGGGAGTTAGACATGCCTCGCTTGAGCTCCTCCATATGAAAAACTGCCTTACATATGTGATCTGAAGTAAAATATCACTTTTGAAACACAAAATTGATCACAAATCAACATTCTGCAACCTCAAAACTACCTACCCAGCCTACTTACCTAACATTTTTTCTTCTTTCTGGTTTGGGTGCACTTAGACTTGCAGACCCTGATTATCCTTTTTTTCTTTTGACTGCCCTCCTATCTAAATCAATCCTTATTTCTGCCGGGGCTCAGATTAAGCTGTTGAGCGCCCAAGATTCTCTACCTATCTACACATCTGCCAAGATTAAATAGTTTGGACAGATAATGATTCTCTATATTCTACAACAGGAAATTGAAACCTAGGGAGACCAAGATTAAGCTGTTTGGCCTTCCCTTAACTGAAAAACTCTTCAAAAATGGAATAACTCATCAAAATTTGGAATACAGCAGTGGCATTTAAAGTAGCACACTTTCATGGCCTCTTCTTTGGACTCTTTTGGAAATATGGAGCATTGCAGCATGCAAAGTATGACATATTTGGCACTTTCAACCGTCAATCATGAAATATGAACACTTGTTGCAACAGGAGGCTAACAGCCACAACCTCCAGACAAGGCTCCTCCGCACGACAACTACAGATGGACAAGATCGTGGAGGAGTGTGAGGACATCTTCACCTCCCCCACAGGGGTTCCTCTACACTGTCAGTTCAAGCACTCCATCGATCTAACCCTAGGTGCATCGCTACCCAATGGACCAATATATTGATGCTCCGTTCTAGAGAATGATGAAATCAAGAGGCAGATTCAGGAGCTGCTGCAGAAAGGTCACATCCATTCAAGTTCATCGCCCTGTGGGAGCCCGATCATGTTGGTACAGACGAAATATGGGACTTGGAGACTCTGTATTGACAATCAGGCGTTGAACAAGATCACTGTCCGTAATAGGTACCCGATCCCACGGATTGATGACCTCCTGGACCAACTGAAGGGGGAAAAATATTTCAGCAAGATCAATTTGAAGTCAGGTTATCACTAGGTACCAATCAAACCCTCCGATGTGTGGAAGACTGCGTTCAAATCCAAGGAGGGCCTTTTCAAATGGTTGGTTATGCCTTTCGGATTGATGAATGCTCCTGCAACCTTCATGAGGCTAATGGATGACATCTTGCGGCCATTCACCAATGCATTTGTAGTGGTATACTTGGATGACATCTTGATCTTTAGCCAGAGTTGGGAAGAGCACCTCCACCACATCCGACAGGTTCTCCAAACACTGCGGTAACATAAGTTATGTGCCAATTTGGAGAAATGCACTTTTGGCATGACCCAAGTTCAGTATCTAGGATACATTATTGATGAACAGGGGGTGTATGTGGATCCAGCTAAGATCCAAGTCATTAAGGATTGGCCATCTACAACCACTCTAACAGAGCTTTGCATCTTTCAAGGTCTGGCCAACTTCTACTGCAGGTTCGTGTTGGGATTTTCTCATATCACTTGGACCTTAAGTCAAGTCACCAAGGGAGGAGCAAAAGCAAAATTCTTTTGGTCTGAATCTCAACAGAAGGCATTCACAGAGTTGAAAGATCGCCTCTACTCGGCACCGGTGCTCGCATTACCAGACTTGCAACAACCATTTGAGGTCCAGACAGATGCCTCTGACTATGCTATTGGGGTAGTCTTGACTCAACACAGGCATCCAGTGGCATATCACGGTGAGACACTTTCAGACATAGTCTGCAAGTATCCCACTTATGACAAAGATATGTATTCCATTGTGCAGGCCTGTCGACAATGGAAGCATTACATTTTTGGGAAGGAAACGGTCATCCACACAGACCACCGACCCCTGCAGTTCATACAGACCCAAGGGAAATTGCAGAATGATTTCCATCAAAAGTGGTCCACATACCTCCAACAGTTCCATTCGAATATAAAGTATAAGAAGGGAAACACCAATAATGTTGTAGATTGCCTCAGTCGACCACGGATCATGGCGTTAACCACCATGCTCAACTCTTGTCAGCATGAGACTTCTGATTGGCCACTTCTCTACAAAAGCGACCCAGAATTCGGCCACACATACCAGACACTCTTGGAGGGTTAGCATGTTCCAGATTTTCACCTCCAGGATGCCCTATTATGCCACCTAGGGCACCTTTGTGTTCCTTCAAGCGAGCGTGCCAAGATGATTTGGGAAGCACACTACAGTCGGGCTGCTGGGCATTTCGGGGTCGAGAAAACGGTGGCAGTACTGCAGAGGTATTTATATTGGCTGAATCTTCGACAGGATGTCAGGAAGTACATCAGATCATGCACTGCCTGTGCCATTGCCAAACAAACCATCAAGAAGCAAGGCCTCTATACCCCTCTACCTACACCTAGTCGACCTTGGGAATCCATCTCCATGGATTACATGTCAAGCCTTCCTTTCACTAAGCATGGAAATGACTGTGTTTTTGTGGTCGTCGAAAGGTTCTCGAAGATGGCCATTATGGCGGCCTGCAAGAAGAATATCACAACAAAAGCCACTGCTAAACTCTTTCTTTGAATGAGTGTGGGTACACTTTGGGATCCCACAGTCTATCATCTCAGATTGGGACAACAGGTTCCTCAGTACATTTTGGTCCAGCCTCTGGTCGATGTTGGACACCAAACTCACTAAGTCCACAACCTTCCATTCTCAAACTAATGGCCAGACAGAGGTTGTCAACAGGATGATCGTACACATTTTGCGCATGTAAAACTCAAAGAATCCACGCACATGGGACGAGAGCCTCCCCTATCTTCAACACAGCTACAACCGGGCTCTCCACAACTTGACTGGCCACAGCCCTTTTCAGGTGGGCTTGGGATTCCAGTGACTATGTCCCATTGATGTGGCCATGCCATTTGCAGCTACTCACGCAGATTCGGCTCATGTCCAGTCCGAAACAGATAAGGCAAACAACTTCATTGAGCACATCCAACATATTCGCCAGTAAGTCCATGACATTCTGGAGAAATCAAATGCCAAGTACAAGCAGTGACATGATCAACATCGGCTGCCACACAAGTTTTAGGTGGGCGACCAAGTCTGGTTGCATTTTCAAAAGGAACACCTTACTGGAGCCTATCAGAAACTCAGACCACTCTGATATGGTCCTTACACCATTACCAAGGCTGTTAGAGACAATGCATTTGAGCTCAACATTCCCCCATTCCTTGGCATGCACCCAGTGTTCAATGTGGACCGCCTTCGGCCATACTTTCCACCATTACTAGACACATCCGACATTGCAGAACAACTCACACCCATAGAGTTAAATCCAGATTGCATGGAACAAGCTGCAACTGATCAGATCATGGACACATAGATCAAGCACACTCGCCAGCAGAATATCCAACTATATTGAGTTGTCAAAGCAGACCAACTCCTTCACCAGGGCAAGTGGCTCACCAGGGACCAAGTTCAGCAAAAGTTCCCTCATCTCATGGAGGAACTCAATGCAATGGGGACCATTGCTTCCTAAGGGGGGAGGAATGATCTAGGTGGATATTGGTGGCCACCCGCCAATTCCACTTGGACCCCCACCATTGCTTCTTTCAGTTTTTTAGTTTCCTTAATTGTAGCACAATTTACTATTTTTAACAGTTTTTTGGGTCCTAAACTTCCAGAGCCGTTTTGAGGCTCTAAACGACGTTTTTTTGGAAATCTACCACTACTGATTTTATATCTAAAATCATATTTTTTGTTGTAGTGCTCAGAGAGATCTTTCCAACGGGCTATCATGCGCTTCAAACGGAGATAATATGACCAAGTAGCGACCCTGGGAAGTTGGTTGTCCAACTCACCCCAACGGGGCCCATAAACTCTTGGTGTTACATCTCCTCGGGTTAGGGTTTTGGTTGTTTGGGGTTTTCTCTTATTGTTCAATAATAAAAAGGCCCTTGAGCCTCATTGTAAGGCAGGTCAGAGGCATGTAGCCACCACATCTCTTCTCACAAATAAGCTACCATTGCCATAACTGGTTTATTTCCATTTCTCTTTCTAAGCATATTCAGTATTTTACATTAATGAAATGAAGTATTATTTCTGTTGCATCTCTGTGTTTATGGTTATCTCTGTAATTTGTTGCGTTCCTGTTTAAATCCGGATCATGTCAGTTGTATATGCATTTATTATGCATGTCAGTATTTATATGTTGTAATACATGCCTTATCATGGTTATGGTTATGCATGTATAGCAAGTCAAAGATGCATTGTGATAGTCATTATTGTAGCTTATGTCATCATGATGCTATTGTGTTGGTTGAGATAGAGCAAGAGATGCATATCATCAAAGAGATATTGTAGCACTAGACCTCGAGGTAAGAGCAGATCGTCGTACAAGTTTGTATGCTGGGTATGCAGGTATGTTGGTTAATGGTTGTTATACACATTAGATTTATATACATGTCTGTCATTATATTTTTGTTATGGATACATGCATGATAGATGCTAGTTAATTAGTGTGGTTATATGCACATGCGTCAGTTACTCATAAAGGACAGTAAATTCTTGTTGTATGCATTGTGGTCATATGCATGATGAGTATGCTCATTTCATTTGATATATTGATGTTATATATAATGTGTAAATTTGGATTGGTCTATGCAGATGATTGTGGTCATGATATTCAGGTATGAGTTGACTTATTTGTGACATTGTGTTCTACTCATCCAGAGTGACTGTGCATATGTGATTGTTATGCATGAATGCCAACTATTTATGAGTTAATGATGTGAAAATGTTAACTAGTTACTGTTATGGACATCATGATCTTATTTATTTTTGAGTTGATATGTTGTGAATTTATATCGTGCTAATCTAGATTGATTGTGTAGACAATATAGCCTCCCTTGAGATACATTAAGGTATGAGTTTTCTTATGTCGCCTACTTGGTGCTTGAATGTTTGATTATGTCATCTATTTGGTGTTTGAGTATTTGGTGTCTATTATGTCATCTATCTGTGGTTTGAATGTTTGATTAGTTGCATGATATGATTTTGTATCTATAAGATTGAATGAAGAAATGATATTGTTTTAAGATGATTGTACTAACGCATTATGTGCTGAGACGACTGATATGTACCAGAGTATAAGTGTGTCCTAGTTGTAGTATTATGATTTTGATTATTAGTTGATTATGACATGATTGTTAGTCTCGGTATATGTTGATTTGAAATGAATAGATATGATGTCTTGATCCTCAGAACGTGTGAATGACATGTGTGAATAGTTGCAGGGAAATATGCTTGGTATTAGTATGACAAGGTAATAGTTGATGTGTTTATATAACTAATAGTTGGGTGATGTGACAGTACATAGTAAGACTCAGTTGCAAAAAGGTAAAAGTTAAAAGAAAGGAATTGGGTAAGAATTCCTTTAGCAATGTTTGGAAACCCCAGTTCCAAACGAATGAGTGCTTTGCATGGAAATGGGAAGTCTTTTTAACCTTGATTTTTTTCTGACACTATGTGGATATGTACTGTATTCATGAACATGTATTTGACATAAATATTAAGTGTCTTTTCAGTTATGATGAGGACAATATGAAATATTGAAGAAGGCTTAGGTTGAATTTCCCTTGGAAGCATTGGGAACCCATGAGGATTGAGTCATGGTGTATGTTGAGAGTCTTGTGATTTCGGTGCTTTGTGCTTTGTTTGCACTTGATTTGTAGTTTTTTTTTATGTATGGTGCATGACCATACCATTTTGTTTGTGGTGTCATATTGTTGTTATTTTTCATGGTTTCTTATTGTTTGTTTCTTGTGTTTTCCTTTTATGTTTTGAGGTCTTCGGATTTGGTTGGGAAAGAGAAAAGTTAATGGAGATGGAAAGAGTTGAATGAAACTTGACAGGTAATGTAAGACCTAGATGAAGCTCAGCGTATGTATAAGGGCAACTGAAGGAAAGAGTATGACAGTCATTTGGATTGGTTGGGTCCATTGGGGTAAATGGATGGTGGCAGGACAATCATGAGAAAGGTAACAAGAAAGGTAAATTGAATGGATGTGACGCATCTGACGCATTGGCTATGTTGGGAACTATTGTTCTCAATGTTGTGCATCTTGTGGATGGATAAAGGGATTTTTCTTAATCTTGACCTTATGATATTTGGTAATTATGTTGTGATCACAATTAAGCTAATGTGTATATATGTATGTATGTATGTTGTTATCTGACAAGATCAGTGGGGATCATGATTGTTTTATGTTCATGTCTATATGCATATATGTATTTATGTATGTCATTGTCTAAAAGGATCATGATTGTTTTATGCTAACGTTTATATAAATGTATGTATGTATCTATCTATGTCACCATCTAACAGGGTTGTCAGGGATCATTCTTGTGGAGGAATGATTTCTTATGCAGGTGAATGGAATGAAGAGGTTCCTAGATATGAGGAATCAAGTGGGAAAAATATTCCTGACAAATCTACAAGGGAAGTATCATGTGGTTATGAATTGATATTATGTGAGTATACTATGTTTATGTTATGGACATGCTATGTTGAGGGATACATTAGTGGAATGCAAGTAGTGTAATATGTGGCATGATAGTACATGTATGGAAAATGGAAAGACACTAGAAGTAAGGTTACCTGGTATAGACAGTGTGGCTTCTGGGTGTGCAGTACTACTATTGTGTGCATGTTGCATATATATTTTTGTGTTCCTATTGCATGTGCGGTATTGTGTACATATAGTGTTGCGTGCATGTTGCATATATTGTACTGTGTATGTATAGTGTTGTGTGCGTGTGTTGTATGTGCGGTGCTATGTACATATGGTGTTGTGTACATATAGTATATGCAGTGCTATGTACATATGGTGCTATGTACATGATGTATATGTAGTATTATGTACATATGATGTTATGTGTTTGTTGTATATATGGTGTTTGTGTATATTGCATATGCAGTGATCGGTATAGATGGTTCTATGTACATGTTGCATATGCAGTGTTGTGTACATATCATACTGTGCGCATGTTGGATATGTCATGTTGTGTACATATGGTGCTATGTACATGTTGTATATGCAATTCTATGTACATATGGTGTTGCGCGCATGTTGTACATGTGGTGTTATATACAAATGGTGTTGTGTGCATGAGTGTACATGTGGTGTTGTGTACATCTCATGCATGTGGTGTTGTGTACATGTGGTGTCGTGTATATGTTGTGCATGTGGTGTTGTGTACACATTGTACAAGTGGTGCGGTGTACATGTGTCAATGTGTACACATTTTACAGATGGTGTCGTGTACATGTGATGTTGTGTACACGTTGTGCAGGTGGTGTTGTGTACAAGTGGTATTGTGTACATGTTTTACATGTGGTATTGTGTGATTGTCGTACATGTTGTGTTGTGTACATGTGGTACTGCGTATGTGCATTGTGTAATCATGCCATTGTGACATGTGTATTTTTTGTGTTGTACTATGTGTATTGTGTCGCGTTGTACACCGGGTGTAGGTGTATGTGTCGTGATGTATATTAGTTGTAGGTGTATGCATTGTGTGGCGTTGTACGTTGTGTGTGGATTTATGTGTTGTGATGTACATTGTGTATGTGTACGTGATTGAAGAAAAGAAAAAGGCATTGGGTGTTTGCTGGGTGTCGCAACCAATATGGCATGTGTACGAAACTGACAAAGGATAAATGTAGAAGCGAAGGACCGATTAAAGGATAAGTATCATTATTTTATTTCAGTTTTATTATGCATGTGATCTATGATTCTGATTTATTATGGTTACATGTGATCTATGATTCTGGTTTATGATGATGGCATACGATTCATGATTTTGATCTATGATGGTTATGTTTTGAGCTAACTAGATGTGCTATGTTTATACATGATGAATTGGTCAAGAGTTGGTTTGGCTTGTTGTGACAAGAAGTGAACATAAGTGAAAGTGTACCTTTTTGACGAGCCACCAATGAGGACCTATGATTTGGATTTATTTCAATTTGTTTTGAGTATGGAAATTATGTGCTTGGTACAGGAAAGCATGGAAAGAATCTCGGTTTCGGTGGTTGAAATTGGTTGTCAAGGAATTAACAACAATAAAAGGAATTGGAACAGGAAACACTATGCTAATAAAGCACTTCAAGAGCAGGGCCATTGTGGGACACTAGTACCCAATAGTGTCCATTGATTTCCATGAGCATGTTATGACCGGTATGAAGGTTTTGAGGTAAGGGTATGCCTTGGTTTTTGGACCTTTCGATGCGAGGAAACCTTGCCAAGGGAGGAATCCCCCAAAGGACTGTATAGAAGAGAAGGGGATACCCGCATAACTTGGAAGGTGAGTGACTGTGCAAAAGGGGGTGACCGTATTTCCCGATGGATTGTGTGGTAGAGAAGGGAATGTCGAGGAATGATTTTTTTTTGGTTATTAGAATTACTAGATGGAATCAAATGCACATTGGGAGTGTGCCTTGGAACAATGAGCTAGTAACTATTTACTGAGAGAAAATGTAGCACACGGATGGTGGCACTAGACATTGGATGCAGCTTTGACTTTGGCAGTGGATCCTAGACTTCCTAGGAAGGAGGTGAATTATGGTATTACTTTGACAGTGGAGGTGTGAGCCTCTGGATTCCCTTGTTGTAGATGCATGCATCATATCCTTTTATTTTTTGGTTGAGAAAATGTGCATATGTGTATATTGTATATTATTGTAAATATTGTATCAAGCTGGTTTATAAAGCTCCATGAACAATATGTTTATTTGTTGGTTGAAGAAAATGTTCATGAGTGTATATGTGGTTGTTATTATAAATATCGTAATGAGTTGTGTTATAAAACTCCAATAAACAATATGTTTTGTTTTTTGTTTTGTTTGTTTGTTTTTGTTTTTGTTTTTTTTTTTTTTTCCCAGCGGTTTGTTGGTTTATATGTGTCATTGAACACCGAGGGCGGTGTTCCCCCAAGGGGGAGGGTTCTGTAACAACCCGTTAAAAATCCATGTAAAAAAATATAAGACCAAGGTCATGGGACACGTATTCCAACTTGAATGGTGGGAAAAACATCCTTGTGTGGGACTTCATTTGGTTTATTATGGCTAAGGAAACTGGCAAAGGCAATGACAAAGGCTTTGGAAAGGCAAGAGGGCTTAATTGGCATGTATTTATAAAAATAATGGAAAATAGGAGAAAAGGAAGGTGAAAGGTCACAAGCTACATGTGAGGAGGAAGATGAATGAAAAATAATGGAAAATGAAGAAAATAGAGGCCTCAATGATAAAAAGGCTTCTGAGGATCAGTTCATGGCTTTTGTCAGTGTTAGCTTTTTGTCAGTTTTAGCTTGGAGCTCTCTCTTCTACTCTCTCTCCCTCTCATACTTTTGGACACAGATTTTTCTTGGATCACTCTTGGAGGAGTGTGGCATACTTGGGATTTGGAGAAAGGAGGCAAAAGAAGAGAAGAAAATTGAAAGAGGACATCAAGATTAGTAGCTACAATGGGTTTTGCTTGCAGGTACCGAGTTTCATGTATGATTTCCTTGCTAGTTTTGGCATGCATGTGGTTTCTTGGTTATGATATGTCATTTGCATGAAGAACTTCCGGTATTGACAATGGTTTTTCCTAGAATTTCCATTTCCTGGATAGCCATGGTGTTGTGGGGGTCTTTCCTTTTATTTTCTGGTTGGTTCTCTTGTTCCTTGTGGTTGTGGGTTGAGTTACTAGTTCCTAAAAGCCTTGGTTGGACAAATGCTTTGGAAGCCCTATAACAACTTGGGTTGAGTTACAGATCCTAGAAGCCTTTGTTGGAAAAATGCTTTAGAAGCCCTTGGCAGGTTGAGTTACGAGCCTTGGAAACCCTTGTTGGAAAAACACTCTAGAAGCCCGACAACAATTGTGGGTTGAGTTACTAGTCCTGGAAACCTTGGTTGGAACAAAAGCTCTGGAGCCCTTGACAACTTGGGTAGAGACCAATCTGGTAATGGTTAGCGATGTTTTGCCATGAGGTGGAATCACTAGTTGAGGGTTGAGGTGGTTTGGCTTAAGGAAGCCCTGGTTTTGTTTTCTTGGTTTATCCCATAATATCCCATATTCATGCTTTGAATATGGCGTGGGGTTGATTGGATGGAAGAAAGATTTAGTTCAGCCCAATTTATGGTCAGGTGGTAGGTGGAAGTCCCTGAATTGGTTGGAATCTTCATATGTCAATAAGGGGTATTTTTTATTGTGATCTATGAGAATATGTATTGATTATGATGGTGACATTATATTTGAGTTGTCACAGTTTATATGGTGGTTATTATTGGTTTATATGTTTGTTATTAGCTAGTTATATGTTGGTTATATGATGTATATTGTTTATGGATATTGACATGTTTGATGAATATGTGATGGCTATTGAATGAAATTGCATCTATTGTGAGAAGGCACTAGATCTTCTCGGTGATTTTTAGATAAGTATCAGACTGTTACGTTCAGATGTGCATTTATAGGTTGTCGATTACATGTTCATTATGTGTTCGACGAAATTCTTGTCATGGATAGTAGTGGTTTAGTCAAGTCATTGATCAAATTTTTTCATTAATAATCTTGTTTCAATGTTATTTATCATTTCTGGTAGTTTCATCGAGTTCTAGGTAGTGGCCTGAGTCCTGGCCGTAAAAAAGTGGCACATAATTCGGGGTCGCTAGCACAAAACCCCTTGAGAAAGGCCACAATGGCACAGATGCCTTGCTTTGGGAGCAACTGGTGGATCCCAGTTGCATGCATTCCTTCTCATGGGAGCGACTGAGACTCTAGGGTAGTGAAAAGGCAAGTTGTCTCAGGGGTTGGTCACTTGGAAGGGTTGGTTGGCTCTTAGAGTTTCTGTAGCATATGTGGAAGGTCAGATTGGTCTTTCCATGTCGGTTCCACTTCCTTAACTATGCTTGGGGAGTTGAATCATATCATAGTAACTCTTCATCACATGTTTACCTTGGTGGACCGGTTATCTTGGATAAATTTGGGAGGAGGGTGTTACATGAAAGACCATCTAAACCTCCATCGCAAACAAACCAACCTCAGCTAGAAAGATCTCCTAAGGAACCATTGATTTGACTTTGAAATTATTATTGATTAGGTGTCTTTGAAATCTTTCTACTTGCCTCCACTTGTGGTTTGACGCACTACTCCCCCAAACTTCACATCCATAGAGTACAAATGGTGTAACTAGCAACCCAGAAAGAGTTTTCTTGCTCTTCCAGTCCCATAATTATTCTTTCTTGCATCTTTTCTGTAGAAGCTAAAAATATCTCCATCCCCCCTAAATCCTTTTAGCTCTACATGTCTACCAATTGAGCCTGTTTTGAAAATAAATTGCTAGATACTCGTATTCTTCCACTATTTCCAAGGGTTCTCTCTTAAAAATAAGATTAACCTGCTACTTGTAATAACCCTGGTTAAAAGATCATATAAAAATATATAAGGCCACGGTGATGGGACATGTATTCCAAGCTAAATGGTGGGAGAAACATCCTAGCGGGTGTTTATTCAGTTTATTATGGATAAGGAAAATGGCAAAGGCAATGGATAAGGCTTTGGAAAGGCAAAATGACATTTTTGGCACATTTATTTATGAAAATAATGGAAATTAGGAGAAAAGGAAGGCGAAAGGTCACATGTTGCATGTGAGGAGGAAAATGAAGGAAAATAATGGAAAATGAAGAAAATAGAGGGCTAATTGATAAAAAGGCTTTTGAGGATTAGTGGGAAAGCTCTTCACTCAAGATTTTGACAGGTTTTGGTAGAGATCTCCTCTATTCTCTCTCTCTCTCTCTCATATTCTTGGAGACTTAGAGTTTTATTGGAGCACTCTTGGAGGGTGTGGCATACTTGGATTCTTGGAGCAAGAAGGCAAAGGAAGAGCAGGAAAGTGCAAGAGGGCATAGGGATCAACAACTACAACAATTTTGCTTGCAGGTACCGAGTTTCATGTATGTTTTCCTCACTAGTTTTGGCATGCATGGCACATGAATTTGGTTTCTTGGTTATGATCTGTCATTGGTATGGAGGATTTCCTAGATTGACAATGGATTTTCCTAACCTTTTAATTTCCTGGATATCCATGGAGATTGTGGGTTTATTTCATTGTTTGTTTTGGTTGGTTCTCATGTTTCCTTAGCTTAGGTTGAGCTATTAGTTACTAGAAGCCCTGGTTGGACAAACGCTCTAGAAGGCATGCAACAACTTGGGTTGAGTTACTAGTCCTGGAAGCCTTGGTTGGACAAATGCTCTAGAAGGGTTGAGTTACTAGTCCTAGAAGCCTTGGTTGGAGAAATGATTTGGAAGCCCGACGACAACTATGGGTTAAGTTACTAGTCTTGGAAGCCTTGGTTGGAATAAACACTCTAGAAGCCCTAGAAGGATTGGATGGAGACCAATATGATGATGGTTTGTGATGTCTGACCGTGAGGTGGAATCACTTTTTGATGGGTTGAGGTGGATGGCCTCTAGAAGCCCTGGATGAGTTTTGATTGGTGTGTTCTATGAATGACCACATTCATGTTTGGAATATGGCATGGGGGTGAATGGATGAAGAGATATTTGGCTCAACCATTCTATGTTCGAGTGGAACATGGAAGTCCCATCCCGGGTTGGATTTTGCATCATCAATAAGAGGTTATTTCTCCTTGTATTTATATGATCACTATACTGGATTATATGAGGTTTATGTGGCAGTGATTTCATTGGTATTTATGTCCCTATTATGCTTTTTATGTATACGTTTTATGACAGTAGCTATGTATGGCTCTCATCATGTTTCTCCGTGTATATGAATGAACAATGTATGTATGGTCTAATGGATGGAATGGTAGTTAATGTGTTGAGGCATCAATTCTTCAAGGCGAATCTCAGATAAGTATGAGACATATGGGCTTCACTCAATGAACCTCTAATATAGCAAGTGCATTCGTGGCATACTAAACAATACCCTTATTTTGACTACATATTGGAAAATACCTCTAAAAATCACTTTATTTAACCCCCTACCAATACGAACCCAATACACTTTCCCAATTTAAAAATCCCCTACTTTCACTAGATATTATAGGTATCCATTTTTCATTAACATTTTTTATACCCCTTTATATTTATATCCCTTTATTTTCATTAAGAATGGTAAGCAGATTTTTCACCTAGAAAGAATAACCTAAATACTAGGTAGTAGAAAACTTGAAAGTTTCAATAAAAAAGAGGAAAATAGAAGTTAGTTGATTTACAAATACATACCATGGAAAATTTGAATGGAAAATACGTATATTTGAACTCTCAATTGCATCTATCTTCTATTGAATACTAGAAAAGATACACTACAACAATTCAAAACAAAACCTCGATAACCAACAAAATGGTGCAACTTTCATCTTGCTTATAGAATAGGAAGAGGAGAGAAAGTAAAAATAATATAAACACATTCAAAATCCTATCTGGTTGGAATTTTTCAAATCATAGCCCTAACTTGATCACCTAGTGCACCATAGTTGCATGATAAGAGTTCCAAGTAAGTGTTTCTCCATCAAAAGATGAACTAGTTCATGTAAGCATATATCCCTCCCTTCATATATGAGTCCTCTACCTAATATAGGAATTTCTCATGCATAAGTATTGTAATTGACTAAGGATCTACACACTCTTAGGAAGAATAGATCATGCATTCTAAAAAGAACAAAAGAAAAGCTCTAATAATAGAAAAGTTCCATCCAAAATTGAAATTTCTAAATTTGAAACAACATCTAAACTTGAATTAAATGAAGGCGTGACATGCGTTCCTTTAGCATGCATGCACCCTCTTCGAAAAAACAGTCTATTTCACTATCTTCTGTGGCATACATGTTCACTCTGTTATCGCTCAGAGTTTCCCTAGAAGTTATCAGAAGAGGGCATAATCCGAGGTAACCACAAACCAATCTTTTAAGTATAGGCTCTAGCCAACCTATGACTCAGAGAGGGCTCTCTCTATATGATTTAGCTTCGTTCTTCTGGGATTTTAGGCTAGTTATTACTGTTCAGTGGGATTTTGGTTTTGAACTGAAAGTTGGGTGGTGGAATTCTTGGAACAGATGGATAGAACTAGGTTTTCAAGCCATTGGGCTATGGAGTCAACAATTGGATAGATAACTGGACCAGATCATTAAAGGGAATGTTTACAGGGCAAGCTAGCAAAACAAAAGGAAAATTTGTAGGCCTAATGGGTGAAATGGATCTAACCAGGGTGAAAGGGCACTTAAGAATCCTTAGACCGGGATCAAAATGAGGAATGGAGGATGATCATGAACAAATCACAACAAAGAATCCTTTGCTATAGATCACCAGAGGTTACCTGAACTAAGGAGTAGTGAAGAATTCTTTAATTTAGATATGTGAAGAAAACATTAATAATGTATAATAGTCAAGACAGAGTACATTTAAGTAAATTCTATAATATCATTCCATGTCATAAAATTTAGAATTAAGAGATACATAAAAGATTTATGGAAAACATAAGAAAACACAACATTAAACAAGAGATGGTACTTATTTGTTATTCACTTTGAACAAGAATCCTGTAAAATATATGATCTTTATTCCTTAGTCCAGCAAGCCAATCCAGTCATTGATACAATAGAATTTTGAGTTGAGAGAAAAAGTCTATAAAATGTCTTTGAATCCACCGACATACTTCGAAATGTGAATTATTTGTACAAAAAATAATTACAAAATATCTCATAACAATCTAAGATTTAATCTAGGGAATCAAAATATCTTCAAGCATGAAGATAGAGACAGATGGAAAATTGCATCATGCTGTCCCTTTTATTGTGGTAGTGTTGGCTATTGCAATTGAATTGTAGCCATTTAAGCTGGCTGGTAGTTGTAGCATTTCTACACTGGAACTTTCTTTACTTTGATCTTTTACTAATACTTTTTGCCCTGTTACTCTTTGACCCTACTGATCTGTCTTTTACCTATTTCACCTGGCTGCCTTCAGATTTACTATGGTAACTTTTGAATAAAAACCTTTTATAGTAAATCTGTCATTTTCTCCCACCATTCTGCCTTAGGTAATTTCACTTTTAGCATTCTTCTGTAAATTTCATCAGCCTCTGTGTACTTCGCAAAATTAGGTTTTGTGATGAATAGATGTTTTATTTCATGCTCTAAGAAGAACAAGTTCTCAAAAGTGTCCTATAGTACCTTGCCTATTGGCAAGGCTTTAATAGTTGATATACTTGCCTGTTCTTTTGCCAATCTTCTTAACCTGTCCCCATAATCCAGCTGGGTCATAAGTTTATCATTGATGACCATTGGAATTAGAAGGCCTTTCTCCTTCAAAATTTGAAATTTAGCCATGAATCTATCAATGGCTACCTACTTGTTTTGGCACTTTTCTTCCAAGTTTAACATAAGGTTTTTTTAAGAGAGAACCTTCTTGATTTCCAAGAAAGTTTCAGTCCTATCTTCTATATCAAGCTTATGGAGCTCATGTCTGCTTTTTCCATTCAAGAAGTGGATGAGTCTATTGGCATCATCGGGCATATCGCCCAACTCTTCCCTTACCTTTTCGATAGTTGCATTAGCTATCTTCACCAGTTCTGTTTGCTCAAATATAACTTGGATTGATGGCCAAACATCATTGACAGAGTCAATTATGTTGGCCCAGAGCATCTCTTTGGTCTAACCTAGTGGCTTTTGCAGTGTCAAATCTTTCTCCAAGGCTTTGATTTTCTCACCCATCCTTAGGGCTTTCTATGTTTCTTCTCTTTTCTGAATTTGGGCAAGTTTACAGTCAGTCTCTAAACTTGCCACTTTCTCTTTTAATATTTTGAGTTCTATAGCCTGGATTGACATATCCTCCATGGATTTTACTAGTTGTGCTACTTTCTCAGTTGATTTTCCTGTTACTGTAGTGGACTCAGTTGTGATTGGCAGTGCTATGGCTAGTGGAGCTGTAGGGGCCAATGATTCTGCCATTGTTGAAGGAACTGTTGTTGACACTGTGGGAATGGCAGTTCTTGAAGTGGTTGCCAGGTCACTTTGTTTGGACTGAATCAAAATGTCCAATTCTTTCTCTGTTTCCTTGAGCTGGTCATTTAGCTTTAGGACTAGGTCCATAAGCTCTTCATGTCCTTTTTGGGCTTCTAGGACCTCCATGGTTTGTGGATGATGCAGCTGAGGAATTTTGAGCTGCTTCTTTAGTGCAGCTATATCATCATTCTTCTTCTTTATTAATTTTTCTGTGGCCTTTACATCTTTGGGATTGTGTCCCAACTCTATGACTAAGTCCTCCAAGGCCTTGATTCTGGTATCTTTGGCCTGTGAAGAGGCCTTCTCCAATTGGAACTGTGCTGATACATTATTCAGGGAGTTCTGCAGTTGGTGTGCAACAATGGCTTTCCCTGTCAAGGTGGAGTATATCATCTCCCCTGTCTGTTTGTGCAGCTCAATCTGGTCAATAGGATGAATGTCCTTTGCCAGTACTTCGAAATATATTTTTTTCAAGTCTGCTGCTATCCTTGGCTGCTGAGTAGTTGGTTTAATGAATGTCATTTGCATTTTTCCCTCCTTGACATCAAAAGCTGACATGAGCCTGGTTTGATTTGTAGGGGCCATCTTTAAATACTGTGCATAGGTTTGGGCTTTCAGCCTCTCATTCCTAGCCTTGATCTCCTTATACCTTTCTTTGATGTCTTGGTCTTTTTCTGCTGGCATCCTAAAGGAGGATACCTCAACACTTTGCTGCCTAACCAGCATTTGAGTTCTTGAAGTTGATGGTTCCTACATGCTTCCTGATGGGGTGGCATGCTTGCTCATATCTCTTTCCGAGCCTATAACCTCAGCTATTTCCTCTATAAATTCCTGTTCGGAGATAGGATTCACTCTTTGTCTTTTAGCCTAGCTTGTTTTTGCATAGGCTTGTGATGTTTCTCTTTCTAAAGTAGTGGCCCCTTCCCTATTTCTTTTGAGGTTTCTCTCCTCATTCAGAGGAGTCTACAAGACTGGAGGGGTACTCACGGTGGATTTTGGTGTAACTGTTTGTTCTAGTACCTTGGTTTGTTCTGGCATCTCTGATAGGTCTGGTACCTCTAATTCTTCTTGCACCTGTGAACTTTCTTGTACCTGTGAATCTCCTGGCCCCTGTGATTCTCCTGGCACCTGCAAGAAAGAAATTTTGTCAAGCTGTTTTTCTAGGTCAATGAGTGCATTCTCAATGTTGACTTTGGTGTTGTCCTCATCTATTATGGTTCCTTCTACCCATTCTGATTGGTTTGCAAAGGCTTCAATTTCAGGAATGGGATGATGGATGAAAGGTCCCAGCTTTTTCTTTTGTCTCTTTTTAGTAATGAACTCTAAAGGGTCATACCTCTAGGCAAAACTCCTTTGGAAATTCATGCTTTGTAGTATCATATTAGCTTCATGGCCTGCTTCCCTTGAGTTACAAATAAAGGGGCCTAATTGGTCTTTGATTTTGAAGTTGGCCTTCTTTTTGGCATAAACAAAATTTGTTTCATCTGCACTGATCATCTGCCTGTAATACTCTAAAGCAAATAACCTCATTGGGAGGTATTTGGGGAGCTTGTATGGTGCTAACATGCATCCATAGATCCTGATTTCGGTATGGTTTTGGTACAAGTACCAATCACCTACCTTGGACTGTTTTGACAATTGCAGGATTCTTTGTATGTCTACACTTATTCTTGGAGGAGGACTTCCTATCAACATTGTCACAATTGGATACACAAATAGGTCAATGAAGTTAGAATATGAGTATGGGGACTCATATCTGTGTATCAATGGAGTCCAGAAGATTACTGATCTAGGTTGACCTTTTGTGTCAAGTTTCTGGAGAGTAAATAGGAACTTATTTGCTTGAAAATATAGGAAAAGGTGGTACAAAACAGAGGAGTATTTGAAGACTCGCTCATTACTCATTCTAAGGAATTGCTCATGCATCCTATTAGCTATAAAATTGGCAAAATCATAGATAACAATAGGGGGATGTCCTGGAGTATAGATGGACATGAAAGATAGGATTATTTCATCAATGAATTCACTGGTAGTATAACCTAGGACTCTAGATATCTTTGCTACAATGTCCTGACCAAAGGAGGAAAATATGGTAGCCACATATGGAGGGGGATCCTTTGGGATATGCTTTTCCTTTATGATGAATGTTTGGAACCTCTCAGTAAGTTTAGTAGTGGTAATATTGGGGAATTGGTCCAATAGGTCTCCAATTGACAGAGGGGTCAGGTTTTGCCTTGGTTGGAGTTGCAACATCTCATTGATAGATTCAACAGTTATGGTAAAGAGTATAGTTTGGTTTAGGGAAATCATTGCTCTTTGATTGGGGATATAGTTTGCATGGCAGTAATGGACAATTTAAGGGAAAATATGCACTTCTGGGAATTAGTACTTGGGAAAATTGGATTCCCAAAGCCCAATTTTATCAGCACGGTTCAGGTATAGGTCTCTGTATCTGCAATATAGTTTCAGTGGGGATTCTAGGACAGAGGTGTCCTTTATTTGAAAATCCTTATCGGCCAGGGGGAGGTGGTCTAAGTCCAGATGAGGGGTGGAAATTGGTCTAACATCCATGGCAATTGGGGCGGCCATTCTCAGTTCTTGTGGATTTGAGAATGGAGGAAGGGATTTTCAGTTTTTTAGGGCAATGGAGTTTTAGTGTAGAGTAGGCTTGGGTTACTTTGAGTTCCTTTCAATTATTATTATTATTATTTTTTTTACTTTAATTTAAGAAACTGAGTAACTGGTTCAGAATTTGACAAGGTTTTCCAGTGAATTTTGGCTTAAATACCTGGAATTTGAGGAAAAAGGGCTCTGAACAGGGCAACTGGCAACTGCGAATGGTCGAAGAGGTTGTGCGTAGACTAGAAGGTGAACTGAGTGCTTTGTGGCATATTTAGGGTGGAAATTTGACGTAGGTTGGCAGTTTTGATGTTTTCAGGTGTGTGCATGGGAGTTTGCAGTCGAAAATAATGGTAAAACAAATGATTTAGGGCTTTTGGCTTTATGTGCAAAAGTCAACTTTTTGGCAGGTGTGGTGAACAGTGGTTATTTTGGCGTTTAGCGGGGTGAATAGTGACAGTTTGTCGTGTAGTGGGTGGGCAGTAAGTGGTTTCCATTGCACCTCTTTTGGGCACTGGATGGTATTGAGGGGAGGCTGTCGGATTCCACTCATTGAGCGACATGTAGCATCGGGGGGCTGGCAGAAAACAACTTTATCGGGTGGGTATTGTTCGGACATCAGGCTCGCCCGATATGGCTAATGGCCATCAGATGTGATGGGAGGCGATTGCATGATGATCGAGCGTGGGAGTTGCACGGAGACTAACGGAGGGGCCCGACAGGTGATTAAGAGTGGCGGTTTTTATTTAATAACTGATTAGGGTGGGGTTAAGGCATCGGGGTCATTAGTGGAGGGATTAGTTGGTTTTTTAAACTAACTTAATCGCAGATCGATTAGTTAGTGGATTTTTTTAGGGTTCGGGTAAAGTCATAGTTTATATTTAAACTAGGGGTAGGGTTAATTAATATTTGGGAATTAAATAAATATGGGGAAAGGGGTTTTAATGGGAATTAATAAATCAAAATTAGTAATTAATATGAAAATGGCGGAAAGGGGCACAAAAACCCTTAAGGGAATGTTTTTCATAATTTTAATGCTTTTCACACATTAACATGAACTTAGGATAAGGTGCTTTTGTGGGTTTTTTGGGAAAAAGGGGTCTTACATGGGGGTGAATACTTTCCTTAGGAAAATAGTGTTTAAATCTTAGGGAAAGGGATTTCTTTTAGGGAAATGAGGGGGAGTGAAGGGGGGTGAATGCTTATGAGGGGATTTTAGTACTTTAGATCTATAAGTCATTGGGCCGAGGGTCCGGTCTCTCCAGAAGTCAGAGAAATTCTCTGAGCCCCTTCAACTTAAGATTTTGGGTACTTAGAACTTATTGTGGGAAATTAGTTAAGTAAAAAGGTGAAATGAATGGGGGAAGTTAATTAGTTGACTTTATAAATCTTATGCATGCTTAATTGCCCATTCACATTTGAAATGCATGTTGAAAGATGATAAATGTGCTTTTGTCTAATCAATCATCATACTTCTGCAACCTTTCTTCTACTTACCCATCTACTCATCCTACCATTTTTACTTCACTTTATTAGGGTGCACTCAAGCTTGCAAACCCTTATCAAATATTTTTCTTTTCTTTACAATGGTAAACTATCTAAATCTAACCTTATTACATCCAAGGGCTCATATTAAACAATTGAGCTCCTTTTATTCACTCTACCTAATCTAATTATCTGCCAAGTTTACACTGTTTGGTCAGATTTTCATTCTCTATCTATAGACATGAAATTGAAAACATGAAATAGCCAAGTTTAAACATTTTGACTATCATGGATTGTGGCATAAGCAACAAACTGCACACAATCATTATTGAACATAAAGTAACTAGGAGTGGCATTTTGACTTGCTCACTTTCATGGTCTTTTTCTTTTTCTTGGGGTTCATATTTTTTTATATTTTTGACATTTTTTTGTTGTTTTTTGTCCTTTGATTATTCTTTTAGGACATACCCTCTTTACATTTTTTAATTTTTTTGAATATGTAAAACATTGGCACAAGCAAAGGTATGTACATATTACAAGTTTTAATCTCAGCCATTCAAAATTATGACTCCTATTGGTATAGGAACCTAACAGTGGCTCCACTTGGGGATGGCATTTCCTTGTGAAATGTCAAGAACTTTATAGATCAGTAGCCTTCTAAATTGATGTGATGTTACCTCACAACATTTTCCTTTTATGCTTCTGCATTATTACTATTCATGATAGTAAAATCTTTAAAGCTTAGGGCCTTCTCTTCGGGCTTCAACTTCAAAAATCACTATCCAATCAACTCTAGACTTTTGAAAGTAAAGTATGTACACATGACATGTAAAATCAGTAGTCAGGCTCAATATAGTGTTTGAGAATACGACCATTTACTGGTCCACCTTCTGCTTCTGTACCATCCATTTCCCTTAGGAAGAAAGCATTATTACCCCTGAAAGCATAAATAATATATGGGCCTTTCCATAGGAAGTCAAACTTCCCATGTTTACCTTTATCTTCCCTCCTTGAGTCCCATTTCAACACTTTGTCCCCAAGGTAGAAATTATCAGCCTTGGTTCTTCTGTCAAAAATCTTCTTGATCCTTTCTTGCACAACCTGAGATCTGATGTACACTTCTTCCCTGGTTTGTTGTAAGTGAATTGTCTCGTTGATTCTTCTTTGGATGTCATTTGGTTCAACCTGCAATTCTTGGAGCAGCTTCATCACTGGTGTTCCCAGAGAGGAAGGAAAGACAACTTCCATTCCATACACTAACTGGTAAGGAGAGGTACCAATTGATTTCTTTGTGGTTAACCTATCTGCCCACAAGGCATTTACTAGCTTTTTATTCCATGTCTTCTTGTTATCCTCTAGCAATTTTTTAATGATATTAACCAGACTTTTGTTTGAGGATTCTGCTAGTCCATTTCCTTGAGGGTAATAAGTTGTAGAATGGCCTAGGGTTATGTGATACTTATTACAAAAATCAATCATTTTCCTGGATTTGAAAGCTACTGCATTGTCAGTGATGATTTTGGTTGGGCATCCAAATCTAGATAGGATGTTGGCCTCAAGGAAGGTTATGATAACTGTGTTAGTGGCTTGCCTTGAAGGTATGGCCTCTATCCATTTAGTAAAATAGTCTGTGGTAGTAAGGATCCATTTGTGTTGGGTAGAGGAAGGTGGATGGATTTCACCAATGAAGTCTAAACCCCATTGTTGAAAAGGTGCTTCAGCAGAGATTGGTTTTAAGGGTAAAGGTAAAAGCTTTTTCCTTCCTTCAAAAATTTGACATTTATGACATGGGGTGACATACTTCTTTACATCAAAAAACAAAATAGGCCAATAAAGATGTCCTCCACAGTCACCTGCATGAAACTCTTGTAACACTTTGTTAGATTCTTCTTTTAATAAACGGTTAAGGAGAATACCTTCATAATTTTTCCAAAACAAAGCATTATCTATGATACAAAACTTTAAGGATTTCATCTTTAAGAACCTTCTTTTGGTCTTGGATAATTCAGGAGGAGCTTGTAAATTTAATAGAACATATATGATGTCAGCATACCATGGTGATTCAATAAAGGCCTAGCTGATTGGTGGAGTCGCCATCTCCTCTTCCTTATCCATTTCTACCATAAAATTGATATCAAGGTCTGACAGTTCGATTCAGCCATGAGTTTGGCTAAACCTTGGCCTTTGATTAATTTTGTTGGTTTGATTTCTAGGTCATATTCCAGGATAGTAGCAATCCATTTCCCTCTCTTTCCATCTGGACCTTGTTGAGTCAGGATGTCCTTGACTACTGAATTAGGGACATAAGCTACTATATGAGAATATAAAATATAAACTCTGAAATCCTTGATAGCTTTGATCAAAGAAAAGGCTTGTTTCTCCATTATGTTGTATTTTAAAGGGGCATCCCTCTGGGATTTGCTATAAAAGGCAATAGGTTGTTCATAACCCTGGTCATTTTTTTGCAGTAAAACTGCAGCAATTGTATGTTCTGAAGCAAAGGAAAAAGGGATGAAATCTCTATCAAATTTTGGACTTATCAAAACTGGTGTTCTAGTTAAGGCTAGTTTTATATCTTCAAAGGATTGTTTAGCTTCAATAGTCCATTTTATGGTTGAATCTTTTTTTAACATGTTATTCAATGATCTAATTAATTATGCTAGATTAGAAATAAATCTCCTAAGAAAGTTTATTTTCACTAAAAAGGCTTGTAATTCCCTAATGTTCCTAGGATGTTGTATCTATAAGATGGCTTCAATTCTTGCAGGATCTATTCGGATACCATCCTTTGAGATTATATGACCCAATAGCTTTCCCTCTTCTAACCCAAATAAAGATTTCTTGGGGTTCAGAGAAATTCCATACTTCCTGCATTTAATGAAAACCTGCCTTAGATGATCTAAGTGTTGATTATCAGATTTTGAGAATATAGTAATGTCATTTAAGTATATTACTAGGAAGTCATGAATCTCCTTGGCGAAAGCTATGTCCATAGCCCTTTGAAAAGTAGCTCCTACATTCATTAGTCCAAAAGGCATCTTCACATACATGAAAGTGCCCCAAGGAGTGGTGAAGGCAGTTTTGGCTTGGTCATCTGGGTGGACTAAGATCTGATTGTAACCAGAGAACCCATCCAATAATGAGATTCTGGTTGACCCTACTACCCTTTGTAAGATGTGATCCATTTTAGGGAGAGGGTAATTGTCTTTAAGTGAAACTTTATTAAGATTTCTGAGATCAACACAGAGTCTGATCTCAATGGTCTTCTTCCTTGTTGGCACCAAATTGGACACCCAATCAGAAAATCTGATTGGTGCTATTATCTTGGCTTCATACATTCTTTGGATTTTCTTTTCAATAGAAGGCAATAGGATAAGATTAATCCTTCTAAGATTTTGTCTAAAAGGTTTCTGGTTTTCTTTTATAGGGATTGTATGCTGAATGATGCTGGTGTGATAGGACTTGAGGTCCTCATAACTCCAAGAAAAAACATCTTGGAATTCCTTTAGTAATTCCATGTATTTCACTTTCTCCGTTGGAGGTAATGACTTGGAAAGTTTGATTAACTTTGGATTTTCCTTAGTGCCAATGTTACACTCCACTATATCAGATTTTAAGGGTTCCATTTTAGGTTTCATAGGAACATCGTTTGAGTCAAACAGGTCTTTTAAAGGGGTTAATGCCTTGGGCAAAAAGTTGTCTTTAAGATTAATGAATTCAGTGTCTTCGTTAAATATCTCATCAACCTCAATATTTTTAAGGTTTTCTACACCTAATCTTGTAAATTTAGTGGGATGAAATCTATCTATCTCTTCCCCTTCTAATTCATTAACTTCTATTTTATTTTTAAAGTTGGAATCTATTGTTATGTTTGTATCTATGTTGCTATTAAGAAATTCTTCCTCTAAGGTTAAAAAATTGTTTATTTGTTTGTCATTAACAAATACTTGCCAGTTTTTCAAGTTATCTGGGATTGCAGGTTTGTGCCTAACCTCAGCAGTATACTGATGGTTAGGTTGAAATGGTAACTTACAAGTGTTGGCAAACATTGCTAGATTGTGAGCTTGCATATTATGTTTCCTTGCGATGACTGCAAGCTTGGTTTCTAGGAAAGTGTTCATTTTTTCTACAATTATTCCTCTATAAAAACTTAATCTAGGATCTTTGGTCATATACATAACATTAATTTGTTTAATAACCAACTCAGAGTCTCCCATAACAGAAACTCTTTTGGCTCCTAAATTTCTAACTAGTTTAAGACCTAATATTAAGGCTTCATACTCGGCCATGTTGTTAGTGCATTTAAAATTTAGTCTGTAAGCATGGCCCTCTGAGTGATCATTCTCCAAATTGTAAATCCATACTCCTACTCCTGCTCCTAACTTATTCACTGACCCATCAAATTCCAGATGCCATAAAATTTCATGTTCATAATTTTCACTATCTGGGGGAACAAAATTTTCTTTGTTGGTTGTATTCTGATCATTTTGTTTATTAGAAAGCTCTTGAATTTGAACAGTTTGATTTTCATTTGTAACTACAATTTCTTTTGGTTCTGTCATAATACTGTTTGAAGTAATTTTTTGTGGAGTTTGTTCAACATTGTATAAAATAAAAGAATCAATGTCAGAATGCATGGAGTAAATAGGAAAATTTTGAGGTCTATCATGGCTACTCACAACATACTTCATTAATGTCTCTCTGTACAACTTTTTGGGTTGTCCAAACACAAAAATTGTGGCATATGACATGTCAAGTTGTAAAGAACCTTGGAGTTTGGCTCCCCAAGACCTAGACAATAGCATGCCATATTTGGGTGGGATGTCAGCGACTACTATGTCCATGAGAATGCTTTTAGTAGGGTATTGTACTAAGGTGACACACAGGTCTTTGATTAATCCTAGACATTTCACTTGACTTGAGTCAAATGAAAACAAGTCCTTGTAGGGCCTTGTAATATCTAAGTTTAATTTTTCCATAACAGATTTGGGCATTAAATTGTGTGAGGCCCCAGAGTCAAGCATTGCATTGTGTAAGATTTTATCATGAATGCTAAGGCTTATGTAGAAGGGTGGTACTCCTCCTTCTTGGGGTTTACCATTAACATCAGGACCAAAAATAAGTTCAGGCTGATCATCAAACAGGTTGACAGAGTCTCCATTTTCACTGATGTTTAAAGTTTGGTGTATTTGAGACTTATAGGTTTCACTCTTAATCAGTTCTGTCAAAGGAACTGAAATTTTTAGTTTAGCTACCTCTACTCCTAGATTGAAAGGCAGAGGGGCTTTTTCTGTTTGGGGGTTTGAGATTTTCACAATAGGAATCTGAGTAGGATGATCTTCATTTTCTACATTTGGGATCTTTTTATGGGGATTTTCTAATATTTTGATTGGAGGTTTATCCACTGTTTCCTTGGAGGGGATTGAAGTGGATGGTTGATCATTAGAGGGTTGATTAGGGGTTATATCTTCAATGGTGGGGCTAGGAGGGTTCTGGTTTGTTCTAGAAAGGATTTGGAGAGTTTTGGTAACTGGAGATGCTTTGATATTCTTTGGTTGACTAGGCATTGTCTTCTTGGTTTGGTCAGGAGTATCAATGTTCTTTTTACTCCTTAAATTGTATTGTTTGTGTACTTCAAAGATGGCAGAATCATATCCTTGTTTATAGTCAAATGATTCTCCGGTCTGGATCTGCAAGTGCTGCAGCATATGCAGTTCCTGCTCATCTTGAGTCAAGAAGACTGTATCCTCATCATCCAATCCCATCAGGTTAATCTATGTGTCTTGTTCAGGGTCATCTGAATGAGATGTTTCAGCATAGTTTTCTTGAAAGGGAGGCCTAATATTCTGATTAGGTCCATTCTTTCCAGTGTTTTGATTTTGGTTCTTTCTAAAGTTTGGATTTCTAATAGGAGGTGCCTGTTGATTATCCCATTGAGGCTTTCTCTCCATATTTTCCATCCTATCCATAAGTTTCTCCATGTTCTTGGCCAGAACATCTATCTTAAGGTCTGAGGGTGAGGCTTCATCTTTTGTAGGCCCTCTTCTTTCGTTCCTAACTCTGGCTCTTTTTGCTAACAAGTTGGCCTCTACACTAACAGCTACACTCTGCATGTCTTCTAAAGTGGGGGGATTTCTTTCTCTAAGTTGAAAAGCCATGTCAGTATCGAATCCATCAGGAAATTTAATCAAGGCTAAGTCAGGAGGGGGTCTAAGATTAACAAGTATTGCATTGTATATATTGTTAAATCTTGTGCAGTAATCCTGGACTATTTCATTTGGTCCTCTTCTAATGTTTTCATACTCTGAAAGGATCTGAAGAGGGTTCTTTTTCTTTTCCCATCTATTTAAAAACTGCTGATAAAATACATCTAAACTATCTATGCTATTTGTAGGTAAAGCTCTGAACCATTTCCTAACTTCACTAGCAAGAGTCTGAGCAAAAAGTCTCATTTGTACATCTGCAATATCAATCTCATATAACTCAAAATAGTCTGTTATTTGTTTACATGATGTTGTGTTGTCTAAGGTCCCATGCCATCAAACTGGACAATCCTGCTTTGGTAGTCCTGTGGCACGGCACCAAGTGGGGCAGGTAATACAAGGGGGGCATATCTGTTTTCCATGAATCTAACTTGGGCTGGGCTAGGATGTGGGGTTGAAGTACTAGGGGATGATACAATAGTGGATGGAGAAATAGGATTAGTAGGTGATTGATGAGTAATGATAGGCTAGTAAAGAGGTGAAAGTATAAATGGAGGTGAGGAATGAACTTCAGAGGTTGAGGGGAATAATGGTGAACTGAGAGTAATAGATACTGGTTTAGAAAGTTCAGGAATCTTAGCAGTAGCGAGGGATGACTGAGGGGAATTTAGAATATATTCATCAATTGACTGATTTGCCTTTTGGATTTCGAGGTCTGCAATAAAATCTGGATCTAGAACTATGTCATCAAGTGCACTTTCAGACCTAGTTCTAAATAAGGAAAGGTCAAAGGGCACATCAAAGGGAAGGTGTTCTAAAAACAACCACTCATCAGGGCATAAATCTTCTTTGACTGAAGGTGTTGGACTGACTAAACTTTCTTCTCTTTTAGGTCTTCTCGAAATTAGGTTGGAATTATCAAATACTGGGGCAGGGTTTGGGTCTGGATTGGCCCTAGTATAGTGAGTTCTCCTTGAAGCTAGAATTTCAAGCTTTTTCAATTATTTTCTTTTTGTAAAATTTTGCAAATAACTTCTAATAAATCCTTTAAGAGGCTTGAAATAAATATTTAAAATTTCTCAAAGGTTTATTAAGACTAAGGATTTGAGTTCCCTAGTATGGTCGCCACTATGTTATCACTCAGAATTTCCCTAGAAGTTATCAGAAGAGGGCATAATCCGAGGTAACCACAAACCAATCTTTTAAGTATAGGCTCTAGCCAACCTATGACTCAGAGAGGGCTCTCTCTATATGATTTAACTTTGTTCTTATGGGATTTTAGGCTAGTTATTACTGTTCAGTGGGATTTTGGTTTTGAACTGAAAGTTGGGTGGTGGAATTCTTGGAACAGATGGATAGAACTAGGTTTTCAAGCCATTGGACTATGGAGTCAACAACTGGATAGATAACTGGACTAGATAATTAAAGGGAATGTTTACAGGGCAAGCTAGCAAAACAAAAGGAAAATCTATAGGCCTAATGGGTGAAATGGATCTAACCAGGGTGAAAGGGCACTTAAGAATCCTTAGACCGCGATCAGAATGAGGAATCGAGGATGATCATGAATAAAGGGCAACGAAGAATCCTTTGTTATAGATCACAAGAGGTTACCTGAACTAAGGAGCAGTGAATAATTCCTTAATTTATATATGTGAAGAAAACATTAATAATGTATAACAGTCAAGACAAAGTACATTTAAGTAAATTCTGTAATATCATTCCATGTCATAACATTTAGAATTAAGAGATACATAAAAGATTTATGGAAAACATAAGAAAACACAACATTAAAAAAGAGATGATACTTATTTGTTATTCGCTTTGCACAGGAATCTTGTAAAATATCTGATCTTTATTCCTTGGTCCAGCAAGCCAATCCAGTCATTGATACAATAGAATTTTGAGTTGAGAGAAAAAGTCTATAAAATGTCTTTGAATCCACCCTACATACTTTGAAATGTGAAGTATTTATACAAAAAATAATTACAAAATATCTCATAACAATTTGAGATTTAATCTAGGGAATCAAAATATCTTCAAGCATGAAGATAGAGACAGATGGAAAACTGCATCATGTTGTCCCTTTTATTGTGGTAGTGTTGGTTGTTGCAGTTGAATTGTAGCCCTTTAAGCTGGCTGGTAGTTGTAGCATTTCTACGCTGGAACTTTCTTTACTTTGATCTTTTACTGATACTCTTTGACCCTATTACTCTTTGACCCTGTTGATCTGTATTTTACTTGTTTTACCTAGCTACCTTCAGATTTACTATGGTAACTTTTGAATAAAAACCTTTTATAGTAAATATGTCATTTTCTCCCACCATTATGCCTCAGGTAATTTCACTTTTAGCATTCTTCTGTAAATTTCATCAGCCTCTGTGTACTTAGAAAAATTAGGTTTTGTGATGAACAGATGTTTTATTTCATGCTCTAAGAAGAACAAGTTCTCAAAAGTGTCATATAGTACCTTGCCTATTGGCAAGGCTTTAATAGCTGATGTACTTGCCTGTTCTTTTGCCAATCTTCTTAACCTGTCCCCATAATCCAGCTGGGTCATAAGTTTATCATTGATGACCATTGGACTTGGAAGGCCTTTCTCCCTCAAAATTTGAAACTTAGCCATGAATCTATCAATGGCTACTTGCATGTTTTGACACTTTTCTTCCAAGTTTAACATAAGGTTTTTTTTAGAGAGAACCTTCTTGATTTCCAAGATAGTTTCAGTCCTATCTTCTATATCAAGCTCATGGAGCTCATGTCTATTTTTTCCGTTCAGGAAGTGGATGAGTCTATTGGCATCCTCAAGCATATCACCCAACTCTTCCCTTACCTTTTGGATAGTTGTAGTAGCTATCTTCACCAGTTCTGTTTGCTCAAATATAACTTGGATTGATGGCCAAACATCATCGACAGAGTCAATGATGTTGGCCCAGAGCATCTCTTTGGTCTGCCTTGGTGGCTTTTGTAGTGTCAAATCTTTCTCCAGGGCTTTGATTTTCTCACCCATCCTTAGGGCTTTCCGTGTTTCTTATCTTTGCTGAATTTGGGCAAGTTTACAGTCAGTCTCTAAACTTGCCACTTTCTCTTTTAATCTTTTGAGTTCTATAGCCTGGATTGACATATCCTCCATGGCTTTTACTAGCTCTGTTGCTTTCTCAGTTGATGTTCCTGTTGTTGTAGTGGACTCAGTTGTGATTGGCAGTGTTGTGGCAAGTGGAGTTGCAGGGGCCAATGATTCTACCATTGTTGAAGGAACTGCTGTTGACACTGTGGAAATGGCAGTCCTTGAAGTGGTGGCTAGGTCACTTTGTTTGGACTGAATCAAAATGTCCAATTATTTCTCTGTTTCCTTGAGCTGGTCATTTAGCTTTAGGACTAGGTCCATAAGCTCTTCATGTCCTTTTTGGGCTTCCAGGACCTCCATGGTTTGTGGATGATGCAGCTGAGGAATTTTGAGCTGCTTCTTTAGTGCAGCTATATCATCATTCTTCTTCTTTATTAATTTTTCTGTGGCCTTTACATCTTTGGGATCGTGTCCCAACTCTATGACTAAGTCCTCTAAGGCCTTGATTCTGGTATCTTTGGCCTATGAAGAGGCCTTCTCCAATTGGAACTGTGCTGATACATTATTCAGAGAGTTCTGTAGTTGGTGCACAACAATGGCTTTCCCTATCAAGGTGGAGTATATCATCTCCCCTGTCTGTTTGTGCAGCTCAATTTGGTCAATAGGATGAATGTCCTTTGCCAGTACTTCGAAGTCTATTTTTTTCAAGTCTGTTGCTATCCTTGGTTGCTGAGTAGTTGGTTTGATGAATTTCATTTGCATTTTTCCTCCTTAACATCAAAGGTTGACATGAGCCTGGTTTGATTTGTAGGGGCCATCTTCAAATACTGTGCATAAGTTTGGGCTTTTAGCCTCTCATTCCTAGCCTTGATCTCCTTGTACCTTTCTTTTATGTCTTGGTCTTTTTCTGATGGCATCCTAAAGGAGGATACCTCAACACTTTGTTGCCTAACCAGCATTTGAGTTCTTGAGGTTGATGGTTCCTACATGCTTCCTAATGGGGTGGAATGCTTGCTCATATCTCTTTCCGAGCCTGTAACCTCAGCTGTCTCCTCTGTAAATTCCTATTTGGAGACAGGATTCACTCTTTTTCTCTTAGCCTAGCTTGTTTTTGCATAGGCTTGTGAAGTTTCTCTTTCTGAAGTAATGGCCCCTTCCCTGTTTCTTTTGAGGTTTCTCTCCTCATTCAGAGGAGTCTGCAAGACTGGAGGGGTACTCATGGTGGCTTCTAGTCTAATTGTTTGTTTTGGTACCTCGGTTTGTTCTGGCATCTCTGATAGGTCTGGTACCTCTAATTCTTCTTGCACCTGTGAAGCTTCTTGTACCTGTGAATCTCCTGGCCCCTGTGATTATCTTGGCACCTGCAGGAAAGAACTTTCGTTAAGCTGTTTTTCTAGGTCAATGAGTGCATTCTCAATGTTGACTTTGGTGTTGTCCTGATCTACTAGGGTTCCTTCTACCCATTTTGATTGGTTTGCACAGGCTTCAATTTCAGGAATGGGATGATGGATGAAAGGTCCCAGATTGACCTTTTGTCTCTTTTTAGTGATGAACTCCAAAGGGTCATACCTCCAGGAAAAACTCCTTTTAAAATTCATGCTTTGTAGTATCATGTTAGCTTAATGGCCCGCTTCTCTTGAGTTACAAATAAAGGGGCCTAATTGGTCTTCGATTTTGAAGTTGGCCTTCTTTTTGGCATAAACAAAATTAGTTTCATCTGCACTGATCATCTGCCTGTAATACTCTAAAGAAAATAACCTCATTGGGAGGTATTTGGGGAGCTTGTATGGTGCTAACATGCATCCATAGATCCTGATCTCGGTATGGTTTGGTACAAGTACCAATCACCTACCTTGGACTATTTTGACAATTGCAGGATTCTTTGTATGTCTGCACTTATTCTTGGAGGAGGAATTCCTATCAACATTGTGACAACTGGATACACAAATAGGTCAATGAAGTCAAAATATGAGTATGGGGACTCATATCTGTGTATCAATGGAGTCCAGAAGATTACTGATCTAGGTTGACCTTTTGTGTCAAGTTTCTGGAGAGTAAATGGGAACTTATCTGCTTGAAAATATAGGAAAAGGTGGTACAAAATAGAGTATTTGAAAACCCTTTCATTACTCATTCTAAGGAACTAGTCATGCATCCTATCAGCTATAAACTTGGAAAAATCATAGATAACAGCAGGGGGCTATCCTGGAGTATAGATGGACATGAAAGATAGGACTATTTCATCAATGAATTCACTGGTAGTATAACCTAGGACTCTAGATATCATTGCTACAATGTCCTGCCCAAATGAGGAAAATATGGTAGCCACATATGGGGGGGGATCTTTTGGGATATGCTTTTCCTTTATGATAAAGGTTTGGAATATTTCTGCAAGTTTAGCAGTGGTAAGCTTGGGGAATTGTTCTAATAGGTCTCCAATTGACAAAGGGGTCAGGTTTTTCCCTAGTTGGAGTTGCAACATCTCATTGATAGATTCAGCGGTTATGGTAAAGAGTACAGTTTGGTTTGGGGAAATCACATCACTTTGACTGGGGATATAGTTTGCATGGCAGTAATGGACAATTTCAGGGAAAATATGCACTTCTAGGAATTGGTACTTGGGCAAATTGGATTCCCAAAGCCCAATTTTGTCAGCATGGTTCAGGTATAGGTCTCTGTATCTACAATATAGTTTCAGTGGGGATTCTAGGAAAGAAGTGTCCTTTGTTTGAAAATCCTTATCGGCCAGGGGGAGGTGGTCTAAGTCTAGATGAGGGGTGTAAATTGGTCTAACATCCATGGCAATTGGGGCGGCCATTCTCAATTCTTGTGGATTTGAGAACGAAGGAAGGGATTTTCAGTTTTTTAGGGCAATGGAGTTTTAGTGCAGAGTAGGCTTGGGTTACTTTGAGTTCCTTTCAATTAATTTTTTACTTTAATTTAAGAAACTGAGTAACTGGTTCAGAATTTGACAAGGTTTTCCAGTGAATTTTGGCTTAAATACCTAGAATTTGAGGAAAATGGGCTCTAAATAGGGCGACTGGCAACCGCAAACGGTCCAAGAGGTTGTATGTAGACTGGAAGGTGAACTGAGTGCTCTGTGGCATCATTAGGGTGGCAATTTGACGTAGGTTGGCAATTTTGATGTTTGCAAGTGCATGCATGGGAGTTTGCAGTCGAAAATAATGATAAAACAAATGATTTAGGGCTTTTGGCTTTATGTGAAAAAGTCAGCTTTTTGGCGGGTGTGGTGAACAATGGTTATTTTGGCGTTTAGTGGGGTGAATAGTGACCGTTTGTCATGTAGTGGGCAGGCAGTAAGTGGTTTCCATTGCACCGCTTTTGGGCGCTGGATGGTATTGAGGGGAGGCTGCCCGATTCCACTCATTGAGTGACACGTAGCATTAGGGGCCTGGCGGAAAACAACTTTATCTGGCGGGTATTGTTCGGACATTGGGCCCGCCCGATATGGCTAATGGTTGCTAGATGCGATGGGAGGTGATCGCACGGTGGTCGAGCGTGGGAGTTGCACGAAGGCTAACGGAGGGACCCAATAGGTGATTAAGAGAGGCAATTTTTATTTAATAACTGATTAGGGCAGTGTTAAGGCATCGGGGTCCTTAGTGGAGGGATTAGTTGGTTTTTTAAACTAACTTAATCGCAGATCGATTAGTTAGTGGATTTTTTCAGGGTTCGGGTAAAGTCATAGTTTATATTTAAACTAGGGGTAGGGTTAATTAATATTTAGGAATCAAATAAATACGGGGAAAGGGGTTTTACTGGGAATTAATAAACAAAAATTAGTAATTAATATGAAAATAGTGGAAAGGGGCACAAAAACCCTTAAGGGAATGCTTTTCATAATTTTAATGCTTTTCACACATTAACATGAACTTAGGATAAGGTGCTTTTGTGGGTTTTTTGGGGAAAAGGGGTCTTACATGGGGGCGAATACTTTCCTTAGGAAAATAGTGTTTAAATTTTAGGGAAAGGGATTTCTTTTAGGGAAATGAGGGGGAGTGAAGGGGGGTGAATGTTTATGAGGGGATTTTAGTACCTCAGATCATACGTCATTAGGCCGAGGGTCCGGTCCCTCTAGAAGTCAGAGAAATGCTCTGAGCCCCTTCGACTTAAGATTTTGGGTACTTAGAATTTATTGTGGGAAATTAGTTAAGTAGAAAGGTGAAATGAATAGGAGAAGTTAATTAATTGACTTTATAAATCTTATGCATACTTAATTGCCCATTCACATTTGAAATGCATGTTGAAAGATGATAAATGTGCTTTTGTCTAATCAATCATCATACTTCTGCAACCTTTTTTCTACTTACCCATCCACTCATCCTACCATTTTTACTTCACTTTATTAGGGTGCACTCAAGCTTGCAAACCCTTATCAAATATTTTTCTTTTCTTTACAATGGTAAATTATCTAAATCTAACCATATTACATCCAAGGGCTCATATTAAACAGTTGAGCTCCTTTTATTCACTCTACCTAATCTAATTATCTGCCAAGTTTACATTGTTTGGTCAGATTTTCATTCTCTATCTATAGACATGAAATTGAAAACATGAAATAGCCAAGTTCAAACATTTTGACTATCATGGATTGTGGCATAAGCAATAGTCTGCACACAATCAATATTGAACATAAGGTAACTAGGAGTGGCATTTTGACTTGCTCACTTTCATGGTCTTTTTCTTTTTCTTGGGGTTCATATTTTTTTTATCTTTTTGACCTTTTTTTGTTGTTTTTTGTCCTTTGATTATTCTTTTAGGACATAACCTCTTTACATTTTTTAATTTTTTTAAATATGGAAAACATTGGCACAAGCAAAGGTATGTACATATTACAAGTTTTAATCTCAACCATTCAAAATTATGATTCCTATTGGTATAAGAACCTAACACCCTCTACCAAGCAATTATTGGTATCACTATATCCTTCACTTTCATTCAACCTGCTCATTACTAATGTAAGGAAAGGGTGAAGGTGCCATATCTGTTGTTTTTTCTACTACCCCATCATTAGGAGGATCACTAGCTAAGCAACAGGTACAAATTATTAACACACATATTACACATAGATCATAGAAGTATTAGTAATGTGATGCATGTCTATTCTTGAGAAAGGTTGTTTGGGAGCGAGAGTAGAAGCAAGAAGTGGGAGTGAAAGAAAGAGTGAGGAGTGACATTTTCAAAAGCTCCCAAGTTGGGAGCTATTTTGGGAATGGATTTTATATAATACATCTTTTTTATATTTTGATGCATATGTGTCAACAAAAGCATGTAGAATGATGAATTTGCGATAAAAAAACATAAAAACATGTATGAAAACATATAACATCATTCATCTAGTAGTTATAATCTTTATCAACCACAGTTCCACAAATTACAAGTTCTCATTTATATAGCATGTAAGGGTGCACATAACCAAAATAACCTCGAGTGCAATCCATCTCTGAACTGAAAATGAATCAACAAGTAGGATCTTGATGGCATCTAGCATCCAAAAAAATCATGCTACAGAAAATACCTACATATCATCAAAATCATTGCCTATCTTGGGATCTTTGTCATTAATATCACCCTCTAAGCATTAACATAAGATAGAAAAAAATGTAACATGTCAAGTCAATATTTTGTTTGAGTGACGGGTACATTTTTAGTAGGGTCATGATAGAGGAGTTTGAAAACCAATGTCACTAATATCAAGAAACATAGAGGGCTTTGTTATCTTAGTTAAATACAAGTTCCTTACCCTAGTACATGACAAAATCCAAGGGGAACATTGCGATCCTCCCAATCCTGAAATCCTAAAAAATCAATAAGTCTGATACATTTTGAGTGAGATCTAAAATTATAGTTTCTCCATATGAAATATAATGAGGCTGGAACCACTCTCAAACATCCTGAGTCATTTCATGGTAATGTTAAAAATTTAAGTAAAATGATGAAAATGAAAGATAAAGGAGAATGTCACTTTTACTTTAAGAACTTAACATTACCATGAATTGCATGTAAGCATCTTTTAGTCAATGAGGTTGTCACGATGCCAACATTGGACATGTGAATTTGGTTCTTTAGTCTACATATCATAGGCACACAATTGAGCCTATCATTGATGTCTCGTCCAATCGAGATGGCGGATAAGGATATATACATTATCATATTGTTGAGAAAGCGAATAAGAATATATACATGATCATATTTAAACAAGTAATAATTTAAATGTTATATTTAAACAAGGATTAGAAGGATATGTTGCAATCTTATTATGAAAATTACCAATTCAAAATTCATTATCATAAGTGGATAAACAAGGAAATTTTTCATAGGGTTAGATAAGAGGAGAATCCAACAATATGGCAGTTTTGAATATAATATCACTATATATATCACAATTAATAACATTACTATCATCTCTACAATTTCAACTTTTATTTTTTAGCCAACACCATAGTTGTGCAAATAGTTTTGCATACTTTGAAGTTACACATACATACGATCATATTTTCATTTTATTAAAGAAATATCAATGTATAACAATATTACTTGATCATATCATTTTATTAAAGAAATATCAATGTATAACAATATTACTTGATCATATAGCATATTAGAGAAATTGCTTCATTGTTATGATGAAACTAAATCTGTTAAGAATCAAATAAACATCAAGACAAATTCAATACAAAATAATGTTATGAATGGGTGGATATTTATGTTGTTGGGAAAGAGAAGAGTAATTTTTTATTTAATCAAATAAGGTAACATAAATTAACTAGGATTTTCTTCATCAATGAAATTAACAAAAAATAGTAGATATTTTTCATAAATTTGTAAAACAATTATTTTTCTTGTTGCTTCTTGATTTATTTTTTTCCGTTATAACAAGTGAAATCTCGAACGCTCCTCAATAAATAGACTAATATTTTAAAAATTAATAGTGTGGCCAACTCGTCAATTACTTCCCAATTATTTGAACCAACTTATACCCTGTAAACTAAAAATACTCATGTAATTTAAAAAAAAAATTAAACTCGTTTTTTTTTTTTTTTAAAACAAAAAAATATTCTAACCAAAATAAATATAAAAAATTAAAAACAATCCAGAGTAAAACGCTTTCCCCAAAATTATCTATATTCCAAACAAAATCAGCATAACAAAAAATTATTAAACACCTTCCCCAAATTATTTATATATTATTGCATTCTCAAATTCATAGAGATATATTGGCAACATTTACTCCTCTTAATGATTGGAGTGATCACATGTCAAATTAAAGAGGGTGCATAACAATGTAAATCTGACCATTAATTAAATATCTATTCGGTTAATTTTCCATTCTTCTATGCTTAACACAATCATTTAGTCTAATTCTTCTTCAATTAATAATCACTTTTCAAATAAATTTAATCTTTTAATGACAAAAAGAAATTGTAGATAGAATAGTAAATCCAATGCAAAATAGAAGACAACCAAGAGAAATAACAAGAGACACAAGATTTGGTCAAAGACCAGGGAAAACCCCCACAAGGTGGAAAACCCTTTCAAAATTCTTCTATTAGATTGTCATCAAATGTTCATCAGAGAGATACAATGTTTTAATTAATAAACAAAAGAGTCAAAGGTCAGCAACTTTGACTATCCAAGAGTTCAACCAACCAATACATAAAACATGAGCCTCATAGTCAAATCCGGTCAACAAGTCAAATATGCAATTTTTTTCAAAGTTAATAGTAGTCAACAACATCAAATGATGCCCTAACCAGTCCATAAGTCAATGGTCAAACTTCTTCCAAATTAGCTCAGTCAATAGTCAAAATATTCGGCCTTCCTTGCTAGTAAAAGATCAGTGAAAATAGTACCAAAATAGTGCCTCCAAAACTGGTCAAAGTCAAAGTCATCCCTTTTGAAAACTTAGTTGTAGACCTACAGTTAACATGGGACAAAGTGCCCAGAAAATTTCATCCTCCTTCCCACTGAATTCGGCCTTCAAAACATATCAAAATTCCCAAGTCAAAAATAAGTCAAACCAAGCCCAAACTCCCAAAATTTAGTGTCGGTCAAAGATGCAAAACAAAAAGTCAATGTTGCCTCTCTCTCCTCTTTGCATGTGTGCATTCGTACCTATAATTTCATAGCTATGTGAATCATCCAAGAGAAGAAATGAATGTGTGATGATGATGTTCAAATGAGGCGACATTGAGTTATATGTATATGTGTTTTTGGAGACCCAATTTTGACTTTAGGTTGACTTGTACTTTTTTACACTTGAGGGTGTCCAATTAAAAATTATATTTTTCCTTGACCAAATTAAATTCTTCCAAGGGAAAATAGGGGTTTCTCTGGATGAGGAAGGTTTTCCAATGGAGGGAATCTTCGTTGATCTTCCTAACTTGACCCTCAAGAGTCAGTGGTAGGACACCTAGATCCCATCACTTCAGTAGGGTATCACTTACCATGGAAGGTAAGGATCACAATATATCTCAAGTCTTCCCAACCCATTCGCGAGATGGGAAGGAACAATACCAACAAGCCAGCTTGTGGCTCTGATGCCAAATGAGGTATACTTTTTCATTATATATGAGTGAAAATAGATACGATGCAACTTACTATGGAAGGAAAGGATAAAAATATATCCTATTGTTAGACAATAGATAGGATACCAATTACTGTAGAAGGTAAGGATTGAAGAATATCCTATTATCCAGAGTTCCCTCAATCCCAGGAGCTCTCTGGCTCAATTCCTCTCCATGTGAGCTCAAATAGGAGGGAAGAGCATAGCTCACTGTTTGCGATCAGTTGAGAACCTTACCCAGGAGGGTCACATCCATCAGTCCAAGCTTCTCTCTGAATACCTGTTATAGACATTTTTGTGCCTTACAGCATGAAGCATGAAATGTCAATAATCAAAGGGATCCAAAGTCCCTAAACATGTTGTTCTTACCCCTAGAGGAACAAGGTCAGCAAACCACAGCACTTCAGATCAGTTCTCCACCTGAAAACACTCAAAAACAAGCAATTTCAGGATCATGTCAACTGCTCCACTGAGCATCTGCGCTGAATGTCAACTGCTCCACTCTATACCTGCGCTGAATGTCAACAGTAATGAAGGCTACCTGCGCTGGGCGAGATTGGCCAAGTGGCACAGTCATTCTGCAAGGTGTCAAATGCCCAGGAAGCTTCTAAAATGACACTTGGATCAGCAAATTCGCCCTATGATGAGTAAGAGGTCCTTAAACTCCAAGTGGAAGCTAGGATCTCCAAGTGGACTCAAGAACTGAAGTGTAACTGAAGAGGGAGAGGACACAAGTCAGCTTCATGTCAGTCTGAAGCTGACTCATCCTTTCTCCAAATATCCTATATATAGAGCTCTCTCATGAGGTCTAAGGAGGCTGGAATTTTGTGAAAGCAAGGAAGTGCTGTTGGTTTGAGTTTAGAACTATTGGGTGATTGCTTTGAAGGAGGTGAAGAGAAGATTTCTTTCTGCTGGGAGGTGTTGCTGGATTGGGCCTTTTATGGTTGTAACCCTCTCAGAACTTTACTTCTTCCATTAATAAAGCATTTGAGGTTCTTCTATATACATGTGTTTCAATGATGTATTATTGTACTTGTGTATTTGATTTATTCTAATCCTTGAATCAATTATGAATGTATGCTTCTTGTAGTTTCCCTCTCTTGCCTTTTTGCAGGATCTTTGTGTAGCTGGGCCAGTGAAAGAGCAAGGAGCTGGGAGCAAGCAGCAAGGAGAGAAGACTGGATCAACACTAGCGAAAGACATCGGTTGGTGGATCTCTTTCTCCCCTATTTACTTTCATAAAGAAGGAATCTTAGATAGCTTTACTTTCAGTTGTTGCTGAGGTACTATCACCCTTAGAGTGGGATAGGGTCATTCCGTGTCGGATACTTTTCCCTACAACAAATTGGCGACTCCGCTGGGGAACGTATCTTGTTGGTTGTTTGTGTTTTTTGCTATTCATTTCATAAACAAAGGGAGTACCGAATCGAACTGTATTTGAATCTTTCAAATGCAAAGTAGAGGGCAACTACTCTAGCTCAGTTTCTGGGCGAGTTTATGATTTGAAGAGCTGATCCACAAGGACTCTAATAAGCTCTTAGTGATAGCTTTTCATCCTCCTTGTCATCCCTTAGTGTGTCCTTGACTGATAGCTTCTGATTTGAGCAAAAACTGTGAATTTTTGAGCAATCTGTGACCCGGAAACCAAGAGAAACGAAAGTTTCGGTCTTCAGTGCAGGCTGTACAAAGGCTGTCTGCATTTTAGCGCAGTTCCCGAAGGGGCTACCTGCGCTGAAGGTCAAACAGACAGTGTCCCACCTGCGCTGGACCAGTCTTGCCTTGTGCTACTGGGGTTTCCTGCTGTTTCTTGCCCTGTTTTCACTCTTGTTTTTGCTGCCTGTTACCAGTCAATGTACCTATCTGAAACCAACTTTCCTTGCCACTATTCCGCCTCGGTTGTATAAAGAAACTGTGTTTGTTCTTTGTGTATTTCTTGTATCATTTGCAGTTTCCCATAACGAAAGTGAACTAGTCTTGCTGTGGCCTCTTAGATCTAGACCTGTGATAAAGTGTCGTATTGATCTTAAGAGTTAGTTTGTTTGCTGTTCATAGCTGATTGAGCTTTTGCTTTCGTCATATGGTTTGAATTTATACATTTCTAGTGTCGAAACGAGTAAATCTTAAGGTATCTTTTGATTTTGGACAAGCTTGTTTGCTTTCACTTGAAATTGAATTCAAAGTTATACAACAGCTTTCTTTTTGTGTCGCACAAACATTAAGAAAGAGAAAAGAAATACCTGCATTGTGCATGTGCATTATGACAGTTTGCATGTTGATTTAGGAAAAAGTGCATTAGTGTGTGCTCTATGATCTGTGTGAAAAGATGTTGTCTTTCTTTTCCCTCAGTAGTTAAGATTTTCAAAGTTGAAAGATTGAAAAGCTTGCTTATCATCTTAGGCTGAATTTAGGAGTGTTATCATACATCTCGTGGTGATCCATAAAGGCAAACTGCTAAACAAGATCAACCTTAAAATAAATTGAATTTACATAACAACGCATTGAAACATAACACAAACACATAGAGGTCTAAGCTAGAGACGTGTTCCAGTGTCGTTAAACGTGATATCTTAGCGTTGAGTGGTTGGGTGATTCCTCCACGGTGAAGCGATAAGTATCAATACGGACTTGTGCTCCCACGTACCGTCGCGTATATATTGGGAGACCCCTATAGGAATAAAGCCTTTATCCATAGGAAACCGTGTCAGCCGCCCTACTGATCGCAATGCAGTGAACACAGCATTCACGAAGATCGACCACCCGTACCGTAAAACGTATTCTGTGGTTTTGCGAAAAGTTTGGCACACCCTCTGCCTAGATATCCAGAGCAGTTTCTTTTGGCCTTTTTCAAACTCTATAACTGAAAAAGTCCACCCGAGCATTTGTCACTTCGGGCTCGTTAAAACATCGAAGGAGACTAGACTCATCTTTAGCTTTTTCTCGACTCTTTAAAACTGAAAAAGCAAGTTGTGTCTAAAGCGTCGTTATAAAATTTATTTTAAACGGAACATAATCACCTCCTATTCCCGCGTTGATCTTTAGGTTGAGAACATGGAACGCCCCAACCAAGGAATTCCACATGATGGAAATCCTAGTCCTTTCTCCTCTTGGGGAGAAGTTGGTGCGCCCCACATGGCCACATTGTCGCTTCCAGGACTGACAATTGGCCTGCCAGTTTGGCTATTCTCAACCAGTGTAGTTCAGAACACCATGGTTCCTGAACAGTCGAGTCAACAGTTAGATGAGTCTAGAGCTGCCCACCAGCCTTCAACTTCCTATAACTCTTCCTCCAATCCTTCATCTTCACAAGGTAGAGACGGAAAAAGCCAAGCTCCAATGGAGAAGAAGGAGAAGAAGAAGAAAGAGAAGAAGAAGAAGGAGCCTAAGGCGACTGGGGGCAAGCAAAAGACATCTAACAAAAATCCACACACAGCACAAACCGGGCCTAAATCGCCATGTGTCATATGTAGGGGAGACCACTTCCATAGAGATTGTCCCTGTATTCCCCGGATACTAAGGGACTGGTCCCCTCGTTTGCACAATTCGGGAGCATCAACTTCTGATAGCCATGTTGAATGCTTACCGTCAACCAGCGAAAGTGAAGGTTCAAGACAAAGGGGAGGAGTAAGATCCCCCTGCAGACTGTGTGAAGGCGATCACGCCGTCCACCGTTGTCCCTTCTTAGACGAAGCGAAAAGAGTTTTGGAAGATCGTCCGGTTTCACCGTTAAGACTTCCTCCTGGATACAAAAAACTCGTGCCAAGTCCTTCGTTGGTTGAGAATACAGCTGGTCCTCTCAAGTGGTCAGCTGAAGCGTCAGTCATTGAAAATGAACCTACTGAATCCAGACTAGACGAAAGTCTAAAGGTCGATACGGCAGTTGACCCGGTTCTTCCTTCAGAGGTTTCATCCTCAAATGACACCGTCACTGAAGATTCATCTTCAAATGACACCCTCACTGAAGAGAATAAGGATGACACCATCTAGATTCTTTTCATCAGCACCGACTCTGATGAGCATCAGAGCAATGCGCCCATTCCTTTATCGCAGTAAGGAACATCGTCAGGGTCATATCCGGCCGTATATTCGGTCCCACCACCAAGCAACCTGGTTTTGTCCTTTGATTGGAACCAACTAGGCAGACCCCGGTTGCCAGCCAGTATACCATTCAGAATCATCGTCCAAATTTACAGAATGGTAATGGCGGGAACTATCATTGATGAAGGGGCATCTGTGAGTATCCTTTCCTCTATTGCTTGGAAAGCACTGGGGTCCCCGGCGCTTTTGCTTGAGATAAGAAATCTTTCGGGTTTTGATAAAGGAACCAGTCGACCATTAGGGATCCTCCCCAATGTGCCTGTTACATTGAAAGGGAAGACCGTTCAAATGAACGTGATGGTCGTTCAAGGACCCTTGGATTATAACCTACTCCTTGGACGAGACTATATATATTGCATGGGAGCTGTAGTCTCCTCACTCTTTAGAGTAATGTGTTTTCCACACGAAGGGAGAATGGTCAAGCTCGTAGACCAACTTTCATTTCCGGGATCACGCATCGCAAATAGTCACATACCAACCCTCAATGGTCTATTTACTCAATAAATGTCTCCACCCCTAGTCCTCCTTCCCGATGAGTGCGAGTGATTCGGAAAGATGGGACTGGAACCCAGGGGGCATGCATCCTGGTCTGCTTTGGGCAGAGAAAACCTTGGGTATAAGATAGAATTTCCGCGGGAGAAAATGACTAGTCCGTACCCCGTCCGTGGTTGGAAGAGGGGTTGTTCTAGAATAGGATTCTTTTGTCAAGGTTACTTGTTTGACAAAGGTCACTCACCATTGTCTATTTCGGTAGACGGTGCCGAAGAAAAAGATTCATTTTGCGGTAGCAAATAGAACCATCTTTGGGTAACCAGAAAGAGGCAAGCCTCACCCTTTATAACAAATGTTTTATCGGATAAGTAGGGGCAGCCTTGAAATTGTATTTTATACCTGGGGGCATGCAAACCTTTTGGAGTGCAAGCGAAGAGCGGTTATTTGTCTGTTTTTGGGATTGATCGTTTCCTAACTTGCATAAAGAAAGGATGTGGGGCAAAGGTCAAAATTTGCCAAATAAGGAGCATAGCTTTGGTAAGGCGCAAGCTCTATAAAAAATGGAATCTTTCAAGAGACATTCTTATCTTATGACTGGTATATCGAGCAGTTTTAGCATAAAGTTCAGGCTCGTTAAAAAATAAACGCAAGATTCGAGAAGTTTTATCGCAGAATTTATGCTCGTTAAAAAATAGAAAAGCGTGAGAGAGAGTTTCCTCCAGAGTTCAAGCTCATTAAAAAATGAACCTATCCCGGTAAATAACCATTGCGATCGTAACTTTATTAGCCATGAAAAGCCTTGGTCGTGTTTTGCACCTGCCACCTCCATTCCATTTGGCCAATCGTTCACCTCCATATGATTGTTTACCCATTTTGAGGAACAGCTGCGAAGAGTGATTTCACTTAGCCATCCTTGTGACACTGCCATGATTGGAAAATTCCAACCTGTACCTGGAATCTGCTGCTATCCCTGTATATCACTCGTTCCTCAAAAGACGAGTATTCTTTGAGCTCTTTTCTGACTCGTAAAATATGAAAAGTTTGCCGAGTTTTTGCCTTCCAGCTCGTTAAATAGACCGGAAGAGCTATCCCTCCTCTAGATTTTAATCTTTTTGGACCTGGGGGATTATTGCACAAAAAGATCGAGCGCTTGTTTTGATCGGCTCGTTAAAAGTACCGAACACTCATCCCTTCTGTATTGTTTTATACTTTTTCGGACTTAAGGGATTAGATGACGAAAAAGGAATTTTGGAGTTAACTTTCTGTACCTTTTCAGACTCTCTAAAAATGAAAAGGACAGAGTTTTCCTTGTCGTTAGACTCGTTAAAATGATTAAATAGCGACAAACTTGTCTTTAGACGAGAACGAGTTTCCCTGTCGCTAGGCTCGTTAAAATATAGCGATGGGCTTGCCCGAAGGGCAGGTTATAGAACAAGCATATGTTATCCTCCTCAAGCTTGACAAAAATAAAGAGGTACTGGTCAGAAATGATTGGGGAAAAATTGGGAGAACCTCAAAGCTTTAATGGTAGCAAGTCGCTCTTGAACATGACACTTTGTCCTCCGTATCACATCGGGTTGGGTTGTTTCATTCACCGGTCTCATCACCATGGTCCTCGCCAAACCATCCACATTTGGGGTAATGCCACCGATCCATCACATCAGTGTCGTTATATGTTCAAGAGATGCTGTTCAGAAAGAGTCAACCGTGTCCCATCCACTGCCATACATTATCCTTCATCCATTCATGATCGCCACCCTGAGTCATATATCACAGTTTGTTTTCACCTCCACTAAAAATCATTAGCTCCGTTCCGTGTCATTGATGTGGGATTCATTAAGGCCCTCCTTTGACAGATCGCTTCTTGTCGACTTCAGCTCATTATCCAAGAAGTTGATCTAGGAACAACCCCTTCAGTACTTTGAAGCTTGCATGCCTCAATGGCAAGTTTCTCACTTCCGGCGACAGGTATACATCAATGACCTTCGACCAGAAGATTTTGCGTGGCGTTCGACGCCAAGTCCTTTATTCACGCCACGTGAATTGTACTGCAGTACCTTGAGGGTCATTGTCATTATTGGTGATTCCTCTCGCGCTTGTTAACGGTTTACATTATTGACCGGTAATCAAGCGATGTCTTTCCATGTTCGACTTCAGCGCAATTCTCACATGGATCGACTTGTACTTAGAGTGAAGATCGAACGAGTTTTGAAGACCCCGGATCTAGTTTCATCCATCCGGGCTGCGATACATATTCAGGAAATATAAAAACATTTGTCATGTACATCATTGCAGCAGATGATCATCCTACTCAAAGGATGATAATTTCAGCAGAGAATTATCAGTCTACCATCAGACGATCGTCTGTTCTATGTACCAAAATGTATTTATAAAGCTGAGCATGAGAATGCCCGCCTCAGCGAGATCATGAAAACAGAATGAAAAATAATGTATTGTATTGTATTTTATTACAGGACACCTCTCAGCGATTGAATGAACTTCGGATCCTCTGGATAAAGCATTTCCCCGATAAACGACCTCATACTTTAGGGGGCAACTGTTATAGACATTTTTGTGCCTTACAGCATGAAGCATGAAATGTCAATAATCAAAGGGATCCAAAGTCCCTAAACATGTTGTTCTTACCCCTAGAGGAACAAGGTCAGCAAACCACAGCACTTCAGATCAGTTCTCCACCTGAAAACACTCAAAAACAAGCAATTTCAGGATCATGTCAACTGCTCCACTGAGCATCTGCGCTGAATGTCAACTGCTCCACTCTGTACCTGCGTTGAATGTCAACAGTAATGAAGGCTACCTGCACTGGGCGAGATTGGCCAAGTGGCACAGTCATTCTGCAAGGTGTCAAATGCCTAGGAAGCTTCTAAAATGACACTTGGATCAGCAAATTCGCCCTATGATGAGTAAGAGGTCCTTAAACTCCAAGTGGAAGCTAGGATCTCCAAGTGGACTCAAGAACTGAAGTATAACTGAAGAGGGAGAGGACACAAGTCAGCTTCATGTCAGTCTCAAGCTGACTCATCCTTTCTCCAAATATCCTATATATAGAGCTCTCTCATGAGGTCTAAGGAGGCTGGAATTTTGTGAAAGCAAGGAAGTGCTGTTGGTTTGAGTTTATAACTATTGGGTGATTGCTTTGAAGGAGGTGAAGAGAAGATTTCTTTCTGCTGGGAGGTGTTGCTGGATTGGGCCTTTTATGGTTGTAACCCTCTCAGAACTTTACTTCTTCCATTAATAAAGCATTTGAGGTTCTTCTATATACATGTGTTTCAATGATGTATTGTTGTACTTGTGTATTTGATTTATTCTAATCCTTGAATCAATTATGAATGTATGCTTCTTGTAGTTTCCCTCTCTTGCCTTTTTGCAGGATCTTTGTGTAGCTGGGCCAGTGAAAGAGCAAGGAGCTGGGAGCAAGCAGCAAGGAGAGAAGACTGGATCAACACTAGCGAAAGACATCGGTTGGTGGATCTCTTTCTCCCCTATTTACTTTCATAAAGAAGGAATCTTAGATAGCTTTACTTTCAGTTGTTGCTGAGGTACTATCACCCTTAGAGTGGGATAGGGTCATTCCGTGTCGGATACTTTTCCCTACAACAATACGAAGAACTTCCATTTTGGAAAAGCCTTGCCAAGAATGTCTGCTATATGTTCATCTGTCAAATTTTGATGGAGTCTCACTGCTCCTGTCTACACCATGTCTCTTATATAGTGATACTTGATATCAATATGCTTGGACTTGTTATGAAACACGAGATTGTTTTCCAATCAGATCCCACTTTTTTTTGTCACAATATATCACTTTCGTATCCATAACCTTCTCAAACAATTCTCCAAAGAGATTTCTCAACCATATTTCCTTACATCTAGCCATGATAGTAGCAATATACTTTGCATTGATCGTGCTCAAAGATACATAATTTTGCTTCCTACTCATTTAAGATATCATATCAGAGCCCAAACTAAACCAACACCCTAATTTTCTCTTCATATCAATAATATTTGTAGCCTAGTCATCATCGATGTACCTGTTGAAAATGTACCAAGAAAATCTTAGTTTGACTTTTCCTTGGGCAAACTAGAGAAAATTAAAATTTCCATTTCAGAAAAAATCTTGGAGGTAGTTAACTGAGGTGACATGGAACTTGTCACTCAGTTAATTTGAGTTGGGGAAGCTTGAGTTGAGTTCAGTATGATTGATTTCTAATTTGTGGCAATTTATTTCAGTTAAGTTGAGTTAGGGCTAGTTGAACTAGTTCTAACTATTAGAGGAACTAGTGGAGGTCAAGTTGTGGAAGTGGAACTTCAACCACACATAGTGATCAACCAATTAACTAATTAATCAACCCAAAATAACTGATGCATATAGAGAATTTGAGTTACCCAGGTGAGGTGGTGATTCCAAGGAAGTGTACTATCAGTTGTAGACTATTCCCATGTGTACAGGTGGTGCATGCAGTCAAAGGAAGGACCTAGAGGAATTTCACAATCCAATTGAGGGAATTTCCTAAATAATAGGGCCTAATTTCCTCAAGGAACATTGTAAGGAAATAGGAGCTTGGAGGGCTTGAAAATTGGCTAAGTGTTGGCCAAATTTAGTTAGTCAGGAAGAGAGATAGACTATACACTTGTAGGTTCTGCTTAGTTTTGAGCAAGCATATGTATTCATCTCTATTCTTTGATTAGTGTAATACATATAGGAAGGGGTTTTGAGCAGTTGCTTTCCCCTTGATAAATATTTGTGCATGTGTGATGTTTCCTTTTACATGTTTATGATTTGTGTTCTAGATTGTGAATTAATGTCTACAGAGCAATAGAGTAGCTTTAAGTCTTGTGATTTAGTAAATTTCATGAGCAATTAGGAATCTAGACAATAATTTCTACATGGTATCAGAGTTGGATTCACAGTAGAGCAGAAATTTTCGAAGTTGTTATTATAGGAGTATCAGATTTGCAATATTAAATCCTCATATCTAGAAGGATGGATTTCTATAGACTAAGACTTGAGTATGCCCTTGAGGGAAGCTCGAATTATGTTGCTTGGAAGGACCGCATGGAGGCAGTGATGGAAGATAATGTATTGAAGGAATTTATCGATAATGACATCCTCAAACCACCAATAGTTAATACTCAGGATCTAGAAGAATGGAAGAAGTGTGTATCCAAGGCGAGGAGAATCATATTCGAGGGATTACAAGAACACATTGTCTCAAATATCCACAATAAAGATACTTCGTACGCAATGTGGAAAGAACTGATAGATTTGTTCCAGAATAGTAGTGACCTTACGAAGTTGGCGCTCAAGGATAAACTTTGAAATATCAAGATGCAGAAGAACAAGACTATTCCATAGTATCTAAGCAGGTTCACACAATGTCATGATGAACTTGGTCTAGTTGGTGTTACTATTGTAGAAGATGATTTGGTAAGCCTCGCCCTTCTAAGCCTTCCCAAGAGCTAGCACAGTTACCAAGATACGGTTAATGGGAGGGAGAAACTACCAAATTGGGAAATACTATGGGCCGATTTGGTATAGGAGGAAATAAGATAGAATACCAGAGACGAGACTTCATCTAAGGGTGAGGATGAAGAAAATTGTTCCTTGGATGGAAAGGAAAAGAAGGGAGAAGGAAGAAATTACAATCCAAACCAAAATCTAGTCAAGGGGGAAAGAAGAAATACTTGTCTAGAATCAAGTGCTTTCACTGTCATCAATTCAGACACTATGCCACGAAGTGTCTAGACAATAAGACAAGCAAGAATACCTTAGGAGGAGAAGCAATTGAAGCTTTGGATTCACAATTCAAGCTTGAATTTACCCTCATTGCATGCATGACCACCACAGTGATGGGGAATGTGCGGTACTTGGACTCAGGTGGTTCGTTCCCTATGATGGGTAATAGAGAAATTTTTAGTGCCCTGGAGGAAAAATACTTGCATATGTGAATTGATATGGGGGGCGAAAGAAGGTACAACGCAACTCGGATTGGTATAGTCACCTTTCAGAGGGAGTTAGGCTTCCCCCTTAGGCTCAAGGATGTCAAGTTCATTCCGGTCCTAAAGAAAAATATCGTCTCTCCTGTAGTTTCAAAAGACTGTGGTTATGATGTGATCTTCAACAAAGGAAAGGAATTCCTGTGACACATAGCCACAGGACAGGTGAAGCAGATTAGGGTTCATGTGATGAACCTGTACAAGGTAGATGTGGAAGAATGTGCCGCATTGAGCACGAAGGCAGAGATGCGATGTCAGTGAACTTTGGCATAGAATACTTGGTCATTTGCATCATGGCGCTTTGAATATATGCAAAAAATAACCAAATGCCTCCCCAAAGGAGCCCTAAAGTAGTAGGATACATGCAAAGGGTGTACCTTGGGGAAGTACACAAAATCTACTTTCCATGATCAGGACAACAAAGCACATGCAATCCTTGAAAGGATCCACTCTGATGTCTATGGACCTTTCTCAACAGCCTCCATTGCCAGGCACAAATATTTTTCATTTTTATTGATGACTTCTCGCGGAAGTGTTGGATCTTCTTCATGTGGAAGAAGGATGATACATTGTCCAAGTTCATATAATTCAAGGCACTGGTTTGAGAAAGAAATAGGAAAGAAGGTGAAGGCTCCCAGGAGAGATAATTGAGGTGAGTATGTGTCGAATGAATTTAAAAATTTCTATGCAAAAGAAAGCATTCGATGAGATTTGAAAGCACCCCACAACCCACATTAGAATGGGGTGGTTGAGAGGAAGAATCATAGAATTGTGGGAGAAGAAAGGGCGATGTTGCATGATTAGGGCCTAACTATGCATTTGTGGGATGAGTCATGCAACACAACAGTCTAAATACAAAACCAGAGTCCTCATCGGATTCTGAGCATGATTAAACTAAAGGAGTATTTCTCGGGGAGAAAGTCGGATGTGTTGCACTTCAAAATATTTGGAGCCTCTTTGTGTTGTCATGTCTTCAAAGAACCAAGGAAGAAGCTAGAGCTGACAACAGAATTGGGGATATTTTTGGGTTACATAGAAACTCCCCACAACTATCGTGTGTACTTTCCATCCCTCAGAATGATAGTTGTGAGAAGGGATGTAAAATTTGATGAAAACAAAGCCATGCAATGCTCTCTTGAGAGGGAGTTTTATATCCAATGAGAAGTGGAGCTCTTAGCTCCAAAGGAGGAACCTCAAGATGTTATGGAGTAGCCACAAATTGAGAAGAAAAGATTGGAGACAACACTCAAGCAGACCATCGAGAGAAGACAGGAAAAGAACTAGGGAAGTTGAGAGATTTGTGAAGGATGCGAGGGAGAATGTGGGTGCTCCTTAAAAAAAGTGCAGGCAAAGAAGGTCACCAGATCGGTACACTGGCTACATAGATCTAATGTCTGAGCTTGTAGAGACTGAGATATCTTTTTTCGAGGAAGAAGTAGATTAACCTATATGGGTTGATGCAATGGTGGAGGAGTACTAATCCTTTGTAAACAATAGTGTTTGGGAAGTGGTCCCAAGACCAACAGACAAATCAATTGTGGGTTTGAGATGGATATTCAAGGTGAAGAATTTAGCAGCCGGAAGCATAGAAAAGTATAAGGCCAGATTTGTGGCCAAGGGGTACTCTTAGGTTGAGGCAAATGAGTATGAGGAGATGTTTTCTCCTAAAGCAAGGTACTCATCCATTAGATTAATCCTTGCTATGGCTACATAGATGTGGTAGAAGATCAACCATATGGATGTGAAAAAAACATTACTCAATGGAGTTATTGAGGAGGAGGTGTATATCGAGCAACTAGAAGGCTTTGAGACTTTTGATATAAAGTTTCATGTGTGCAGACTCAAGTGAGAATTGTACAATCTCAAGCAAACACCCCCTGCTTGGTACACCAGGATCGATAGTTCTCTCACTGGTTTGTGCTGCAACAAAATTGAAGCAGATGCAAACCTCTATCATATCTTGGTAGAAGGTAAATTGTTGATTATTTCTTATATGTTGATGACTTGATTTTGAATGGTGATGAGCAGCTGATCAGATATTGAAAGGAGTACCTTGCAAGAGAGTTTGAAATTAACGTAATGGGTCTCATGCACTACTTCCTCGGATTGGAAGTATGGCAAGGTGATGGGGAACCATTTGTATCTCATGGAAAGTATACTACCAAGATACTTCAGAGGTTCTGCATGGACAGTTGAAAACCCATGGATACACCTTTAGCGACCAACTAGAGGAAAGATGATGCCACTTCAGGTGAGGAAGTGGATGTTATTGTTTACCGACAGTTGGTGGGTTCACTAATGTATATTGTGAACACACAACCAAGTATGTGTTATGCATTCAACCAGCTCATCCAATCTATGGTTAGGCCAACCAAACTATTTTGGATGACAACTAAGCATGTTCTATATTACCTTAAAGGCACTACCTAGTTTGGACTATGGTGCAGATAGACAAATGGAGTGAAGCTATGTGGCTTCATAGATGCAAAATGGGTGGGAAGTCCATCAGACCGAAATGGTATATCAGGTGGAATTTTCAGTGTTGGTTCCATAGCGGTTTCTTGGTATAGCAGGAATCAAATATATGTGGCACTCAGCTTAGGAGAAGCACACTACATGGATACAATTCAAGCAACATGTGAGGTGATCTGGATGAGAAAGATACTTGTTGGATTATTTGGTTAGATGATGGATCCAACTGTGATCTACTGTGATAATCAAAGTTGCATCAAGCTCTCTGAAAATCCTATTTTCACGATCGATCCAAGAATATATATATATATATATATATATATAGTATGACTATTTACGAGATTATATGTAGAGGCGGATAATGGTTTTGCAATACATTTTGATAGAGAAACAAGATGCTGACATTTTGAAAAACGCCTTGTCAAGAGGGAAGTTTGAGCTCCATAGATGCAAGATAGGGGTGGTTGATAATTCCTTTCTTGTTGAGAGTGAGTTTTGAAAATGTAGCAAGAAAATCTCAATTTGACTTTTCCTTGGTCAAACTAGACAAAATTTGAATTTCTATTTCAACAGAAATCTTGGAGGTAGTTAACTAAGGTGACATGGAACTTGTCACTCAGTTAAATCAACTAATTCGATTTGGGGAAGCTTGATTTTATTTCAGTATGATTGATTGCTAATTTCTAGCAATCTATTTCAGTTAAATTGAGTTATGATCAATTAAACTAGTTATAATTGTTAGAGGAACTAGTGGAGGTCAATTTGTGGAAGTGGAACTTCAATCACACTTAGTGATAAACTAGTTAACTAATCAACCAACCCAAAATGATTGATACATGCATGGAATTCGAGTTACCTAGTTGAGATGGAGATTTCGAGGTAGTGTACTATCAGTTGTAGACTATTCCCATGTGTACAAGTGGTGCATGCAGTTAGAGGAAGGACCTAGAGGAATTACACAATCCAATTGAGGGAATTTCCTAAATACTACGGGCTAATTTCCTCAAGGAACATCGCAAGGAAATAAGAGATTGGAGGGATTGAGAATTGGCTAAGTGTTGGCCAAATTTAGTCAATCAGGCAAAGAGATAGACTATACACTTGCAGGTTATGCTCAGGTTTAAGAAAGCATATGTATTTATCTTTGTTCTTTGATTAATGCAATACAAATAGGAAGGGGTTTTCTGGAGTTGCTTTCCCCTAGATAAATATTTGTGCATGTGTGATGTTTCCTTTTGCATGTTTATGATTTGTGTTATATATTGTGAATTAATGTCCGCAAAGCAGTAGAGTAGCTTCAAGTAGAGTAAATTTCATGAGCAGTTTCGAATCTACACAATAAGTACTACAGAACCCATGAAGTTTCAATGGTCAATTTTTATCCTTGATATTATTCACTACACAATCTCTGAGAGTAGTTTTTGTGAAATCCCTAGATACAGTGATTGCACAGTGCCTAGTGACAATAAATGCACAACTCCTTATGATAATCACTGCGAAACCCAGGCTTACAGTGATTGTGTAGTTCATAAAGATAATGACTGCGGAATTCATCTTAATAGGTAGTGCACAATATTATTTGACAGTGACAATGCAATCTTGTGAGACAATCATTCTCTCGCTCGTAGTTGCAATTGTATTATCATTTCAATGGGTCTCCTCAACTGTCACTTTTGTGCACATTTTATTTCATAAGTGTCACTTTCACTTTCGTAAGTGTCTTTTTCACTTTCTTTCTCTTTCACAAGTGTCACTTTTGTGTTCTCTCTACTATAGCATGTGTCAATTTCACTTTCTTTAGCTTTTGGAAGTGTTGTTTTCACATTTTCTTACTATCACAAGTGTTTCTTTTGATTGCTTTCGATAGTTTAGCACACAATAAGAGGTAGACCTAGCGCATTATTTCATATGAGTTGATCATATATATTTTAAGAATATGCACTAGACACTATCCCACAACTTAGTGCAATTACTAGTCGCAGTCCATGCTCCAGTTGTAACTTGTATTCTAAGTGTTGCAAAGTGACGTTTCAACTGCCACACTTAGAAATAAGTGTCGCTTTGTTGTCACTTCAAGATATACATGTGGATTTTGAGTTTTGTGGCATGTGTTGATGTTATCTATGTGTGAGAACAAAATTTCAGGGCTTGTTTTTTCTATCTTGTCTCATTGATCCCACACTTAGCCATTTTTTTAGTTTTCACTGTCTTCACAACTTGCTCAATATTAAACCAATATTTTGGCCCCTTTGAACTGTGCATTATGTGGCCTTATATCATAGTGAAGCACCCTTTCCTCCTAGAACTACACACTATGTTGTCACTTCCTCCAAGGACTTCTCATTGAACAATCACATTGCATAGTCTTTGCCTCTTGTCCCTCAAAACTGCACAATTCTCTCTCCTAGTGAGTCTTCCATTGTGCACTACAAAATATTAGTCAATAGATAGGCCTCACTATCTCCTTGACCTATACAGCCCTGCAATCATTTGGATTAGTATTCCCTGATTTGCACATTGTGCAATCATGGTGAGCAAGCCTACCTCACTACATCATTGTTTTCCTTAACTACATAGTTTTGTCTTCTAGTCCCTCAGCCACTACGCATTGTGAAATCACATTGTTCAAGCCTTTTTCAATGTATCGCTGAGTTTCTCGATTGCATATTTTTTTGTTTCTTGCCTTCTAGAACTACGCACTGTGCACTCATAGTGAGAAGGCCTTCTAGCTTGTCTCACTGATTCCCTTAATTGTGCTGGTTTTCTTCCCTGTCCCTCAGTTATTGTGTAGTACGTAGTCACAATTACTAGACCCTCACCACTACTCTTACTCTCGTGCAATTCCTAAGCCTCCTCCTCAGTCTTCCACTCAGTTTGGGGTTCAATTAGTGAATTGCATGAAGAAGTTAGACTAGGATATTTTTGGGTTGATGTTGTTGTGTCATGAGTGAATTTCATCTGCAAGTAATGTATCTTGACATGACAGGTTGAAGCTTGAGGAGGATGCTAATGAAATCATGCAAACAAACACATGTGAAGTTGAAGAGACAAAGAAACTATCAAGCAAGAAGATGAATGGACTTAAGATCACGATGGAAGATTGAAGATCAAAATAACGTGGAAGGCACCATATCATCCAAGCTTTGGGAGGATGAAGATGAAACACATGAAATAATTATCATGAAGACGCAAGGGAGGTCATCAATAAGAGGATACAAGAGAGATCACTTGTAGAAAAGAACCACTAGAACAACCATCATGAAGGACATGAAATTATCTTGGATCAAGAAAAAGACATGGAAGGTTCTGACACTTATCCAGATCCTTTGGAGGATGAAGATGAAGTACAAACAAAGATCCATCATGAAGAAATCAAATTCATAGAAACAAGGAAAAGGGCTTGGCTTGAACTGTAATATATCTGCAAAAATATTAAAATTACTGCAAAAGAAATTCCAAGAGTGGTCCAATAATATAAAATAGAAATGATTATTCATTAATATCAAAACCCTTGAGGTAGGGTAACACCATACAACTACTCCTTAAGGAAGGAGATCACTCCACAATACATATGATTTTCAATACAAAAACAATACTTGAAATCTCTCAATGGGGAACCTCTAGCCTCAATATAGGCTTAATACATACAATACTATGGGTAATTACCATGGTTCTCTCAATACCATACATCCGATACAATGGTTTTATCACATAACTCTCTAACTACTCGTGGACCCTTCCATAATGATTGTTAAACACATTATTTATTAACTATGGCCCATTACATCACATTATTCCCTTGGGTACCTCCCTCTATAGCCCATATGATCCCCCAAGGTACACCCCATATTATCCCCCTAAGTACACTACATTCCACCCCTCTTAAGCATGTTTCTTCCCCAAAACATGAGAAGAACACAAATAATAAGATCTACTCAAAAGAGCAATCCATTGGTACCATGAACATGCATCTAGCCATCGTAGAGAAACATGAACCCTTGATCTGGTCAGTGCCTCATTCGCCCTAGATGGAAGATGGTTCTTGTTGTTCCTCTGTGTTGATATGTTGTGCGTGGATCATCGCACCTCTATGTGTGCCTTCCAGGTGTTTTCTTCCTTGTTGCTAATTATTTTCCACCTTGTTGTTTGTTCTCTTGTTGGGTGGTGCAGGTGGTGATATGTTGAACTGTTAATTGATGGTGTAGCTTCCTTCAAGTCCCCACCTAATGGGGCCTGAGTGGTATTGGGCTCCTTCTGTGGTGCCTGCTTTTGTGCCTTGTCTTCCATTATTACTTCCACCATGGACTCCTCATCTAATGTGTCAATACCTGTAAAGTTTTCTACTTAGGCCTCCTTGTACTCTACCTGTTTACTGATAGAAATATCCTGAAATGTAATTTTCTTCTTTTTATATCAGAGCTTCAAGAATTTATTCTTCACATTAATATTGATAATACTAACAAATTCCATCCAAGGGTATCCCAAAGAAACATCAACATTATCCAATATGAAGTATAAAAATCAGAATGCAACACATTCTTACCCATAGAAATCTTGAAATCTTTATAGAATTGAATATCCTCATTATCAACTTGTGTGTTTTCAATATGTTTTGCTGGAACTTGCAATTTTTTTGCCAAATTAACATTGATAAAATTATGTTGGCAACTAGGATTGATAGACACAATGATCTTCTCTTTCTGAATACATCCTTGAACCTATAAAATAGAAAAATTGGTAGAAAATAAATTGTTATGGATATTAGTGTCCTTATTTCCATCATGAGACCACTTGTCCAAGAGGACTTTTTCGTAGTCTTGATCGGAAAGAGTCGCCATCTTAGAGGCAAGTGAGGTCCACCATTTTAGAGCCTCATCTTTGAATTTTAAATATGTCTTCAATATATACATATGGTAGTGTTACTTTACCCATTTTAGGAATTCTTTGATAGTAAGACCGTCATCTTTTACAGTAAAAATTAGCTCAGTAGAAGCCATGAAGTAGAATGAGGGTTTTTTTTTAAATTTACTTACTTTATGCGGCAAATTCAAAATGGCCACAACTCGGTCAATATGGCTCATAATATTTATTATAGGCTATTTTCAGAAATGGAATGACCATTCTGCATCTTCCCATGTGATTTAAATCATGATTTGGGCACTCTAGAAACTCATATCCATGCTGCAACTGTCTAGCCGTCATAAGAATTTCTGAAATAAAAAAGAGTTGATTTAAAATCGGCAATATCTCCCTCATCCGGACTCCTATTAGACAAGTTTTTTTTTGAAATGGGGTGATTTTTCAAGAGAATCTCATATCTACAATTTGTTTTCTGAAATTCTATACAAAAACTATAAAATTTTTATGGAAGAGAAGTCGTCCACTAATTGTCGTTAAAAAACATTTCTGCAAAACAACGGATTTTAAATCAGTGATATCTCCCTCATTCAGATTCCGGTTTGACTGATTTATTTTTGAATTTGGGTATTTTTTTGCAAGGAATTTAGATATGCAATTTTGTTTAGCAAATTGCACACCAAAAGTTTTATATCTGATCTACAAACTCGTCACCCAAAAAATTCCTGCAAAGAATAAAAAATCTTCCCACTTTATCCAAGAAGGAGCTCTGGTACTACTTGTAATATATTTGTAAAATTATTAAAATTATTGTAAAATAAATTGAAAGGTTGATCCAAGAATATAAAATAGAAATTCTTCTTTATTAATATCAAAACCCTTGAGGTAGGGTAATGCCATACAACTACTCCTTAAGGAAGGAGATCACTCCACAAGCCATATGCTTGTCAATACAAAACTAATACTTAACATATCTAAATGGGGAGTCTCTAGCCTCTATATAGGCTTCATACATACAATATCATGGGTAATTACCATGGGTCTCCCAATACCATACGTCCAATACAATGGGCTTATCACATTATTCTCTAGCTACTTATGGTCCCTTGCATAATGTGGGTTAACCACTTTATTTGTTAACTATGGCCCATTACATCATATTATTCCCTTGGGTACCTCCATTTGTACCCCATATGATCCCCTATAGGTATGCCCGAAATTATCCCCCCTAGTTATACCACATAAAGACATCACATTGAAGTTCCATATCATCAATGCCAAGTCATGGCTTGTCCAAGTGTTATCACAAAGTCATATGAGTCAATATATTTTTCCACATCACATGTGGACTATAATTATGTAATTTCAAAAATTAAGAGAATACAAAATGTGTTTAAGCCCAAGGGTCCCACATGGAATGTGAAAAGTCAATAGAGAGTTCTAAAGTCATGTAAAAGCTCAAAGGTCACATAGGAATTTGAACATTCATACTAAGAGCTCAAGAGTCATGAATGAGGTCAAGAGTAACATGGGAGGTGGAGAGTCACCCCATTTCTATAAATAAACCATCATAACTCAAGTAAAGGGCTTTAGAATTTGGAATTTTCACCTTGGCATAGGAGAGATATTTCTTTCAAGAAGGAAATGGTGACTTAATGTTCCACTATTGGGGCTAGTGTGCCAACATTGTAATTGTATATCTTAGGAGTTTCACTTAATATATGAATCTCTCAGAGCTGACGTGCTTTCATGCATATGCCGTGAATGATTATGAGACTATTCTTTCATTTTTTGTAGTGTATGTTTATGTTAACAAAAACTAATGAAAATGAACTATTTCATTGGCTTTGGTATGTATTTTGTTAAATGTGCATTGTTATTTGCTTGTATGATTGTTGTTATCTAGTGAACTACTTTTCAAGATTGACAATCCTTTCCATGCTCTTGTGTGTCTCTCTTAGGATAATACTATTAATTTTCTTCTAGAGGTAAACTCTCTATTTCCTTGCCATGAAAGTACCTTAAATATATATTGCAACTTTATGCCTCGTAGTGTCAACTTAATTGCTTGTTTCAAAGATTTCTTGTGTAATCTCTTATGTTAATAATTGCAGCTAAGGAAAATTCCCAAGGATAATGGAAACCAACCTTATTTCAGGTTGGGGCTCCTATTCCAAATAGTTTTAGTTCTAATTACGACTTCATACTAGGGAAAACCCCCATTGGTTGACAAATTTCCAGCAACCGTCAATAGTTAGCACTAGAAGGAGGTCCAAATGAGAAGTTGTTCCCATTGACTTTGTATTAATCTCTTATCCTAAATGGTTCATTCCCAAATCATACTCCCAATATATTTGTCTAATATATCCAATCTTGAACTTGAATCAATCTATGTGGAACTTTTTACAACATGTCTCAATTAAGGTTTTATGGTGTTGTAGCAGCTACAACCACCCTCCAAAATTTTTCCTTAGCCTGTTTAGGAGCCTCCCTACCAACCTTCATAGCAGCTTTCCTTGCTTCGTCAAGTCCTCAAGCTTCAGTGTCTTTCTTGCTCAAAGGAAGGCTGTCGATCATAGTTTGATCTTTTCCCTTCATAGGCTTCTCACTCAGACTTGGTCTAGTTGCAGGCTGAGCAGCTTCCCCTTGAAAATTGTGCATTTCTGGAGGGAAACTAGCCTTCCCTCCAAAAATTGCGCAATCCTCTCTCGAAGCCTGCTGGGCTCCAATATTGCGCAGTGTTGCTAGCCAACCCTCCCAGCAGGATTTGCGTAAATTTTCCGGGACTGAGCAAAACAGATTTGCATGCATGGGCTACTTCTCCCAAGGTAGCATGCAAAGGAATCCCTTATTTCATAGATCTATGTTTAGCAGTTGGAGGATACATGCAAGGAGCAATTCTGAAACCTCCCACCAAGTGTTTCTTCCCTTAAATTCGTGGCATGCATGTCATAACCTCAATGTTATAAAAAATCATCAACCAGACACTACAAAGCTCATTCCTCACATCAACCTTGTAGCTCTGACATCCCACATCACATCTAGGAGTAGTCGGCACATTCATCTCAGTTGTTTTAGGGTAAGCCCGCTTCCCATCCCTTGTGCTGCATTTCTGTCGCTTTTTGTGTTCCACTTGTGGGAGTACTGTTTGCTTGATTTATTTGAACGCTTGCTCTCATTTACATATATTCTAGTCTATCCTAGCTCTATTTCAGTTTTCATTGCTATCTCACTACTGTCGCATGCATGAAACTATTTTGCACGGATGTTCACCCAACCGACGAACTGCCTCACCCACATGCATGTTGACCTATTTGTTGAATCTTTCATTCATGTTTTGCATGCACTGTTAGTCACTTCTACTACCACTTAGTGTCACCATGCATTCATTGACTTACTTGCTTTCAGTTGCCTGTCGGCAAGTCGCGCCAACTTTGGCCTGGGCTTTGCCTTCACCAAGGTTGCATTTCGCCATCTTGGAAAGGAAGGCTCACCTTCCTCTCTAGAAATGTGAATTCCTACACAACACTGGCCTTCGAGACTATTTTGCACATTTTTGGAGGACAATGGCTGCTTGGCCCAAGAAATTGCACAAATATGTCCCTGGGTCAGCAGTCCTTCCCAGCTAGAATTGCACATTGCGCAATCCCAACATTCAGCAGCCAGACTAGACTATGAATTACACAGTGCCAACAGTCAGTTAGTCTCTGAGCAGCCCAAATTGTTCCTTGTGCAGTCTTGGCAGTTGGTCTCGTGACCTCCCGTCCAAAATTGCACAACCTTCATGATGATTCACCCAGGTATGTTGCAAGTTAGTTCTAATGTTCATTTTAGTTTTTGAATTACAGATTTCTTACTATGAGTGTTTCCATGTCTCCAGGTATCGCAGGTGTTCATATGCCTCTCAGAAGTACAAGTATAATGGTTTCCAGGAGAGTAGGGATGAGGACACCATTCAAAGCACGCTTGGGGATGTAGTCGATCAAGTGTCTATGAGCTTGCCTACTCACAAAGACATCACATTGTTTGTAGACAAGGACATCAAGCGGCAGCATCACAATGAGTAGCATCATGAACAACAACTGAAGACAACATACCAAACACAACAAATGCAAGAGGAGGGTTGGTGACAACACGGAGGCAGAACAAGGTTGCAAGCTCAAGCAGGTCCATTGATGATGAAAGCAACTTTGAAGACTCCGGCTATGGAGTGACGATGTGACATGAAGATCATGCGAAGGCAGAAGATGTAACAAAGAAGGATTTGCATGTGCTAAAGAAGCAACTCAGGAAGAACATGAAATTGCGCAGATAGACGAATGAGTTGCAGCAGGATCAGTAACAGCAGTGGGCACAATGTGCACTCACGGATGAAACTGTGCCCAGACAAGTTAAAGATCCATCTCAATAGCTAACACGTAGCAAACATGGTGAGCAGTGTTGTTGATCGCATGCAAGGGATTCAGAAACATGCATGTCGTTGAGCGCACGCATGCAATCCAACCCATTCAACACACTCACCAAGGCAAAGACAAGAAGCAAGTCCAACTGGGGCTGAACATGTACTTCGGCAAGTTGATGCACATTACCACCAGCACACACTTGAAGATCAACAATGAAACTATGCATCAGTCTGTTTTTGGTTCAACCATACCCAAGAAGACCATGCGCATGTTAGTAGATGAGTTGGATGAAGAGGCCAAACCAATGCACCAATTGCAATAGAGGCAAGAGTTCGCTTCAGCAAGATGTCACCATGAGGTGCATGCACACCATCACGGACGACCAAGCTTGGCATCAACTCACTAACTTCACCATCACAAGCATGTCAAAGAATTGGTCTCATCACAACGGACTGAGTGTTAGTGATGTCTTGCAAGGCTTGCTCAAGCCATGTTGTCTCACATGAGTACATGTGCATTGTAATGTTGAGTCATGTCAAGTGTAAGTCAAGTGTCAATAGTTGGATGTAACAGTCATAGAGTAGGTGAAGAGTCATGAGGGTAGTTGAACTATCACAAAGGGGAATGTCAAGGGTCACCCCACCCTTTGCTATAAATAGTCCCTCATAACTCATTGTATAGGCTTTTGGTCAGCCAAGATTCTACTAAGACTATCTTGAAGAAGGCTTGGACAGTATTGTAACACGCCTTGGCTTCTCCACTACACAGAGCTAGTACATCTCTTTGGAGGAGCAGGAGGATGTGGCTGTAACATTCCACTATTGGGGCTAGCAGGTTTACATGGATGTATTGTATGATTGTGACTTACAGTTCTTTATATAATAAGAGCCAACACATTTTCATGCATATGTTGTTATTATAGTTGCACTGCTCCAATTTCTTTAATGATATATGTTGTTTAACTTACGTACTTGTGTATGAACTGATTCACATGCAATTATATGAATCTTGTTGTTAATGTGTTACATATGTTGTTAATGTTGTCACTGCCCGTGTCGACTGCTTTGCCGGACATTAGATAGAGCTTTCACTTGAACCTTGCTATAACAACTGTCGCACTCGTCTAATTGGGACTTCTTACCGGGGAGATCCCCTTGACATGTTGGTGGGTTCAGCACCATCAACATTTCTGGCGCTAGAAGGAGGGCCTGATGAAAAGTTGTGTCCTCTCATCCAGTTTTGAACCTTTTCATATCTTTCATGGAGTCTTGCACTCTTCTTCCCCTAAGATGTTTTTCGAATCGTGAAGATGTCTCCATCTTGGGGAAGCTTTTCAATCTCTTGTCCACTCACACGTATGATGGTGAAGGTGAAGTGGCCTAGCCTATGCACTTACATAACTTTCTTTCCATGGTCTATGAGGAAGATTAGTTTACTAACGAATAGGCCGGTTTGTTGCTTGCATACACACTTCCCGAATCTCCATTTCGTTGGGTGCTTAGCCGACAGGCTGACACCATGCACTCATGTGAGCACTTCTGTGATCTTGTTGAAGACACATGCTATCATTTTGACTGGAAACTGTTACAGCAACGAAGGGCTCCGCATGAACCTGTTATTGATTTTTGGTAGCGCTTCTGTGACTTGCAATTTCAAGCTCCGAGGAACCAGATGAAGTTTTCTTATCTTTGGGACCGGTTCGAGTATTGTCTTAAGAAATCTACCCATCCCAAGAGAAAGTTTGAGATCAAGCCTCACTCAACCTTCTTCATTGATGGAGTTGCATAATCTCATGTGGGAGTGGACACTGTCTCAACTGACTGTCCACGTCCCTCTCATTCAGTAGCTCCACCATTGCCCAGTGATGCTGAGGATCATGCTTGTACACCTGTTCAAGCTTCACACTCTCCAACATCACTTCACTCAATTTTCACGCAGATTTGGTTGTGAGTCTTGTGAGTTCTCACAGGCTTTATTTTCTATGACCTCCATCTTCGCACTTGCGTGTTCCTTCGGATGATGTTGTCTTGTGTTCATCCATTCCAGACTCTTCACTTGTTGTGAATGAGGAACAACCCACTGACGGAGTTGGTGTTGCACAATCAACATGCGCTGTCATTCATGAAGAGTATGAGTGGGAGCTTGAGCATCAACACTCAGCGAAGGATGACTCCCTTCCATCCAAGCCCCCTGCTTTATTTCCTAACACCATTGGTGAACCTGCCATCCATAATTTTTCATGTCTGTCTTCATCTACGGATGCACCCATTGTTGATCTTTCCCAGGACACACTGTATGTTAGCCCATCATCCAACAATGGAGAGGACCAACCATTCATTGAAAATCCACTTGATCCTTCATCTTCTCTTTCCAGAAATGCAGAGAGTGACCATCCTTCCTTATCATCTACCCCTCTGTGTGATTCATCAAATCATGAGGATGCCAACCAACATCCTGCATTTTATGATCTTGGTTGGCGTGATCTCTTCACCTCATCATCCGATCACATTGTTGATTCACTCGTTGTTAATCCGTCTAAGGCACTGGTCTACGAAGATCCATTTGTCAATGTAGTCGAAACCCCATAGACCATTGAGGTACTTCATCCCTCATTGATGGTTATGTTAGGCCCTTGTTGTCCTGAGGTTGGTTTCACTCCTGATCAGGAAATTTTTCAATCACCCAAGGCTCCTCATCACTCATCTATATGCATTGAAGATCCATCTCACACACAGACCACACTTCCTCCACTCAAACTGCACGATGCCATTTCTCATGCATTGGAGAAGTCTTACATTCCGAGCACTCGTGTGCGAAGCAAGTTATCTTTGTTTCTTTCATTTGCTTGCATGTCTGAGTCAAGAGTGTTCTTATGCTTCAAAGTTGCACGTAGTGTCACACATCACCACGATAAGTCCGCTGACTACCCATCATGCACACGAACTCACTTATGTCCCGTGGACACTTTGAAATGGTTGTCTTCATTATTATATCTTTCTTGGTTGCTGGTCCGCACAACTGGGTTGCTCACGGACCAAGCCTTCACCAACATGGGTATACCAATGCGCCATTGGCTGCATTGGAAGTATCACTTCACGTGATCAGGCCCATGCACCGATTAATGTAGGTGTAGGAGCAGTGTTTGCTTTCAGTTGTTTGCTTGCATGCTTGTTTGCTTACATGCGTTGTTTGCTTGTTTGTTTGCTTGCTTGTTTTATTACTTGCTTCAATTTCATTTTTGCTTCTGCTCTTGCTTTAATTTGTTGATTGTTAGTTCATTCGCTTGTTTCGTTCATAGGTTAGTTTGCATCCAATCATGTGTGACTCATGAAACGAGCTGGGTAAAGTGCAAGAGGTCTTGTACAACTATCACTACTTGGTTATCTGTCATCTTGCCTCTGTATGATGAGCTTGTTACTTTTAGTCCATGATACGTCAAAGGAAAATACATACTATTCGAAGTGAACCTTGGTGAAAACACAACTCTTGCATGCTAACTAGTGTCACCTCCTCTAGTCGATTGTTTTTGTGTTAACCCTTGTTAGCTCAGTCAAGTAGAGTAAGGTGAGGGGGAAAACCTTAACAAGCACGTCAGAGATACAATAAACTACTTCTCTGTTGGAACAACCTCTTCTGCTCTCAATAAGTTGGGATCCCTCTTCCGCCTCTGAAATGAATAAGTTCTATGCACCGTGAAAACAAAATAAAAAAATGAAAAGTCAAAAAATCCAAAATGAAAAATGAATAAGGTGAAAGAAGAGAAAGGCTTCCTGCGCAGGGAGGTGATGCAAGTAACTTCGCCGGGGTACTAACCAGGATCACTGGCAGTGGAGCCATGCTTGTGTTCCTATGTGATTCCATCGGGGTACTGTCCAGGTACGCTGGCAGTGGAGCAACACCAGAGATGAAATTAAGACTCTGATGATTATACTTCTTGTGCACCTATATACCCCTCAACCCCAATCGAAACAACTATGTTGCCTTGGGTTGGAATGTGTGTCAATAGACCAAGAGTCTAGTAGATTCTACATCGTACAATCAAGCTAGTGCGAAGCCAAGACAAGCTGAGAGCTGAACAATACTTCCAAACATGTTAGACTTGCTTTTCATGAACAAGGTCCATTCATAGAGCTGGAGTTCTACGCAACATTCCTTGCTTCGTCAAATCCTCAAGCTTCAGTGTCATTCTTGCTCAAACGAAGCCCGTCGATCACAATTTGATCTTTTCCCTTCATAGGCTCCTCACCTGGACTTGGTCTAGCTACAGGCTGAGCAGTTTCCCCTTGAAAATTTGCATTCCTGGAGGGAAACTAGCCTTCCCTCCAGAAATTGCACAATCCTCTCTGGCAGCCTGTTGGGCTCCGGGATTGCGTAGTCCTGCCAGCTAACCCTCCCAATAGGATTTGCGCAAAATTTCCCAGCAGCAGGCTGTTCAGCCCAGGATTTGCACAAATCTGGGTAGCAGTCAGCTGCTCTTCCCAGAAATTGCGTAAATCTCTTGGGCAACTAGCCCAGCTCCCGGCCAGAAATGCACATTTTTCTCCAGCAGTCGAGCAGTCTCTTGGATGTGCAATTGAGTTCACCGGTTCCCTCTAGGACTGAGAAAAATAGACTTGCATGCATGGGCTGCTTCTCCCAAGGTAGCATGCAAAGGCATCCCTTATTTTAGGGATCTATGTTTAGTAGTTGCAGGTTACATGAAAGGAGAAATTCTGAAACCTCCCACCAAGTGTCACTTCCCCTAGATTCATGGCATGCGCGTCACAACCTCGATGTTATCAAAACTCATCAACCAGACGTTGCAGAGCTCATTCCTCATACCAACCTTGTAGCTCTGACATCCCACATCACATATAGGAGTAGTCGGCACATTTAGCTCAATTGTTTTTGGGTAAGCTCGCTTCCCATGCCTTGTGCTGCATTTTTGTCGCTTTTTGTGTTTCTTCTTGTGGGAGTACTGTTTGCTTGATTTCTTTGAAATCTTGTTGTCGTTTATATATATTCTAGCATGTCCTAGATTTGTTTCAATTTTTGTTGCTATCTCATTGCTGTTGCATGCATGAAACTGTTTTGCATGGACATTTGCCCAACCGATGAACTCCCTCACCCACATGCATGTTGATCTGTTTGCTGAATCTTTTATTCATGTTTTCCATGCACTGTTAATCACTTCTTCTATCACTTAGTGTTGTCATGCATTCACTGACTTACTTGTTTTCAGTTGCTCGTAGGCGAGTCGGGCCAACCTTGGCTCGAGCTTTGCCTTCACCAAGGCTGCATTGCGCAATCTGGGAAAGGAAGACTCACCTTCCTCTCCAGAAATGTGCATTCCTGCCTAGCACTGGCCTCCAGGACTGTTTTGCACATTTCTGGAGGACAGTGGCTGCTTGGCCCAAGAAATTGCGCAAATTTGTCCCTAGGCCAGCAGTGCTTCCCAGCTGGAATTGCGCATTGCGCAATCCTAGCAGTCAGCAACCACCCTGGACTGTGCATTGCACAGTTCTAGCAGTCAGTGAGTCTCCTAGCAACCCAGACTATGCCTTGTGCAGTATTGGCAGTCGGTCTCTCGAACTCCCGGCTGAAATTGCGCAACCTTCATGATGATTCACCCAGGTATGTTGCAAGTCAGTTCTCATGTTCATTTTGGTTTTCCACTGACAGATTGCTTGCTATGAGTGTTTCCATGTCTCCAGCTATCGTAGGTGTTCATATGCCTCTTAGAAGTATAGGTACAATGGTTTCCAGTAGAGTAGATACGAGGACACCGTTCAGAGCATGCTTAGGGATGCAGTCGATCAAGTGTCTATGAGCTTGCCTACTCATGAAGACATCAAGCGGCAGCATCACAATGAGTAGTATCATGAATAGTAGCTGAAGACTACATACTAAACACAATGAATGCAAGAGGAGGGTTGTTGACAACATGGAGGCGGAACAATGTTGCAAGCTCAAGTAGGTCCATTGATGATGAAAGAAACTTTGGAGACTCCGACTATGGAGTGACGGTGCGACATGAAGATCGCGTGAAGGCAGAAGATGTAACAAAGAAGAAGTTTCATGTGCTGAAGCAGCAAATCAAGAAGAACATGAAGCTACGCAGAGAGACGAATGAGTTACCGTAGGATCAGGAACAGCAGTGGGTGCAACATGCGCTCATGGATGAAACTGCACCTGGACAAGTTAAAGATCCATCCTAGCAGCTAACACGGAGTAGAAATGGTGAGCAGTGTTGATGATCGCATGCAAGGGATTCAACAACATGCATGTCATTGAGTGCATGCATGCAATCCAACCCATTCAACACACTCACCAAGGTGAAGATAAGAAGTAAGTCCAACTGGGGCTGAACATGTACTTCAGCATGTTGATGTGCATGACCACGAGCACACACTTGAAGACCAACATGGGCACTATGCATCAGTGTGTTACCAATTCAACCATACCCAAGAAGACCATGCACATGTTAGTAGATGAGTTGGATGAAGGGGCCGAACTAATGCACCGATTGCAACAGAGGCAAGAGTTCGCTTCAGCAAGATTTCACCATGAGGTGTATGCACACCATCACAGACGACTAAGCTTGGAATCAACTCACCAACTTCACCATCACAAGCATGTCAAAGAATTGGTCTCATCATAGTGGACCGAGTGTCAGTGATGTCTTGCAAGGCTTGCTCAAGCCATGATGTCTCACATGAGTACATGTGCATTATAATGTTGAGTCATGTCAAGTGTAAGTCAAGTGTCAATAGTTGGATGTAACAGTCATAGAGTAGGTGAAGAGTCATGAGGGTAGTTAAACTGTCACAAAGGGGAATGCCAAGGGTCACCCCACCCATTGCTATAAATAGCCCTTCATAACTCATTGTATAGGCTTTTGGTCAGCCAATCTTCTACTAAGACTATCTTGAAGAAGGCTTGGACAGTATTGTAACGCGCCTTGGCTTCTCCACTGCATGGAGCTAGTACATCGCTTTGGAGGAGCAGGTGGATGTAGCTGTAATGTTCCACTGTTGGGGCTAGCAGGTTTACATGGATGTATTGTATGATTGTGACTTACACTTATTTATACAATAAGAGCCAACACATTTTCATGCATATGTTTTTTTTGTAGTTGGACTGCTCCGATTGCTTTAATGATATATGCTGTTTAACTTACTTACTTGTGTATGAACTGATTCACATGTAATTATATGAATCTTATTGTTAATGTTGTCACCATCCATGTTGACTGCTCTTCTGGACATCAGAAAGACCTTTCACTTGAACCTTTCTATTACAACCATCGCATTCATCTCAGACTGATCCGTGAGTGTTGTACATGTTATCTTATCTTGTATGATGTGACTGCTGCATTCGAGTGGACTGCTCCGCCAGAAGCTATACATGTCCTTTGTGTTGTGTGTTCCTAGCCGAGTTGGGACTCATCCCTTTCAACCTTGAACTCACCTTCACCTACTTCCCCTTTCGAAGTGTTGGAACCTCTCATACACCTTCCTTGACTCACTGCATCAGTCACACCCTTGCTACTAACAAAGTTATCTTACTTGCCTCTGTGCGACATCGCGTTCAAGGAATTACCTTACGACCCACTGCTGGGACTCCTACACGAAACAGTTTGAGGTCTAATTGGGACTTCTTATTGGGTAGATCCCCTTGACATGTTGGCGGGTCCAGCACCGTCAACATTTCTGGTGCTAGAAGGAGGGCTTGATAACAAGCTATGTCCTCTCATCTAGTTTTGAACCTTTGCATATCTTTCATGGAGTCTTTCACTCTTCTTCCCCCGAGATGTTTTTCAAACTGTGAAGATTTATCCATGTCGGGGAAGCTTTTCAATGTCATGTCCACTCACACATATGATGGTGAAGGCGAAGTGGCCTGGCCTGAGCACTTACATAAATTTTTTTCCATGATTTATGAGGAAGATGATTTTACTAACGAATAGACAGGATTTCTACTTGCATACACACTTCGCAAATATCCATTTCGTTGGGTGCTCAGCCTACCAGTTGACACCGTACACTCATGTGAGCACTTTTGTGATCTTATTGAAGACATTTTCTATCATTTTGATCCAGACCATCTTGTTTGGAAACTGTTACAGCAACGTAGGGCTCTACATGAATCCGTTATTGATTTTTGGCAGCACTTCTGTGACTTTCCGTTTCTAGCTCCGAGGAGCCAGATGAAGTTTGCTTATCTTTGGGACCGATTTGATTATTGTCTTAAGAAATCTGTGCTCCCAAGAGAAAGTTTGAGATCAAGCCTCGCTCAACCTTCTTCATTGATGGAGCTACGCAATCTCATGTGGGAGTGGGCACTGTCTCAACTGACTGTCCACCTCCCTCTCATTCAGCAGCTCCACCATTGCCTAGTGATGTTGAGGATCATGCTTGTACACTGGTTCAACCTTCACACTCTTCCAACATCACTCCACTCAATTTTCGCGCAGATTTGGTTGTGATTCCTTCAAGTTCTCATAGCCTTTCTTTTCTACGACCTCCATCTTTGCACCAGGGTGTTCCTCTGAATGATGTTGTCTTGTGTTCATCCATTTCAGACTCTTCACTTGTTGTGAATGAGGAACAACCCACTGACAGAGTTGGTGTTGCACAACCAACATGTGCTGTCATTCATGAAGAGCATGAGTGGGATCTTGAGCATCAACACTTGGCGAAGGATGACTCCCTTCTGTCAAAGCCCCCTCTGTTCTTTCCTAACACCATTGGTGAACCTACCATCCATGATTTTGCATGTGTGTCTTCACTTATGGATGCACCAATTGTTGATCTTTCACAGGACACATTGTATTTTAGCCCATCATCCAACAATACAGAGGACCAATCATTCATCGAAAATCCACTTGATCCTTCATCTATTCTTTTCGGAAACATAGAGGGTGAACATCCTTCCTTATCATCTACCCCTTTGTGTCATTCATCAAATCATGAGGATTCCGACCAACATCCTGAACTTTATGATCTTGGTTGTCGTGATCTCTTCACCTCATCATCTGAACACGATGTTGATTCAATCATTGTTAATCCATCTAAGCCACTAGTCTAAAAAGATCCATCTGTCAATGAAGTCGAAACCCCACAGACTGTTGAGGCACTTCAGCTCGAGATGATGGTTATGTCAGGCCCTCGCTATACTAAGGTTGGTTTCACTCCTGATCAGGAAATTGTTAAATCACCCAAGGCTCTTCATCACTCATTTGTATGCATTGAAGATCCATCTCACACATAGATCACACTTCCTCCACTCGAACTGCATGATCCCATTACTCATGCATTGGAGGAGTCTTACATTGCGAGCACTCGTGCACGACACAAGTTATCTTTGTTTCTTTCATTTTCCTTCTTGTCTTAGTCAAGAGTGTGCTTATGCTTCAAAGTTGCACATAACATCACACAACACCACAATAAGTCTGCGGACTGCCCGTCATGCACATGCACTCACTTATGTCCCGTGGACACTTTGAAACACGAAGTGTGGTTGTATTCATTCTTATATATTTCTTGGTTGCTGGTCTGCACAACTGGGTTGCTCATGGACCAAGCCTTCACTAACATGGGTCTAACAATGCACTGGTGGCTGCATTGGAAGTATCACTTCACGTGATCATGCCCATGCACCAATTAATGTAGGAGTAGGAGTAGTGTTTGCTTTCAGTTGTTTGCTTGCATGCTTGTTTTCTTAAATGATTTGTTTGCTTTTTTGTTTGCTTGCTTGTTTGCTTTCTTGCTTTTCTTTGATTTTTGCTTCTGCTCGTGCTTTACTTTGTTGATTGTTAGTTAGTTCGCTTGTTTCATTCGTAGGTTAGTTTGCATGAAACCATGTGTGACTCATGAAATGAGTTGGGTAAACTGCAAGAGGGCTTGTACAACTATCACTACTTGGTTATCTATCATCTTGCCTCTATATGATGAGCTTGTTATTTTTAGTCCATGGTACGTGTTAGCGCTTGATATTTCACCCTAGGCTGAGGAAGGTAAACCTTCAAGGCAACATCAAACCATTTCACCTCGTAGCTAGCCCTACGGGGTATGAGAAGGCTCTCTCCTGTCTATCTCGGCAAATTTTCAATGGGGTGAGATGACCAATCAAAGGTAACACTGATATTAGGCTAGTAAACTGATTAAAAGGTTGATTTGGGGGTTTTTGGGGTTTTTTGGTGGCAAATTGAGGATCTGCAATTTTAGGGTGCGGGGATTGAGCTCAGTTTTTGCAGGTGGATCTTTGGGGCAAGGTAGGAGTTTGTGCTGATGCCTTTAGCTGAGATGGATGGTCAAGGAAGAAAAAAGAGAAGCTAAAGAGGGCAAACAATGACTTTGAATCCTCTCTAGACAGTGGAAAACAGTAAACATTAAACAAATTTGAAAGCTGAGCATGGCAAGCATGAATTCAAACTTTATCACTTCATTTGTTTAATAAGCTGCAGTAAAGAAAGAGATGGAACACATAAACACACTTACAATTACAATAAGAGAACACACCATCAACACAAGAGTCCACAAGAATCCCAATGATGTCTACAAAACCCTGGCCTTCCTTTTCCTCAAATTGCAGAGATACAAGTGAAATATACAATAGAGCTTCTCCCTCAAGAGTCCAACCATGAAAATGAGCAAGAGAAGGCACAATATAGATGGTCTAACTCCTTTCCCCACCTCTAGGGGTCGAGCTCAGCTTCCTAGGAGCTGTTTCAACTAATTCTAAACTGAGCACTAGATAATAGGCAGTCAAAACAACTTGCCTCTAAAACTTAGGTAACCCATCCATGCATTTAATATTCACTATTTACATCAAGGAAACTTCTAGAAGTGTTAAAGGAGAGTAAATGCATCCATGTGCCATGAAAATTACCCAACAATCCATCATTTACATGCATTAAGAGTCAACCAAAGTAAAAACAGTGTTTTGCAGGCCGAAATAGTCAAAATGGTGAAATTTCCCTGAGTGGTCGCGCCCCTCCCTTGGAGTGGTCGCGCACATTGGCAGCTGTGTTTGAGGGCCTTCCTGGTGTCAAAATAAGGTGCAAGATAGCTTGTTGGAAAGGTCTATGTGTCTACTTTCCAACCCCACTAGAATTTCTGAATTTGGAGTTGATTTGACCCCTCAAAAGTCATTTCTCCCAAGGCAGCTTTCTGCAACTCAAAAAAGGGGCAGAAAGTCAAAATTTGCATGTATTTTGAGCTTTTGGAAGTCCAAATCTCCATAAAATTTGAAGTCCATCCATAGGAAAGTGTATTTTTGCATGAAAATTCCAAAAATGTAGAGTTTTCCCCGTTCTGAGCTGTCCCCACGAGTGGTCGCGCGCAAGGTGAGACCACTCCAACGGCCAAAACCTGTAAAATTCTCAAAAATGCCAAAAATGCCTCAAAACTCTCAAAATTTCTTGGGTTTGCTGCTAGGAGGATGCTAATGAGTATCATGGTGAGTGAGAGAGGCCTCAGCCAAGATACGGAGGGGATCGGGCCTCTTTCTCCTTTTTTGTGCCTTGGCCAAACTCCTTGGATACGGCGATTGTAATTTTGGAATTTCTCTAAAACCATGACACCTGTGAAAAAAGTGAAGGAGGTTTTTCTTATTTGACATGTTATGGACAAAAACCTCTCTCAGTTTTCCAAAATTCATCTTTTATTGCTCTGGAACATCATTTGAGTGCGACTTGTCCCGATGTGTGAAACAAGGAATTTTGTCGAAATGGAGCGAAATGAAGGGGATAGGGGGCTTCTAAATTCTTGGGGAAATTCTTGGGAGTGGGGAGGGATGTTAGGAAGTAGGGGAAAATGGAATCTCAGAGATTGAGTGAGGGGAAGGGGTCCAAAAGGGCAAAACACAGGCCAAACCTAGAAAATTGCCAGATTGTAGCTAGAAACTAGGGTTTGTGCAAAAATGAGGAATTTGGCGGATCTAAGGGATGGGAAGTGTTTTATAAGGCACTTTAAGGATAGGAGAAGGTGTATGAACATCAGGAAACAAGTTTTTCTGGTGATTTGACCATCCAAGAGAAATTGCCATCAAAACCCTAGGAGAGGGAAATGACCTTGCCTAGGCACAACTGAAACATGAACAAGGTGTAAAATGACTCATTCGACACTGACATGACGATGAAAAACCTCTGAATGATGATACACTCAGCTGAATGATGACATAGACTGACATTTGGGCAACTTTGAAAAGAGTGAAAGCAAACCCTAGACCTAATACCTAGTGACCAAATTTTGCTTGAAGACTCACTGAAATGACAAAATTTGACCTTGACATTTCAAAATCACTATGTAAGAGCACATTTGATCACTGGAGGAAGGCTGTAAAGACTGACACTAACAGTACGTCCAAGGAAAATATGTATTGTTTGAAGTGAACCTTGGTGAAAACACAACACTTGCATGCTAACTACTGTCACCTTCTCTAGTTGATTGTTTTTGGGTTAACCCTTGTCAGCTCAGTCAAGTAGAGTAAGGTGAGGGGGAAAACCTTAACAGGCTCATCAGAAATACAATAAACTACTTCTCTGCTGGAACAACCTCTTCTGCTCTCAATAAGTCGGGATCCCTCTTCATCCTCTGAAATGAATAAGTGTTATGCATCATGAAAAATAAAAATAAAAATAAAAAGTAAAAAAATTTAAAATGAAAAATGAATAAGGTGAAAGAAGAGAAAGGCTTCCTACGCAAGGAGGTGATGCAAGTAACTTCGTTGGGATACTGACTAGGCTCACTGGTAGCAGAGCCATTCTTGTGTTCCTATGTGACTCCACGGGGGTACTGTCCAGGCCTGCTGGGAGTGGAGCAACACCAGAGATGAAGTTAAGACTCTGACGACTATATTTCTTGTGCACCTATATACCCCTCAACCCCAATAGAAACAATTGTGTTTCCTTGGCTTGGAATGTGTGTCAATCGACCAAGAGTCTGGCAGATGCTACATCTTACAATCAAGCTAGTGCGAAGCCAAGACACACTGAGAGCTGAACAATACTTCCGGAGGTGTTAGACTTTCTTTTCACGAAAAAGGTCCATTCAGAGAGTTGGAGTTCTACTAGGGTGTTGCCAAGTGTTGTAGCAACTACAACCACCCTGCAAATTTCTGCCTTAGCCTGTTTTGGAGCCTCCCTACCACCCTTCACAGTAGCTTGCCTTGCTTCATCAAGTCCTCAAGCTTCAGTGTCTTTCTTGCTCAAAGGCAGCCTGTCGATCACATTTTGATCTTTTCCCTTCACAGGCTGCTCACTCGGACTTGGTCCAGCTGCAGGCTGAGCAGCCTCCCCTTGAAAATTGTGCATTTCTGAAGGGCAACTAGCCTTCCCTCTAGAAATTGTGCAATCCTATCTGGTAGCCTACAAGGCTGCAAGATTGCACAGTCTTGCCAGCCAACCCTCCTGGCAGGATTTGCAAAAATTTCTCCAACAACAGGCTATTCAGCCCAGGAATTGCGCAAATCTGGGCAGTAGTCAGCTGCTCTGCCCAGAAATTATGCAAATATTCTGGGCAGCTAGCCCAGCTCCCAGCCAGAAATGTACATTTTTCGCCAGCAGTCGAGCAGTCTCTTGGATGTGCAGCTGAGTTGACTGGTTCCCTATGGGACTGAGCAAAACAGACTTGCATGCATGGGATGCTTCTCCCAAGGTAGCATGCAAAGGAATTCCTTGTTTTAGGGATCTATGTTTAGTAGTTGGAGGTTACATGCAAGAAGAAATTCCAAAACCTCCCACCAAGTGTCGCTTCCCCTAGATTCATGGCATGCGCGTCACAACTTTGATGTTATCAAAACTCATCAACTGGACATTGCAAAGCTCATTCCTCACATCAAACTTGCAGCTCTAACATCCCACATCTCATCTAGGAGTAGTTGGCACATTCAACTTAGTTGTTTTGGGTAAGCCCGCTTCCCATGCCTTGTGTTGCATTTCTATCGCTTTTTGTGTTTCTGCTTATGGGAGTATTGTTTTCTTGATTTCTTTGAACGCTTATTATCGTTTACATATATTCTAGCCTGTCTTAGCTCTGTTTCAGTTTTCATTGCTATTTCACTGCTGTCGCATGAATGAAACTGTTTTGCATGGATGTTCGCCCAACCGGTGAATTGCCTCACCCACATGCATGTTGATCTGTTTGTTGAATCTTTCATTCATGTTTTGCATGCACTGTTAATAACTTCTGCTACCACTTATTTTCTCCATGCATTCATTGACTTACTTTCTTTCAGTTGTCCGTCAGAGAGTCGAGCCATCCTTGGCCTAGGCTCTCCCTTCACCAAGGCTGCATTCCGTAATCTGGGAAAGGAAGGCTCACCTTCCTCTCTAGAAATGTGCATTCCTGCCTAGCACTAGCCTCTAGGACTGTTTTGCGCATTTCTAGAGGATAGTGGCTGCTTGGCCCAAGAAATTGCAGAAATCTATCCCTGGGCCAGGAGTCCTTCCCAGCTGGAATTGTGCATTCCACAATCCCAGTAGTCAGCAACCAGACTGGACTGTGAATTTCATAGTTCCAATAGTCAGTCAGTCTCCCAGCAACCTAGATTGTGCCTTGTGCAGTCTTGTCATTTGGTCTCCTGACCTCCCGATCGAAATTGCGCAACCTTCATGATGATTCACCCAGGTATGTTGTAAGTCAGTTCTCATGTTCATTTTGGTTTTCGACTGATATATTGCTTGATAAGAGTGTTTCCATGTCTCCAAGTATCGTAGGTGTTCATCTGCCTCTTATAAGTACAAGTACAATGGTTTCTAGGAGAGCAGAGACGAGGACACTATTCAGAGCACACTTGGGGATGCAATCGATCAAGTGTCTATGAGCTTGCCTACTCACGAAGACATCAAGCTATTTGTAGACAACGACATCAAGCAGTAGCATCACAACGAGAAACATCATGAACAACAGCTGAAGACAACATACCAAATGAAACGAATGCAAGAGGAGGGTTTTTGACAACACGGATGCGGAACAAGGTTGCAAGCTCAAGCAGGTCGATCGATGATGAAAGAAACTTTGGAGACTCCAACTATGGAGTGATGGCATGACATGAAGATCACACGAAGGAAGAAGATGTCACAAAGAAGGAGTTGCATGTGTTGAAGCAGCAACTCAGGAAGAGCATGAAGCTATACAGGTAGACGAATGAGTTGCAGCAGGTTCAGGAACAGCAGTGGGCGCAACGTGTGCTCACAGATGAAACTGTGCCTAGACAAGTTAAAGATCCATCCTAGCAGCTAACACGAAGCAGACATGGTGAGTAGTGTTTTTGATCGCATGCAAGGGATTCAACAACATGCATGTCGTTGAGCGCACACATGTAATCCAACCCATTCAACACACTCACCAAGGCGAAGACAACAAGCAAGTCCAACTGGGACTGAACATGTACTTCAGCAAGTTGATTCACATGACCACCAGCACATACTTGACGATCAACATGGAAACTATGCTTTAGTGTGTTGCTAGTTCAACCATACCCAAGAAGACCATGTGCATGTTAGTATATGAGTTGGATGAAGGGGTCGAACCAATGCACCGATTGCAACGGAGGCAAGAGTTCGCTTCAACAATATGTTAGCATGAGGTGCATACACACCATCACAGACGACCAAGCTTGGCATCAGCTCATTAGCTTCACCATCACAAGCATGTCAAAGAACTGGTCTCATCACATCGGACTGAGTGTCAGTGATGTCTTGCAAGGCTTGCTCAATCCATGTTGTCTCACATGAGTATATGTGCATTGTAATGTTGAGTCATGTCAAGTGTAAGTCAAGTGTCAATAGTTGGATGTAACAGTCATAGAGTAGATGAAGAGTCATGAGTGTAGTTGAACTATCACAAAGGGGAATGTCAAGGGTCACCCCACCCTTTGCTATAAATATTCCCTCATAACTCATTGTATAGGCTTTTGGTCAGCCAAGCTTCTACTAAGACTATCTTGAAGAAGGCTTGGACAGTATTGTAATGTGCTTTGGCTTATCCACTGCACGGAGCTAGTACATCTCTTTGGAGGAGCAGACAGATGTGGTTGTAACGTTCCACTGTTGGGGCTAGTAGGTTTACATGGATGTATTGTATGATTGTGACTTACACTTCTTTATATAATAACAGCCAACACATGTTCATGCATATGTTGTTATTGTAGTTGGACTGCTCTGGTTTCTTTAATGATATATGTTGTTTAACTTACGTACTTATGTATGAACTGATTCACATGAAATTATATGAATCTTTTTGTTAATGTGTTGCATATGTTGTTAATGTTGTCACCATCGATGTCGACTGCTCTACCAAACATCAGACATACCTTTCACTTGAACCTTTCTATAACAATCGTCGCACTTGTCTCGGACTGATCCGTAAGTGTTGTTCGTGTTATCTTACCTTGTATGATGTGACTTCTGCATTTGAGTGGACTACTCTGTCGGAAGCTATGCATGTCCATTGTGTTGTGTGTTCCTAGCCGAGTTACGACTGATCCCATTCAACCTAGAACTCACCTTCACCTCCTTCCCCTTTTGCAGTGTTGGAACCTCTCATACACCTTCCTTAAATCACTGCATCAGTCACACCCTTGAACTCACAGAGTTCTCTTACTTGCCTCTGTGCAATATCGCGGTCAAGGCATTACCGTACAACCCACTGCTGGGACTCCTGCACCAAATGGTCTGATGTCTAATTGGGACTTCTTACTGGGGAGATCCCCTTGACATGTTTGCGGTTCGAGCACCGTCAACAAATGGTGAAGGTGGAATATACATATCCAAGCATACATATCATTTTCTCAAGTTTTGTGAATCTTAGGAAATCAATTGTGAAGATGTTTCTTGTAAATTATTCACATTCACTCTTGAAGGTAGAGTTAAGCTATGGTGTCATACCCTACCATCCGCTTCCATTCATTAATTCGAACAAATATTCAAGGAGATTCATCAAGCCTTTGATAGATATGATTACTGAGATGTATATAAAATAATTAATCCAATTAGGATGAAATATGATGAATCAATGGAGGACTCTGCTAATATATTTATTCACCTATGTTATGAGTTTCCTGAAGAAGATGTGGATTGGGATTTCTTCTAAGAAAAGTTCCAATACTTGGTTCAAATCTCCTGGAAACCATCTGAATCTAAATCCTTGGTTGATTGTTCCCTCTCAACTTTCATAAATCATGAGACACCTCTAATATCAAAGAAGGAAACTACTTCCACTTTTCTCCCTTTTCCTCCTCCATATTCATTTCCAAAAAAGGTAGTCTCTAGTGTTATCGTTGAAGTTGGAAATCTAAAAATCAAATTGATGATCCATTTATCCCATCTACATTTTATCTTCATGGTGAACATTGTATATGGAAAAACATGGAATGCTCTAATCAATACAAGCAACCTAATGTGAAGGTTGGTCCCTTGATTCCCAAAGATAACATTAATCTTGAATCAAACATCATTAAAAGTGTTATTTATTCAAGGGACACCTGTCATCCTCTATCATGTAAATCTCATGACCCTTTGTACCTTGATCTGCTTGATCAATCTGATCCATGTAGGAATTTACAGGGTAAGTTCCTTAGACAGAACATCAAAGGACACCGCTCGCAAACAGATCACATATCAATACACCAGTATTGTTGACATGGTTAAAACCCTCAAAGAGGGAAACAGTCCATGGCCTGAGCCAATGCGACCACTTCAGGCAATTTATTAATAAAAGAATGAAAATTTACATAAGCTTCTCCCATGAACGGTTACCCCACAAATGACCCTCCATGCTCTTTAAATAGAGATCATGGACCAATCGGGTGTTAAGCCATAGATCAAGTGTTGGTAATACCGAGGAGAGAATGAACCATCGGATCAATACATATCATGATCGTCGGATTGTAAGTTACAAAAGTGCATGGTAAAGAAACACACTTTACCTAACTCTACACTAGACCAAGTTATACTTAACTATTTCCTATGTATCGGAATATCCTAACATCCCCCCTTAAGAACAACTTGGGATAGGATTGAAGGATGTACAAATATGAGACAATAGGAGAAGGAAGGAGGCATTAGAGCCTATCCCCCATTAGTGACAACTTCCTAAACTCCAACCATAAATCGAATTTTAGTAAACTTCGCCTCTGTTAGAGCCTTTGTAAAGATGTCTGCAACTTGATCATCTGTTGAACAATATTGCATTTCAAGAACATGGTCATGAATGAGCTTTCTGATGAAGTGCATGTGCATTTCAATGTGTTTGTTGCGTTGATGTTGGACTGGATCTTTGCATAGTTGAGTGACACTTTGATTATCACACCAAAGTGTATTCGAATGCTGCTGTTGAAAGACAAACTATGACAGGATCTGATGAAGCCACAAGGCTTCCTTACTAGCTTCTACAGCACCACGATACTCTGCTTCTGCTGAAGAAAGAGAAATGGCACTTTGTTTCTTGCAATCCCATGCAATAGGTCCTAAACCAAGAGTGAACACATAAACTGTAGTAGACTTCCGATCATCAGGGTCACTAGCCCAATTAGAATCAGTGAAACCAACCAATAGAGGAGATGCTTCTGCACTGTAATGAATCCCAAACTGAACTGTACCTCGAACATAATGAAGTATTCTTTTAGCTGCTTTCCAATGACTTTCATGTGGGTTTTGCATAAAACGAGCAATAAGGCCAACAACAAAGGAAAGGTCAGGACGAGGATGGGTTAGATACAAAAGTTTTCCTACAAGTTGACAGTATAAGGTAGCATCAACTTTAGGGGAAGTACAAGTGACTGAAATTTTTGCTCCAGACTGAAAGGGAGAAGGGGTTGGCTTACAGTCTTCGATGTGAAAATGGTGTAGAAGATCGCAGGCATACTTGGACTGGGAAAGGGAAATACCTTCCTTGGATTGCAAGACTTGAAGACCAAGAAAATAATGCAAGTGTCCTAAGTCTGTCATTTCAAACTTCTTTTTAAGGCTAGACTTCACATGGTTTATATGGTTGGGATCACTACTAGTAAGGATAAGATCATCAACATAAAGAACAAGAATGATAAGAGACTTGCCCACTTTCTTGGTGTAGACAGTATTGTTATAATGACATCTAGAAAATCCAGTTTCTAGAAGAAAGCTATCCATTTTAGCATACCAAGCCTGAGGGGCTTGCTTCAGACCATAAAGGGATTTCTTAAGCCGACATACAAGGCTAGAGTCTGTTTGTATAAATCTAGTAGGTTGTTCCATATAGATTTCTTCATGCAAGTCCCCATGCAAGAAGGCAGATTTAACATCCATCTGATGGACTTCCCATTTGAAAGAGGTAGCAAGGGAAAGAACAAGGCGGATAGAGTTCATTTTGGCATCAGGGGAGAAGGTTTCAGTACAATCAATGCCTTTGACTTGTGAAAAACCCTTAGCAACAAGACGAGATTTATGTTTATCATCTTTTCCATCTGGTCCATACTGGGTTCTATAAACCCATTTGCATCTATCAAGTTTTCATCCCTTTGGTAGAGGAACAAGATCCCATGTATCATTTTCCAATAATGAACGATATTCTTCATTCATAGCTGCGTCCCAATCTGGATGGCCTGAAGCTTCTGCAAAGGTGTCAGGATCATAATTCACTGAAGCTTGAGCCAGTAAAGAAGAGGCTCTATCGAACTGAGAACGTGTACGTCGCTGATCTGTAGGAACACTAGCAAGAGCACCTGCTGCATCCTGAGTAGCACGAACCCATTTTGGAAGCGGAGGAGCTGAAGGAGGATCCTGAGAAGTTGGGGGAAGATTGTCATCCTCGCTATCATCATCTGAAGAAGAAATATTTTCAGAAGTAGAAGGGATAGAGAGAGGTGGCACATCCATCGAACTAGGCTCGTGGGCTGATATATTTTCAGCAAACTTTACATCTCTTCTAATGATAACATTTTTTGACTTAGGTGGAATAAGTCTATATCCTTTGACATCTTCAGAATATCCAACAAAAATACATTTTTTCACTCTTAGGTTCAAAAGCCTTATGTTTCTCATCTGGAATATGGGCCCATGCTTCACTTCCAAAAACACGAAAGTGACTTACATCTGGTTTAATTGAGCTCCATGCTTCTTTTGGAGTGATATTCTTTAAAACCTTAGTAGGAGTGTGACTTACTATGTAATTTGCACAGTTAATTGCTTTTGCCCAAAAATTAAGACTAAGTCCTTTAGATTGAAGCATACAATTAGCCATTTCATTTAAGGTGTGATTCTTCCTTTCAGCTACACCATTTTGTTGTGGAGTGTATGGAACAATATGTTGCATTTGAATTCCATTTTCAGTGCAAAAGTTGATGAATATGTTGTTAACATATTCTCCACCATTATCAGATCTTAGCTTAAGAATTTGATGTCCAGATTGTTTTTCAAGAAAGGCCTTAAAGGCCAAGAACATGTTAAATACTTCACTCTTGAGTTTTAAGAAGTATACCCAAGTGCGTCTGGAGAAATCATCAATGAAAGTTAAGAAATACTTGTAGCAAGAGAATGAAACAACTGGAAGTGGACCACATAAATCACTATGCATAAGCTGTAAAGGGGCTGAGGTGTGCCAAGAGGCACATTTTTCAAAACTATCCTGATGATGTTTTCCGAGTACACATTCGGAACAAACACCATCTCTACAAGATACCATTGGAATACCTGTCACCATATTTTCTTTACATAGATTCTGAAGGGAGTGATAATTTAAGTGACCAAATCACTCATGCCAAAGTTTGCTCACTTCATCATTATGAGCAAAAAATAACGAGGGAAGATTTGATGACCCAAAGTTGTTAAACTTATACAACCTTGTAGAATCATCAGTAATGCTAGTAGCTAAAATATGTCTAGGATCTCTTAGGTCCTTAATTACAACACTGTGAGGTGAAAATTCAACGAGTTTTCCTTCACCTGAATGAGTTATCTGATATACAGATAGAAGGTTGCAGGATAAGGTTGGAACACATAATACATCATTAAATTGACCATTGTCTATATGAACAGTTCCAGTCCCTACAACATTAAGACATCTATCATCACCAACATATATATTTTTGGTGTTACAATCATTTAAAGAAGAAAACATTGCTTTGTTTTTGGCCATGTGATAAGAAGCTCTAGAATCAATGAGCTACTCATGAGAATGAGAAGAAGAATATACATTTAGTGCATATCCATACCAAGATGCTTGACAACCACATGTAGAAAGTGTTATTCCTGAAGATGAAGTTGAAGTTGAAGAGTGCTTCAAATGGATGTTATGCTTCTTCATTGCTGCTTCCAAGGCTTCCATCTTCTTAAAGCATTTGGATTCTAAGTGGCCATCTTGATTACAAAAGTGGCAATGTCTATCAGTCTTCTTCCCTTTGTTTTTATTTGCCTTATCATTTTGTTGAAATGATTTTTCATTTTGAGACTGAAATTGCTTAGGACCCTTGTTTGGTTTAGGACCATTCTTTTTAGGATATGGCTTCTTAGGATTCTTTGAATTTGGTTGCTGCTGGGCGGCTAAGGCTTTCTTAGAAGAGTTTCCAAGATTAAGAAGACCAAGATGTAAGAGTTTTTCTTGTTCTCTTATTAAAGAATCACAAAAGGCATCAAAGGAAGGGGACTTGTAGTCTTGTCCTTGAGAAATGAAGGCTTCTCTTGTAGAATGGAAGGTGGAAACAAACACAGAGTAGGCTGGTCCCAACTTAGTAAGAATGGAATAGATAAGGCTACCATCTTCTTTCTTAACCTTAACACATTCCAAGAGAAGTCTAAGGGTCTTGAACTTGGACAAAAAATCTTCAATGGAAGAAAAATTATTGGAGTCCAACGTAAGCAACTCATTTTCAAGTTGATGGGATCTAATTTCATTTTTAATTCCAAAAAATTTAGTGAGTTGTTTCATTGCTTCATTAGGGGTGTCAGGTTCTGTGATATGGAATCTAAGGTCTGGAGAAATAGACATCCCTATCAACCCACGTTCTTGATCTTGCCTATTTTCCCATTTGGCTGCCTTATCTTCATCTTTAGGTTTGGTTTCTTGGCTTGAGGCTATTCTGTAAAGACCTTTACTTCTAAGTAAATCCATAATGTAGGACCACCATTGGAAGTAGTTGGTGCTGTCAAGAATAACTTGGCATGGACTTTCCATTTTAACAGAAACTAAAGTTGTAGATGTTGAAACTAAGTGTTCCAATGGAAAGATCTCGAAAAATTAGGCTGATTAAAAAAAAGGGCTCTGAAAACAGCTTCCGGATGAAGAAGTTATGGCTTTTTCAAGAAAATTTGATGAAGATGCCGATGAAGTGCGTGAATGTGCGGAAATGAATGATAATGTTATATTTAAAAAAAAAAATCTGCCCCCTTTCCAAACTTAATCTAATTAGCTCACTTTAAAAAAATATGTGACTCACTTTTATAAATAAGTGAAATTCACTTTTACAATGGTACTTTATGAGCTACTCACTAAATTGTAACTTAAATAAAAGATAAAGAGACTTTAGAATTATAAGTGACTCACTTTTTCTAATGGGTGAGAACACTTTTACATAAAGTAACTTTAAAACATAAGTTACATGTGCTTTTTGAAAAAGTAACTCAACAAAAAGAAAGACTTGAACTCAAGACCTCTATTCTCATAAAGTAGCTTTGGACCAAGTGAGCTAGATTAAAAGGTTAGTAATTTTTGGAAAATAAGAAGGTTTTTTTTTTTTTTTAGTCACTGAAGCTTTGGGGTGCGTGCTTACTTGAGAAAGCTCTTTTTTTGCCTGCAAAACAAAAAACACAAAACCCAACATGGACATACAAAAAAAACAAACCTTACGGCTTGAAGTTAGCTTTAACTGAAAACTAAATATTTTCCTCAATGTTTCTGATTTTCTGAGATCACACTAAGGCGCGACGGAAAAGAGCATTCGCATGAGAAAAATCCTTCCTTTTTGTTTCTGATTTGCCCAGATCACATAGAGTCGCAGCGCAAAGAGCATACGCATAAATGAAAGGTATAGGTCCAGTAATAAAAAAATAGAGACCTAAATAAACTGAAATAAACAGAGAGAAAATAACTAAAAACTAAAAATAAACACTGTATACCTCCAAATCTTAAAAATGACGTAGTTAGGGCTACCGGGAACCTTTTCGCGTCAAACGAAAGGGGTTCCTTACTGGAACAGATGCTTCTAACACAATAGAGAAGTCCTCTCGGCCTGAAAGTAGTCAGAAACAGTAGATCTAGGAAACAATAGTCAGATGCAGTTCTACCGGCTTTAGATTTGGATCACCAATGGATGCAGCCCTCAAATATCTCTGATACCATGTAGGAATTTACAGGGTAAGTTCCTCAGACAGAACACGAAAATACACCACTCACAAACAGATCACAGATCAATACACCAGTATTGTTGACGTGGTTAAAACCCTCAAAGAGGGAAACAGTCCACGGCCTGAGCCAACGCGACCACTTCAGGCAATTTATTAATAAAAGAATGAAAATTTACATAAGCTTCTCTCATGAATGGTTACCCCACAAATGACCCTCCATGCTCTTTAAATAGAGATCATGGACCAATCGGGTGTTAAGCCACGGATCAAGTGTCGGTAATACCGCGGAGAGAATGAACCGTCAGATCACTACATATCATGACCGTCGGATTGTAAGTTACAAAAGTGCATAGTAAAGAAACACACTTTACCTAACTCTACACTAGACCAAGTTATACTTAACTATTTCCAATGGTGGTCCTACATTGTGGATTTACTTAGAAGTAAAGGTCTTTACAGAATAGCCTCAGGCCAAGAAACCAAACCTAAAGATGAAGATAAGGTGGCCAAATGAGAAAATAGGCAAGATCAAGCACGTGGGTTGATAGGGATGTCTATTTCTCCAGACCTTAGATTCCATATCGCAGAAATTGACACCCCTAATGAAGCAATGAGAGAAAATAACTAAAAACTGCAAATAAACACTATATCCCTCCAGATCTTAAAAATGATGTAGCTAGGGCTACCAGGAACCTTTTCGCGTCAAACGAAAGGGGTGCCTTACTGGAACAGATTCTCCTAACACAATAGAGCAGTCCTCTTGGCCCGAAAGCAGTCAGAAATAGTAGATCTAGGAAATGACAGTCGGATGCAGTTCTATCGGCTTCAGATTTGGATCACCAATGGATGCGGCCCTCAAATAGCTCTGATACCATATAGGAATTTACAGGGTAAGTTCCTCAGACAAAACACCAAAGGACACCACTCACAAACAGATCACAGATCAATACACCAGTATTGTTGACATGGTTAAAACCCTCAAAGAGGGAAACAATCCACGGCCTAAGCCAACATGGCCACTTCAGACAATTTATTAATAAAAGAATAAAAATTTACATAAGATTCTCTCATGAATGGTTACCCCACAAATGACCCTCCATGCTCTTTAAATAGAGATCATGGACCAATCGGGTGCTAAGCCACGGATCAAGTGTCGGTAATACCGAGGAGAGAATGAACTGTCGGATCACTACATATCATGACTGTCGGATTGTAAGTTGCAAAAGTGCATAGTAAAGAAACACACTTTACCTAACTCTACACTAGACCAAGTTATACTTAACTATTTCCTATGTGTCAGAATATCCTAACACTCCACTAGCTAGTTCTTTAGATACTTTTAATTTTCAATTTGCTAATACAAATAGTGATCATGTGTATAGTGGTCACATTCGAAAGATAGAGGACCAAGAGTGTGAAGATGATATTAATCTCCCTTCTTTCAAAATCATCCATGTCTAGACAATGTTCCTTAATTCTTGGTTGATTTAGAATCTTTTGATCTCGACAATTAGTCAAATTAAATCAATATGATTTATCAAACAAAATTCTTGGGAAACCATCATTCTCATTCTCATGATCTCGCTAATGTACGTGGTGATGGATGTTTAAGTACACCGACTGCTTTATTGATTTCCCAAGAAGGCTTTGACTTGAAAGGTTTAAATCCAAAATTTGATCTGGTCAAAGGGGATTCCCTTATCGACACTTCTTCTTCAGTTCACCATGCCTCATATCCTACAAGTTCTTGTAATGAATTAACTTGTGATGATATTATGCCATGCTCTTTTAATTCACAATTGGATGTGTTGAATTTTGAATTAACACAAGACAGTGGGAACACCCATGATGAAGAAGAACGTAATCAAATCATGAAGCATTCATCCCATGCTTTGAAAATTCCGTTCCTGCATAAGGATAATTCTTTAGTTCAGGTTTCTCATGAAATTCCTCCAATCTATACATCCTCAGATATGCAATCAGAAGAAACTTACAGCTTGAGTAATATATTTCTTGAGACTGAGAAATCTTATCAAACCAATAATGTAGATGGTTGACATCCGAATAATGGTGATTTTTTTATATTTGACATTTCCTATCCATGTGAAATTCATGATCTAACCCAACTCTCTCAATGTGATTACTCAATCTTTAAAAGTTTTGAGACTTATCAGGGAGTCAACGCACTTCTACTCTCATTAATGGTTATCTTAGGTTCTCGCCATCCTGATGAGTTCCCTGAACTCTATCAAATATGGATATTCTCACATAATTATTTTATTAGCATTGTTTCATTGGATATGAACTCCTTAAAATATTTTCTTCATTTCCAAGTTAGTTTTCATAACGTTCAAGATCTAGTTTCTTATCAGATAAATAATTTTGCATTGGTTGAAGCATTGTCATGCAAATCTCTTGTATCAAATCCAGGATTGGAATATATACCTTTCATGGATTCATAGAGCTATGAAGATGATCATTTCAATTATCATGACGAATATTCTCATCAGACGAAAGATTCACATTTGTAAAACACATAGGGAAATGATCAACTCCTGGTCTTTCTTGGAAATATTATGATGCTAATCCTTTTCATTCTGGCACAAGATATCCTTTTGAGTGTCAGTGAATGCTTGAGTTATTTGGTGAATGAAATTATTCATCTTGATAGATTAATTTCTCCAGTTCATACAAGGGTTGGATCTGATTCAACACATGTTGACCCATTGTGTCCTAATTGGTTTCTTGTATTTTTTATACTAGCATCCATATTGAATTCTTCAGATTGGATACAAAGTAGTGCTTTTTTGTATTTAACCTATGAGGAGAATGATTCTATTATTCAAATAATTTGTGAAGATACTCAAATTGATCCATATTTATGTTCTAATAATAGAGAATATGATGTCTTAATCGACCGATCTTATCATATTATTGTCCTTAACACTTGTCTTTCAATTCATTAATTTCCTATGAGTGTATCTGATGATAATTAATTTTCATTTGTTGCTTCCTTCAAGGCCATAAATTCCTATGATTAATCATTTCATTTATTTGATACTTGTCAAATAGTTAAAGCACTTCAATTGTTCCTAATGGTTATGTCAGGCCTGCAAGATCTTAATAGGCCTTCTGAACATGATCAGATTTAATTTCCCTTACAATATATTCCCCTTTATTCCATGCCATTAATTGAAAAATTATTTTTTCAAGGTTTTCAAGATGATTTCTTTGAATTTCGGGATTAAATCTATGATTGGTTGGAAACATCTTACTTAGTAAACTCTGTCACTAGTAATAAGTTTTGATATTTCTTGATGTTTTCTAAGAATGAGAACATAAACAAAGGTACATTCACAATAGGCTTTCAAGGTTTGTATCATTATTGTTGTAAGTCAAAAGGTATGATTGAAAGCTTGTTACTTATGGCCCAAAGGAAATACCTTAAATTTCTTGTGCAAGGTATTCGAGGTTTTATTTTTACTTTTGCACATTAATTTCTATTGCTTTTAATTTCTTCTATCTTTCTATTTGCAAGTCGGAAGCAACTTTCGTGGCTACATTGGAAATTTCACTACACTTAACCCTGACCTTCTAGTTAGTTAGATTAGGAGTAGGTTTGGTTGCATATTAGTTTTCTTTCGCATTGCATTCACTTTCCAATTTTCTCTACATCTTGTTTGTGCATTTGCTTTTTTTTGTTCTTCCCATCTTGCATGTTGATTTTCTTCCAAGTCTTACATTTTCTTTATCCTATTGCTTTTGTTTTTCTTGTCCTATCATGTATTTTCTTTTGTGTTTTGTTCAATAATACCATGCATGATATTTTCTCTTGTTTGGCTCAAAATACAATGGGGTAAAGTTTTGAAAAGGCAATTGCGATGAAGAGTAACTCTTGGATAATATGGCTTCTGTTGGCTTAAGGGGGCCTGAACCAGGTTCAGAGTTGTTCATGCCAACCAAAAAAACCCTACCTGCTTGGCCCTTTCAGCAACAACCCGCGTAGTGCAGGCTACAGGCTCACCCAAAGCAGTGTTGGGGGATACTATAACTAGGTTTTTGCATCCAGGGACATGTGATAAGTGGTCATTAAGTCTTCACAGCTCAGATCTACCTTCACGCAGGCCAATATCCTTTTATGGCTTACTATTGTAACTCTAGGGAAACAGCTTCTAGACCTTCGCGAAGGTCTGCGATCAAACTTTATAGACCCTAAAGCAGTAGTCTATCCACTTCCATGTACTATTTCTTAACCCTAGCTCTACCTTTGTGCAGGTCTATCCAATTCGTCAGCAAACATAACAGACTTAACCCTTAACTTCGTGAACATAGATAATTACTTAAAACATGCATAAATAGGAAAGATTCAGTAGATTCACGCAACATTCATACATTATTCCATGAAAATATATTATTGAGTGACAGAATATAACATAAGAAGAATTAACAATAATACTCAGATGCATGATATTTCTTCAAAATCATTCTTTATTCAATTCCAACATTCAAATTACAAACTTCTCCACCCTGTGCAGTCAGTTGTAGGGGTCCTTGCACTCAGTTACGAAGTGCACTCAGCTGCAGGAGCCTTCCCCTTCTCGTATAAGTACAAGAAGAAGAGCCTTCCGGCCTTATCACTTGCCCAAAACAACAAAACACATTCAAAGTTCACAGTTCTTCATTCCAAGTTCACAATTCTTCATTATAAGTTATCCCTAAGACTCGCTATGATCATTTATTTATAGCTTTCTTCAATACAATACCATGGTTTATTTATAGCTTTCTTCAATACAATACCATGGTCCACAGACCATGGGAGAATCTTGAAACCGACCTAAAACAAGGGGCTAAACCCCCTTCGACTCTTATCTAGCTGTGTGCTCCGCATCCATATTTCACGGAGATTTTACATTATTTACAAAAACTTTTACAAAATTGGGTTAAATTAACCCCAAAAATGACCCTAGGGACCCTAACCCAACAACTTCCTCTTCTTTGTTAGGGCTTACATATATTTTAAATTCAATGATGTTCGGATGGAAAACATGATTCATTCAAATAGAAATCTATAAGAAGAACCACAATTCCCGTATCTATTTTAGGATTTTCATTCCTTGATTCGTATGATATTTTAAGGGTGTTTTTCTTTCCAATCCAATCAAGTAGAGAAGGGAAAGGATAAAACTAAGAGCGAGAATATTAATTTCAGAGGTATATAACAATATCTGAAGGAATGACCTCTCTTGTTCTCAATAAGTCTAGATCCCTCTTCCACCCTAGAAATATGAATGTCGATAAAATGCCAACGAGCATGATGAAAACAAAATAAAGGGTGAAAGAAGAGAAAGGCTTCCTTCATAGGGAGGTGAAAAAATTAACTTTGTCGGGTTGTTGAATAGGCTCACTGGCAGTGAAGCAATTCTTGTGTTCCAATAGTGACTCTGTCGAGGTACTAAACAGGCCTGTTGGAAACGGAGCAACACCAGAGATGGAACTAAAACTTTGATCATCTTAAACTCATGAATATATAATATCCTTTTACCCGATAAAAACAAATTGAGATCTAGTAACCTTTGTAAATGTGTTTAACCAAGAAAGGGGATAGGAGAGACTATACCGATAACCAAGATAAATGGGGAAGCTGAGGTAATCCACATGGTGAATCAATACTTCCTCAAATACTAGACTCTATGTGATCTAGGTGGATATTGGTGGCCACCCACCTATTCGACTTGGACACCCAACATTATTTCTTTCATTTTCCCTTAATTGTAGCATAGTTTATTATTTTTTCTAGTTTTTCGGGTCCTAAACTTCGAGAACCGTTTTGAGGCCCTAAACAAAATTTTTATGGAAGTCAAACAAACGCATAGCTTATGGTATGGGTTTTCCTACAATATGGGTTTGCAATCAAAATGTGTAGTCCTCGGATAGACCTTTGTAATGAGGTATCATACGCATCAAACATATATTGTATGGAAAAGTTACGACCCCAGGAAGTTAGTGTATCTACTAACCCCAATGGGGCCCACAAACTTTTGGAACTTCATCTCCTAGGGTTAGGTTGTTGAATGTTTAGGGTTTTCCCTTGTTTCTAAATAATATAAATGCTTTCAAGCCTCATTGTAACATAGTTCATAGGCATGTGGTCATCACATCTCTTCTCATAGATAAGGTACCATCACATGAGCTAATTTATTTCGATTATGCATGTAAACAGTTCTGAGTATTTTATTATTAATGAATTGAAGATCAATTTTCACTATAGATTTGTGTTTCTATTTGAATATATATTTCATTTCATTTTTGCATAAATTTGGATCATCAGAATCAAAGTGGTTTTCTCTTTCTCTATTTTTTTGTGCATGTCCCCAAAGAGATTGGGATATAAGGAGTTAGGACTTGAATTGGTTCAACATTTACAAGACTAGTCTCACCAACCCTGATGGCTTCCCATGGTGGAAGAAAATAACTATGAGGGAGCAGTAGATCCTTTAAAAATATTTCTCGAAGAATCCCTCGAGCAACAAAGGAACGATATGATGGATAACATTTTATATATCCTTCAACGGGTATTAGCAGGCAAATCATCTTCATCCGACAACCACCTTGGGGGAGCACCCCTTCAAGGTGCAATTTAACTTTGGCATTCCTATATTTGAAGGCCAAATAGATGCAGATGCCATAGATAAATGGTTGAATCTACTCGAAGGATATTTTCCAGTGCATAATTTTTCCAACAGGGAAAAGATTGTTTTTGCACTCCTCAAGGTTTCCCCCCACGTCAAGGATTGGTGGGAAACCTACTATGAGCAGAGGACAAGAAGGACCCCTCACTATTCCCTCAGTCACACCCACTTGGAATTCCTTCCGAGTTATCGTCAAGGAACATTATTACCTTGTCAGAAGCTATGAAGATAAGTACATAAAATGGACCACATTGCAACAAGGAAGGGACCAAGACGTGTCGAGTTCACAAATATTTTTCATACCATTCACATGCAAAAATTTAAACAGAAGAAGTGAGATTTTGGATTTGCACCTATGAAATAAGGAAAAGGCACCTCTAAACCATAGAACAAAGGATAGATCCAAGTAAGGGTGACCTAATACAAAACATCGAGAAGTTGGATTTATTTCATTGTGTCACCAAGTTTTTTCGCTGCAAGAAACACCCTCCAAAATTTTTCCTACAATTGAATTTTGGAGCCTACTTATGATCTCACGATTTGTCACCTCAAGTTGTTCATGGTTAATTTATGGTTGCTTGCTATTTTCTGTGATTCTAATTGTCAAACTCACTTTATTACACATGCTTAGCCTTTTGATGTATTCTCAAGCACACCCTCTTCTTGCAAGCTCAGTGGTCAATGTTTATCCTTGAGAGTAGTCACTACATAATCTCTAAGAGTAGTGTCTGCACAGTCCCTAGATACAGTGACTGCATAGTGCCCAATGACAGTTATAGTGTAACTCTTGATGATAGCCACTGTGCAACCCTAGTTGATAGTGACTGCGTAGTTTGTATAGATAGTGACTACGCAATTCTTGTTGACAATTAGTGTTGTCACTCACTGTTAAATGTGTTTTCAACTGTGAAAAGGGTGAGAAAGAGTAGTGAATTTTGAATCCATCTCTCAAGACACAAAATCTCTCTAAGCTAATTTGGACCCTCCCCATTGCATAACTCTCATGATAAGCTTTCCAATGGTATATGGAAGTCCAAAAATGGATCTCTGGATCAAAAGTTAGAGTAGATTGAAGATACCCTTTGAAATCTAGAAAACAAAGAGGAAAAGACCAAGGGAAGGCTAATCGCAATCATAGTTTCCTAAGAGTAATAGCGGAGGAAAGGACAGAGCAACTTTCGATCAGGGATCATCGATATCGATGATCGCAAACGTCAGAGGTCCCAACAATCAAGTCATATCAGTAGGGTAAAACAACGATCACCGATATCGCACTCTGGGAGCACATCGTAAATTGCAATCAACAATCGTCGATGTTAAGGTTCAGGCTTATCAGCAATCGGCGGGTCCAGGGAATCGCACATTAGTGAATTGGAGCAACGATGGAGTTACAACTCCAAAACATTGTGATATCACGATGTTGCGATATGATAGTGTAAAGCACCAGGAGGGCCGAAAAACGTTTAACAAAGAAAATCAGTGAAAAACCAAGGGCAAGCGGACCCTTTTCTCTCTCCTCAGGGGGCCACGTGGTAGAGCACCATTGCATCCGATAATGACACGTGGCATGAACATTGAGAATTTTTAGGGGACCTATGGTGGCATATCCGAGTGACACGTGTCACCAATCAGGAAGTGCGACATGGAACTAATGATGTCACCAAAGGAGATTCCCGCAGATCAGTGATCAGCGAATTTAAAGGGTCGCAACTCCAATTAAAAGTATTTGAACACATATTTCAATAAATTTGGAATTTTTTTATTATAATGACATCACTATAATTGAGTTTTTTGGTTATTTTGAAATTCTAGATTCATCATTTAATTCCAAATTTAATGAAATATGTGTTTGAATCGGCTTGCGATTGCGATATGCGGGAACTCTCTCGGACGTGATATTTTATACAATAGATTTAAAGGGTTGTCAGGTCCGTCCCTTTTCAAAGGCCGCATATTAATTGAACACCCCCCATCTTCGAACAGCCCAGATTGACGGCTCCTATGCCTTTTCGGCCCCCCTTGCCATGTTTCAATTTATTGGCAGGGGGGGTCTGAAAAAGCGGTTTCCCTATTGGACCCCGCTGCTACGTTTCCCTCTCATATTGTTTTGTAGCCCCCCTCACTTACCTCTTACCATTCATGCCCCCCTCCAAAAATAACTCATCCTCACACTCTCTCCCACCAACAGTCAGGCGCCCTTTTCCACCTATCGCTTGGCTCCACATCAACTGACTGTTACATCCTCCTAGTTACATCACCTTCAATTTTGTTCCACCTCCACTCCCCTACTTCCATGACTGGGTTGTGTAGATATTTAAAGGCGAGGTGGGTCGGTAGTTGTGGCATTTAATAAAGGAGATAGAGCATTAAAACTCGGCATGGGCAGACCCAGACAGGCCCATTATGACATGAAATCCGGGTCGACGCTAACAGAAGTAAACAAGGACTGGGGGGATTAGGAATATTTAATGGCTTTGCATGGAGCTCCACTCAGATATGAAATGAAGCATTGATCGGACTAACTTTGTTTATGCTCAGTGACACACAAACACAATTGATTGCTATCAACTACAGAGAGTGGGGAATTTGGGCAATTAAGATGAAAGTGACAGGAATTGACCGAGTAGCAAGAAAAGAACATCATGGCAGAGACATGGCTTGATCAGAGGCCTTCACAGGAACAATAGAGGGACACTTCCTCCATCATCATTCAAATTCCCTTATTTCTATTTTCTGTAATTTCTGTTTATTCTATTGTTTTTATGTATTTCCAAAAAATTAATCAAATCCTTAGAAATCATTTTGGGATAGCAGAGCAATCACAGGCCTAGGTAGCTTTTCAATCTAACAACTGGCCTTGAGCTAAGATATTTTGTAAATGTGGATTCAAATCCCCCCTTCTCTGTATAAATAAGTGGGAGAAATACTTAATAGAGGTTCCAGAATTTTGCACCCGCAGGGTCTGAATTCTGTGATTCCATTTTTGGTTCTACTTGCTTGTTCATGGGGGACTTGAGTGATATCTAACTGAAAGTAATGGACTGGTATGTTGGACTCATATCATATTAATGAAAATCTTTGGTGATTCCAATCAAATCAATGTGCAATATGTTTCCCCCTTTGTAAATCTCATTTCATATAAGTTTTTCTTCCTACTAAAATTGTGCAATGAAGTTGTCAGTCTCATGCTTTCATGGTCGTATATTTTGCTGCTAAATAGAGAACAATATCTATGTATATTACCAATTTAATTTTTTTATTCAATAGCCTATAGTACCTGTAGTAATTATAGATCAACTTGTGCCATTACATTAACCTGCAGTACCTGTATGAGCACATATTTACTCACACAGTTTGGTGATAGAGGTACCCATGATGTATATGCATGAAACCTTAATTTGTGCTCCAATATTTTTGATCCTTCATCTCCTCCCTATTTCATATTTCTATCAGAAAATCGTCGCTTAGGATTTTGTGTTGTTTACATCCCTATGGATCGAATTCCATCCTTCTACTGAAACATTACTGCTTAGGATTTTTTCCTGTTTACAACCCTATGCATCGAATTCCCTCCTTCCTTTCCTCCTCTTCACTTTACTACAACTTCAATATAAAGCTGCCTGTTGTTGTGTGTCGACCACTAGAACTAGACATTTCTCTTTGAGGTTGGCCCGATTTACCCCCTGAGCATTTGGATCCATGTATTGGCTTGAGTTTACCTGGATGACAGACTATTGAACCAAGCCCCCTTTATTCTCTTTTAATTACGTGACAATTGGAGTGCTGCAAAAACCCCTCATAGATAATATTCCATGCACTCCTCTATTTAATATGTCCTAGGCACTGGTCTACAATCAACCCAGAGGTTGTGTCTAGGAAGCTTTCTATATCTCCTCAAGCATTGCTGCTACAGGTTCCAGTTATAGTGACAACATCTTCCTGACGCCATTGTCGGGGAACAGATTAGAATATTTTCCCCTGGGTACGACAAACTTTTACATTTCCTTTGTTAGGTGAGCAAGGGAAGTATGGGTTGAAGATATCTCACCTTAGCGACTCAACTGTTTCAATTTTTTGGTAGACATCCTGGCGACTCCACTGCTCATTTCTCTATTTGATTGCTCTGGCTTTCAAGTGGCCTCATACTCACTCTGATGCTAGAACCGCCGAAAAATTTCCTTTCCTTGAACTCGAAATCACTCATTTGTGGAGGTTTTCAAAATGGCCATTCCTGAATTCTTGGCCAGCCGATTTGCCCCATTGGATTTTTCTTCTATTGCTAGTTATCCCAATCATGTCCCTTCTTATCATGAATGGAGTACCTATTTTCCTAGATTCAGTGGAAACGCAGATAGAAGGTCAGACCAACACCTTAAGGATTTTCATGAATGCATGGAGCAACAGGGTATTATTTTTGAAGATGCGCAAATGAAATTGATTATGTACTCATTAGAAGAAGATTTTAGAGTTTAATATATAACAATACCCCATGGCAGCATATCCTCCCTAAAATGTTTTCATAAAGAATTCCATCTTTATTGCGAAGGACTATATCCATTGAATGCTCTATTTGAAGATTGTTGCACACATTTTAATGATGAAGACATTCCCAAGGTCAATGACCCTACTGAAGATGTTTGTGGAGCTCCACTCTAAGAAAACATCTACTCGCATCAAGAAGCATCACCCAATGAGAAAGAAAGAGAAGAAGGAAACATCATCGAGCTGCAAATAAACTCTCAGAGATCTTATTCAGTCGAGTCTAATGCTTTTCCTTCTTATGATGTATATGACTCTGAGGGAGAGTCAAGTGATGCAGAGCCACCACAATCCCAGTTATGGGAAGCTGCATAAGAAGAGGAGGCCTACCAGGAGTTTAGAAAAGAGGCTCCAGTTTACAATGCACACCCTTCACCTGGAGAAAAAGATCATGAACCTCCTCCGATTTATGTTTCATATTATTCAGAGGAGGATGAGATGGTCACGAAAGTTCAGAAGGAATTGTTTACCAGCAAGTGGGGAGAAAGCTCCCAACAACAAGTTTTCCAAGAAGAGCCCAAAGTTGAAGGACGATGCAGAGTCTGTTACTGCCTATTGCAAAAGATTCCTTCCAGGAATTCTTAGTAGATTCTCCAATCTACGACTCTTACATTTTAGACAATGAAGAATCTATTGCAATTTTCCAAGAGGGTTGGCTCGTTGAAAAATGGGTAGTAAAAATCTAAAGTTGAGGAGTTTAACAGTATTTGTGGCTGCCCTGACCAAGAATATATTGGTCGGCAGACTGTTTATGAAAATGAGGTAGCGACAAAATTTCCTTGTCAGCTATATGACCCTATAGCTGACCACATGACGAATTTCCTAAGCCAACAACAGAGGTTGTTTCAAGAACATGTATCAGGTTCTTTATTTCAAGACTTTCCATGGTGCATGCTTGTTTTATTTTTTATTTTTTAGCAGCATGGGGGCACTAGGTCCAACATCCAAATGTTGGTCTGGCTCCATTGGAGGGTTGAAATCACTTAGGTGAATTGAGCCTTGTGCATAAGTAGGAATGTATATAAATAACCTCACTGGATGAGCGTTTACTTTTTGGTTGATAGAATTTATTTTTATGCATTTTAGTTTGATTAGGAAAGTAAATCTAGAAAATAAAGTCCCATGGAGATTTTCTAGTTGTATTGATTCATTATATTTCTGACTCCATGCCCAATGGTGAAGGATACTGATCTATAGGTTCTCATCACCTTGCCAGCAAGGTGTTGTCCCCAGTTGGAGCCAATGTTGTCACTCATTGCTAAATGTGTTTTTAACTATGAAAAGGGTGAGAAATAGAATTGAACTTTGAAGCCATCTCCCAAGCCACAAAATCTCTCTAAGATAAGTCGAACCCTCTCCATTACATAGCGCTCGTGATAAGATTTCCAATGGTATATGGAAGTCCAAAAATGGATCTCTGGATCAGAAGTTAGAGCATATTGAATATACCCTTTGAAAGCTAGAAAACAAAGAGGAAAAGACCAAGGGAAGGCTAATCACAATCGCAATTTCCTAAGAGCAGCAGTGGGGGAAAGGATAGAGCAACTTGCGATCAACAATCACCGATATCGGCGAATGCAAACATCGAAGGTCCCATCAATCAAGTCATATCGGCGGGGTAAAACAATGATCGCTGATATCGCACTTCGGGAGTGCATCGCAAATCACAATCAACGATCTCAAGGTTCAGGATTATCGGTGATCGACAGGTCCAGGGCATCACACATCAGAAAATCGAAGCAATGGTGGGGTTACAACTCCAAAACATTACGATATCGTGATGTTGCGATATGATAGTGTAAAGCATCGGGAGGGCCGAAAATTTTTTAACAAAGAAAATCAGTGAAAAACCAAGGGCAGGTAGATCCTTTTCTCTCTCCTTAGGGGGCCACATGTCAGAGCACCATTGGATTTGAAAATGACACATGGCATGCAAATTCAACATTTTTAGGGGTCTTATAGGGGCATATCCAGGTGACATGTCTCACCACTCAGGAAGTGCCACATGACACTGATGATGTCACCAAAGGAGATTCCCGTAGATCGGTGATCGACAAAGTTAAAGGGTTGCAAATCCAATTAAAAGTCTTCGGCTTGCGATTACGATATGTGGGAACTCTCCCGGATGTGATATTTTATACAATAGATTTAAAGGGCTATCAGGTCTGTCCCTTTTCAAAGGTCGCATATTAATTAAACACTCCCCATGTCCAGATGGCTCAGATTGATTTAACCTAGATCGATGGCTCCAAGGCCTTTTCGGCCCCCCTGCCATGTTTCCCTTTATCGGTGAGGGGGGTTTCGAAAAAGTGGTTTTCCTATTGAGCCCCATCGCTATGTGTCCCTCTCATATTATTTTTCACCCTCCCCCTCTCACTTACCACTTATCACTCATGCCCCCCTCCGAAAACCACTCATCCTCACACTCTCTCCCACCAACAGTCCTGCACCCTTTTCCACCTATCGCTCGGCTCCACGTCAACTAACTGTTACATCCTCTCGGTTATGTCACCCTCACTTCCATTCCACCTCCACTCCCCTACTGCCATGACTAGGTATTGCAGAACTTTAAAGGTGAGGTGGGTCAGTAGCTGTGGAATTTAATAAAGGAGATGGAGCATTCAAACTCGGCATGGGTAGACCCAGATAAGCCCCTTATGACATGAAATCCTGGTCGACACTGACAGAAGTAAACAAGGACTGGGGGACTTAAGAATATTTAATGGCTCGACATGGAGCTCCACTCAAATATGAAATGAAGCACTGCCCAGACTAACTTTGTTTATGCTCAATGACATGCAAACACGGTTGATCTCTATCAGCTATAGAGAGTGGGGAAGTCGGGCAATTAAGATGAAAGCGATGGGAACCGATCGAGCAGCAAGAAAGGCACATAATGACAGAGACATGGCTTAATCAAAGGCCTTCACAGGAACAACAGAGGGACACTTCCTCCATCATCATTCAGATTCCCTTGTTTCTATTTTTTGTAATTTTTGTTTATTCTATAGTTTTTATGTATTTCCAAGAAAGGAATCAAATCCTTAGAAATCATTTTGGGACAACAGAGCTATCGCAGGCCTAGGTAGCTTGTCAATCTGACAGCTGGCCCTGAGCTGAGATATTTTGTAAATGTAGATTCAAAGCCCCCATTCTCTGTATAAATAAGGGGGAGAAATACTTAATAGAGGTTCCAGAATTTTTCACCCGTAGGGTCTGAATTTTGTGATTCCATTTTTGGTTCTACTTGCCTGTTCATGGGGGACTTGAGTGATATCTGGCTGAATGTAATGGACTGGTATGTTGGACTCATATCAGATTAATGAAACTCTTTGGTGATTCCAATCAGAGCAATGTGTAGTATGTTTTCCCCTTTGTAAATCTAATTTCATATATGCTTTTCTTCCTACTGAAATCGTGTAATGAAGTTGTCAGCCTCATGCTTTCATGGTCGTACATTTTGCTACTAAATAGAGAACCATACATGTGTATATTACTAATTTACTTGTGTTATTCAATAGCCTATAATACTTGTAGTAATTACAGATTTACTTTTGTTATTAGATTAACCTGCAGTACCTGTATGAGCATAGATTTACTCACATTGTTTGGTGATAGAGGTACCCATGATGTATATGCATGAAACCTTAATTTGCACTCCACTATTTCCGCTCTTTCATCTCCTCCCTCTTCTATATTTCTATCAGAAAATTGTCGCTTAGGATTCTGTGTTGTTTACATCCTTATGCATCAAACTCCATCCTTCTGTTAGAAGATTTCTGCTTAGGATTATGTCCTGTTTATAGATCTATGCATCAAATTCCCTCCTTCCTTTCCTCCTCTTCACTTTACTACAACTTCAATATAAAGCGGCTTGTTGTTGTGTTTCGGCTACCAGAACCAGACATTTCTCTTTGAGGTTGGCCTGATTTACCCTTTGATCATTTGGATCCATGTATCAACTTGAGTTTACCTAGATCACAGACTATTGAACCAAGCCCCCTTTCTTCTCTTTTAACTATGTGACAATTGGAGTGCTGCAAAAACCCCCTCAAAGATAATCTTCCATGCACTCCTCTATTTAAGATGTCCTAGGAACTGGTCTATAATCAACCCAGAGGTTGTCTCTAGCAAGCTTTCTATGTCTCCCGAAGCACTTGTGCTATGGGTGCTAGAAAAAGCGACAACAATTAGTACAAAATCTTAGTTGACAGTGAGCATGCAATCTTGTGAGACACTCATTCTCTCACTCATAGTTGCAATTGTATTATCATTCCAGAGAGTCTCCATAATTGTCGCTTCTGTGCGCATTTTCTTTCATAAGTGTAACTTTCACTTTTGTGACTATCCTTTTCACTTTCTTTCTCTTTCACAAGTGTTGCTTTTGTGTTCGCTCCACTATATAATGTGTCATTTTCACTTTCTTTAACTTTTTCATGTGTTTTTTTCACATTTTCTTATTGTCACAAGTGTTGCATTTGATTGTTTTCACTACTTCATGTGTCACACTTTAGCGCACCACAAGAGGTAGCACTAACCCATTCTTTTGTATTGATCATATTTATTATAAGAATATGCACTGGACACTCTCACATATCTTAGTGCACTTTCTGGTCGCAATCAACACTCCTGTCATAACTTGTATTCTAAGTGTTGCTTTGTAATAGCCCTAGAAAAAACTTCGTGTAATAAAAGTTAATAAAGGAAAAATTAAGATCACGGTTAAGGGACACTTATTGTAAGCTAAATGTTGGGTAAGGATATCCTAGTGGGAATCACTGGATGTGATTATGGCTAAAGGAAAATGGAAAAGGCAAAGGCAAAGGCTTTGGCAAGGAAAAATGCATTTTTGGCACATTTATTTATGAAAATAAAGGAAAATAGGATAAAAGGGAGGTGAAAGGTCACAGGTTGCATGTGAGGAGGAAATTGGAAAATGAATAAAATAGAGGCCTCATTGATAAAAAGGCTTTTGAGGATCAATTGGCAAGCTTTTCCTCAGGCTTGGTCAGTGTAAGTTTGGTCAGTTCAGTTTTGGAGCTCTCTCATTATTCTCTCTCTTTCTCTCTCACTCACTCTTGGACACTTAGAGTTTTCTTGGAGCACTCTAGATTTGGAGAAAGGAAGGAAAAGAAAGAAAAGGGAAGAAAGGAAAGCAAGGATCAAGGAAGGAAGATTAGGATCAAGAAACTTCAGCAAGAATACTTGCAGGTAACATATTGCATGTGTGATTTCCTAGCCAATTTTTACATGCATGGATTTGCATGTTGATCTATGGTTCTCTTGCTATAGGTCGCACGGTTTTGTTAGGTTATGACAATGGTTTTCAACTTAGCCTTGCCTTTTTCAGATGTGATGGTGTGTTGGGATGTTTATCTCAGTTTTGAGCTTTGGAATTGGCCGATGGATTTTGGAATCCGAGGTGGAGGTGGTCTGAAGGTTCATTCCCAAAGGCCTAGGAATCCATTGACTATATTTGGCGGTATACAAGGTAAAGCTTGAGGGAGGAGTCTCAAATTAGGGCCTAGTGATCCGATGTGGATTGCAGTAAATTCTAAGAGGATGGTGTCTCATTTTAGGGCCTAGTGATCCAGGATTGGATTGCGGTAAAGCCTAAGAGACAAGGAGATGGAAAATTCCTCAAGGATAGTGATGGATTTTGGATGGAATTCCAAGTTCGGTTTGGTCTTGTGATCAAGGCACTAGTTTTGGTGTGGTCATGATTTGGTGAGGGTGGAGGTGGTTTAACCTCTGGATTCCCTTGGTTGTTTTTGGATTGGTTTATCCATGAGATCCCACATTCATGCTTGGAATATGGCACGGGGGTGACTGGCTGAAAGAAAGATTTGGTTAAGCCATCTCTATGGTCAGGTGGTACGTCGAAGTCGCTAATGTGGTTGGATTTTCATATGGTTAATAAAATCTAAGTTCTATTTCTTTTGTACTTGTTTATATGCACATTTAAGCGTTGTTATCTCACTATTATTTCCATGGTTTTATGTTGGTTATAAGAATGGCTAATTGACCGGTTCATGTCATGGTTACTTCATGTATTTAATTGCAATGGTTAGAATGATGGATGCAAGACCTAAATTATGTCATAACAGTTCAAGGGAGAAGGTGGTGATCCTTCTTGTCATGTTTCATAAGAATTTTTAGTCATTCATGTTCTGTCTTATATCCTAGACCTATAGATTGCATTGATGCCAAGTGTTTGACATAATTGCAGTCTTGGTTGCAGATGGTCAGGCCTAGTCCTGAAGTTTATTTTTGTTTATTAGTCTTGTCATAATGTGTTTAATGGATTCTAGAAGTTATAGCAAGTTCTAGAAAGTGGCTGGAATTCTAGGCTAGAAAAGTTCCTTAAATTCCATGGACGCTGACACAGGTCTGGTGGGAAACGTCCCTAGATGTAGGCATGCAAGATTTTGGGAGCATCCAGAGGTCCATCGACCTTGACATGCCCATAGCATGAGAGTGTTCAAAGGTCAAGAGGTCTAAAAACTCAGTAGGACTGTGGGGCAGAATGCCTAAGTGGCTGAGTTGCCTCCTGCAAGTGTTGTTGTTGATGTGGACGGTATGGTTGATGTGTTTACGTCGATTCCATTTCCTTAAGGTCACCAAGGAGGTCGAATCCTATCATAGTAGCATCTCATCACATATTTACCCTCGTTGGTCAGTTACTTGGGTAGATGTGAAAGGAGGGTGGTTAAAATTGGTATTAGAGTGGGTTGCACTCTCTTTGGGTTATATATGATACCACATAGTGGTATTAGAGCATGGTTCACCCCTCGGACTGGATGGGTTGTGTGTTGGTCATGCATTCATGTTAGTTTCATATGTGTTCCTTATACTTGTAGTCCATGTGCATGTTGCATTTACATGGTGTTGATCATGTTTGTAGTGATGTTGCCATGTGAAGGTTGAGGATGTTGTTGTGGGATGTGTTGCCATGAGTGTATGGTTGTATATGCATTTGTTATGCATGTATGGTAGGTAGGACATGCATTGTGAGGTCATTGTATGCAATTAGGTCATCATGATGTTGTTGGTTTTTATGATGTTGATGTGTTGGCTGAGATAGAGCAGGAGATGCAAATTATTAAAGTGAAGTTGCAACATTGGATCTTGAGGCAAGAGAATGTCATCATATAGGTTTGTATGTTGGGCATGCAGGTATTTTAGTTAATGGATTTTTATATGCATTAGGGTTATATACATTAGGTTTATGTACATGTCTATTGATGTTATGGTTACATACATGATAAATGATAGTTGATTAGTGTAGTCATATGCACATGTGTAAAATAGTCATGAGTGGTAGTAACTTGTGGTTGTATACATTTATCTCATTGTTTTATGTTAGATAACTTGATTATTATGTTATATGTTGTTGATGAGTATGTTATAGGTTAACTTGTTGTTTTTATATGATAGTTAGCTTGATGATTAAGTTATATGTTGTTGATGAGCCTAATATATAACTTGTTGTTGTTATACGCTAGTAACTTGATGATTAGGGTTATTATCACATTAAGATCTTGATGTTATATGTATCATGCTAAATTGGATTGGTCTATGTAGATGGTTAGGGTTATTACATTTAGGTATGAGTTGACTTATTTGTGACATTATGTTGCACTGATCGTACATATGTGATTGTGAAGTTATATCATGCTAATCTGGATTGATTGTGCAGACAAGATAGCCTCCTCTGAGATACATTAAGGTATGAGCTTGCTTATGTCATCTACTTTGTGCTTGAATGTTTGATTATGTTGTTTAATTGGTGTTTGAGTGTTGGTGTCTATTATGTCGCCTAGCTGTTATCTGAATGTTTGATTACTTGCATGATATGAGTATGTGTCTGTAAGATTTCCTGAATGAACGATCTTGTTTTAAGATGGTTTTACTAACACATGTGTTAAGATAACCGACATGTACTTGAGTGTAATAGGTGAAAATTGTATTATTATGTCTAATGACTATGAGTTGACTATGAATTATGACATGATTGCTAGTCTTGGTAAAGGTTGATTTCAAATTGATAGATATGATTGTCTTGATATTTAGAACAAGTGTTTAACATGTGTAAACGGTGCAGGAAACATGTTTGGTATTAACATGATAAGGTAATAGTTCATGTGTTTATATAACAAATAGTTGGGTGATGTGACAACGCATAGTAACACTCAATTGCAACAAGGAAAATTTCAAATAAAGGAATTGGGAAAGAATTATTTTGGCTATGTTTGGAAACCCTAATCCCAAACAAATGAGTAATTTGCTTACAAGAAGTCTTCTTAATCTTAATCTTTTCTGACATTATGTGTATATGTGCTAGATTCATGAACTTGTATTTGACATGTATATTAGCTAGTCTCTAGTTATAGGTGGATATGACAAGGGATTTGGAGTCCCTTGAGAGATAGCATGGATTTTTTCAGTCACAAGAAATGTGCTTGACATAGCAAGGTAAGGTATCCAATGTATATTTATGTTTATTTAAGCATTGACACTTATGTGTTGATGGCAGTATGATGCAAGGGATTACATGGAAAATAAATTGCCATGGAATCTTGAAGAAGGTTCAGGTTGAGCTTTCCCTTGGAAGCACTGGGAACCATGGGGATTGAGTTATGATGTTTGTTGTTAGTCTTGTGTTTTTGTGTATTTTGGTGATTTATTGTGCTTGATTGTGGTTTTGTTTGCGCCTTGTGCATGGTCATGCCATCTTGGTTGTGGTTTCGTATTGTTGTTGGTTTGACACGGTTTTCTTCTTGTTTGTTTCTTGTCTTGACTTTTATGTTTGGGGTTTGGAGAATTGGTTGGGAAAGAGGAAAATTAATGGAGCCCAGTGAGAGTTGACAGAAACCCAATAGGTGATGTAAGGCCTATATGAAGCTCAATGCATGTATAAGGGTAGTTGAAGGCAAGCATATAACAACTAGTTGGATTGGTTGGGTCCATTGGTGTAAATGGACGACGGTGAGACAATCATGAGAAAAGTAATCAGGAAAGGTATAGTAAATAGATTTAAGGCGCCAGGTGCCTTAGCTATGTTTGGAATTGTTGTTCTCGATGTTGTACATGCATTGCATGGATAAAGGAAGTTCTCTTAACCTTGAACTTATGATATCTTGTAATTATGTTGTGATCATGATAGTGTCGATGCATATATATGTATACATGTATGTATGTAGGTATGTTGTTTTATGACGAGATCATGAATATTTTGTGCTAATGTTATATATATGTATCTATGTCTCTATCTATGTCATTGTCTAACAGGGTCATCAGGAATCGTTCTTGTGGAGGAATGATTGCTTATGCAGGTGAATGGCATGAAGAGAAACCTAATTCATGAAGAATCAAGTGGGAGGATTAGCCAAAAAAATCTTTGAGGTTAGTATCATGTGGATATGAATTGATATTACGTGATTATACTATGTCTATGTTTATCTTATGGATAGGCTAATGCTGAGAGATACATCAGTGAAATGAAAACATCCTGATGCACAACATGCTAGGATAAGCATGGATGGCAGAGAGACACTCGAAGTATATGTGTGGTACTATTGTTGTGGATATATTGTATATGTTGTACATGTTTCATCTGTGATGTTGTGCTGATGTGGTGTTGTGTATATATAGTGTGTGTACATGTTGTTATGCAATGTTATGTACATGGTGGTACAGATAATGTTGTGCGAATATTGAATATGCAGTGTTGGGCATAGATGGTGCAATGTACATGTTGGATTGGAAACATTGTGTGCATATGGTGTTGTTGTTGGCTTATAAGGGCCTGACCTAGGTTCGGAAGAGTTATTTAGCCAAACAAATCCCATGGCTACTGGCCCTTTCGGCAACAGCCCACGGAGCGCGGACTGAGGTCTCACTCAAGGTAGCAGGGGAGGGTGCTAGAACTAGGTTTCTGCACCCTTGGGATGTCTTGATGTGGTCTGGAAGGTCCACGCACCGTTTTGTGGCCTCGCGCCACTCTGCTTTTGTGTAGATTTGGAACAAGGTAATTCCTTAATATTTATTATTACTAAGTTTGTTACATATCAGATCTACTTCTTATGGTCTTTAAGCAAACATTTGATAGAGATAACTAGTTCGCAGCCCCAAAAAAGTTATAGATTTGCATAAACTCATAATATAAGCATAAACGTGCAAATCAAACAGATATATCAACCATAAATTAACCAGATCCACAATATTTCAGAATCAACACAGTATTTGAGAACAAACTTATCTTTATTCAAGTCTGTCACCAATACACCCAGATTTACCCTACGCACTCAGCGACAGGGGTCCGCACACATAGCTGCGGACTCTACTAGGCCTCTATGCACACAACTGTAGAGCCTCTATCTACCCAACAACACCCTCGACTTGAACTTTCAGACGCAGAGATTACTGTCCTTACAAACCCATAGCACTTAGATCTATCAACAACCAAAAACTGCCTTTTTCCCCTAGAGCCATGCTCTATTTATACATTCCCATGGTCCACGAACCAAGGGCAGGCTGACTTACTTCCTATTATTCTATACTATTTCTTGGGCGAACAACCCCTTGACTCGACCTATTACATTTCACGCTTCGCATATTTCGGAGATTTACAATATTATTATCCTAACTTATAGGCTTTAAGCCCAAAAATTGTTATGCGGGAGCTCCACTACCCAACAGGCCCCCAACACAATCATTGTGACTCGTTCTGAGTCACTCGTCGGTGCGGTGATACGCGCTGCCTAGGCTCCACGGTTCACCTTCTTGTGAGTGACGTACTGCTCCCTCTTTGTCTCTCGCAACGCTTCTTCCAGCTCCTGCTCCAGTGTCTCTACAACCGATACTGCTCATTCTGCTCTGCTTGGTTAACACAAAACACCCCCTCATAGGATTTTAGCTCTAGCTGGGGTGCCGCATATGGGAACTCCTCGTACCAACGCAACCATTTTCCAATTTCGTATCTTCTGTACACACTTTCTGCTGTAGCTTGTGTTGCAATTTTGCAAGACCATTGCTGCTGTCCGCGGGATCCCAATCTTCAAGGTGCATCAGAGACAACATATTAACTGCAATTCCACCATTTGTCTCCATATTTACAGCCTTTCCCTTATCTTTCATGGTTCGCCGTCCAGCCCATGGGTGAGGTAATGGCATCCGGACCAGTTCTGCTTCGTGTCTATAAGTTTCCGGCATGGTGCCCACAGCTGTCAACATCGTCCTTTTCAGAAAGCCCGACACCTCCAATGGCCAAATCACAACCCTCGGCCTTACTCCTTGAGCGTAGATAATGAATAGTTCCATAGCGGCTGGAAGGCACAATATCTTACGGTTCTCAAAAGCGTAACTCATTCGGTGGATGCCCCCTTGTGATTTATAAGTGTCTCGAAATTCAAATTCGTTGGCTCCCACCTTTTCTGCTGCCCTCATGCTAAGCTTGCGGTAGATTGTTTCAGCTCTGGCTCATACCCCATCTCTTAATTGCCCGTCGCCCGCTCCCTTTCGCCATAACTCAAACATCTTGTCATGAATAATGACAACAACGGTCACCTTTCTGCTTTTCAATGTAGCAGCACAGACCTGTCTGTGCAACCGCGACCCTTGTGACAGATCAAATCTATGCGCACCCCGGTTGTCGCGCAGCTGCTCCCCAGACTGCTTTAATGTCCCGCGCTCTCTTTCAACTGGCTGGAGCGGTGAGATTGTCCTGCGGGCGGTTAGTCAGGCGGTCAGCCCACCCATGTAGAGCTTCAGGCGACTGCCATTTACTCTTCCCGGGAAGGGGTCTCCATTGATCTTAGCAAGTTGGACCACGCCTCCATCTGTAACTTCTTTGACTACGTAAGGTCCCAAGCCTTCTCTTGCTGCTTTTGTACTTGCTGATGAAATCTTGCCAGAAATCGCTACTCCTCTAGTTCCTGTAGTTGCACGATCCTCACGATCCTCTCTTCCAAAGCTGCGTGGTCTGCCATGCCTGTCACCACTGCTATTCGTAAACTAGGTACAATGTACTCCATGGGCATGATGACTTCCTTGCCGTAGACTAACCGGAAAGGTGTCTAGCCTGTCAACTTTTTTCATGTTGTTCAGTATGCCCATAACACAGCAGATATGCGTAAATCCCAATCGTTGCACTGCGCATTACATACCTTGGTCAACGCTGTCTCCAAAATTTTGTTAAATGCTTCAACGGTCCCATTTTCTTGTGGATGGTACGGCGTACTCTGTTGATGGTATATCTGAAATTCCTCAGTGAGCATGCTGATAGTCTCATTCAGGAAATGCATTTCGTGGTCGCTCATTAGAATTTTTGGGCATCCAAATCGTGTTAACACATTCTCGAACAAGAATTTCGTGGTTGTGCAGTCTTTAACCGACTGTGCTTTCACCCATCAGGTCAAGTATTCTATGGTTTTGATGATATACCATGCCCCCATCTTTCCTGGAGGTGTGATCGACCCCACAAAATCGATCGCCCATTTCTCAAACGGTTGCAGCGTCATCTGTGGCTTGAGTGGCATTTCATCCCTCCACGATGGTTTCCTAGTCTGTTGACATACGTCGCAGGCTCGACAGTACACTTTCGAATCTTGATGTAGAGTTGGCCACCATAGTCCGGCGCGAAGAATCTTCTGTGCTGTGGCGCGGCCTGCATAATGTCCTCCAGCAACCCCCCCATGTGCTTTGGCCAGAATTTGTCCTTGCTCGAATTCAGGTACATATCTGCGTAATATTTTGTTGTTGCCCATTTTGTAGAGGTGCCCTGCAATAACAGTAAAATCTGCTGCGTGTATCACCAATTCTTTCTTTTGCTGAACAGAATATCCCTACGGCACGATTCCTGTGGTTAAGAAATGGATTATATCCTCAAAATGGCCATTTGCGACATGCACCGCATACAGCTGTGCATTTGACAGCCCTTCCTCTAAGTTTGTGGGCTCTTCGTCGTTATCAATATGAGACAGGTGATCTGGGCTTGGGTTTAGACGTCCCGGCTTTACGATGACTTCGAAGTCATATTCTTGAAATAATAGCAACCACCTACAAATGTTCCCCCCCAACACAGGCTTATTCACTAGGTATTTTAGTGCAGAGTGGTCAGTATACATCTTAAAGTGTCCTCCGAGAAAATAGTGGCAGTATTTCTGGAGCGCGTATACCATCACCAATCCTTCTTGTTCAGTGGTGGAATAGTTCTTCTCAGCTTTTGACAATCGGCGACTTGCGAACACGATCGGGTGATCGATTCCTTCCGCTCCTTCCTGTGTGAGTACCGCTCCCAATGCGATACACGACATGTCAACATGCACGTGAAATTCGATGTCCCATTTTGGAAAGACCAATATAGGGGCTGATGCCATCTTTTCCTTAAGCGTTTCCAGACTTTTGTTACATTCTTCATTCCAGCAATACATAGCATCCTTTTTTAGTAATTGTTCCATTGGTGCCGTGATCTGTGCGTAGCTTTTTATGAACTTCCGATAGTAACCAGTGTGTCCCAGTGTGGCGTGCAGTTGTTTGACACTTCACAGCGCTTGCAGGTTGAGTATGACAACAATCTTTGCCGGATCCACCATCAAACCTTGCTTACAAACCACATGGCCGAGTAGGTTTCCGAAGGGGATGAGGAAAGTACACTTCTTTAGGTTAAGCACAATCTGGTGCCATCGGCAAGTATCCAGCATTAATCGTAAGCTTGCGGTATGTTTCTTAACCAGCCCGAACACGGTCCAATCATCAAGATATACCTCTAATAACTTGTGTATAAACTCTTTGAATGCCGCTACCACAACGCGTGAGAATATTTCTGGCACATTCTTTAGTCCAAAGGGCATCACCGTATACTGAAAGCAACCCCATTCAGTAGCGAACATTGTTTTACTCCTATCCTCCGGCGCAATCTTGATCTGGTGGTACCCCGAGAAGCCGTCTGTAAAGGAGTAGGCTTCCTGTCCCCCCACATTTTCCAGTACTTCATCTGTAAATGGCGTCGGAAAGGGATCGTTAATGCATGCATCATTGAGCTTCTGAAGATCCACACAGATGCGAATTTCACCTTTCTATTTTTTCTCCTGCACCACCATAGGACTTACCCAATTGGACTCCTCCACTGGTTCAATTATCCCGACTGTGAGCATCTTGTCCAATTCTTCCTGGACCTTCGCTTTGTATTTTGGATTCAACCGGTAAGGCCGCTACTTGACTGGCTTCGCATCTAGCTTCAAGGTTATCTTCATCACTCCCAAGTCACCAATGATCCCTTTCAACTCCATGATTTTAGTCGGGAATAAGTCTTGATATTCTCGAAGCAATTCGACGACCTTTTCTACTGTGGCATCGTCCCAATAGTCCCCAAGCGTTGCATACTTTGGCTCTTCCTCCGTTCCGATGTTTATTTGTTTCATTTTCAACGGCGCGGTGATGTTTGGATCCTCGATTTCTGGTCCGCGAACCTCGCGACTCCCCTCTGTTTCCAGAATATTGATATTCCTAGGGTCATCCTCATCATCTTTGACTTGCACATTGTAACATTCCAGGGCCTGGCTCAACTGTCTCGACCAGTCTAGCTGCACAATTTCTTCTGGTTCCAGTGGTATTTTGAAGATAGTGGCCTTCACCAACTGTAACGCGTCATCCACTGTATCGATCCATTGATCTTCAAAGAGGAAAGTTAACAAAAAACCCTCACGCAAGATATCCCATTTGCCTATACCATGTCGGAGCTCAGTTTTAGTATACCAGTTCCTTGGAATGACATCCAAGGTATGATAAAATAACTGTACCCACTCCGGTTGAGGCTCTTCTCCGTAGGCTTGGATCCATATGGTAAGGTTCATGCGCAGGTCATCACGTCCATCGTATTTCTCAGTTATCCGTAGTTCTGGGTTCCCAAATCTTATCTGCATCATGCGCTTACAGCTACACCAATCGTCGAAAGTTCCTTCATGTGTGCCCCACCAATGCGTAGGCGTTGTGCACAACGCCTATCGAACTGCATCAAACCATTGGGGCTCTGGAACCATGATTTCAAATTTGGTTAGGAATTCCTCTACTGCTGTGAACCCATCATACATTGGCAGTTTGCGGTCCTGAGCTTTGACGCAATACAATGACTTAGTCATCATATTGCAGTTTAACATGGTTACCCCGTTCAACCGATTATGCCACCGCTCGTCTTCCTCATCTGAATCTTTGGTGCAGGATTCTGCATGCCCCCATGATATTCTTCCTCCCACAGTCGGATTGACCCAATCTTGATTTCATGCGGTAATTTTGTAGATATAGTCTAACTCATCATCACTTCCTTCGTCGCGCACAGGCTCAGTGTAACGCGGTCCTTCAGCTGGGTCTAGCGGAATGACTACGTGGAGTGACTTCTTCTCAAATATCATTTTCCGCTTCTTTAAATTAATAACCCCATTCATATCCGTGGCCCAGTCTATCCCTAACAATGCAGGATATGGGCTACTTTCATCCACGATTTTTATTACCTCAAATTCCGTTCAGGTGCTCGCACTTTCGATATCTACTGTAATTCCTTGCAGTCTTCCCATGGGCAGAATATTCTGTTGATTTTCCATCCACAATTGAATAGGAGACCATTGTAGTGTGGGTTTGCCCATGCATTCCCAAGTTTGTTTAGGTAGTACATTTGCATCCGAGCCCAAGTCTAGAATGATCTGATCCATCTCAAAGTCGCCAATCTGCGCTGTTAGTCACATTTCTCACCCAGTCCATGATGCTTGTTTTCCCAATTTTTGGACCACGCGAGGTTCCCCCGACCCCGCATACCTAGTTATCAATTCTTGTAATCCTTTAACTGCCCAATTTTCGTGAAGCAATTTCATACATGTCTCTAAAAAGGTAGTTAGCATTGAGGGATCCCTCTCCGGCTCGGGTTGATCCTTACTACTTGGGGTAGAGACTTTCGCGAAGCTCTCCCTAGCTTCCAGATTTGTTTCCTTGCGAACCCTGGCATCGTCCTTGATCACTTTCCTATTATCTTCCCTTGTAGCTGCGCCACTTCTGAGCACCATGTTTATGTTGGGGTCTTCCTTACGCGGTTCGTCCCTCATAATTTGGACATTCTGCGTCATCGTCGGTTGCGCTGCCCTTTTCTCCGATATCTGTGCTATAAATGTGGGGAAATCTATCATTTCATGATCAAACTGTTCACAGTAAAGGCACAATATTTTGGTCAGGTTGGTACAATCCTGCGCATAGTGTCCTGTTCCTCCGCAGTTGTAATAGATTAGCTGCCTGTGACCCCTTCCTGGCCCCATTCCTCCCCATCCTTGTCCACGTCCTTGGAACCCACCGCGTGCTATTGCCGCGGCTGGATCCTGACCTCACACTTCAATCTGCACTCTGTAGGCAGGTGACCGGTCCATTAATAATTGATAACTACGGTAGTCTCGCTCCTCGTGGCCCACCGATCTACAAAAGTTGCAAAATAACTGCTGGGGGGTCTGGTTAAATTTTGGTAGTAGATGACAGTTGTCTGTGTTGTGCTTTCCTCCCACCTGGCAGATTGCGCACTAGAGCGAGGGTGCCACACTCGGCCCTGCTTGTGCCTATAGTCGCAACGACATTGATCCCCCAGTTGCCACATAATTCGCAAAAACCGGACAGTGATCCTTATCGTGACCCTGGCTTCTACACTTTATACACCACACTTCCTCCTAGACCTCTGGCTGGGGCACCTTTTCCTTTTTTAAGTTCTGCATTTCTAAACATAGGTTTTGTATTTGCGCGTGGATTTGTTGAACTCCCAACCCCGGATCCTGTATTGGAGTTTCATGCAACCTCATCGCTGTCTCTAATGCTTCAGCCTGGGTTGAGATCTTTTGCTGTGACAGTGCCGTCCTTAGATGTGGTGTCAATGATGCCACAAACCACGTGCAGTGCTGCGCATTTGATAATGTCATGTTTGCCTCGCGGATTGTACTTTTCAATCTCTGATCTAGATCCCATGGAGTTTCACCAGGAATCATCGCGATCTCCTTGAACCCTATGATCGACTGTGTTTCTCATTTTGGCCAGCTAAATTCTTTTTTCAACGTAGCCCGGGTCTCCGCTGTCCTCGCATTCGGGTGATCACTTGAGTACTTTATATACCACGTCAGTGTGCAGTCCTGCAGTGCGCTAACCAAGGTAGCCTTTTTGATGTTGTCGTCCGTAACTCTGTGCGCTTCCCATACTGTCGTCACCACAAACCAAAATTGTTTTGGATCTTCGCTTCCTGCTCCTTTGAATACCAACAATTGAATCGCGTTCGTCATCTTTAACTACTGGTTTGCATGTCGGTGCACTAGGACCTTCTATGAACTCATACCGCTCTTGACTCAATCAATCCTCAGACTCTTTCTTCATAGGATTTCAGCGTCCTGACATCAGACATCCCTTAAGCAGATCTTGGTCCCGGCAGCGGAACCATTTGTTGGCTTTATAGGGCCTGAACCAGGTTCGGAAGAGTTATTTAGCCAAACAAATCACGTGGCTACTGGCCCTTTCAGCAACAGCCCGCATAGCGCGGACTGAGGTCTCACCCGAGGTAGCAAGGGAGGGTGCTGGAACCAGGTTTCCGCACCCTTGGGATGTCTTGATGTGGTCTGGAAGGTCCACATGCCATTTTGTGGCCTCGTGCTACTCTGCTTCCGCATAGATCTGGAACAAGGAAATTCCTTAATATTTACTTTTACTAAGTTTGTTACAGATTAGATCTACTTCTTACGGTCTTTAAGCAAACATTTGATAGAGATAACTAGTTCGTAGCCCCAGAAAAGTTATAGATTTGCATAAACTCATAATATAAGCATAAACGTGCAGATCAAACAGATATATCAACCATAAATTAACCAGATCCACAATATTTTAGAATCAACACAGTATTTGAGAACAAACTTATCTTTATTCAACTCTGTCACCAATACAACCAGATTTACCCTGCGCACTCAGCTGCAGGGGTCCACGCACACAGTTGCGGACTCTACTAGGCCTCTATGCACACAGCTGCAGAGTCTCTATCTACCCAACAACACCCGTAACTTGAACTTACAGACGCAGATATTATTGTCCTTACAAACCCATAGCACTTAGATCTATCAACAACCAAAAACTGCCTTTTTCCCCTAGAGCCATGCTCTATTTATACATTCCCATGGTCCGTGGACCAAGGGCATGCCGACTTACTTCCTATTATTCTATACTACTTCTTGGGCGGAAAAACCCTTGACTCAACCTATTACATTTTGTGCTCCGCATATTTCAGAGATTTACAATATTATTATCCTAACTCATAGGCTTTAAGCCCTAAAACTGTTACGTGGGACCTCCGCTACCCAACAGTTGTGCACATGTTGGATATGCAATCTTGTGTATATATGATGCTATGTACAGGTTGGATATGCAGTGTTATGTACTTGTGGTGTTGTGTGCATGTTGTACATGTGGTTCTATGTACATATGGTGTTGTGTGCATGATTGTACAAGTGGTGTTGTGTACATGTTGTACATATGGTGTTGTGTGTAGGTGGTGTTGTGTACATGTCATGCATAAGAAAGTTGAGATGGATTTTGGGATAAAACAAGCAATAGGACCTAGTGTTGACCAATGTTAGGTAAACCTCGGGGTGTGTATAACTAAGTTGAAGGCATACGTCACAACATTAGGGACGTACGATGTAATTATCAGAATGGATTGGATAGAAGCTCATCGAGCTTTGGTAGACTGTTTAAAGAATAAGGTGATTTGTTTAGATGATGAAGGTAGGCCAATTGAGATTTGTGGAATCAAGAGAGGAGTGTCGCTAATATTCATATCCATGATGAATGTAAAACTTTTTCTTCGACAAGGTTGCAAACTATATGTGGTCGAGGCTGTAAGTGATCAGAAAGGACCCTCCCTAGATCAACACCCAGTTTTGTCAAAATTCAAGGATGTTTTTCCTAAGGAATTGCCTGGATTACCTCCTGTAAGGGAGATTGATTTCACAATCGACCTAAAACCTGGTGCAAAACCAGTATATGAGACACCCTATAGGATGACAACTCCAGAACTTTGTGAGTTACATATGTAGTTAAAAGAGCTCTTAGACTTGGGATTTATCAGACCTAGTATTTCACCTTGGGGTGCACCAGTGATTTTTGTCAAGAAGAAGGATGGTTACTTAAGGCTATGCATAGATTATAGGGACTTGAATAGAGCCACAATAAAGAATAGGTACCCGATACTTAAAATAGATGACCTATTTGATCAAATGAAGGGAGAAGCGATTTTCTCAAAGATCAATCTATGATCTAGATACCACCAATTGAGGATTAAGGAAGATGACATCTCAAAAACTGCATTTTGAACTTGGTTTGGGCACTACGAGCTTGTAGTTGTTCCATTTTCTTTGACCAATGCACCAACAATATTCATGAGCCTCATTAATGGTGTGTTCAGGAAGTATTTGGACCAATTCGTGCAAGTACTTCTGGACGACATTCTTGTGTATTCCAAGAATGAAAAGGAGCATGAAAAGCACCTAAGGGTTGTATTGACTTGCTTAAGGGAAAATCAATTGTATGGAAAATTGTCAAAATGTTACTTCTTTTAGAAGAAATTTCATTACCTTGGGCACATCATTTCAGGAGAAGGGATTTCAGCTGACCTGGAAAAGGTAAAGGCCATAATGGATTGGCCAGTACCAAAAAATTCTCATGAGGTGCGTAGTTTTATGGGGCTAGCAGGGTATTATCGTAGGTTTATGGAAGGTTTTTCGAGGATTGCAAAACCCATCACCACATTACAACGAAAGGGGGTCAAGTATGAATGGACATATGAATGTGACACTGCATTCACAAAACTAAAGAGGTTACTAACTAGTGCACCGATCCTTCGAGTACCAGACATGGAAAAAGACTTCACTGTCTACACCGATGCTTCGAAGCAAGGATTGGGAGAAGTATTGATGCAAGAAGGTGGAGTAATAGCTTACACATATAGAAAATTTAATAAACATGAAGAGTTGTATGCTACCCATGACTTAGAGTTAGTAGTAGTGATGTTAGCTTTGAAACTGTGGAGACACTACCTTGTTGGGAGAAGATTTGAGTTAAGAACAGATCATCAAAGACTGAAGCACCTCTTCACTCAAAGGAATTTGAATGCTAGAAAAAGGTGGTGGAGCGAATTGATGAGTGAGTATGATTTTGAGATCCCATACATTAAGGGAAAGGAGAATGTGGTGGCCGATGCACTGAGCAGGAGGCCACAAACCTTCTCCCTAGTAGCCTTAAAGGTAAATTTGAGGGAACGTGTGTTGGAGAAACTCTTTGAAGTTAGTTGGTATCTAAAGGTTATATCAACATTCTTGAGTGGGAATCAGATAGAACCAAAGTTTGAGGGATATGTCCTTGAACCAGATGGATTATTGAGATTTCAAGGGAGAATGTACATACCTAAGGAAGGGGGTATAAGAAGGACTATCCTCGAAGAGTCACATAGAGCACTCTATTGTGCACATCCTGGAGTGAAGAAGATGTACGCGGACACACAAAAACTCTTCTTTTGGGTAGGCATGAAGCATTAAATAGTCCAGTTTGTCGCCAGATGTCTTAAATGTCAATGAGTGAAGGCTAATCATTGCCATCCAGCAAGACTCCTACAACCACATGACATCCCTATATCTAAATGGGAAGTAATTTTAATGGATTTTGTTGTAGGTTTGCCACTCACATCACAGAGGCACAATGCTTATATATTGGTTATAGTTGATAAATTGATGAAAAGTGCCCATTTCATTCCAGTAAGAGACACTTACAATGTTACTGATGTGGCACGAGTTTTTATAAGTGAAGTTATTCGATTACAAGGGTTACCCACAAAGATGATTTCTGATATAGACTCTCGATTTACATCTAGGTTTTGGACAGGTTTACAGTCAACACTAGCGACTCAATTGAACTTGAGCACTGCATATCATCCAGAAACAGATGGGAAGACTGAAAGAGTAAATTAGGTTATGGAAGACATGCTTAAAATGTATGTCATGGATAATCAGACTTAGTGGGAAAGGTACTTACCATTGGTATAGTTTTCCTATAATAACAGTTACCACAGTTCAATCGGGATGCCTCCTTATCAAGCTCTATATGGAAGGCCATGTAGGACGCCATTGAGTTGGGAAAAGTTGGAGGACCGAGTAATAGTTGGGCTAGAATTAGTTCAAGAAATGGAGGAATAGGTAAGACAGATTCGACAAAGGTTAAAGGAAGCATAAGATAGAGAGAAGAGTTATGTTGATTCACATAGGATTGATTGCAGTTATGAAGTAGGGGACCAAGTTTTTATTCGTATTCGACCCAACAAAAGCGTCATTCGGTTTGGGAAGGGAACGAAGTTGTCAGCTCAGTTTGTAGGACCTTTTAGGTTCAAGGAGAAGATTGGACCAGTTGCCTATCGTCTTGTACTGCCACCCAATTTTCATAAAACTGATGATTTTTTTCATGTATCTATTTTACAACATTATGTTTCTAATGAATCTCACAAACTGGAATGGAGGGAATTACAAGTCTCGGACATGGGAACCATAGTGGTCAAACCATTACGCATATTGGACTGCAGGGTTCGACAGCTCAGACATTGCATGGTGGACTAGGTTAAGCTCCAGTGGGACAAGTATAGCCCAGGATCTGCTACCTAGGAGGATGCAGAGACTATACGTCGTGACTACCCCTCACTTTTTGAGCATCTGTGATGCCCATTTTGACTTAGATAGCTACCTATGCTAAGGCTCTATTTTGCAGTTCCATGTTATTTATTTATGAACGCTATGTGATATTGATGCATTTAGCTGGACATGTGAAACTACTTATATAAATCATTAGATGGATTAAGTATTGATGATGGAAATGTTTGATGTATGACCTAAAGTATGACTTACTTGGTGATGATTTATCTAGTGCATGACTTATTAGAGTTATTGTTGTTTCATGTATGGCTTAAGTGGATATGATTTATCTAATGAATGACTTAGTGAAATTATGATTTATCTAATGTAAGATTTATTTCCAGTATGAACTACAAAATTGACACGTGGATACTAGACTTAATAACATGATGTTTAAGATCAATTATGTATATACATTTTGTTGTTATATATATGCATGAATGAGAACTAACCTGCAGATTGGAAAGAACTATATGATAGCGAAGATCTACTCTTCCATTGGGGAAGGTTGAGACATCTAATGAGGAAAGGTATGATGTACATTGTTCTATTATATTTTATATCTACTTGATATGCACTCTTATGACACGAGTAAAATGTAAATGGCAGGTGAAGAGACTACCTAACTAGATTATTCATGACAAGTACCCAACTAGCATTGTAGTGTGGTCCATATTAGGGTGTTGACCCTAGTTGTAAGGAGGGGTGGAGGTATTTCCCACCGTGTAACCTCCAAACCTGGAATCGTGGGAGGGCAGTGATGGACACGCTCCCTTAGACATGTGATGATGATTTCCATTTGTCTGCTGGGGAAGTTAGGTCGATATAGTCGACGCTTCCGCCATATTGGTTTTATCAGTGGTTAGATTGGTATAGTCGATGCCATAGTATATAGCAGCAGAGGATGGATAGGGTGGGAACGGAAGTAGGTTAGGAAGGATAGGAGGATATAGATTAGTTGGAGACTCTTGATGGGAAGTGGTGTCATTATCTAACTTATCAAATTTTACTACTATAACTCTCTCTCTATTTTGTTATGCCTTATTGTCAAACTTCTTTCGAACTCCTTCTATCTATTTCACTCTAACTTCGGGACAAAATTTTCTAAAGGAGGGGTGTATGTAATTCCCTACTTAATCTTATCATGCAAATTTTATTAGTGGTTAAATTACCTGAAAATATTGACTCATAATTATCAAGAAATATTGGTACATACCTACATTTGTGAAACTGTAAAATTATTTACTGATATAAATTTTATTATTGTTATTATTCAATTCCCAACTTGTCTTCTCAAAATAAATTTTTGATAGGATATGGTCTCCTTCTATTTATTCCAATTTAAATACCCATATCCCAAAATGTCTTCTCAAAATCTACTTGGGAGAAGATATGGTATTCCCCAATTAATTTCCAAATTAAATATCCATATCTTATCCCCAAAATGTCTTCTCAAATCTACTTGGGAGAATATATGGTAAGAAAAGTCAAGGATATTAAATGAAAGGATGAGGAGGTAGTCATGAAATTAATGATAGGTGGTTGAGGTGGATGGGAGGAAGAGGCATAAAAGGAGAAGGATGATGAGAGGAGGGGGGGAATCCTTGGGTTTGGTTTTGTTTTGGAGGATTTTATTTTGGAGGAGGGATGTGGAGAAAGAGGAGGGATATCAAACTTGGATCTGGAGAGTGTTGGTTAAACTTGGACACACTACATCTGGTTGGACTTGGGCTCGGAGGGCTAGGGAACTTGTGGAGGTCCCTGGGCTAGGAAATACTTCTTAGTTGGCTGGGAGGCAAATCCAGTCGGGTTGTCAAGATGAGCATCTCAATAGAGTCAGGAGCTCGGGAGCATCTTAACTAAGCTATTGAAACATGTATTCCTCCATTTATTGATTACTTATGTAAACGGTTGCAATAGAATTATTATTTAATTTGTGGTAAATAAATTTTAATGGTATATTATCATCAAATAAATGTTGAGATATAAATAAGTTATTTCCCATCTTATTATGTTTAGAATTAGAGAAATTTAGTTTTTAGTTAGAGGACCCTAGGAGGGAGCCTCACACATGGGCAATTGTTGGCTTAGGGGGTCCTGACCCAGGTTCGGAGTTAGTTGCACCAACCAACAAAACCCTACACTATTTTCCCTTTCGGCAACAAACTGTGTAGCGTAGGCTGCAATATCACCCGAAGCAGTATGGGGGGATGCAAGAACCAAGTTTCTACATCTAGAGACTAGTGTGATGTCTTCTAGCGCCTCGGATCTGCCTTTGTGCAGATCGATAACCCCTAGGGCTCGTTACTTTAACTCTATTAAAACGGCCTTCAGACCTTCACGAAGGTCTATGATCAGTCCTTGCGGACCTTTAACAACCAATTTACCTACTTACGTGCATCAGAAATCAATCGTAAATTGGTGTTCACGCAGATATACTTAATTCATCAGTAAACATAAGATAAATCACCATAGTCTTCACAGAAGTGTTTAAACATGCATTGCATACATTATTAAGACTTATTCAAGAGAATCGTGTAGCATTCAACCAATATTTCATAAAACAAGTCATTTATCAACAACATATAACATTAACAGTTGTTTAACACTAAGGATGGTGTTCCCCAAGGGGGAGGGTTCTGTAACATCCCTAGTGAAAATTCCATGTAATAAAAGTTAATAAAGGCAAAAATAAGACCACGGTTAAGGGACACTTATTCCAAGCTGAATGTGGAGAAAATATATCCTAGTGGGCATCACTGGATGTGTTTATGGCTAAAGGAAATTGTAAAAGGAAAAAGGAATTTTTGGCACATTTATTTATGAAAATAAAGGAAAATAGGAGAAAAGGGATGTGAAAGGTCACAGGTTGCATGTGAGGAGGAAATTAAAGGAAAATAATGGAAAATGAAGAAAATATAGGCCTAATTGATAAAAAGGCTTATGAGGATCAACTTGCAAGATTTTTCTTAGGCTTGGTCAGTGTAGGCTTGGTCAGTGTAAGCTTGGTCAATTTAGTTTTGGAGCTCTCTCATTATTCTCTCTCTCTCTCTCTCAATCTTGGACACTTAGAGTTTTCTTGGAGCACTCATATTTGGAGCAAGGAAGGAAAAGCAAGCAAAGGGGAAGGAAGCAGGGAAAATTTTAAGAACCACCCTAAATTTATATGTATAATAAATGGGTGAATCCCCATGATACATAGGAAAAATGGGGGTGATTTTATCAATAATATAATATGTATATATAATTTTTTTTGGCAAATATCTCACCAGATTATATTATCTTGTAAAGTCATGGCGAATCTTTCACTGAATTATAAAATCTTGTAAAATCTTGGCAAATCTTTCACTGAATAATAAAACATTGTGAAATCTTGGTGAATGTTTTGTTAAAGTATGAAACTATATACGCTAAGAGGAAAAAATATTCATTAAATTGTAATATCCTAACATACATGTTTGGAAAAAGAAACATAATTTTCTCTTCCTACAAACAATGTTGCAAGTTTCAGTGGTCGTGTTTGTCAAGGTTCTTACTGTACACTCTTTCATATCCTTTTATTATTTTTGATAATATTCCAGAACAAAGTTCTTGTAGGTGTTGACCTTGACCACCAGTTCTGTCAAGGTAGGAGAGATTAATCTTTTCTCTACCACTTTTTTCAAACTACCACTTTTGTCAAGCTATCAAATTTCTTTCTTATTCCATAGACTCCAACTGCGAGATAAAAAAAACACATCAAGTTTGTTTACCCCAACACGCCAACAAGTAGCAAGCCCCAACTATATAATATAAGAAAGTAGTAGGTATCCCAAAGGTCTGAAGGGGATCTAATGGAAAGAAGTGACCGTTCTCAGAAGCCTTCCAATCAATATATAAATATACAAATGTAGATTTATTATTATTTTAATTGAAAATATTCAATTAAATAATAAAATTTAATTACGTCTTTCCCAATCTAAAGTTCTTATTAGCATAATTCACTATCTTCATACGTCTTTCATTTTTTAATAGCTTTGTAACATGTGGATTAATTTCCTTTTTGGTGCACAATCTCTGCCTTTTAGGACAACATGGTGCAGTGGCCAAACCCCTACAGATTATTAGGACAAACTAAGAATAACAGAGAAGATGAAAGGTTGTACAAAACAGCGTATTTTTCAAAAAACTAATCCAACATCAGTACCTTAACTTTTTCATGAAGATATCATATTGAGAACATTTGAAAAATGGTGGGAAATATGGGCAGCAACTATCTCTCTTCTGTGATGGTGATGCGGAAAGAGTGATAAGATTTCATTGTTTTGAATTTTTTTTTGTTAAATCAGAAAAACCAATATTAGTGGAGATATTGATATTTTTTACTAAATTTTGTGAAGTGACTAAATGTAACTTTAACCATTCACCTTAAGATTTGTTTTACAATATAATTTCCTAAGTCTATTTAATATCTTCATTATCATAAAAACCAACCTATATCCATCTTAACTCCACATCTACCACTCTTAGAGGGATGAAATCTATTTATCCCTCTGTAGACCCGAAATTAAGATGGATCTAAGCTGATAGAATTTCCCCTTTGAATAGTCTATTCTCACTTGAATACCATGGTATTACCATGGGTCAATACCATGGGTTATCATAAACCTGGAGCTTAAAAACTACTATTAGTAATTTATAAAAATTAATAGAATTAATAATTGATTTTATTTTTATTTTTTTATTTTAACCAAGTTAAAATGTTTAAGTGACATTAAATTACAAGATCCATTTTTACTCTTGATCTACCAATCCCTGAGAGGGATCAAATATTTTTTCACTCTATGCTAGTTTGCATATCACGATATTTGATCCCTCTCAGCGCTTAGTAGATCCAAAGTAAAGATGGATCTATGTTGGTTTAATTCCCCCCTTTAAATAGGCTACATTCCATGTGAATACCATGGGTCAATACCATGTGCCATATTTATTTTTATTAATACTAATATTAGGGTTAATAATGTTTTTTTTCATGGTATTAATAATAATTAGGCCCATGGTATTTTCCCCATAGATAAAGCATTTTTTGAGTGTCCTTAAATATAAGGTGACTTATGGAGTAAATATAAAAAAATGTTTTATTTATTTACCATACCTCTCGTTTATTTATATTTTTATTAATTTACCATACCTGTTTTATAAATATGGTATTTGGCCCATAGGATTCACTTAAATAAAACTTCTTTTTTGAGCCTTCTTAAATAGAAAGAGGGTTATGGACTAAATATAGAAAGGGGTTTTATTTATTTACCATATCTCTAGTTTATTTATATTTTTATTTATATGGTATTTGGCCCATAAGAATCACTTAAATAAAACTTCTTTTTTGAGCCTTCTTAAATAGAAAGAGGGTTATGGACTAAATATAAAAAGAGGTTTTATTTATTTACCATACCTCCACTTTATTTATATTTTTATTTATTTACACCCTTGGGTGTTCGTAAATATAAGGTGACTTATGGAGTAAATATAAAAAAATGTTTTATTTATTTACCATACCTCTCGTTTATTTATATTTTTATTAATTTACCATATCTCTTTTATAAATATGGTATTTGGCCCATAAGATTCACTTAAATAAAACCTCTCTTTTAGCCTTCTTAAATAGAAAGAAGGTTATGGAATAAATATAAAAAGAGGTTTTATTTCTTTACCATACCTCTAGTTTATTTATATTTTTATTTATTTACCATACCTCTAGTTTATTTATATTTTTATTTATTTACCATACCTTTGGAGTAAGTATAAAAAGAGGTTTTATTTATTTACCATACCTCCACTTTATTTATATTTTTATTTATTGGGACCAAATACAACCTCCCAAACCACCTCCCAAACTAGAAAATGGGCGATTGCAAATGAATTTAACATTACAAAGCAAAAAATCCAGCGATTGTAATGGAATATAACCTCCCAAACCAGGCGAATCGGGTCAAATGACTATTTTCATGGTTTATCGGCCTCTACTTTTTTGGGCTAAAATGAAAAAAAATAATTACTTTTTAAATAAAAGTTGGGTTAAATATATGAAATGGGTGTTTTATAAAAAATTTGCCCCTCTAAAATGAAAAACCCCTTAAATTTCGCCCTTGGGCTAAAATTCGCCCCTAAAATTTACCATGGAAGGAAGGAAAGCAAAGATCAAGGAAGGAAGAGCAAGATCAAGCAACTTCAGCAATAATACTTGCAGGTAACATATTGCATGTGTGATTTCGTAGCCAATTTTTACATGCATGGATTTGCATGTTGGTCTATGGTTCTCTTGTTGTCAGTGGCATGGTTTTGTCAGGTTAGGACAGCGGTTTTCAACCTAGCCTTGCCTTTTTCAGATTTCATGGTGTGTTGGGATGTTTATCTCAGTTTTGAGCTTTGGAATTTGTGGATGGATTTCAGAATCCGAGGTGGAGGTGGTCTCAAGGTTCATTCCCAAAGGCCTAGGAATCCATTGACTACATTTGGTGGTATACACGGTAAAGCTTGAGGGAGGAGTCTCGATTTAGTGCCTAGTGATCCGATGTGGATTGCAGTAAAGCCTAACAGGTTGGTGTCTCGTTTTAGGGGCTAGTGATCCAGGATTGGATTGCGGTAAAGCCTAAGAGACAAGGAGATGGAAAATTCCTCAAGGATAGTGATGTATTCTGGATGGAATTCCAAGTTCGGTTTGGTCTTGCGATCAGGGCACCAGTTTTGGTATGGTCACCGTTTGGTGAGGGCAGAGGTTTTTTAACCTCTGCATTCCCTTGGTTGTTTTTGGATTGGTTTATCCATGATATCCCACATTCATGCTTGGAATATGGCATGGGAGTGACTAGCTGAAAGAAAGATTTGTTTAAGCCATGTCTACAGTTGGGTGGTACGTGGAAGTCCTGAACTTGGTTGAATTTACCTATGGTTAATAATAGCTAAGTTCTCTTGCTTTTGTACTTGTTTATATGTGGATTTAATGTTTTTTATCTCATAGTTATTTCCATTGTTTTATGCTGGTTATAAGCATGGTTAATTGATTGGTTCATGTCATGGTTACTTCAGCTATTTACTTATAATGGTTAAAATGATGGATGAAATACCTAATTGATGTCATAACAGTTCAAGGGAGAAGGTGGTGATTCTTCTTGTCATGTTTCATAAGAGTTTTCAGTCATTCATGTTCTATCTTGTATCCTATACCTATAGATTGCATTGATGCCAAGTGTTTGACAGAATGTCAGTCTCGGTTGGGGATGGTCTAGCCTAGTCCTAAAGTTGATTTTTGGATTATTATATTGTCATCATGTGTTTAATGGATTCTGGAAGTTACAACAAGTTTTGGGCAGTGGCTAGAATTTTGGGCTAGAAAAGTTCCTTAAATTTCGTGGATGATAGCATTAGTCTGCTGGGAAAAGTCCCTGGATGCAGGCATGCAAGATTGTGGGAGCGTCCAGAGGTCAAGAGGTCTAAAAACTCAGTGGGACCCAGGGGAAAGATGCCTGAGTGGTTGGGTTGCCTCTTGGGAGTGTTTTTGTTGATGTGGAAGGTTTGATTGATGTGTTTTCCTCAATTCCATTTCCTTAAGGTCACCAAGGAGGTTGAATCCTATCATAGTAGCCTCTTGTCACATGTTTACCCTGGTTGGATGATTACTTAGGTAGATGTGGGAGAAGGGTGGTTACAAGATTTGCTGTCACTTCAAGGTATGCATGTGGATTTTGAGTTATGTGGTGTGTGTTGATGTTATCTAGGTGTGATATTATCAATTTAGGGCTTGTTTGTTCTCTCTTGTATCATTAATCCCACACTTAGCCATTTTTGGAGCTTTCACTATCTTCGCAACTTGCTAAATATTTGACCAATATCTCTGCCCCTTGGAACAATGCATTGTGAAATCCTATCTCATAGTTAAGTACCCTTTCCTCCTAAAAATGTGCACTATACAGTCACTGCCTCATAGGACTGCACATTGTGCAATCACAACACACAGTATCTATGTCATATTCCTAAAAAATGAATAATTATTTCTCCCAGTGAGTTTTCCACTATGCACTGCACAATCTTAGTCAACATATAGGCATCACTATCTCCCTGACCTGCGAAACTGTGCAATCACCTAGATCAATATTCCCTAAACTAGTCATTCTGCAATCTTAGTGAGAAATCCTTCCTCACTGAGTCACTGTCTCCCTTAACTATGCAGTTTTGTCTTCCAGTCCCCAAGCCACTGCACATTGCATAATCACAGTGAGAAATAATTTTACACTCTCTCACTAAGTTTCTCAACTTCGTAGTCCTCTGTCTCTTTCCTTCTAGAACTGCTCCCTATGCAATCACAGTGAGAAAGCCTTCCCCCTTGCCTCACTAATTCCCTCAACTGTGTAATTATGCCTACTTGTCCCTCAATTACTACGGATTGTGAAGTCATAATGACTAGAATCTCACCACTACCTCTTTCTCCCGCGCAATGCACAATTCCTGAGCTTCTTCCTCGGTCATGCACTCATTTTGGGGTTCACTCAGTGAATTGCATGAAGAATTTAGAGTAGGATATTTCTGGGTTGATGCCATTTTTTCATGAGTAAATTTCATCTACAGGTAATGTATCTTGACATGAAAAGATAATGCTCGAGGAGGATGCCAAGGAAATCATGCAAAAATAGACTTGTGAACTTGAAGAGACAAAGAAACTATCAAGCAAGAGGATCAAGGGATGCAAGATCACAATGAAATATTGAAGATCAAAATCACAAGGAAGACTCCGTATCATCTAAGCTCTAGGAGGATGAAAATGAAACACATGCAAGACTTATCAAGAAGACACAAGGGATTTCATCAAGAAGAGGCTACAAGAGAGAGAACTTGCAGAGAAGAACCACTAGAACGACCATCATGAAGGAAATGAAAGAATCTTAAATCAAGACAAAGACATGGAAGGTTTTGACACTTATCTAGATACTTTCTAGGATGAAGATGAAGTACACGCAAAGAACCATCATGAAGAAGTCAAATTCATATAAATAAGGAGAAAGGCTTGGCACGGACACATCACAATGAAGTTTCATATCATCAATGCCAAGTCATCGTTTGTCCAAGTGTCATCAAAAAGTCATATGAGTCAATATATTTTTCCACATCAAATGTGGAATTTAATTATGGTATCTCCAAAAATAAGAGAATTAAAAATGCGTGAAAGCCCAAGGGTCCCACATGGAATGTGAAAAGTCATTAGAGATTTCTAAAGTCATGTATAAGTTCAAAGGTCACATAGCAATTTGAAAAGAAATACTAGGAGCTCAAGAGTCATGAGGGAGGTCAAGAGTCACATGGGAGGTGGAGAGTCAACTTATTTCGATAAATAAACCATCATAACTCAAGCAAAGTGCTTCAGACTTTGGAGTTTTCTCCTTTGCTTCTCTAGCTTGGCATAAGAGAGAAGATCTTTCTTTGGAGGATCAAATGGTGACTCAATGTTCTAATATTGGGGATAGTGTGGGAGCATTTTAATTGTATATCTTGGGACTTCCACTTAATATATGAATCTCTCAGATCCGATGCAAATTCATGCATATGTTGTGAATGATTATGAGAGTATTCTTTCATTGTTTGAGTTGTATGTTTATGTTAACACGTAATAATGAAAATGAAGTATTTCGTTGGATTTGGAATGTATCTTGTTCAATGTGTGTTGCTATTTTATTTTATGATCATTTTTATCTTGTGAACTACTTTGTAGGTTAATTAAAAATCCTTTCCATGCTCTTGCGTGTCTCTCTTAGTGTTACACAATATTTTGTCATATTCTCAACTCTATACCTGAAGTGTGATTTTTTAACTAGGCAATCCCTTCTACATATAGAAGCGATCCCTATAGTCCAATGAGTGGATCTAGTAACAACCGAAAAAAATACATGTAAAAATCTCCTAGTTTAAATCAGAATGACATGAGAGAGGAAATATGGCCTACCTCTCTCCTATGCGGTGTCTTTTCGATGTCAATATCGATCTCCTCACTTCCAAGTTCGATCCTCACTATTCTATTGTGAATGAATACCTGCAAGAGAGATCAAACAAAGGAAACAAAGGAAAAACATAGCATATGCATTCTAATGTAAACAATATGATAGATCAAGGAGCATCATACTAAGAAAGTAGTCATTTACGTGCTTACGGAAAGTAAACATGCATTGTATTAATAATAAACACAAGAGGGAAACATACAGCCACTACCTTGATATTGGAAGCCTCCTCCGGAATAGGTTTCCAAGTCCAAGCCGAGACTTCTAAAACTCTCCTTTCTCCTTCACAAATTGGCAGCAATTAGGCACAATTTACTAGTAGCATGACCAATCTAGTCTGACCAACCATTTGAGGGTATAAGGGAATGTATTTATAGGGAAGGAGAGGGAGTTACAGATCCACAAAAGGGGGAAGAAGGTCGACATCTTAAGGGGAAGATCCATAAAGGTAGGATAAAGAACTCAAAATGGGATAACTTGACCATATCCTTACTCAACAAAAACTAGCTTTCCATTCTCGAGACTTCTAGTATCATTAGCTTCTGCTCCATTTTTGGAGAAACTACCTGAAGAGGATCAACGTGAATTTTCCTATCCAAATTCGCACTGCCAGCACTAGTCACTAGTTAGACCAAAAGGTTACCAACACGAATTTTCCTACTAAAAGTAGCGCTGGTCTTGAAAATTAGGGGTTTTAACAAGTTTTTCCATAATTTCTTCAAGACATTAGTTCTCCATATCTTCATGGATGTATTGAGCATATATTTCATGGTGAATGAGTTTACACAGCTTTTGTTGTTTTACGACATTTGTGACGATAGTGGCGTAAAGGATGACACTTCAGGTATAGAGTTGGGAATATGACAAAATAATGTGTAACAGATGCCCCCTAAAGCATGAAAATAGAATAGGAAGTGATGGTTGAAGTATTTTATCAGTTAAGGCAAGGAGCTTATAAGACCACTGTAAAGAGACCGACAAATCAAACATGATACAATATATGACATCTCTGATATATACATATTCCTGATAATACATCTGAATAGGCATCAAAATATAATACATGAAACCATGGTATGGATACAACCATCCATCTGAAAAGTATCATGTCTATGGATCCACGACATGGATGCAACCATCCGTATTAAAAGGATCAGGTATACAATCATGAATACTCAATAACTCCTCGGAACCTGGATTTTAACAGGTGAGATCCAGGTTCTTCATCTCTATCCCGATCAAAGTATGAATCTAACCATGTGAATAGATGTGTTGAGGTTGAACATGGTAGAAACCACCTGATTACTGGTCAATAATGTAAACCATTAACAAGTGTGGGAGAAACCACCAATAATGACGATGGCCCTCAAGGTACACCAGTACAATCTACAAGTGTGAATATGTGAGTTGAATTCGAACACTTGCTGAATCATTCGATCGAAGGCCAATGATGTAATCCTGTCATCGAACATGAATAACTTGCCATTAAGGCATGCAAGATCCAAGGTACTGAAAGGGCGTTTCTAAATCAACTTCCTAGATAATGAGCTGGAGTCGAAAGGAAGTGATCCGTCGAAGGAGGGCCATAATGTTTCCCACATCATCAACACAAAACATAGGATATGTCAAAATGATAGGAGTGATTCAGAATTCTTGCAAATATGGTCACATAGGTATAAGAGTTTTGACTTTTGCAGATAGGAATTCTCTTGAACATATCGGAGACACGACTCTGGAGTTCAGCAACACTTGGCTCAAAATGGAATCGGAGGTCATGATGACAACAAGGGTGATCGAATCAGAGGCAAATGTATTTCCCAAAACTAGGAAGGAAAGTGGCGAAGAGAGGATATCCCAAACCCAACACGAGATGCATATGAGTGTCATGTTCAAGAGAAACATGTTTCCTTTACACAAAATACAACACATGTTTACTTCCATTTTTCCCCACTATTGCTAACGAGTACCTCTTTATTTTTAATCACAAACTTGAAGAGGATAACATATGCTTGTCGTATAAGTTCATCGTTTAGATGAATCTGTCCTAGTAAGTTTAACGAGCCCTAGAAAGGAGTTACTCAGTCTCGTCATGGTGACAAGTCTTGCGTCGTTTAAGTTTTACAAGTCCGACGGAGGGGTAACTCAACATCTTTTTCATGTTTATAGAGTTTGAAAAAGAGGCAAAAAGGAAACTCTAGAAGTCCCTTTTCGCAGATAGTCTCTCGAATCCAAAAATGTAGAAAACAATATTCAAGAGAACCTCTTAGCCATGTTCGACTAAGGTATTCCTTTTTCATAGCTAGTCCATCTCAGTCTGGAAAAGGGTTAAACTTATACTGAGTAGACGTCTTTTCATTTACTTTTACAATTTCGAAAAGACAAGTGCTCGACAATTTTTTCATATTTTTGGAGTCTGAAAAGAGCTAAAAGAGGACTCCACCTAGAGGAACGAGTGGTATAAAACAATAGCAACTAGTTCCGGTCATGATGGAACTGCAAAAAAAAAAGGTTAAGAGGTTGGCTAATAAGACCACTCGCAAATGTTCCCATGCAAGGGTAAAACAACCAAGTGAAAGCATATGATTGGCCAAAGAGATGGTGACGATGGAATGAAAAAACCAAGGCTCATCTAGCAAAAACAACTTGATAAAAGTGACAATCACAATAGGTAAAATGGGAATGGTTTCATTTTTACACAAGCTTGAAACATGGGAAACTATGCTTGAAATTGGTTTCATTTTTACACAGGCATGAAATGGAAACAAACTATGCTTGGATTCAGTTTCTGTTTTACACAAGCTTGAAACAGAGACAAACGATGCTTGGATCTGGTTTCATTTTTACACAAGCTTGAAAAAAGGATAAATTATGCTTGATATTGGTTCGCATGCCCTCAACATAATGACCCAATTCAAGGTACATGCCCCCCAAGCTTCATTTCATTCACCTAAGTAGACTACTGATTACTAACAGATGGATGGAATGAAGGTTCACTTATGAGATCAAGTGAAAGACTCGACTGGGAATTTACGAGATCTAATCAATGACTCTAATTGGAAGGGGATTTGTTTCTTTTTTAATGAGATTGGCACAGGAAAAGAACCATGTTAATGACACCTTGTTTCATTGTTTAACGAGATTGACACAAGTAAAGTAACTCTGCTCCAACACATTGTTTCATTTTTTAATGAGGTTGACATAGTAAAAGAAATATCCTCATGCGGATCTATTTCATTTTTTAACGAGGTTGACATAGTAAAAGAACTATCCTCATGGGGACCTATTTCATTTTTTAATGAGATTGGCATAGTAAAATAACTATCCTCACAGGGACCTATTTCATTTTTTTAATGAGGTTGACATAGTAAAAGAACTATCCTCGTGGAAACCTATTTCATTTTTTAACGAGGTTGACATAGTAAAAGAACTATCCTCATGGGGACATATTTCATTTTTTAATGAGGTTGACATAGTAAAATAACTATCCTCATGACCTTGATTATGGACTATAAGAGACCATGGCTTCCAAGAGGTTCTCATCAGATGGGAGAACAACATTCTAGAAGGGATACCTGTAAAGGGATCTAATGGAAAGATCAGGTTCCAATGTCCCTAGTACATGATGCACTATATCACTGACTAGATCATCAGTAGAAACAGGCATGGAACAGGTGGCCACATAATTAACCTGCGGAAGGGGTAATACCACTTACATACAAGGAACATTTAGGGAAGATGGTTGATCGAGATTCAAATTAGGACCAATGAATGAAAGGTGATCAATGGCCACGATTCTTCCTTTGTGTGGGAAACATATAACACAAAATAGAGAAGAGACAAGAGCTCCCATGACATAAACATAGTCATGACCAAGGAGTAAATTTAAATCCAAAGGGCCTTAGAAAACCATCACATCAAGATAGATGATTTTTCCTCCCAAAGTAATAGGCAACTTAGGAAGGATCCATAACAATTGACTAGTTCCTTTGTTAAAAGCTAACAGATTCTTGGTAACGAGCACAAGCTATGGAGAACCTAAAGCTTGCCAAGTAGTTGAGGACAAAATAATAACATATGTGACTTCATCTATGATTGTGTCAGGTACAGGTATATTATAAGCATGTATGGCAATCTAAAAGGGCACATAGGAAGGAAGACGATATCCTGCCAGTCGACTCCAATCAAAGAAAGTGACTAAACTACTTGGAGAGGGAGTCAGCAGAGTGGGAGGAATACCCTCTTGCATTATAGGAATAGGAGGATCACCCCCCTGTACCATGGGAATAGGGGGATTGTCCCCCTGTACTATGGGAACATGAGGATTATCCCCTAATTATTTGGAATCTGAAGAAACCAGAAGAACTTGAGCATTATGAACTTCACTTTCTACAAGATACATACGATCAACTGAAAGTGGAATCGGGTCAACCATTTTTTCAACCAATTGTTGGTCAGAAATGGACTCATGGGATTCACTTTCAAAGAGAGCGGTATTAACCAAATATGAGTTTTGATTAATCACTTGATCAAATAGTGGAGGATCAAGGGAAAGCTTCCAATAACCAGTCAGAAGACAAGGTTGAGAAGAAGTAAGGTTGTCTAACATGTTAGAGGCTTCATCCATATAAGGAAAAAGGTGAATAGGATGATTCCCTTCACATAACCTGCAAGGAAATTTGACATTTCCCTTTTTCCCGTGGGTTTTACTATCAAAAGTTGAAGTTTTTTCACCAAAATGATCTTTAGAGGTGGACAACAATGGTCGATGTGAACCTATGGACCACACTTCTAATATCTTGGGAATACCAAGACATTATCGAAGAAGGTGGTCACCCTTACAAAGATTGCAAGGGAATTTCTCTTTACAGGGTTGATTGGAATATTTTCAACATTAGTTGCATCTGTAGCAATGGTCTCTTGGTTGGCCCTTTGCTTATTTTTCTTCTTCTTAATCATCCTTTTCTTCTTCTTCTTATCCACCTCATTACTAGCTTGTAGGATTTCACCAAACGAAGAGGAAGAAGAGGAAGAAGACCAAATAGGAAAAAAAGGCAAAGAGTCAACTTTAGGCTCAACTAGAGGTTGATATGGTTCAGGTGGAGGAGAGGCCGGTTGAGGAGCAGTTTGGACATTCAGAACCATAGGGATTGAAAATAACCAAACTGATAAACCAATGATAAATCCAGGAAGGGACAACATCGCCATATAGGGAGTACCAACATTTCCAAAATAAGGAAAAAGACTAGGATTCCCATCAGAGATGTTTCCTTGGTTGGTAGACTCAAGAACTGTTGCCATTAGTCTCAATCTAAGATCTACTAAGGAGTATCTCCACAGGAAGGATGTTTTTCTGTGGTCAATTAATTGATTTTAGAAATTAACAAAACAAAAATAAAAAAAGGGGTAAGCTAGGAAAAAAGGTTTACCAAGTATCCGTGAACTGCAAAATACCTCTTGGCGAACCAAGAAGTACGGGGAAAAAATCTCCCCAAATGTTGTGCTCGGTGTATCACATTTACAAGGCAATCGACTAGGTTACCTATGGATGGATAGAAACCTATAGGGGGCTCCCAATATATACACAATGGTACGTGCGAGTGCAATCTGTAGTAGTGTTTTCTAATGTGTAATCATTTGATGAGAGTGTTCACATATACTTAACGTGCGTGGAGCACCTACGATATACTCGAAAGTACTAGAGAACAGTCCTATACGCTTACGTACGTGGAACGATATTTCACCCCCGGGATTAAAATGATGGAAAATAATGATAGCTCCTACGTCTAACGACGTTGGAACACGTCTCTAGTCTATACCTCTAAATGTTTTTCGTTAATGACAAATGCTCCTTAGGTTAGTTTAGGTAAATTTTAAGTTTATCTTGAATTATGTTCCAAATTTATAGCTCAAAGAAATGTCACCTGAACACCTAAGATGAAACTATATCAGAAAAAATATTATTTTCAATTCGATGAAAGCTAAACTAGTAAGGGGAGAGATTTCAAACAATAATGCAACAAGCGGTAATACAACAAACAAAGTGCCCTTAACTAGTTTTTTACTTTTCACTTCCCAAATGCAACTTTTCAAAAGTAAAATGATTTTCACTTTTACTAAGATGAATTTATATGAACTTTCACTTTCCTTCCTGTTTTGAATGATTTAATGCACCTAATGCACTCTTTAGCTTTCAATCACTGAAAAATGTGATCTATTTTCAATCATGAATCTAAAAAAATAACTTTTCAATGCAACTAATCTAATGCACTTTTACAAAAAGTAAATTTTTGAAATGAAAACTAAATAAATGTAAGATCAATCTCTTTTATGATTGCAAAAGAACTACTAATGCTCAATCAACCTAAGATCGGTATTTTCCCAATCATACAAGCAACAAACAATGATTTTAATTGACTCAAAACACCAAACTCAATCAAAATTTCACTTTTACCACTTAAAGGATGGGATTGATGTTTGCACACCACAAAGAAATTGAAAGCAAACAGATAGAATATGTTGCACACAGAGCAGGGAAATGACCTCACAGACCAAGACACACTAGATTTTTCATCAGAAACCCTAAAAATTATCACATTTAAGGAACATCGCTACTTTACATAGTAAAACTCGTGCTGACAGGGTTATCAACACTACTTTTCTTAGCAAAACCCATGCTGGCAGCACTATTTTTCATAGCAAAACTCGTGCTGGAAGCACTACTTTTGATAAAAAATCCTTGCTAGCAGCACTACTTTTCATATCGAAACCCGTGCTGGTATTTAACGCCGGTAGACAGTAGAAGACAAGGTCTTTAGCGTGATTGTACATGGAAAAACAGGCGCTGACAACGAAAATGTCACTGATAAAACACACGCTGAGCGAGGAAATTTTAGGAAAAACAAGAAAGACTCGAGAAGAAACTCTAGACTTGATACCGTAAGAGACCAACAATTCAGAGTACATACTGAAAATCAATTAAAAAAAGGGTCGTTCAATGGTTGGCCAAACTTAACGAGAAGGTAAAAAAAGAAAGGAGGATTAAAAGGGTGTAGGATTCCCCAATGGAGTCACCAAATTGCTAACTAGGAAATCCCTTCTATGATAGAAGCGATCCCTTTTGTCCAATGTGTGGATCTAGTAACAACTGAAACAAATACATGCAAAAATATCCTAGTTTAAATCAGAATGACATGACAAAGGAAAGATGGCCTACCTCACTCTTATGCGGTCTCTTTTCGATGTCAATCTCGATCTCCTCACTTCCAAGCTCGATCCTCACTATTTGCTTGTGAACGAATACCTGCAAGAGAGATCAAACAAAGACAAAAAATGAAAAACATAGCATATTCATTCTAATGTAAACCATATGACAGATCAAGGAGCATCGTACTAAGCAAGTAGTCATTTACACGCTTATGGAAAGTAAACATGCATTATTTTAATAATAAACACAAGATGCAAGCATACAACCACTGCCTTGATGTTGGAAGCCTCCTTCGAGATGGGTTTCCAAGTTCAAGCCAAGACTTCTCAAGCTCTCCTTTGTCCTTCACAAATTGTAGAAATTAGGCACAATTTAGCAGTAGCATGACTAATCTAGTCTCACCAACCATTTGAGGGTATAAGGGAATGTATTTGTAGGGAAGGAGAGGGAGTTAGGGATCCACAAAAGGGGGAAGAAGGCACACATCTTAAGGGGAAGATCCCTAAAGTTAGGATCAAGTACTCAAAATGGGAGAACTCAACCATATCCTTACTCAACAAAAACTAGCTCGTCATTCTCGAGGCTTCTAGTAAGAGAAGTTTTTGCTCCATTTTTGGAGAAACTGATTGAAGAGGATTAAAGTGGATTTTCCTATCCAAAGTCGCACTGCCAACACTAGTCGCTAGTTAGAACAAAGGGATACCAGCATGGATTTTCCTACTAAAAGTAGCGTTGGTCTTGCAAATTAGGGGTTTTCACAAGTTTTTCCATAATTCCTTCAAGACATTAGTTCTCCATCTCTTCAGGGATGTATTGAGCATATAATTCATGGTGAATGAGTTAACACAACCTTGTTGCTTTAAGACATTTGTGACAATAGTGGCACAAAGGACAACACTTCAGGCATAGAGTTAAGAATATGACAAAATACTATGTAACACTTAGGATAGTATTATTACTTTTCTTCTAAAATCTCACTCTCTTTCTTTGTCATGAAAATACCTTATACATATTGCATTTTTATGCCTCACAGTGTTAATTTACGTGCTTGTTTCAAAGATTGTTTGTGTAATCTCTTATGCCACTAATTTCATCCAAGGAAAATTCCTAAGAATAATGGAAACTGATCTTATTTTAGGTTGGTGCTCCTATTCCAAATGGTGTGATGTCTAATTGGGACTTCATACTGGGGAGAACCCCCTTGGTTGATAGATTTCCAACAACCGTCAACAATTGGCGCTAGAAGGAGGGCCAAATGACAAGTTGTGCCCATTGAGTCTATTTTGAATCTCTTATCCTAAATGGCCCATTCCCAAATCATACTCCCATGATGTTTTTCTAATAGATCCAATCTTAAACTTTCAATCCCTGTGGAATTTTTTACAACTTGTCTCAATTAAGGTTTGATGGAAAGGGTGGAATATCCATCGCCAAGCATACATCTCAGTTTCTCAAGTTTTATGAATCTTAGGAAATCAATTGTGAATATGTTTCTTGTGAATTATTCACCTTCAATCTTGAAGGTCAAGTTAAAATATGGTGTCATACCTTACCATCTTCTTCCATTCATTCATTTGAACAACTCTTCAAGGAGCTTCATCAAGCCTTCGACATGTATGATTACTTGGATGTATATAAAAGAGTTAATCGACTTAGGATGAAATATGATGAATCAATTGAGGATTTTTCTAATATATTTTTTCACCTATGTTATGAGCTTCCTAAAGATGTGGATTGGGATTTATTCAAAGAAATTTTTTAGTGTTATGATAAAATCTCCTTGAAACCATCTGAATTTGAATCCTTTGTTGATTGTGCACTCCCAACTTTCATCAATCATGAAACACCTCTAATCTCAAAGGAGGAACCTACTTCCCCTTTTGTCCCTTGTCCTCCTCCATATTCATTTCCAAACAAGGTAGTCTCTATTGTTATCATTGAAGTTGGAAAATATGAAAATCAAATTATGATCCATTTATCCCATCTACATTTTATCTTCATGGTAAATAGTGTATACGGAAAAACTTGGAATGATCTAATCAGTACAAGCAACCTAAGGTGAAGACTAGTCCCTTGATTACCTTATATCACATTAATATTGAATCTAACCTCATTAAAAGTGTCATTTCTTCAAGGGACACCTATCATCCTCTATCATGTAAATTTCATGACCATTTGTACCTTGATCCACTTGATCAATCTTCTCTACCAGCTAGTTCTTTAGATACTTTTGATTCTCAGTTTGTTGGTCCAAATGGTGATCAGGTGCATAGTGGTCATATTCTAAAGGTAGAGGAGCCAGATTGTGAATATGATCTTGATATCTCCTCTCTTTCATAATCCTCCATGTCAATATGATGTTCCTTCATTCTTGGTTGATTTAGAATCTTGTGATCTTGGAAATTAGTCAAATGAAGTCAAGATGCTTTATCAAACAAAATCCTTGGATAACCATCATTCTTATGATCATGATCTTGATAATGTACATAGTGATGGATGCCTAGGTACTTCAACTGATTTCTTAAGTTGTCAAGAAGGCTTTGACTTGAAATTTTTAAATCCAAAATGCAATCTGGTCAAAGTGGATTCTCTTATTGACACTTCTTATTCAACTCATTGTCCCTCACGTCCTACTAGTTCCAATGAATTAACTTGTGATGAAAGTATAAGTATACCATGCTCTTTTAATTCACAATCCCATGAGTTTAAGTTTGAATTGATACAAGATGCTGAGGTCATCCATGATTAAGAAGAACATAATCAAATCATCAAGCATTAATCCCATGCTTTGCAAATTCCAGTCCTGCATCAAGATAATTATTTAGTTTAGGTTGTTCAAGAAATTCATCTCATCTATACATCCTCTGATATGGAATCAAAAGAACCTTACAACTTGAGTAATTTTTTTCTTGAGACTGAGAAATCTTATCAAACCAGTAATGTAGATGGTTTTCATTCAAAAAATGGTGATCTTATTATATCTTATAGTACCTATCCATTTGTAGTTCATAATATGGCCCAAATCTCATAATGTGATCACTCAACCTTTCAAATTTTCGAGACTTGTCAGGGAGTCGACGCAGTTCTACTCTCATTGATGGTTATGTCAGGTTATCATGATGTTGATAAGTTCCCTGAACTCTGAAAGATCTATATTTTCTTGCATAATTATTTTATCCACATTGTTTCATTGGATATGGACTCATTCTTGAAACATTTTCATCGTTTCCAAGTTCATTTTCCTAACTTTCAAGATCCAATTTTTAATCAGATAGAGAATTTTGTATTAAATGATTCATCGTCATGCTATTCTCTCCCATAAAATCTAGGATTGGAATATATATCTTTCATGGATGCACAGAGCTATGAAGTTGATCATTTCAATTATCATGACAAATATTATCGTTGGCTAAAAGATTCAGATCTATCAAATACTTATGAGAATGATCAACTCCTAGTCCTTCTTATGAATATTATGATGTTAATCATTTTCGTTCTAACATAGGATATCCTTTTGAGTGTTAGTGAATGCTTGAGTTATTTGGTGAATCAAATTCCTCATCTTGATAGATTAATTTCTCTTGTTCATACAAGGGTTGGATTTGATTCAACACAAGTTGACCCATTGTATCTGAATTGGTTTCCCATATTTTCTATACTAGCATTCATCTTAAATTCTTCTGATCAGATACAAGTTGGTAGTGATTTTTTGTATTTAACCTGCAAGGAGAATGATTCTATTATTCAAATCATTTGTGAAGCTGCTCAAATTGATCCATCTTTATGTTCTAGTAATAGAGAATTTGATGTCTTAATCGATCCATCTGATCATAATATTGTCCTTAACATGTCTTTTAATTCATTATTTTCCTATGAGTGTATCTAATGATAATTTTTTTTCATTTGTTGATTCCATCATGGGCATAATTCCTACGATTCATCCATTTCACTTTTTAGATACTTGTCAAGTAGTTGAAGCACTTTAGTTGTTCCTAATGGTTATGTCGGGCCTCAATGATCTTAACAAGCCTTCTAAACATGATCAGATTCAATTTCCCTTACAAGATTATCCGTTCGATATTTTTTCATTAATTGAAAATTCATTTTCTCAAGGATTTCATGGTTTTCAAGAGGATTGCCTTGAATTTCAGGATCAAATCTATGATTGGATGGAAACATCTTATTTAGTGTTAGAGCTCCGTAGTTTTCTCTGAGATGGAAAGAGAAAAATCAGAGGTAACCACAAACCTATTTTGGTTGAATGACTGGTATTCTTCAACCTAAGGGGGCTTCCTCGCTCAAAAATGTTAAATTTTAAGAATTTAAAACACAATTCATATAGAGGCCAGGTCTAGAAAAGGGAATTTGAACGTATTGGGTTGAAGTGCCAATGGTATACTAGGTGATAACACATGATCAATTGTCCTTTTATTCATTTACTTATGCAAGTAAAATCGATATCTTCTACAAGGGATTTTAGGCATGGCTTTGGACACAATGATAGATTGTAGTATAGAGGAGAAAAAAAATCTCTGCAATAAAACAATGTTGTTTATACATGAGAAAGAAAGGCTAGACAAAAGAGATAACATGCATGAGTATATAGCATTTCATTTGCAACTGAAACATGAAAATAGTTGAATAAAGTGGCTTAATTGAATTCTAAATCAATCGAGATCATAATACTCATAAAACACAAAGAGACAATAGAATATCTGAGCAATAAACAAAGATAATTCCACACATCATACCATAAGAATTCTTGCAAGGTGTAATCGATAACCCTCAAGTCATAAGTATTGTACCATGAATTGATCACAATCACATAAATTTCGAAAAACTGAAACCAAGACAATGTTGAACCATCAACAACCTTTTCAATCTATTTTTCTAGTTTAAATAGACATACAATAACAAATCCAAAGTGTCTAGATGCATCGCATCATTGATCCAACAGAGGATCAAATCTAAGTAAATAGAGGAAATATTTTGTTGTTTTAAAGTATTTTTCCTCTAATAATAAAAAATAAAAAACATAAAGCATTCATATCTAAAGAAAACAATAAATTACTATAAAATCTCTCTTGTTTTCGAAGCATATATTCATGTATCAAAAGCATAAAAAAGAATGGCAGTTGGTTGCTGACTGCACAGTGACTGGGTAACAGTTGGGCAACAACTGTGTTGGCACATTTTCTTTCCAAATTGACATGTGGCTGGAAACTAATGGTCTGAGTTGGAAACCACCTTTTCTACATGTTCACCCCCTTAAACTTTGACATCTGGCATCTTCGTCACGCCTATGAACACCTCCCACAAATTGAAATTAAACTACCCGACACGGGTGACTTCAAAGAAGTACTGCGCGACATTGGTAAACTCATAAAACAATGCGTGACACTGGTAAACTCAGAAAACATTGCATGACACTTGTAAATTCATAAAACACTATGTGACACTAATAACCCTTTGTGTGGCACTGCCTGAACACTGGTAGCCTCTGTGCAGCACTACGTAGTGCTTGTGCAATGCCTATGTGTTTTGGGTATATCTCCAAAAAAGTAATACTTGTGTAAAAATGAAAGAGTTTATTGTATATGATACTTTTTTCAAGATAAACCTCTCTCATTTTCTCCAAATTCTTCCCCAATGTCCAATAAAATTCTCTGCAAAACAATGACTTAAAATAGAGTATTTGTGCAGTCCGAAAAATGGGCTTTGAAGATGCAATACAATCTCGTGACTCGTGACACCTGTGTATAAAATAGAAGAGGTTATTGTTATTTTACCTATTATTGAGAAAAACCTCTTTCAGTTTCCCAAAATTATCCTTCGTATGGTCGGAAACCGTTCTGGAAAATGGTGACTAAAATAGAGCTTGCGCAGTAGATTCCCACAGTGAGTGTGACCTCAATTTCTCATCAACTACCAGCTGGGAATCAATCTGTGGTATCCTCTTGTCTTTTGTCTTGTAGTGCAATGAATATTTGAATTGATGAGTTAGAGTGCCCCACTTGATTTTACATGAGCATAAAGCATGGGAAATCATTAAAATGTTGGGAGTATAATGTCTCTTAGGTAATGGGGGGGTGGGGGTTGCATGTTATACATGAGGGTTGTACATGTGATAAGTATAGGGGAGTGGTAGTGGTGTCATGGGGATAGTTCTAGAATGAGGGGAGGGAAAGGAAATGTAATGTGCATAAGATGTAAATGATATGTGAAAAGTGGATAGGATGTAGATGATATATGAAGGTATGTATAAAGGGAAATGGGGAAATAGGGAAACATGGGGTAGATAGGAATAGGGGATAAGAATTTAAAATACATTTAATGACTAGACCTCATGACTATCAGAACTTTAGACTAACACAACTTCATTTCGAATGGTTTTGATCGATGAACAATTGACACATAACCCCTTTTGACTTTGACTAACTGTATAAACATGTGTGACCTCATGACTCCCACTGACTGAGGCTGTGACAACAACAATAGTCATAGGCTAAACTACTGCTCAAAAACTTAAAATGAATGAATAAGGCAAATACATTTGATGTGAAAAATCATAAGGCCCTAACAAAGTGTATTGTACAATGGTACTATTCCAAGTTCCAACTTGATTTTGTCTCTAGTTGTGGTATACAAGTACAAAACAAGTGACTTTGATGAAGATACACTGACAACTTGTCTGTGCTTGTCATGTAATCCCCATCTATATTTGTTTTCTAATGATGAAATTAAGCATGTATCCACTATTTATTTAGGAACTTTAATTCTACTTTTCATTCTAATATTGATAAACATCTATGATGAGAAAGAACTTGATGAAATGACATGTACTTATTATCTACATTGTTTATTAAAATATTAACTATGCATTTTTTTTCTAACCAGTTGTACACAATGTCAGGGGTCTACGACATATACACTACATACATCAGGGATATGATTTCTAGGATATAAAGTAAATTTTTTTGGTCATCCCTTATTTTTTGGGGATGCCTTGAAAAATTCCTATGACATGTCTTACTAAATGTAGATGCCCATAACATGTCCATCCCCTATACCTAGATGGATGTTGTTGGGTCCCTATAATACTAGTGATTACCCCATTACTATTGTAGTTATACCCCTTATTTATATTGTTGTGCCCCTATTACCCCCATATTGTTATTTCTGTGCCCCATAGAATCCCTCTATTGTTATTTTTGTGGCTTTATATTATTATTGTTAGGTCGGCTGGATTATATGGTGACTCCTTAGACTCCTATATATAGAAAGGAGGTTTTGTCATTTGATCATCCAATAATTGTTCATTTATGTAATGTAAAGGAGGTTTCCCCCTCGAAGAGGCTGAATTCTAAGGCATTGATCTATCTTTTCTATCTTTTCTTGAGCTGGTTTCATAACATTTGGTATCAGAGCTTTGGATTCTAGGGTTTCGCTGCTCCAAACAGGTCATCGTGGCATTTTCACTATAACTTTTTTTCTATAACGTTTTAGAAGTCGAAAAAAAAACCCATTTGAGAAGAAATTGCGCTACACCTTGGGTCCGAATTTCAGAGCTTTTCGCGTGATATTTGCGGAGATATGATCTGAGGAAGTTGGTCTTTTTGCAGACTCCTGAATTACATTCAAAACAGGTGACCTGGGGAAAATCGTCATAACTTTCTCTCTGGGAATCAGATTGAAATTTCGTAAGAAGGTACAGAAAGAGGATGGACTGTAGTTTTTTTTATATCTTTTTCAGAACCAAAGATCGAAAATTGTACACGTGGCACTTCATACAAGTTCGCTCTTCTGGAAAGGTCTATAATCAGGTCATCTTGGGAGATTGTGCATAACTCTTTCTTGGAGAATCCAATTTGGATCAGACTGGTGGCATTGGAAAGAGGACACAAAGAGCTACTATATATCACAAATTCAGAACTATATGATTGGAAAGTATAGAGATACATCAGAGGCAATATCAGGCTCCTACAAAGTGAAAAAAGGTGTGTAGATTTGTTTAAATTTTGCTTAAGCTTGGTTTGAAAATTTATTTTGAAGGAATTCAAAGGGCATAGTAGAGAATTATTATCGGTAACTGATGCCCCAAGGAAAGAAAATGCAAACACCTAGTAAGGAACCTGAAAGCTCTAGCATGACTCATGAAGAAGAGGAAGAAATGCTACATGATATATCAAAATTACAAGAACAAGTGCAACAAATGTCACACTCACAAAAGTTAACAGAAGCTAAGATAAATGGCGTGGAAGCTAAGATGAATGGCATGGAAGCTAAGATGAATGGCATGGAAGCTAAGATGGACAATTTGAAGATAGATTTGAACACAAATTTGAAGACAGGCATGGCAGATTTGAAGACAGATTTGACAAATTTTCTACAAGAAATACTTACTAATGGTGAAAGGTAGTAAAGGAAACTCATGATGAGAACAAAAGAAATGTTAATCATGATTCCATAGACGCTAATGTTGGATCGAAGAATCACCATATTCCAAAAATCGATATGAGGAAGTTTGATGGCAAGGATCCCGCCACATGGATATTACAGATGGAGCAATTCTTCGATCTCAATAATGTGCAAAACGCACAAAAGGTACGTATGGCAACTGTATATTTGGAACCAAATCAGTTTGTATGGTATCAATGGCTTTGTTCTCGTAAACAATTTATCACTTGGGCAATTTTTACGGAAGAATTGATAGCACATTATGAGGATACAAAAAGCAACACTTTTTTTAGCCAATTGATAAGTCTCAAACAAAAGGGTTCAATAATGGAGCACATTGAGGAGTTCCAAAAATTGAACATAAGGGTAAAAGATATTCCAGAGGAGCATAGGATTGATGTGTTCATAGGGTCTTTAAAGGATAATATCCAACATGATGTTCGCCTTTGGGAACCTGATTCATTAGAGAAGGCATTCAGGTTAGCAAGAAAAATGGAAAGCAAAATTATGGCAACTAGGAAGCATACCATTCACAACTATAAAGACGGAAGTGTTGTTGCCCCTAGTCTTCCACAACCTACAAGGTTGACACCACAACAATTGGAAGAAAAAAGAGCAAAAGGGCTTTGTTACAATTGTGATAGCAAATACACAAAAGGTCATAAGTGTGCTGAGAAGAAATTATTCTACATAGATTGTGAAGAGGAAGAAGAAAAGGAGCAAGAAAGGTCAAAAGAAGAGGATATACTCCAGGAACAAAGCCTAGATGAAGAACAAATAAATCCGACCATATCTTGTAATGCATTGGCGGGAATTACCACTCCTCAAACCATCAAGATAGAAGGACAAATCAAGAAGAAAAAGGTAATAGTGTTGATTGATTCAGGAAGCACCCACAATTTTATTCATTGTAGGGTAGCAAAAGAATTGAATTGCTTCCTATATCCAGCACCAGAGTGTCAAGTGATGATTGCAAATGGAGGAACAATAAATTGCTCTGGAAAGTGCCATAATATCAAGCTATCCATGGGAGAATATGTATTGACTAGCCCAATGCTTTCCATTCCAATGGGAGGTGCTGATGTTGTACTAGGAGTCCAATGGCTACAATCCTTGGGTACAATAGCTTTTAATTTTCAAGAACTTTTCATCAAATTTTCTACGGAAGGAAAGGAAGTTGAATTAAGGGGTATTGCAGGGAAACCAGGAAAGATAATCAGCTCTAATGGCATGACAAAGCTTCTAAAAAAGGAGCAAAGAGGTGTAATTGCACAATTATGTTCGCTAGATGTTTCCACATTGGAATCATCTATTTCTCCAGATCTCCAAAAAGTCCTGGACAATCATTCCAAGGTATTTGAGACTCCCAAAGGTCTCCCACCTATGCGTGATCATGATCATGCTATTCATCTGATTCCAGGAAGTGTTCCTCCAAACATCAGGCCGTACAGATATCCCTATGTCCAAAAAAGTGAAATTGAACGTATGGTTGCAGAAATGCTAGAGGCTGGTATAATTCAACCGAGTCAAAGTTCTTTCTCAGCTCCAGTAGTATTGGTGCACAAGAAGGATGGATCATGGCGCATGTGTCCGGATTATAGGGAGCTCAACAAGCTCACTATTAAAGATAAGTTCCCCATTCCTGTCATTGATGAATTACTGGATGAATTGCATGGATCAATTTACTTCACCAAGTTGGATCTTCGTTCGGGATATCATCAAATCAGAATGAAGATTGAAGACATTCCGAAAACGGCATTTAGAACTCATGAGGGTCATTATGAATTTTTGGTCATGCCTTTTGGCCTTACCAATGCACCTTCAACATTTCAAGGTTTGATGAATTCAATTTTCAAACCATTCCTTAGAAAATTTGTGTTAGTATTTTTTGATGATATACTAATCTACAACAAGTCTTGGAAGGATCATGTTGAACATGTTGACAGGGTGCTACAACTATTGGAGGAGAAACAATTATATGCAAAAAGATCCAAATGTTTCTTTGGAGTCCAGGAGGTGGAATATTTGGGTCATATTGTATCTCATGAAGGAGTTAAGGTAGACCCTAGCAAAATTAAAGCCATTAAGGAATGGAAAATCCCCACATCCATAAAGCATCTGCGAGGATTTCTTGGGTTGACAGGGTATTATCGCAAGTTTGTTAAGAATTATGGGAGAATAGCAGCACCTCTAACAACATTATTGAAGAAAGATTCATTTTCATGGACTCCGGAAGCAACAAAGGCCTTTGAACATCTTAAAGAGGCAATGTGCCAAGCACCGGTCTTAGCTACACCGGACTTCACAAAAACCTTTATTGTGGAATGTGATGCTTCAGGAAATGGAATTGGTGTTGTTCTAATGCAAGATGAAAGACCCATTGCTTTTGAAAGTCGTCCAATCAAGGGAAAGTTTTTAAGCAAAGCTATTTATGAGAAGGAAATGTTGGCAATACTCCATGCACTTAAGAAATGGCGACCCTACCTAATGGGAAGACACTTCAAGGTAAAAACGGATCATGATAGCCTTAAATACTTTTTAGAACAAAGATTATCCTCTGAAGAGCAACAAAAGTGGGTCACAAAGATGTTGGGTTATGACTTTGAAATCATCTACAAAAAAGGGAAGCAAAATGTGGTGGCAGATGCACTCTCAAGAAAGGATGAGGATGTGGAAGCATTGTTGTGTGCCATTTCTATTATCCAACCAGATTGGATAAACGAAGCAAGGGAGGAATGGAAGAATGACGAAGAAGTGTGGGCACTTATTCGAAAGCTACAACAAGATTCCAGTACTTCTGATACATTTAGCTGGCAAAATGATTCGTTATGGTACAAAGATCGCTTATACCTCTGTAAGAATTCCCAGCTAAAACAAAAGATTCTTATGGAATTGCACACTTCTCCCTTAGGAGGGCACTCAGGATTTTTAAAAACTTACCACAGGGTTAAGAAGGAATTTTTTTGGGATGGCCTTAAATCAGATATTCAAAAGTTTGTGGCGGAATGTTTGGTTTGCCAAAAAAATAAAGTTGAAACAATTAAGACACCGGGTCTATTACAACCTTTATCCATTCCAAGCCAACGTTGGGAGGAGGTTTCAATGGATTTTATCACAGGTTTACCCAAGTCTGAGGGAAAGAGTGTCATCATGGTGGTAGTTGACAGACTTACCAAGTATGCACACTTTTGTGCATTATCACATCCATTTAAAGCCAGTACAGTTTCTACTGCATTTATGGAAACAGTTCAAAAGCTACATGGAAACCCAAAGATTATTGTAAGTGACAGAGATCCCATTTTCACTGGAAATTTTTGGACAGAATTATTTTCTTGTCTTGGTACTCAGTTAGCTCATAGCTCATCTTATCATCCTCAATCTGATGGGCAAACTGAGATAGTAAACAAATGTTTGGAAGGATATCTTCGTTGCTTTGTATCTGATAAACAGACACAATGGGTCAAATGGTTGCCTCTGGCTGAATGGTGGTATAACACTTCCTTCCATACAGCAACAAAAATGACCCCATTTATGGCACTTTATGGGTATCAACCACCATCCATCACATCATATTTAAGAGAAAATTCTAAGGTTCAGGCAGTGGAACATCACATCGAACATCAACAAGTCCTCCAACTCTTAAAGGATAACCTCGTGTTGGCACAAAATAGAATGAAACAACAGGCAGATCAACATCGCAGTGAAAGAAGTTTTGATGTAGGTGATTGGGTATTCCTACGGCTACAACCATATAAGCAAATGTCCCTAAAGCAAGCTAAGAAGGATAATAAATTATCACCAAAGTATTATGGTCCGTACAAGGTGTTGCAAAAGATTGGTACTATGGCATACAAATTGGAGCTTCCTGCAGCTTCTCGATTGCACCCAGTTTTCCATGTTTCATGTTTAAAGAAGGTTATAGGTGACAAGCTCCCAATTCAAACAATATTGCCAGAACTTGACGAGGAAGGAAAAATTATATTGGAACCGGAAGCAGTCACAGAAACAAGAACTCGACAGCTACGAAATCGATCAATTTCAGAGTATCTTATCAAGTGGAAGAACTTATCCGCTGAAGATTCCACATGGGAGGATGAGAATTTTATGCAGAAGTATCCAGAACTACTCAAGCGTTGAGGACAACACTTTTTTGAAGGAGAGGGGCATGTTGGGTCCCTATAATACTAGTGATTACCCCATTACTATTGTAGTTATACCCCTTATTTATATTGTTGTGCCCCTATTACCCCCATATTGTTATTTCTGTGCCCCATAGAATCCCTCTATTGTTATTTTTGTGGCTTTATATTATTATTGTTAGGTCGGCTGGATTATATTGTGACTCCTTAGACTCCTATATATAGAAAGGAGGTTTTGTCATTTGTATCATCCAAGAATTGTTCATTTATGTAATGTAAAGGAGGTTGCCCCCTCGAAGAGGCTGAATTCTAAGGTGTTGATCTATCTTTTCTATCTTTTCTTGAGCTGGTTTCATAACAGATGCTTTATCTTTCCTTGACCACTCTTGCTTCCTACAGGGATACATGGACACTTATGAAAATCTCCTACTGCGCCATGGCCATGTGTTTTATAAATTTAAATTCTATTAACTTTTCTTTTGATCAAACTCAAGTATCCTTTATTAACCTAATGTAACTTACTAAGAAATCTACACCTAAAACAAAACCCTAAAACTAAAATTCACTTACAAATAAAAATTATACAACTAAATAAAGGGGTTGCTTGTGGTAGTGATGAGCCTTGGTAAAGAGATAGTGACAATAATGGGGGCACTATTAGATTGCGTGGATCTAGAAGATCAAGATGTTCTATCTGAGCTAGGTTAATGATACACCCTTACACCCTTTTTCCTTGTTAATATTTTCGTTTAGATTATGGTGATAATGTATTGTTGTATGCTTAATATTCTTGATATCATTGTATGCTTAATGGTGATATCATTGTATGCTTAATTTTCCTTTTAATTTGGTGCTTGCAATGTGGATATTTATTTCATCGTATCTAACATTACATTATTCTCTAGCTTTATTTACCATTTGTATTGGCCTAGACATTATTTGTGTCTAAACTATGTTTTATGTTTTAGCACATCCAGTAAATCCCACACTACCTTCATTTCTCCTGCCCCTTTGCCACATTTCCTTGAAATTTCGCTCTCTTTTCTAGCTGTTATTGAGATACATTCCCTTACCTCCCAACTTGGATATGTTGTGCATTATAATATTTAAATGTAATACTATGCCACGATAATAAATTATACATAGCAGTATCAGTCTCTAGAGCTTGAAATCAGAAATTATTGTATTGGTTCTTCAATAATTGATCACACCTATTACTTGGCTTAACTTTGCAGCATAGGAGCACTATTATAAGCCTAATTGGAAATATGGTATTTGATTTGAAATCTGATGTGAATTATGTTGTTATTTGGGGCTTAGACATTGTTGTTATGAGCTACAAACTATTACAGATTGTAGAGGCTACAATAAATACAAGTGACCAAGTGGTTTGGATAATGGTTTGTTATCCCCTCCACGTGGTTTCAATTCCCATGAAGGACATGTTGGTCCATTGTGATAAGGTTCGAAGAGTAGGCGGATCTAGGGATAGAGCTCCTTGGTGTGGTTCAGGACATCTCGACTCTTGCTAATTAAAAGGTTATTGGTATATTGGTCTTGTGGACCATTTGATATACTCTTGGTGCTATAGAGGTTTTATATTGGGCCTCGCCTAAATTACTCCAATGAGTTATCAATTCATCATGATTAAGAAAATACATGTCTACAACACCAGATTCAGTGTAGCATTCTAATGAAAACAATAATAATGTGGGAAAAAGAAAGTACAATAGTACAATCAACAATAGTAAAAATTATAACATCGTTTAACACAATAAACTTTATATCTAAACATATAGCTGACAATAGTTATGGTTCTATAGAAAGAACCAAACCATCAGAGAATCTTTTATTACTCTACAATAGGATAAGGAAAATTTCCCTAGAAATTTTATGAATGCCAACTGTTAGACATCCTAATTGTTTTTCTTCCTTGAATTACTTTTCCCCAATGCATTTGGAGTGTTGGATGTTGCAGTAGTACTTCAAGCCTTTCCCACCTAGTATCTTCCGAGGGAAGATCCTTCCAGTGAATGAAATACTTGGACAATACTCTATTCCTCAATTTCAACATTAGATTTTTAATTCCTATCCTGTGCCAAATTTCTAGTACATGGGGTTATGCACCCAATATATCTAGAGAACCTGATCCAGGTGGATATTGGTGGCCACTCACCTATTCCACTTAGACCTCCATTCGGTTTCATTTGTTTCCTTGTTTATTTAAGCATTTAATATTTTTAGCAGTTTTTCGGGTCTTGAACTTCGGAGCAGTTTTGACCCCCTAAACGACGTTTTTTTTAGGTTTGTTGCAGGCCCATAGCCATAGGCTTGGGCTTGCGGCAAGACCTGTAGTGCTCAGAGAGACCTTTCCAACAGGGAATCGTACACACCAAACGGAGATAATATGACCAAGTTATGACCCTAGGAAGTTGGCTTCCCAACTAAACCCAACGGGGTCCACAAACTCTTGGCGTTACATCTCCTGGGATTAGGGTTTTGGTTGTTTATGGTTTTCTCATTTTTTTCAATAATAAATAGACCCTTAAGCCTAATTATAACACAGTTTAGAGGCATGTAGCCACCACATCTCTTCTTGAAGATAAGTTAACATCGCCCGAGCTAGTCTTATTTCCATTCTGTTTGTAAGCATATTTCAGTATTTGATATTAATGAAATGAAGTATTATTTGTGTTGCATCTCTATATTTATGGTTATATCTGTAATTTTTTGCATTCCTATTTAAGTTCACATTAGTGGTATCAGAGCGCGATTCTCTTTCTTTTTTTTTTCTTTGCATTCCCCAATGAGGTTAGGATATAAGGAGTTAGGGCTCAAACTAGTCAAACCTTTGCAAGAATAGCCTCACAAATCCCGATGACCTCCCATGGTGGAAGAGAAGAAATACGAGGGGGTAAGAGATCCTTTCAAAATCTTGCTCAAAGAAGTGCTCGAGTGACAAAGGAATGTGATGATGGACACCTTTGCCCATATCCTTCAGCAGCTACCCAAAGGTGATGCATCTACTCTGGAAGCACCACACCCTTTAAGGTACAAGTTAACTTTGACATCCCCATATTTGAAGGTCAAATAGATGCGAACATCGTAGATAACTGGTTAAATCTATTAGAAGGATATTTTTTTGTTCATGATTTTTCCAGCCGAGAAAAGATCAATTTTTCACTTCTCAAATCCGCCCCCACATCAAGGATTGGTGGGAAACCTACTGTGAGCAGAAATATGAAAGTTCACCCTCACTATTTTCAACGCACCTACTTGAAATTTGTTCTGAGATGCCATCAAGGAGTAGTACTACCTTGTCGGGACCTATGAGGATAAATACATAAAGTGGACCATGTTGCGGCAAGGAAGAGACCAGGACATGCCAGAGTTTACCAATGTTTTCCATACCCTTCGCACGAAGTTGGGTATCAAGGATTCTGAGAAACATTTGGTACTCAAGTACCGCGACTACCTACACAAGTACATCTAGGATGAGATGGAGTTCCTGGACATCTCCTCGCTCAAAATGACGTACCAGTACATTGTCAAGATTGAGCATAAATTTAAACAAAAAAAGCGAGACTTTGGATCTGCGAATCTGAAGCAAGGGAAAGGCGCCCCTAAACTGTAGAACAAAGGGAATGCTAATGTGTGGCGACCCAGGATAACCTGCCAAAGCCTCAAGAAAAGAAAACCACCATGAAGACAAATAAGGACACAGGAAAGTGGTGTGAGTTCCATAAGAGCTCCACTCACAACACAAGTGAGTGTCGAGCCAAACAGTCACTAGTGATCGAGCTGAAGGCATCTGACTCAGATGCATGTTCGAATCTGAGTAAGCACCCGACAAGGGGAATGAAAAAGGGAAGGAGATCATTGACGTGAAGCCCAATGCCGCTATGTCCACCACCAAGGTCTAGAAGATTGATCCTAAAGATCCAGAAGAGGGGGAATGCCTATTCCACTCACAGATGTGGGTGACGGGTTCTTTGCTGCAGTTCATTATCGACTGTGGTGTTATGAGGAATTTGGCATCTATAGATAAATACTAATTCTCTAGGTAGGTAGCTACACCTAGAAGAACAGATTTAAATCGCTTATCATTTTCTATAGACGATAAATAAGACAAATGGAATCAAATGACCTACTTGTTCTTTTGCTTTCCTTTTGTCCCCTTTGTATGACTCCTGTCACTCCTTCTTGAACTTAACTCGCTCAACAAGTACCTGCAAGCATAAATAGAAGATAGAGAACCAATCAAATCAAGAGATCTATCGACTATAATTAAATGGAATCAGATACATTCACACATATAAACATCATATATCAAGATAAGCATATGAAAAAAGGTGTAAACAACTTTATTAAGTAGAAGGAAGAATTACAACCATGAAGTCCGATCCATTGTCACTCTTCCAGCTTGGGTTCCAACCAACATCACATCAATAGCACAACACTCTGGTAGCATAACAACACTTTCTTATACTCTCAATTCTCACACCAACAGTATCTCCTTACAAATTCTCAAAGTCCAGCCCCTAATCACTTAGATGAGTGCTCAATTTATAGGCAAATGGAGGAGGTTTTGTCATAAATGAGGGTATTGAATGGCCTTCCAAACTTAGAGTTAGTTTCCATGGAGGAAGGGATGAGAGGATAGGAGGTTACTTAACTCATTCCCTATCCAATTTTGAGCTCATAGGAGATGATAAGTGTGGGAATCTTCTAGATGACTCCAGAGGATAAGAATATTCCTAGAAACCTATGTGAATTCGCTCAATCTCGCCCAACGTGGGTCAAAGTGGGTCTAGGTGCTCTACAGAGCACCCTGACATGGGCCTACCTACACTGAAGCACACTTACCCCTGTCCAAGGTTGCGCTGGTCCCTCAAGGAGGCATTTCTGGAGGGTTTCAGGCCAAGAAACTCTCAAGGAAGGAGGCATTCAAAATGGTGACTTGTCTAGGGCATGTAGCAACTGAATTAGGGTTTGATGAGCCCTAATGGTACTGATCTGAATGATGGGAGTGATGTGCCCAAATGGATCTGTAACAGCTGCCCCCTAAAGCATGAAGTCGAAAATAATGATGTCGAGTGATATGCTTTATGATGTGATGAGGAGGTTCCGAAGTGGTTGGTGACCTGCATTGATTACAATACATAATATCATGATATTTTGATTTTTTATCATGAATTTCTGAGGGAAGGCATACCTATGCTCAGCATATAAACTTTCATTACAAGTACATAGACAATCGTCTACAAATATAGACCCATGATAGGATTTCCACCAATGTAAAGCCATCGTGCGGATGATTTGGTACATTTCCGGAAATCGCAGCCCGGATGGATGAAACTAGATCTGAGGTCTTCTATCTCATTCAATCGTTCACTCAAGTATGAGTCTAAGCATGTGAATATGTGATCTGAAATCGAACATGGGAAGACACTGTCTAATTACCAGCCAATGATGTAAGTCGTTAACAGACGCGAGAGAAATCACCGATAATGATAATGATCCTCAAGGTACTGTAGTACATTTTGCATAGTGTGAATGGATGTTTTCATGTCAAACACCATACAAAGTCTTTCGTTGAAGGCCAATTATTTCAACCTATCCCTGGAAGTGAGAAACCTATCATTGATGTATGCAAGCTTCAAGGTATTGGAAGGGTGTTTCTAAGTCAACTTCTTGGATAATGTGCTGATGTCGACAAGAAGCGACTCGTCGCAGGAGGGCCTTGATGTATTCCACATCAATGACACGAAACAAGTGTAATGATTTTGGAGATGGAATTTGACTTACAACATAAGGTTCAAGAATGACGGTCATGAAAATGACGGTTTATGAGTATTGCAAAGGATGGATTTTTAAATTGAGTGACTTCTCTTGAACATGTTGGCGACAATGAATGGATTGGCAACATTGACCCAAAACAAAAGTAATGGATGGTATGATGACCATCAAGTAGATAACCCAACCGAAATAGTCATAATGATGAAGTCAAAGTGTCATGTTCAAGAGCGACCTACTGCCATAAGGTGGTTTACCCCTTTTCCCATTTTCCCCAGTCATTGCTGACCAATACCTTTTTATTTCTATCAAGCTTAAGGAGGATAACATATGCTTGTTGTATATTTCCACCCTTCGGGTAAATCCATCACTATGTGATGTTTTAACGAGTCTAGGGAATGTGAAACTCAGTCTTGTCATGATGGACAAGTTTGTCACTATTTGATGTTTTAACGAGTCTAACGACAATGATAAGTCAGTCCTTTTCATGTTTAGAGAGTTTGAAAAGGGACAAAAAATCCAGAAGTTTTTTTTCGTATATTTATCTCTCAAGTATGAAAAATCCTAAAATAATACAAGAGAGAACTTATTGACCATGTTTGGTCAACGTGTTCCTTTTCCATAAATAATCTATCTCAGCCCAAAAAAGGGTTAAACTTATACTGAGTAGATGTCATTTCCAATCTGTTAACGAGCTGAAAAGGACAAGCGCTCGACAATATTTTCATATTTTGAGAGTCTGAAAAGAGCTTAAAGAGGACTCCAAGGGGGTTCCTTTTTCGATGTTTAACAAAGCTCGAAAAATAGATAAAACTATGCTCTGTGGTCAAAGTACAATTCACGATCGTGCACGTCAAATTCTGTAAGTTAGCTATAAATCTGTTCAAAGCAACACCAAATGGATTAAACATACCTATTTCATTGGTAAAAATAGGTAAATACTAAAGTTTACTCATTTAATTTTCATGAAATAAACATAAAAACAAGAATTTACCATGTTATTTTCACCATTTGAAATTTACCATTCAGTTTGTGCTCTGACCCTATTTTTTACCTCGATCTTCATTAGCTGATTGCGAGAGATTCTACGATCATTTCTCATGCCATCTGGACCAGGTAGGAGATCTACCCCTCCTCTTTCTTTTCATATCATTCTTTTACTGTTTCATGTAAGTTTTTAGCGTTTTTAGGGCCCCTGGGGTTTGAATTTTTCACCCTGGGACTAGCACAGGCTTGCATGTCGAAAACTGCACTGGGGAGCACCTAGATAGAAGGGATTCTGCACTGCAACGTAGTGTCTCCTTGCCTGGGCTGCGCTGGGCGAGTTTCACAAACTTGTTTCACAAAATTGACCCAAAATTTCTTCAGTTTGATGCATGAAAAGGATCCTAACTAAGCTTATGGTTTGATTTCAAGCTTTCATCAGATCAAAATGTCTATTGCTTGGAAAGAAAGATGGCATGAGGAACAAGACATGGTTTCCCTAAATGATCTGGGTACAGTTGAGGCCTCAAAAACTGTGGGTTGCTCAAATACTTCGAGTTGTCCAGAATGAGGCAACAATCAGAACTATTGCAGTTCCTAGTTCATGCATGGGATCCGACAGATCAAGATTTTCACATAAGAGATAAAGTTTTCCCATCTAATGGGTGCTCAATGGGGTGCTATAGGTAAATTATTTTACACCAAAATGTTTTTTAATTTTTAAGTTTCTACATGTTTTTGTGCTTTGATGTTCCAAGACTAAACTAAAATCGTTCTCATGCATTCAAATGTTGGTACTATTCGACTTATGAGGCACCAACAGGAGGCAGGTGGGCCAGGGCAGAGAAACATTGGGAGAGCAATTCTCCAGGATTTGGATTTGGCTGAGACACTGGTAGAGTTGCAGGATCATGTGGAGGGATTAACCCTTGGTATTCCAAATGTCCGGATCGAGGAGTTACCTATGAGGATGCAACGCCATACTATTGGTGTTCCAGGCCATTGGATGTGGCTCTTGCGCATGATAGCTCAAGCTGTGACCTGTTATCATAAGCATCACTAGGTCTATTTAGGATGTTTTTTGCATGCATTTTGAGTTTTTAGGTCAGATGAACAAACATGTCTTGGACACAAATTTTGTAAAAACTTTTAAAACATCTATCTATTTTTACTTTTAGAGTTTCTATATATATATGGTTATGTGCAATCCTATTCAACTAATGATGTGAATTGAAAATTTACTTTTACATGTGTCGCAAATGTCTATTTAACACATAGTTCGCTAATGAGTCGGTTAATGTGTTAAAGTTTATGGAAATATGTTGATATTGAATGTACTCAAAATGTCTTTCCAAAATACGAACTCTAAGGAACATACGAAGAATCATTGGGTTTCGGACGGTATAAATGTTTGTTAGTTGTAGTACAACGAGTTGTGAGTCTAGCCTAATGATGATTCGACGAATTCCAAGTGAAATGGCATTAGAGAGAAGTTCGATCAATGTGCTATACTCAGTGATATTGTTCATTGATCGACCGATACAAATCCCTTGAAAACTCACTAACTCGCCACTTGGAGTGAAAATGGCCCATGCTATAGAAGATAGGTTCTGCATACTATGACTAGCACCATTGGCGTGACCAACAAATGGTTCCAAAGGTTCCAGCATCTGCAAAAAATGCAAAGCGGATTACTTAACCACATAAAAACTCTAAAAGACACACTGACACACACACATGAAATTAAAGCATATATACAGTGATTTTTACTACACTCAATTAAGCATAGTAACATTTGAGGTACAACCCATTTTGGGGTTGTGACAATGGAATTCCATCATAATCCACCAACTCATAGGCATCTTTTGCCAAAACATGCTTGACAATATAAGGACCCATCGAAAGCAGTTCAAATTTTCCTGCTCCTAGTTTATTAGCTTCCTGATCATAAAGCAAGACCAGGTCTCCTTCTGAGAAAATGTGAGGCTTGACATTTTTGTCATATTGTACCTTGATTCGTTTCTTATGTGCTTCATTAGCCAATGCGGCTTCACGACGGGTTTCATCCAGATGGATGAGTTCCAAGAAACATGCTTCTTCTTCATAAGTGTCGAGTAATAGGTCAATTGCGAGTTTGAGAGATGGAATTTCGCATTGTATCGGCAAGATTGCCTCTAGACCATACACCAATTGAAAGGGTGTGAATCCAATTGCATTTCTCACCGAGGTTCGATATGCCCACAATGTAGAGTACAGGATTAAATGCCAGTTTCGTTTATGAACCCCTATCATTCTTTGAAGCATTCACTTCAGGACTTTATTGATGGCCTCAACTTGTCCATTCGCTTGCGGATAATAAGGAGTAGAACTATCATGTGATAGTCCTAACTTAGCAGTTAACTCAGCCATCATGTGATTGCAAAAATGTGACCCATGATCTGTAACTATAGCTTGTGGTACACCAAACCGGGCAACCACGTGGTTGAAAGATAAAAGAGCAGTTGTCTTGCCGCTATTGTTTAATGTTGCCATCGCCTTGGCCCATTTTGTGAAATAGTCAACAACAACTATAATGTACCCATGCCCCCTAGCCGAGGTGGGGTTACATGTCATGAAGTCAATTGCCCATTTGGTGAATGGTCCAACAGCGATGACAAGATGCAATGGTGCAGGTGGTAATCTAGCTTTATGGTCATAGATCTGGCATGCATGACAGCTTCTGACAACAATTATGAAATCTTTGAATATGGAAGGCCAGAAGTAACCAGCATGGAGAATTCTCTGTGCAGTAGAATAACCAAATAAGTGTCCACCACAAGCACATGAATGGAAATCATTCAAAACTTTCTCGGCTTCCTCATGAATGAGGAACCTTCGTAAAATTGTATCGATACCACGATGGTAAAGAGCGTCACCAACGATCAGATAATCTTTGGCTTAGTATTGAATACGTCGCTGTTGCGAGTGAGTGGTATCTAGCTGAAAAGTTTGGGTCTGGAGATAAATCAGTATATCTCTATACCACACATCAAATGACGAAATCATGAATAGAGACTCATCCAGAATTGATGATTCTGATGTTGAATCAATGGTATTCGAGGGAAGGTCACAAAGAAGCTCGGCGAAGACTAGAGATTTCTTTGATTTGGATTTGATGAATTCCAAATCAAACTCCTACAAAATGATGATCCATTTTGAGTATTTTCCCCCCAGCAATTGACGTGACAAAATATATGTCATAGGGTTGCAATCCGAAATGACAATGGTCTTTCGGAGCAGGATATAGTGGCGAAATCTCTGTACAGCTTGAACAGAAACCAGAGCTAACTTTTCGATGTAAGAGTACTTAACTTCTGTATCATTGAGATTATGGCTCAAATAATATATCGGATGTTCAATCCCATCTTCTTCTTGGACTAAAACCATTCCAATGGTTGTATCTGCAGCGGCGAGATACATGAAGTAGTCGTTTTGATAATTCGAGGAATACATTAATGAGGCTCTAATCAAGGTATCTTTAAGAGCAGCAAAGGAATCTTGTGCAACTTGATCCCAATGGAAGGGTGTCCCCTTTTTCAATAAGTGAGTAAATCCTTTAGCCATTTCAGTATAATTGGGAATGAACCTCCTCAGAAAGTTAGCCTTCCCTTGGAGTCTCTATAACTGTAGTAGGTTAGAAGGTGGAGGCAAATCAAGAATTACCTGAACCTTAAGTGGATCAAGTCAAATTCCCTCCTTAGACACTACGAATCCAAGAAAACGACTAGAACTAACACAAAACACACATTTGTGTGGATTGAGTCGTATTTTGTAGTGTCTACACTGTAAAAATATAGCTCTCAAATTTTGTGGGTGATCAGTCCGCTTTCGTGAATGAGTAAGTAGATTGTCAAGGTATGGTTGAACAATATGTTTGATGTCATGGAAGGCATAATTCATTGCCCTTTGAAATGTTGCACCTGCGTTCTTCAAACCAAAAGGGAGTTTCCTATAAGCAAATGTGCCCCATGGACAAATAAAAGCAGTTTTAGATTGGTCTTTTGGGCAGATATTAATCTGATTATAGTTAGGAAAACCATCCATAAATGAGAATATTTTGCATCCAGCACATTCACCAATAATTTGGTCAATAAAGGGAGTAGGATAATTATCTTTTGGACAAGCCTGATTAACATCCCTATAATCGACGCACACTCATATTGTCCCTTGTTTCTTGATGACAAGAACGATATTGGAAACCCAATCAGTAAGAGGAACATGGTAAATGAAACCAGCATGAAAATTTTTTTCAACCTCTATTTTAATATCAACAGCCTTCTTTGGATGAAGAGATGGAGGCATCGTCACACTGGTTTGACATCAAGATACATTTTGATTTCATGTTCAACTATACTAGAGTCAATTCCTGGCATCTCCTCGTATGACCATGCAAATATATCTTGAAATTCATGAAAGAGAGCACAGTAAATATCAAATTCTGATGGAGAACAAGATTTTGCCAACATGAATGTTTTCTACAATGTTAGGTTTGGTTGAAATATTGATAGAAATAGTTTCTTCGATATTTGACAGGTTTCGCTCGGAATCTACTGTATCTATGAAAACAGAATTCGAAAGAAAATCGACAACTAAAGGGTGATTAAGTTCATTTGAATAATCTTCTCTATGATTTGGAAGATGGGAACGATGATCATAATCTTCCCATGGTTCTCCTTCCATCATCATTGATTGGATTATTCCTTCAATAGTTGTTGGGCAGCGGATCCCCCGCAGCACGTTTTTGGGGCTCAAAGCCCGAGTTTTGGGTCAAAGTGTATTGTAAAGACTCCGTGAATTGCGCGGAGTGCAAATTATATGGTCAAGTCATAAGGTTGTCCATGCTTGAGTATGTAAAATAATATATTGTAATGTCGGCCTACCTGTGGTCCGCGGACCATGGGATTGTATAAATAGAGCGCGGATCTAAGACGTAAGATAGCATTTTGTGGATGATGGGATAGTAATAATAGCTCTGGGTCTGTAAGTCTGAGTCTTGAGTCGTAGAAGTAGGAAGAGGCTCTGTAACTGAGTGTGCAGAGGCCTAGTAGAGTCTGCAGCTAAGTGCGCGGACCCCTGCAGCTGAGTGCGCTGGGCAGAGTTGGGATTGTACTTGAAAAAGAATATTAATAAAGATAATTTGGATTCATAATATTGTTGCATCTGTGTTTCGGTTTACATTTATGCATTTATACTGTTTAAAGTTGCGTGCATTTATCTGAATGTTGAATGGTGAATGAGAATACCAGGCCCACACAAATTAATTAAGAACCATACTAATATCACAGTAAGAATAAAGGATCAAGACAGGACTTCTTCGCGCTCTTTATAGAGCTACGTGAAGATAGTTGCACAGGTTGCGAAGCGTAGACAGTTGTGTGAAGCATCATAAGCGCTTAGGTTTGGTCCATGAAACCTCTAAAACTGCATCTAGACATCCCTAGGGTGCGGAAACCTGGTTCCAGCACCCTCCCATACTACCTCGGGTGAGACCTTAGTCTACGCATCGCAGACTATTGCCGAAAGGGCTGGTAGTTTCAGGATTTGTTCGGCTAAATCACCTCTGAACCTGGGTCAGGCCCATACAAGCCAACAAATGGTTCTGTTGTTGGGATCGAGATCTGCCTAAGGGATGTCTGATGTCGGAACACTAGAATCCAACAAAGAAGGAAATTGAAGAGTGGGTGAACGAGAAAATCCACGAGTTCGCGACGCAGGAGAACAAGAATCTGCAAACATCTAAAGAGCAGTGGTTGGAGAGCTACCTGTATACAGAAGTCCACGAAATTTTCTTTGCTTCTTTTCCTGTCGAGCTATATGAGTGGATCGCAAAGTTAGCAGACAGTCAAGGAAGTAGCAGACTTGATAAACCGATCGTGTGGACTCCTAAACTAATGCATAGACTAGAAGCCTCAGAAGATAGGATCGCACACACTGTGGACTATTGGCTTGATCAAATTATAGGCAGATTCATTACTGAGTTCATGGTAGATATGACTGTCAGCTACAACGAGGCAGAGCGACGTTTTCTCAAGGGTTCGCGAGGTAAGTATATCAAGTCTTTGAATACTTGGATCAAAATGTTATTGTGTGAAAATCGGTTTATGTGAGTAAATTAATGTTTAGAACTACGTGAAGTGGAAGACCTTATAGAAATGAAGGAATAGTGAATAGTCCTTTGATTTCACTGCGAAGGGAAAGTGCGGAAGAGCTCGTGACAGTTTCACCAAGGAGCGCGGTAAGTTTAATAAGGAAGGGGATCCCACGATTGCCACAACCACCTACACCACCACCCACTTCACCGTTTGCACTGCCATCTCCACCCACTCCACCTCCATGACCTGTGCAGTTCAGTATGGAAAGCGTAATTAAACTTCTCGTGTTCAGAGGGGTAGGAAACGAAGACCCAGACCAATTTTGGTTTGTGGTAAAGGCAGTGTGGGAACCACAGGGCTTTGTGGATGACAACATAAAAAACACCACGTTGGTAAGAGCACTGCAGGATTGCGCTCTGACATGGTACATTAAGCACTCTAATGATCATCCAACCGCAGGAATCGCAAAGATTCAGACAGCGCTGAATAGAGAGTTCAGTAGGCCGAAATCAGAAACATAGTCAATTATTGGGTTTAAGGAGATCGCGATGCTCCCAGGTGAGACCCCCTAGAACTTGGATCAGAGGCTAAAAAACATGATTCGCAAAACTAACATGACATTGACAGATGTGCAGCATCGCGCATGGTTCGTAGCGTCGCTCTCACTGCATTTAAGGATGGCACTATCGCAACAAAATCTGACCACCCAGGCTAAAGCATTGGAAATGGCAATGAGAATGCATGAGACTCCTATATAGGATCCTGCTCTGGGGGTCCAGCAAATCCACGTGCAATTGAAAAATTTCTATTTGGAGATGTAGAGCCTGAAGCAAGATAGGGTGCTGTGACTGGAGGTGCGCGAAGAAGTATGGTGTGTAAAGTGTAAAGGACAGGGGCACGACAAGGACCATTGTCCGGTGTTCACGAACTACATAGCGGCAAGAGGGCATATGCCATTGAGACCTGAGGTGTAAGCAGGGCCTAGCGCGGTACCTACCCTATGGTGCGCGATCTACCAAATAGGAGGAAAGCACAATACGGACAATTGTCACCAACTGCAGAAGTATACGCAGACGTTGCAACAGCTTTTCTGTAATTTCTGCAGGTCAGTAGGACATGTTGAGCGCACTTGTAGAAGTTTTGAATTAATGATGGACCAGACTCCTCCTTATAGAATGCAGATCAAAATGTGAGGTCTTGATCTGAATGCAGAAATGGCGTGCACTGGATTTCAGGGACGAGGACGAGGAGGAATGGGACCCGGAAGGGGTCGCAGATAGCTGATTTGTTACAATTGCAGAGGGCCTGGTCATTATGCCTAGGATTGTATGAATCCGAATAGAGCATCATGTTTATACTGTAGCCAGTTCAATCATGAAATAGAAGATTTCTCTACGTTGATAACGAAGTTGTACGAAAAAGAGGTCCTTCAGCCGGCTCTGACTCAAAACATACAGATGATGAGATCTGAACTGCGCGAAGAGGATCCTAATGTAAACATAGTACTTAGGAGTGGTATTACGACAAGAGAAGATAAAGGGAAGCAGCCTGAAGAGAGCATGTGGGTTCACAAGGCTCCTGCGAAGGAACCTGAGTTTGATTTTCAATGCACGAAGGAAACGTTTATGGAAGCTAAGAAAAGCATCGCGGAGGCCTCTACTTCAGGAAGTAAGGATCAACAAGAGCAAGGGATGGATCCTTCGATGCTCACAACAAGAGCAAGGGATGGATCCTTCGATGCTCACCACCTTTTTGGAGACATGTATGAAATTGCTACACAATAGCAAGGTGGTAAAAGGCCTACAGGAACTGATCACTAGGTGTGAAAGATCAGGAGAACCGTGCATGATACGTAAGCTAGGAAAACATGCACTGCACACAGGACGGGAAATGAGATTAACTGCGCAGATTGGAGAATATGAGATGGATCAAGTAATTCTGGATTTAGGGTCAGACGCAAATGTATTTCCAAAACAGATGTGGGAACGCATGGGAAGGCCCATACTGCAGTGGTCCCTTATTCAATTATGTATGGCTAATCAGCAGAAGATCCTACCAATGGGAAGACTGCAAGGAGTGACAGTGGATATTGAGGGTGCAAGCATGCTAGCGGACTTTGAAGTGATAGAGATTGTCAATGATAGAAATCCCTATCTCGCGCTACTGGGGATAGACTAGGTCACTGATATGAATGGAATTATAAACTTAAAGAAGCGTAAGATGATTTTTGAGAAAAAGGCTCTACGCATTGTAGTACTGTTGGACCCAGCTGAAGGAGCGCAGTACACGAAACCAGTGCATAATGAAGACAGTAATGATGAAATCGATTGCATTTATAATATCACTATGCGAGAACAAGATTTGATGAATCCAACTGTTGACAGTAGAATTTCGTGGGAGCGCAACAGGTCTTGTACCTCGGATTCAGATGAGGAGACAGAGCAACGAAAGAATCAACTACATGAAGTAACTACACTTAACTGCAATAAAATGATGAGGTCACTCCATTGCGTAACAATGGAAGCGCACAACCTGCCAACGTACGATGGCTTGATGGTGGTAGAAGTATTTTTGAACAAATTTGAAAGCGCGGTCCCAACACAACAACGGTTTGACGCGCTGAAATGGGAACTACATGCCGCGCCTGCAAGATGGTGGGGTGCGCACTACGGAAGTCTTGAGAGTTGGCAAGAATGCAAGAAGATGATGCGCATACAGTTCGGGAAACCTGTGGAATGCAGCGTGGCCCTGCGCACATCAATATAAGACTGGGAAGACTGGACAAGACACAACACTATAAATAGCGAAGCACACTACTAGTTACCCAAGGAGAAGCATTCGACAAGATGTGCGAAGTCCTGAACAGAGTATACCAAATACAACGAACAGATTGGGACCTACGCATTCCAGTGGTCCAGTGGGTTTACAGAACAATGGATAAGAATCAGAGTACGGAATTGACCCCTGGGGTGCGGAATACAGGATGGACTGTAATATCTGAGGAACCCATAGAAAGAAACCTGCAGAACCTTGTATCCTTAGAAAAGACAGTACGCGGAGCCCAGAAGGGAAGTGCCCAGCTACGCAAACCTGAGCAAGTGAGACTTCAAGAAGCCATTCAGCAAGGGCACTGATGACTTTGCAAACTTGAAAAAGCTCAGGTATTACTAAGACAGAAGAGTATGGGGATAAACAAAGAAGCCAGGAAGTTGAAAAACGTGGAAGCTATTCTGGTTAGTGAAGCCAAGGAAGTTCAGAAGGATACGCTCTCTCGCAATGTTAAATGGAAGGACTATTGCCATGAATTAGTCGATCGGATGCCATGGATAAAACCACATATTACTCAATGTGGAAATCAAGAGAGCGTGCCCCAACCAGTGGAGTGCGCTATGGAAACCATGAAGTATTTTTCGCGCATTATCCGATGGGGTGGAATGGAACTCCCCAAGGGTGGTGTGATCACCTGATTAGCCGTAGGAAGAACAGTCTCACCGCTCCAGACAGTTGAAAGAGAGCACGAGACTATAAAATAGCCTGTTTGGGAGCTGTGCGATAACATGGATGCGCGCAGGGTCGTTATGTCACAAGGTTCACGCCCACGCACTGGGGGGTGTGCTGCCACGTGGATAGACTATGAAGTGACTGTTGGTGTCACTGTTCATGATGAGATGGTGGAATTAAGGCAAAATGGAGTGGGTGGCGGACAATTAAGGTAGCATTTATGGACAAGATTTTGGAAAATCTGCCACCAAGGGAACATTTATGATCTGGATTTGGGGGGAATGGTCGCATTTGAATTTGAAAAGCGCTATAAAACAGTAAGGACCAGCCATGAAACAACACTTGGTCTTTTGAGATTTGAGCAGTTGCAAAGTGTTGAGCGCCAAGCGATTTTAGAGCCTTTGAGTGTGCAACAGGATATTTCTAGACCAGACAAAATGGCTGCTACCAAGCTGTGAGTACAATTTTCCAAGGATATCACTGGTGAGGCTGCGCAGCCCGAATTAGTTCACGATGATTCCGCAGAGGTAGAGATGGCGCCAGAGGTTCCGAAATCTCCGCGAATGCTGCAGCCCAAAAAGAACAAGCAGGCGCAGGGACCAGTCAGCATGTCCCTGTGCAATCCGCGGTTTGGTCGTCTATCCATGGAGGAAAAGGGCAAGGCTGTAAGTGTTGAGTCGGAAGATGAGGAGGAGGATCTGTAGGACCTCATCGCACAGATAGAACAGTAAGATGACGTGGAGGAGGACGTCCCACCCATGACTGCCACAACAAAGTTACCCACATACATCCCTCCACGGAAGGGAAAAGCCAAGGTTCCCAAAGACCTGGAGGCCATGAAGAGTGCACTCCAGACCTCGCTCCTCCCTGACGGAATCACATTCGAAGGTCCACTGTTAGGCAGGGTGCCTACATTGAAGTTTGAAGATTGGGACCTCGCGGACAGCGAGAAGTTTCCACACCTAGTGGTGGAAAATCTGATGAAACAAAACTCTGAGGGGCCGGTTACTACTTTGGAGTCATGAAAATGGTTGTGCAGAGTAGAGAAGGTCGGGCTACTGAATCTAAGGTGGATACCCCACTTCCATTGCGCACCAATCACCATTTTCATCATCAGGCAACTGTTGTTCCTGGTGCATGATGGGTACCTATGGCTGGAAGAGCCTATTCCCATCATGGTCGCCCTTATTCAAAGGATTTCTCGGCTGCCCTATCAAGGAAATGACCCTGCGGCAATTGCAGGAAAAATCAGTGATCTAGCCCTCAGGGAGGCGATGAAGGCCAAATACAATTGCGAGCATTAAAGACAAAGGGGTGCTTATAGCCACCTAGCTGTTGTCTGACAAGCTGATGAGAAAATGCCACGCCGATGAAGTCTCAGTGCCAGTGGTTGCATTGGCGGAGCAATGTGTGGAGGGGGTCCAGTTCAACAAGGCGGAATTCCTTTCTTAGGAATTTCTCACGAACTACAAGGAGGGCCAGGAATAGGGTAAGACCTTCCACTACTCATGGTTTCTCTTATCCATCTTTTTGATAGTAGAAGAGTTGCTGGAGGACATCTAGTTCCCCAACATTGAGTGTGATTTGCCAGAGGCCGCGAGGTACACCTTGCTCTAGGCCATGAAGGACACGAAGAGGATTCGCAAGGAAAAGGTGTTTTGGGTGCTTATGGAGGTGAGCATTCGAATGTGGATCAACCGCAGGCCGCGTCTCTCTCCCACAGTCTATAACAGCTTGCAGGGCTCGACCAAGTCCAAGGCAGATATGCATAACCTGTATATCTGGGAGTGCAAGGATCCAGCGCAGAAATGGGTGAAGCTCCCGTTCATCGCAACGGACGATGCAATCTTTGCAGTGTTCGAGTCTTGGTGTTATAGCTCCAAATCTCACTCTTGATGTTTGTGATGTTTCACTCATGGCCTAGGGCAAACCCTCCTTCCAGAACTGGTCCAAATGCTTAAAAAACAGTGTTTTATTCCCTATACGCAACATTTCTCTGAGCTAAACACCTGTGTACATGGGTCTGTGTATACCCAACCCATGTATATGTCTTAAAACACTTAAAAAAATTAAGTCTCCTTAATTTTGGACGGAGATCATGGGTTTTACCTGTTGATTACCTATTAGTGCCCGTGGCCCAACTGTTCCCAATGAATTCCCAACTAAAAAACTACTTTGGGAGAAGTATAAAAAGGCTTCAATGGGAAGGCCTAAAGGGGGAGAGAATAGAGAGAAAAATCACTCTGCTAAGATTATCCCTAACTAGGTCTTAAGATCCTTGTGCTTCCAGCACTTCCCCCCATTATAGGAAACCCTTGTTTCCTTGAGCTTTGATGTTATTTCACTAGTTGAGATACTTTGGTATGAGTCATGGAAGGAGTTTGTTGAAGGCTTGAGATTGGACGAATCCGGAGGATGGTTCCGCTTGGAGCCTGCAAGAGGAAGACTTAGGTGAAATCATTCCTTACTGTATTTTAGTTATCTGCAATAAAGAAACACTTGTCTCATTCCTGAAATTAATCTTCTTCATGCTTATGATATTAATGTTATGATTTGCATATGAATAGTTGTTTCAATTGTATAACTAACTACCTTTCAATATGCTATGAAGTTGATTTCTTTATGATGCTTGGTCCATATACTGCTATGCTTCTTTGAATTGGTTGTTTTGCAGGTTAAAGGATCGAAAGGAACTCCAAGAGGGTTTGGACCTTGGCTGGATCTACCCGAACGAAGGACCCCCAAGTGCACCTCTCTTCACATAGTTTGCTTATATTAGTATCATGGCTGTGTGGAATGTTTGTTTTTCATTGTAGATAACCCCCGCTTTGCTAGGGTATTGACCCAAGACCCTAGGGGACTTTGTCCCTCAACAGAATTGGCAACTCCACTGGGGACAACACTATTGTTGTTCCTAGTTTGGGTTAATTTAAGCCAATCAGGGCTCAGCCTTTGATTTTCTTGCTGTGACTGAGTTGTCTGTTCCTATAAAAACTCAAACTTTAAGTCTGAACATTTTCTTCAGACCCCCTTTTTGCTTTTTTCTTGTGAACTATTATATACGCAGCTTTGCCAGGTTACAAAAGCATATGTACGCAAGTTTCCCCATATGAACCCGCATATACACAGGTTTCTTTGGGTTGAATCGCGTATACACGCAGCTGTGCATTGACATAGTTGCGTATACCCTAATTTCCAAGATTTTTGCAAATATTTCTTGTTCAGTAAATTTGTTTGCTGGTCTGAGTGTTTTCTGAGCAATCAAGTTTGGTTGTCAATCTCTGTTTTTACAGCAAGTTTCCGATTTCGAATTCTCTCCGTTTGTGGAAAGTTTTGGTCTTGTTTTGCTTTGTTGCAAGTGTCATCATTTGTGTTCAAGCACACGAGATTTCTCTTTGAGAATCTTGGTTGTTCTGGTCTTCCAGAGCAAAAAGATTGGTTTCAATCTTTGTGGTGAACTTTATCTTTGTGACCTTCTTGCTTCGTGTCAAAACTGCATCTTGTGACCATTTTCTTTTCTTTCTTTTTGAAAGTTGTTGAGTGACAATTTTGAGAGTTGTCTTTCTTGATCTTTTGATCATTGTCACCAAGCTCTTTTTGCTGCTTTTTGGTTGTTGAGAGCATCTTGAAACACCTATTTTGTTGAGTTTTCACCCATTTTGAGTTGATAACTTGCAAAGTGTTTTGGTTGCTTATTCTCCGGTCTCAAAGTTTTCAATAGTATTTGGAGCACTTTTGAAAAGTCATTTTTGTTTTTTCTTTTGAAGAAAACTTCTTGAAAACTTGGTTTTTTCTTTCTTTGGCCTTGTTTTGATTTAGTTTCTTTTTTGCGAGTGAAAGTGCATTTTTGTTTGTCTTGTGATTTGCTTTTAGTGTTTGGACGAAAATGAGCATTAGCAACTTATATTCTATCTAAACATCTTAAGTGGCTAATTAGAATTGATAAGCAAGTTACTTTCATTCTTTGATTTAGAGTAGTCTTAAGTTTTGCATCAGCATATACTTATTGCATTAGGATAAACTTGTGCATCTTTTAGGGCATCCATAGTTTTGTTAGTTTTTGTGAGTGTGAGGCTTGAGTAAAAGAAAAGAAAAGAAAAATTTATTGATTTCTTAGAAGTTCCTTAGAACCTAGTAGAAATTTCTTTCATCGAAGAACGAAACGAGTGCATTTGCATATAGTTTGGTTTTTATTAATTTCTTTTGCATCGAAAAACACCACAAGTTTCATTTTTGCTTATCCCTTGACTTAAGAACAGCCCATTTAAAAACAAGTGCTAATTAAAATATACTAGAACTTTTTATATATTGTCAATTTAGACACACCAACAAGTTTTAGGATATTTTAGGGCCTTGGATTAGGTGTGTGGAGAGAAAACTCTCCAAGGCCATTTTAAACTATCAAACATAGAAGTCTGAATAGCGAGTGCAAATCCAATAGCGTTAGGGAGACCAGGAAAGCTCTAGATCTGGGAGTTAAGCACGAGGGTTTTTGAAGATAAGGAAGAGAGATACCCCCTCTCCTACTTGTCGGATCTTACCTCAAGACTGTTCTGCTTGGCTTCTGACATGAGTTGGTAACCTTAGTTGCTTCTCCTAGGGATCTACACAGGTGGCTGTGGAGGGGAATCCTGTGGCACTGAGGTTGATGTTGTATCACTCTTAGTAGTACTCCTGGAGGGCACCCTTGCAAAGCTCGGGGGCTTGCACCGGCACAGGCTATTGTTTGGAGGTCAGCGTAACATCCTCTAATACCTTCGCTAGTAGGCCTAGTCCATCATTATCCCAGACTATCTTCGGAAGGCCCCTACTTCACTTTCTTGTATTTTGGTATCCGATCCTCATCACTCGAAGCGAAAATACTCGGAAGCTGCTTGATTGGTTGTATCTTTAGGGACTTTATAGTTGAGTGCTCTTTGCTCCTTGTATATAGTTGGCTCTAGGTATTTTTGTCTAATCACTTTTGGACTTTTCATTCTGAGTGACTGGCTTACTACTCCACCGATCTTGAAAGGCTTTTGGTCGTTCTTTCAGAAGTTGTGGAGTTGCCTCCTTAAGGGCTAAGGTTTTGATTGTGTGTCTATCTTCCTTGAAAAATCATTTGTACATTCCCGTAAGGGAAGGGTCTACGAATCACTTAGATATGGACCATATTCCTGTGGAAACCAACCAAGGTACCCTCCTAAAAGGCGATGCTTTATTTCAGGGGCATCGCATGGATGGTAATTTTTCATCTTCTTTCAAAGAGAAATCTGGGATTCCTCTTTCTCCTCCTTCTTGTAATACGAAATCTAAAAAGAGGAGAAAGAGGAAGACGAAGAAGAAGAATAATTTTGTCCATTCATCATCAACCTCTGCTAGTCATGTTGGAGATGAGCCTTCAGCCACTGCAAGTCATGTTGGGGGCACAAGTCTAGTCACTGCGAGTCATACTAGCAATTCATCATCAACCTCTACTAGTCATGTTGAAGATGAGCCTTTAACCGCTGCAAGTCATGCTGGGGGCACAAGTCTAGTCACTGCAAGTCATACTAGCAAAGAGTCACCGACCTCTGGAAGTCATGTTTAGGACTCACCGTAAACCACTGCTAGTCATGTTGGCGGAATGGAGGTTGATAAGAAACCTGGACGTAGAAGTTTTAAACCGAAGTTCCCTTGTAAGATATGCAAGGGAGACCATCTTACTTATTTGTGCCCTGGCATTCCAGAGGTATAAAGGATATGGTCCCAGTTTGAAAGTTATTCTATTCCTGGATCTGATATGGTTTCTCATCAATCCCATCAACCATTGGCTGATAATGTGGTAGAGCCAGTGTAATCTCTAGCTGATTACACTCCTCTTTTGGGGGGTGAAGTGCCTAACAAAAGAGTCTGTTTGATCTCTAGTACAGAGTCTTCTGCTATAGGGGCATTCCTGTTTCTTCGAATGTTCCCCCTCCAAGTTCTAGGAGTGTCTCCTTTGATTGGGATAGTCTTGTCGAGCCTTGTCTTCCTTCCGTTGCACCTTTCCAAATAAAGGTCAGGGTTAATTCCATAAACGTCTATCGATGTATGGTGGATGAAGGATCCTCTGCAAGTATTATATTCTCTTTGACTTGGAAAGCTTTGGGTTCCCCAAAGTTGTTGACATCTCAGAGTCAGTTGTTAGCCTATGATAGAATACCTGGTGAATCTATGGGTGTTCTTCCTAAATTGCCTATTACTTTAGGTGGGAAGACTGTCTTAATCGATATGATGGTGGTTGATAACCCTTTAGACTTTAATATGCTACTTGGGCATGATTATGTCTATGATATGAATGTTGTGGTGTCTTCACTCTTTTGAGTGATGTGCTTTCCTCATAAAGGGAATATTGTCACTATTGATTAGCTTGCATCTGATAATCACCACCCTAATTCGAATTTAATGCAGAATACCCCTTGGTTTGTTCCAAGTGTTCAAGTAGACTCTACCCCACCACGGGTGAATTATGTGGCATTGAATCCTCAATCTTCAATCGCTTATGAGAAGGATCCTTTGACTTATTATTCTCCTTCTTGGGACTTGGTCCCAACAGTTGACCGAGAGGTTCTTCCTATAGGGACATGGGATCCCTTAATTCCCTCTTTTGATCCTTGTAGTTCTCATGATTTCTCAAAACTTGATTTTCCTTCATAGGAGGAACTCTTTGAAGCCATGAGTTTTGACTACCAAAGGAGTCCTTGGCCTGAGCCCTGTAGGGGGTTTGTCCAGAAGAACTAGTAGGCGTAAGCCACAAGGTTGCATGGTTCCTTGTACCATATTGTATATATAAGGTATGCATTTTCAAGTTTTGTTTTCTATAACACAAGATTTTATAGGAAGTTTATATGTGGGATGTATTAACTTCTTGTCTAGTGTTCCTATTTATGTTTATAGAACTTGGAAGATTTCTCCTTTGGAAATTTTTATGGTTGGTCCGTTCTGACAGGTATTGGTTCTCGAAACTGGCATATAGGTTAGGTTTTTCCACCTGCATTGTGCACTTATCAGTTTCCTTTCCCATTTTTGCCTTAGGATCGACCCCACCAAGTTATGGTGCGGAACCTTATCATTACTTAGAAGTATCATGACTTGTGTGGTAGAGCCTACCTTACCATGGGTGCCTTGGTTAGTACCTTGTTGTCACTTGGCACCCATGCTGATTTTTTGTTCCTAGGCTCGGGAGTCCTCTTTAGTCCTGCCATGACTTATGCACTGAAGACTCATTCCTCTTTGCTTCTTCGCTTCATTCTAGCCTTATACCCTAGAGGCTCCTTCATGTTGCGTTGTACTACTGCATTGAATTTTGACCATTTGCACCTTTTGGCCTTGAGCCGGCTTCACTTGGACTCCTGTTTAAGCTAACTTTTGACCATGACATCTGCAAATTAAAACTTGCATCCCCTTGACTTTTGCAACTTGACACACCCTAACCTGTGGAAGGAACACACCTTTGAGTGTCTTTGACCAGTTTTCGCCTCCCTGCATTGAGCATAAGATTGTTCCAATCCCAAGAACTAGATCATCTATTTCACCGACACTCGTTCTTTCCACTGTATTATAGCATTCTTTTATTCTTTTTCCAGCTTAAAGAAAAAGACAAAAAAAATTATATATTCCAAAAAAGAGCGGGAATGGGACAATATTTCCACTTATTGTTGGCAGCTAGAGTTAGTCGTGTCGCCCTTGAACAAAGCACTCAAAACAAAGTCTCCTCCATTTGGGTGGGATTTAGTTTGACTTAGGTACACCTTAACCTTGTTATTGAGTCAGTTCTCCCCCGATTGGTTATCTCTTCCAATCATATGGAGGGTTCGTTTGTGCCTCCTGCATGACGAACTTATACAGAGTCATCATATGCTGCCACATAGTCACATTGAGTCATGCTTTTGTTCAAGGGAAGTTAGCCTGAGTCGGCATCTCTGTGGTGTCTCTTGACTCACTTTTCAGTCAGCCATCCCTGGTTGTCAGTGTCTTGTCTATCATCACATCATTTATATTGGTCCTTTACTCGTGCCGGTTTGAGAAGGTCTTCATTGACTTCTTGTTGGCGGGTCTTGTCCTTATCGACAATGACATCTTGCTCTGAGGACATGCCTAGAATCGCACCCTGGCCCTATTTTCATTATCGATAGGTCACCTTGTGCTCAGCATCAATCAGTATCATGGGTCTTTGACTGAGTGGTTTCCCTTGTGTTCGACATCAGCTTACACTATCACACATTGGGATTCGTGTAGTACCTTGGTTTCCATTTGACCCTATTGGTGGATACCTCGCCTCTGTGTTAGCTCTCATTATTGGTTGGTTCAGAGGGTTTCCGTCGTGCGCTAGCCACATCTTGTGTATGCTGGAAACATGCTTCGGTTGGGTTACTACATCTTTTTCGTCCAATTCCTTCTACATTATTGGCCTACGGGTTACAATTGTGCTAGATTGATGACGGATGCCTTAATGCCTTCCTTCTAGCGGATCTTTCCCTATCGACTACAACTCATTGCTCTGGGGCAAAGATCTAGAGTCCATTTGGTAGTACCTTGGGGTTTGCAGTCATTAGTCATAGATCCTTCACTATCGACAGTGGGAAACCATTATTGTCTCTTGATTGATAGATTCTTACAGGTGTTCGACTCCAACTCATCTATTCACACTTGTTAGATTGTACTGGGTACCTTGACACTCATTATCATTATCAGTGAGTGGTCTTGCATTTGTTAATGGTATACATCAATGACCAGTAATCAAACGATTTCTCACATGGTCGACTTCAGATCATTTATTCCCATGGTGTAGAAATGTACCACGGCAGTCGGTGAAGACCTCGGGTTGCATCAGCATTTCATTGGTTCACTTGACAGTTGCTCATGTTGCTGCTAGTTGATACCACTCCACCTCATATGTTGCAGTCATTCATGGCGACATTTTATATGTTGGCACCTAAGTTTGCAGTGTAGTACCACCTTACTCCATCATATTCATATGGTACTTTTGGGATCAGTCTTTGATATCAGTGATCAACTTCATCTTTCAGCATCATTGACATTCTTATATGTGATATTCAGACATGTACTTGTTCGATCGTGATCAGATGATCCATTATGTATTTTCCAGTCTTTTATACTTGTATACTTAGTGGATCCACTTGTACTTGATATGTGGACATGCTTTACTTTCTTTGAGCATGGGTATGCCCGCCTCAGACAGTGTTTCTTTCTTATCTCCTTTTGTGGCTTGGCAGGCTGAACTCTGGTGAAGTCCTTCTCAGTTTTTGATAGGTTTCCTTTCCATGCACTTACTTAATACATTTCAGCCATCATGTACCCCTTCTGACCTCATATATTAGGGGGCATCTGTTATAGCTCCAAATCTCACTCTTGATGTTTGTGATGCTGCACTTATGGCCTAGGGCAACCCCTCCTTCCAGACCTGGTCCAAATACTTAAAAAACAGTGTTTTATTCCCTATACGTGACATTGCCCTGAGCTAAATGCGTGTGTATGCGGGTCTGTGTATACCCAACCCGCGTATATGTCTTAAAACACTTAAAAAAAATAAATCTCCTTAATTTCAGGTGGAGATCACGGGTTTTACCTATTAATTACCTGTTAGTGCCCATGGCCCAACTGTTCCCAACAAATTCCCAACTAAAAAATACTTTGGGAGAAGTATAAAAAGGCTTCAATGGGAAGGCCTAAAGGAGGAGAGAATAGAGAGAAAAATCACTCTGCTGAGATTATCCCTGACCAAGTCTGAAGATCCTTGTGCTTCCAGCACTTCCCCCATTATAGGAAACCCTTGTTTCCTTGAGCTTTGATGTTATTTCACTAGTTGAGATACTTTGGTATGAGTCATGGAAGGAGTTTGTTGAAGGCTTGAGATTGGACGAATCCAGAGGATGGTTCCGCTTGGAGCCTGTGAGAGGAAGACTCAGGTGAAATCATTCCTTACTGTATTTTAGTTATCTGCAATAAAGAAACACTTGTCTCGTTCCTTAAATTAATCTTCTTCATGCTTATGATATTAATGTTATGATTTGCATATGAATAGTTGTTTCAATTGTATAACTAACTACCTTTCAATACGCTATGAAGTTGATTTCTTTACAATGCTTGGTCCATATACTGCTATGCTTCTTTGAATTGGTTGTTTTTCAGGTTAAAGGATGGAAAGGAATTCCAAGAGGGTTTGGACCCTGGCTGGATCTACCCGAACAAAGGACCCCCAGGTGCACCTCTCTTCGTGTAGTTTGCTTATATTAGTATCATGGCCATGTGGAATTTTTGTTTTTCATTGTAGATAACCCCCGCTCTGCTAGGGTATTGACCCAAGACCCTAGGGGACTTTGTCCATCAACACTTGGCCTCCGAAGTGGCCTGCCCTGGACTTGACTGAGTTGGAGAAGGTCACCGCACAGAAGCAAAAAGAAGAAGCCAAGTGTCGCATCACGAAGCTCATTGAACAACGGAAAAATGAGAAAGCAACTGTAGAGGTTATGGCACGACGCGAGGTGGTATTAGCGGCCACAGCGCAAAAGAAGGTTGAGGAAGCAGCAGCAGTAGCGCAGGCCAAGGAAACCACCACAGCGCCCACAGAAGAGCCCAGGGAGGGCCAGGAGATGTCCATGGGGCAGGAGACTGAGGACGTGGACAAGGTGGAAGAGCACGTGGACCTTGGTTTAGAATCAACTCAACTCAAGCGGCCGCGCATCCTGGAGAAGCCAGCTCCGAGGAAGAAGGTAAAAGCGACGAAAACATCGGTGGATCCGATCACGCTCACGGAAGGTGATCTTTTTGACATCGGTGAGACGGTTCGCGATGTCACTAAAGACACGCTTGAAGAGGTGATGACGGAGCAAACAACTATGTTGGGGGTGCTCAAAGTGCAGTTGAAGGATTTACAGGTGCGACCCCCGCAGGCAGGAATGATGGCACCGTATGTCGTGACAGGTACATCGGAAGCAGAGCAGATGTTGTGTGCCTGCACAACGAACACTTTTGTGTTACCCGAGGGCACGTTATCAACGAAAAATGAGGTTGACAGGGCCGCGATGAGCAAAATGAAGGGCTTGGGCTTGAACTTGGCAGCCCTTCTGAGAGAAACCCTGTACCAGCTTCAGGATGGGGTCACAGCCGAGCTACGTGCCAGGGAAGGCCGCGCGCTCCAGGTACTGAGCGAGCAGAAAATTAATATGGACCAGCTCAGCCTGCAGCACGACGAACTGGTTGCACAGACCCGTGGATTAGAACAAGCAGTTGAGGAGGCTTGTAGCAGCATTTTGGATTTGGCCATTCTGGCAGAACGACCCGCAATAGAACGGATCCATCGATTGGTGGCCGGAGTCCGCGAAACCAGGGAGGAAATGGCGAAGGTTCAGTTGGAGCTGAACCTGCAGATCGTTGAGCTCCAGTTGAAGGTGCAACCATCCACGCCCCCCGAAGTCAGAGAATAGCACGGTTGCGCCATTCAAACAGGGCTGGAACAAATTGCACGAGCGGTACAGGACTTTACTGGGATGTTGGATCAATCCCTCTCCTTGCTTACATCATTGCAGGAAGATCTAAACATACAACGCATGGAGACAGAGGCGCGCGAACTGCAAGAGCAATATGATAGTGTCAAAGGGACCACACAGACAATCGTTCTCACCCAACAACTGGCAAAAATGAAGTAGGCAAGGGCACTCAAAGCACAGGTGGACGCCACGTGACAAAAAGAAGAACTACTTAAGGAGCGCATCCAGCCGTGGATAGATGAAGCTTTCACAATCGCTATAAAAATTGAAGGAAAGTTGGCACAGATGTAGGGAATTTATGCACTCAAGCAAGGATGTGACCCTGCTGATGAAGGTTTAGAGATACGCATGCAGCAAGTGCAGCAAACGGCAGAACAATGCATCGCGGACCTTCGAGAAGCACAAAAATTGCTAGATGGGCTTCGCGCAAAGATCACCACACCAACGGAGTGACTCGAGGGCGAGTCACGATGTTTGTGTTGGGGGCTTGTTGGGCAGCAGATCCCTCGCAGCACGTTTTTGGGGCTCAAAGCCCGAGTTTTGGGTCAAAGTGTATTGTAAAGACTCTGTGAATTGCACGGAGCATGAAGTATATGGTCAAGTCATAGGGTTGTCCACCCTTGAGTATGTAAAATAATATATTGTAATGTCGGCCTACCCATGGTCCACGAACCATGGGATTGTATAAATAGAGCTTGGCTCTAAGATGTAAGATAGCTTTTTGCGGATGATGGGATAGTAATAATACAAGCCAACATCAGTAGAAAATATACGTGAAAAAGGATTGGAGAGTACCATATTCTAATGAACAATCTACCCATACAATTGACAAAAATGGATTTGGGTTTGTCGTGCAAGCTAGAAAGGTTGATTGATATGCTAGCTCAATAGGGCTTAGTGGCATCATTTCATTACTACTATCAACTTCAAAACTATTGGTAATCTTCCTTAAGTCAGATGAAGTGGAAGATATCATGTTGCAAGTCTCAACTTTTGCCACTTCTGCCAAATTTGATGGTGGTGGTAGTGAAAAGATACCCATTATGGAAGAATCTTTAAAGAGACCTACACCAATGTTTTGAAGAGATAGCAGGGGTTCGTGTACCAACGGAATGCTTCCAGTATCCTGTGAACTAGAGGCGAAGAAGGCGAGTTGGTCGATAACTGTGATTCCACCTTTATGAGGGAATGCAATCGTACGAAAGTACGTTGAAACCACAGTAGCCATAGCATAAACCCACGGTCTTCCTAGTAAAATGTTGTAGTCAAGGGGTCTGTCAACAACCTCAACTTCAACAGTTATTGTTTTGCCTCCTAGTTCGATTTGCAGATTACTCAATATTCCACAAGGCGTATATGTGTGTCCGTCAAAAGCTTTTAACGTTGTTGGTGAACGTGACAAAGGTGGTGAGCCAAGTGTTTTCCAGCAATTCATAGACATAATACAAGTAGATGCCCCCTCGTCAATAATGGTTTGATGAACAAGTTTATTCAAGGCATTTACTTGAATCAGGAATGCTAATTATGCTGGTAACTATGGCATATAACCTGCATGGTTGAAAACCACAAGATTGGAATCAGTTGGATTGATTCCACCAATTGCTAACAACGAAGCCTTCTTCTACTATAGTTCTATGCAAATCGAGCTCGAGGGTTAAATGTCGATTTATGTACAACTCCCTTAGGCGGTTTTATTGTTATCTCTGGCGTAATAGGTGGTGGAATAGGATCAGTCGAAGTTGAAATCGAAGAGTTAGGTTGATCAGCTTGGTTATTTGATGACGATGGTTGATTTCCATAATCTTTACTTCGTGTTGACACCAAAAATTCAATTTTAGGATTGGAGTTGGATAGCATAAGCACTTGGGAAGTGGAAGCATGGTCTGTAGCAACCATATTTGTCTCCGGATTTGGAAAAGGATCAGTCAATACCGCAGATGTATTAGAAGTCTTCAGAAGCTTTGAGAATTCAGAGTAGTGAGGACAATCTCACGTAAAATTCTCATCATTACAAATAAAACACGGGTAAAGAGGTTTCCTATCCGAAGGAGAGGAATCAGATGATTTCTCTTGAGGGGAGTTATTTTGTTTCTTCTTGTTTTTCCACTTCTTCTTACTTCCTGGTTACTTTTCATTCTTGCCCTTGTTAGATGACACGACATTAATTTCAGAAGTAAGAGTGTTATCAGGTGAATTTGTAGTTTGATTGGAAATGGCAAGTGTTTTACCAAATTGTCTACTTGCCATTTGTGTGCTTGAAGAACCAATCACACCGTCACCAGCATAAGAGTCCTTACTCGATGGTGGAGGAGGAATAGTGAAAGTTGGTCGGGGTGCATTCAGGATCTTGTCATAGAGCGTTCCAAAGTGTGTATAGATAAAATCCAAATATTGGGCACGAGCAATTACTTGCTCTTCAGTGACAACTCCACCTTTCGCCACATCCTCAGTGATAGATGACAGCAAGGATTTTATAAACCAGTCAGCCAGAAGCTAATCAGGAACATATGTTTTAACCATTCAACTACGACGATGCCACTCATGAATATGATCAGAGATATGTGTAGCAGTAGTCTATTTAAAGTTGGTTAATAGTTCCGTTCCAGTCTCATATCGTATGGGTAACTGGAAGTGGGTTGGAAACATGGTAGCTAAGGCAGTGAAGTTATCAAAATAAGCTCGTGGTTACTCAATGTACCATTTCGCAGTCAGACCAGTAAGCGTTCTGTGGAAAAGACGTAGTCTAAAAGAATCATAATTCAAGGAGTTTGATGAACACCATAAATGAAAATTCATGACATGTTTGGACGGGTCTTCTCCAGGGTTTCCATTGAATTTCGAAATATCGAAAGGTAACTTATGAGGAATCACCAACCACCAAGGTGCATAATGAATTGGGTCATTGGTGAGCCGGTTTAGATTTGGTAAGTAAAGTGTTGCAACGAAAGGCAACTATCTATTGAGGTTAGGTTGAGCATATCCAGGGTAAGATGGGATTGCCTGGGCAATAGGCCCTTGCATACTAGCATAAGGCATCTGCTGTTGGTAACCTTGATAAGGGTAAGTTTGTTGAGAAAATCTGGCATAAGGTTGTTGTTGAGCATAGAGATACATTTGTTGTTGTCCAATCCTAGCATAGGCTTGCTGACCAGAACCTGGATAAACTTGTTGCTCACCAAACCCAACATAAGCTTGTTGACCAAGTCCATGTTGAGGTTCGTATTGATGGAATTGTTGTTGCTGATATTGGGGCTACCAAGGCTGCTGAATCAACTATGGTTGTTGATTTAACGGTTGTTGTTGCCCACCAATATAAGGTTAACCAGGTTGTGAATACACTAAACCAGTATAAGTCTGATTCATTCCAATAAAAGGTAAACTAGCTTGAAGTTGTTGGACTCCAGACACAAGTGGTTGTTGTAAAACTACCTGAGAAGGTTGGATCTGTATACCTGAAACTTGGGGGTCTAAGGTTGAAGGGCTAGCTTGCACAGGTTGAGATACAACAATTTGAGCTTGTGACTGTGGTACAACTATAACAACAGGTGTTGTAGGTATGGATGAGACAGATTGCATAGGTTGTGATGGATACACAAGCCTAGGTTGAACAGGCATGGTTGGCTGCCACTGACAGACAATCATTCCAGGCTGACCTAAAGATGATGGCATACTGACATATGGTTGCCCCCTAGAAAATGGAGGATAAGGAGAATGTGCATATTGTTCTCCGTATGGGGGTAGTCCAATGTAAAGCGGATACATAGGACAGTAACTAGATGAACCCGTTTGATATGAACTTGATGGGTCCAGCTGTTAGGTACCCGTAAATGAGGAACCAGATAAAATTCTAGTAGAGGACATTGGTGAAGACCAAGGGCTAGAAGCAATGCCTGAGTGGATTCTCGATAAAGATGTTGAAACCACTTAGCCATATTAAACACACACAGTAATATCAAACCAGCAACACACAAAAGACAAACTAGCGGAAAAGGCAGAGAGCCATCATGTGGCCTCTCATGCTCAGATATTTTTCATTCTCTCCTCCTTAAAATAATGTTTATGATACATATAAATACATGAGAAATTTGTCTCAAGATAGTGCGTCTATCTTGGACCAACTTGGTTGAGACAATTTCTCAACTACACACTAACTTAGGAGAACTAGTTGGAGAGAATCTCTCCTCCTAACTAAACTCCTTAGTTTGAGATACTAACTCTCATGATTTAATTTAATTAATTATTTTATTTGGATTTATAATTGTTTTTAAGAGAGTGAAGCTAACATTCCCCCCCTCAATGATAAATCCAAAAAGAACAAGGAACCATCTTCCAAGTTCTCAAGTTGCTTCTCAAAAATCATTTGCCTGAAAAAACCGCCAAAGTTGGATGCTTGTAAAAACTCAAATCTGAAGAGAACATGAATCAACTACATTTCTGATTCATCTCTGAATGTCACTTGACAACCCCATCACGTGCCAAGCTGCAAAAGGATCCAACTGTCCTTTGCTTGAAAACAGCATCCGGTGTCCACTGACACAATTTGATGAACGCCCACTGGCGTATCTGCTGATGATAATCATCCACTGGCTAATTAAGATGAAAAACAACTCACTTTTGCTTTTGTTTTCGATCGCCCACTAGCTGATGAAGATGAAAAACAACTCACAGTTGCTTTTGCCGTTGATCGCCCAGTGGCTGATGAAAAATGCCCACTGGCTGATGAAGATGCCCACTGGCTACTTCGCTGATGTTGTCGAGACTTTCAGTCCGACAACCACTGTCAATTTCATTGACATGTTCCCCCCTTTGTCAGCTAAAAGGAGATACAATCTTCTCCAAATTATATCTGAACTCCCCCCCTGCAGGTGTAGGAGAGTTTCACTGTTGTACTCCAGCTTTCAGGTGCATGAGAGTACCATCTTCAATTGACTGTTGGCTGCAATATATGTGAGTGAATTCGATTGTAAAACTTGTACAATCTTCTGGCTGTGGATGACCATTCCCAGGGATCAATCCATGAATAATTTATCTTCAATCTGTCTAACTATCATTGTTTGCAGTATTTTTCTGATGTATGATTTGACTTGCCATAATGGCTACAAGGATGGAGATCAAAACACTGATCTTCCAGATGATCGGTTCTTTGACAATGAGAACATTTCGGTTTGTCTTCAACTTGAGTTTGTGTGCATTTTTGTTTGTCTGCACTTTCAGTTGTGTGTATTGATGTTTGTCTGCAACTTGCGGAGAACTTGTTGAGGTGATATGTTCAAGTAATCTGGCATTGACGAACTGAATGGGCTTTGAATAATTAGGAATATGTAAGTTGTCATCATCTTCGACATATCCTAAGCCGCATCGATTTCAATTACTTTGGATTTCTTCCCATGGCTTGATGATGGGTTTGGAAGAAAGTTGCACAGGAATAACTTCAACACTTGAAGCTGGTTGGATGAATGAGTTCGAATGATCAGCTGTATCTGGAAAAGACTTGGAAGCAACACGCTTCTCTTGCAAATCAATTCTCTACAATTGTGATTCTAGTTGAAGGAACTCAATCATTTCATGTGCATGTTGAAGATGCACTTGAATGTCAGCAAGAGTGGTTTTGTTGATCTACACCATGTCGCCGGCTGATGATAACATTAAATTGTGAAGAATTTTGGATAGCTGAATGTGTTTCACCATGTTGTCTTGCTTACTTTGAATTCAGGCTCACTTGTATTGTTGCTTATGGTTGATGCTTTAAACACTTGCTTGAACTGTTGATTATACGCTCGCTTGATGACGATCGCTTTTCTTGAATGAAACGTTATGAATGCTTTAATGAACTTTACACAGGCTCGCTTGTTGTGCATTGAACTGTTGTACTTGATTTGGTTATTTGACACACTTGCTTGATCTTAGATTGTTTGAATGACATGCTTGCTTTCTTTGCTTGCACTTACTTGGTTGATTATTGACACTTTGTACTTTCTTGAATGTACTCACTGAATGTGTTGATTTTAGAAAGGAAAGTGTGTCGAACACTACCGAAAATGCACCCAAATGATAAATGTTCAAGTGACCATTGTCTTGACTTAATGTATGCACTATAACAAATCAAATGAGGGTGTCGGTTACAACCGAAAATGCACCCAGACAATTCAGTTTAAAACAAAAAGTGTTGTTGATGTCGTTAGGCTTGAAGTGCTTGATTTTGTAGCGTCCTTAACTTGATGGCAGGAATTAGCTGTTGTGAAATGTTGTTGCGAAAGATTACTTTTATCAAGTCGATGATGTGACGCTTTGTGCTTATGAACTTAATTGATTATGGGAGCTTTGATTTCAGGAGCTTGATCGATGACTAATATATGTAAACTTTCTTATGTGCATGTAGTCGTTTTGTTTAAGCATAATAAAGAGAGTGTTTTACAAATTCGACTCAAATCATGCAAGCACATTCACGACATAGAGTGTACCTATGATCCCCTTATTCAATTTCGGGCGGATCTAGGACACGATCACCACAAAAAGATTATGATTTTATTAATTACTGGAGTACATCATTCTTCAATGTCACAACTTTGTCGTGGAAACTTCTCAATGAGAATGTCACACTTGCAAACTTTAGACGCAAATTGTCTTCAAAAACTGCCTGCACTCACTCAATCACTCTCAAAATCTCTCTCAAAGTAAAATATTACTTTGGAAAAAAAAAGACTCTCTTTTAAAAAATATTCCCTTATCACTCCAAATTTACAAAATATGCATCTTATGACTCCAATAACTTTATCATGATTACAAATCTTAAAAAAAAAAAAAATTCATAACCTTATCTCTCCAAAATCTCCATAAAAACTCTACTTTCAATTCGTAAATTTCAGATAAAAAGGATCTAAATCTAAATAAAGTTTTTTTTTTTTGCCGAATTGTATGATTTTCTCAACAAGTTGAGTAAAACACAGAAAAAATGACTATGCTTCCTGTAATATCAATCAAAATTCCCTGAAAAGCAACAATATTTATGGAAGCAACGCTTTTCCTAAATGATATGATTTCTTCCACGCCCCCAAAAATGAAAATTAGCTATTTTCCTGCAATAGCAATCCAAAGTCCATAAAAAACAATTGGATTCTACACAATCCTCCCAACAATCCTAGATCAGATGCTTGCGTGCATCGTTTTGAAGGAGAGAACATGTTTCAAATTGATTTGATCATCTGGCTCAAAATGGTGCTCACACATCAGCTCCAAAAAAAAAATTATGTGTACTTTGAGGCGATCATAGATTCATGCTCAGAGTGTAACTTTGGTCACGCTCTGGACACGCTTCTTGTTTGTCTCACTTTCATTCAAGCATTACACCCATGGAATTTCCAGACACCGAGGATGATATTGAACCACAGAGGTGGCCCCAAAATTGTTGTGAATGGTTGTTGTGCACCCTAGGGCTTCGATCGAAGATTGGTTTATTTTGTTGTGCCAAAACTGTTAAGTGCATATTTTGAATGCAATTTGATTTGTAATGCATAAACTAGAAATTTAAACACTCAAAACCCCCTATTTCATAATCTCCTCAAAGCCAGAATGAAAAGGCATAGGCCCTGAGGTGGTTCTGAATATGTTGAGTGATATACGAATTGGCCATGGGATGGATCCATGTCATCTCCCGATGGAATTTATCTGGACTGGTTGTTGGAACTTTTACATATAGTTTAGCACCAATTCTTTTGTGTTATGCCACACAATCCATACAAACTCTACGCATAGCAAGTCCGCAAAAATTCTCCACGAAGGCAAGTTTCCACATCCAGGCTTCCACAAAGATAGACTTTATACACTACAATGCATAGAATTGATATCTTCTTAAAATACCTTCAAAATTCTTTGGGGGAATCTTACCTTGATAATTAGCAATTCTTTTCCATCAAAAGCACTGCTCAACGATCTTTAATCCATGCACAGATCGCATCCACTACTGCTCCATGGTGTTCCGACTTGCCAGAGCTAAATGTAGTTCAAAATATGTTTTTTGTCAAGTATGGCAAGGAATTCGTTGTGGCTGCATCAGAACTTAGGCCTGATTGTGGTGTTAATCGCCAGATCATTGAAAAGCTTTCGGTCCATGCTCCAGCATGCCTCCTTCATCAGCTCCCATTACCCTCTGCAGCAAAGCCCCTCGGACCAAAACCAATCGAAACCAAAAACCAAAGCTTCTGAAACAAATCAAACAAGACAAGAGCGCCCTATCTTCGACCCCAAATCACAGCACCTCTCAGGCAGCAAAACAGAAAGCGAAAGCCAAAAACACACAGAATGCAATGCAATGAACGAAATCTCAACAGAGCTAGCAACAACGCTGTCAACTTATCCCACATGCATCGGTGGAAATGTGATCATTGTGGTCATTCATCACTACACCATTTTTTCCAGTGGAATAAATTTGTTGCAAATCCAATAAAGAAATGGGGCTACAGATATGAAGGTTGCCAGGCTCTGATTCAACTTCGATACCACATGTTGAAACCACTCAGCCATATTAAACACATAGTAATATCAAGCCAGCAACACACGAAAGACAAACTGGAGGAAAAGGCAGAGAGCCATCATGTGGCCTATCGTGCTCACATATTTTTCATTCTCTCCTCCTTAAAATAATGTTTATGATACATATAAATACATGAGCAAGTTGTCTCAAGATAGTGCGTCTATCTTGGACCAACTTGGTTGAGACAATTTCTCAACTACACACTAACTTAGGAGAACTAGTTGGAGAGAATCTCTCCTCCTAACTGAAATCCTTAGTTTGAGAAACTAACTCTCATGATTTAATTTAATTAATTATTTTATTTGGATTTATAATTGTTTTTAAGAGAGTGAGGCTAACAAAAGATTGGTAACCTGATGGGATGGACGGAACACCATACAAGTGTGACTCGGGTGTCATAGTAAACATTGAAGAGGTTGCGACAGAAGATTCTGCCGTAGCTGTAACAGATGGTACAGTTTGTGATGTTGACTCTGCCATAGTCAAATGTCCAAATAAGTTTCCTAACGAATCAACGAGTGTCTGAAAGTGATCAGGATCAAAAGGAGCAACGAAATGAGGAGTAGGAGGATATATATAAAGTCCAGTTCCAAAGTGGAATGGAGTTCTGGGTGATTCTACCTTAGGTTCCTCTTCTATCGAAATCAAACCAGGTGGAAGAATTTCACCGTCTGGTCTGTAATAGATTTCTGGTATTTGTTGTTGAGGTAAAGAGGAAGTCTTGATAGTTACAGATGTCTGAGGATGTACCGGTCGATCTTCTTCCGGTAAGGTAACAACTTCTGATTGTTCAACCTCAAGATCCAAATGTTCTGGTAAAAGAACAGGTTCAGGTTGGGCTTCGTGAACAACTTCTGGTTTAGAAGTAACTTTTGATTGAACAATGATGGGTTCAGGATCCACTTCTAGTTGAACATATTCAGGTTCAGAAGTAATTTCTTGTTGAACAACTTCGGATTGAGAATCAACTTGTTGTTGAACAACTTGGGTTACCGTTTCACTAGATTCAGTTCTAGTTTCCTCAGGTAATTGTGGATATTCCAGTAGTCGTAGGAGTAATTGGGGTCACAGTACTTACCAGTATAGGTGATTCTGGTAATTCAGATGAAGAACCAAAGGCTTGTGAAGTACTAGATCCAGTCAAACAAGACCGCTTCGACCGGATAGGTGTAGCTTTGGGCGGTAAAGGTCGTTTACTGATTGATTTTATTACAAAAAAGAAATAAAAAAAAAAAGGTAATCTAGGAAAAAAGGTTTAACAAGCAACTGTGAACTACAGAATACCTCCTGGCGAACCAAGAAGTATGGGAAGGCAATCTCGCCGAATGTTGTGTTCGGTGTATCACAGTGTACAAGGCGGCCAACTCGGTTACCTAAGGATGGATAGCAACCTAGTGTTGTCCTCCCATATATACCCAAAAGTACGTGGAGGCCCAATCCGTATTAGCGTTGTCTAATGCGAAACCGCACAGTGAGATCATTCCCATATACTTTGCGTACTATAACACCGCCCTATATACCCGAAGGTACACGGACAAACTATGATATACTCATGTACATGGAATGAGGTATCACACTCGGAATGTATCGCAGACAAGTTAGTGACAACTACTATGTTTTACGACGCCGGAACACATCTCTGGCCTAGAACCTTTAAATGTTTTGCGTTAGATGACAATGCTCCATTAGGTTAATTGATGTTAATTTTAAGTTGATCTTGATTAAGAATTTGCCTTTCAAGGTTCGCCCCGTGATGTATTTTCAATTCCTAGAATGCAACTAATATGATAAGCATCCTTTTCATTCAATTCTGACAATGAAAAACTTAGCTAGTAGGGATAGAGCAATCCGATTCTTGTAATCAAAGAACAAAGAACACATCTAATGCAATTTCCCTAAACTATTCCTATGAGCACAAACAAAAATTTTCAATGCACAATGCAAGTTTTTCTTTTTAATTCCCTTAATGTTATGATGAACAAAAGGAAACTAATGCACATATAATCAATCAATCTTTTTGCAATAACGAAGACTTTACGACAGTTCCATTTCAAAAGAAAAGAAGACTTTTATGACACTTTCTTTTGAACAAAGATTAATTGACTATAAACTAACTTTGACAATGAATTGATAGTGATAAAGAAATCATTTAAGAAACACTAAAAAATCAAAGACAAAGTAGGGCTAGCAAAGGAAACACAAATTGATTTCAGAGACACAAGCATCATTGACCTTTTAGCAAGAAAAAACAGAAGGAAATTTGGTAAAAAATCAACTCAAAGGAGGGATTTTTGTCCTAAGGAGGATCAGTGCAGCCTTGAATGGGAGACAGTGCACTTCAGAGCACTGTCCTCAAGCCAAGGGTTCTCTTCAGTGCTCTGTCTCTAGACCAAGCCTACGCTGGTGCCAGAGAGGCCATCCTAGGGGCTTACAAGCACAATTTTCACCAAAAAACACTACAAAAGACTGAAAGAAGATCAATGGAAGCAGGTAAGGTCTACTAAAGTGTACTAGGATGAAGGTAAACTACCTGGAATGATGATCATTCCCCAGTATGGTCACCAATTTGTTATGAGGAATTTGGCATCTACGGATAAATACTAATTCCCTAGGTAGGTATCTATACTTAGAACAACAGATTTAAAGTGCTTATCCTTTTTCTATAGACGATAAATATGACAAAGGGAATCAAATGACCTACTTTTTCTTTCGCTTTCCTTTTTTCTCCTTTGTATGACTCCCATCATTCCTTCTTGAACTTAACTCACTCAACAAGTACCTGCAAGCATAAACAAAAGACAGAGAACCAATCAAAGCAAGAGATCTATCGACTATAAGTAAATGGAATCAGATACATTCACACATATAAACATCATATATCAAGATAAGCATATGGAAAAAGGTGTAAAAAACTTTATTAAGTAGAAGGAAGAACTACAACCATGAAGTCCGATCCATTGTCACTCTTCCAACTTGGGTTCCAACCAACATCACATCAATAGCATAGCACTCTGGCAGCATAACAACACTTGCTTATACTCTCAATTCTCACACCAACAATATCTCCTTACAAATTCTCAAATTCCAGCCCCTAATCACTTAGATGAGTGCTCAATTTATAGGCAAATGGTGGAAGGGATGAGAGGATAGGACGTTACTTAACTCATTCCATATCCAGTTTCGAGCTCATAGGAGATGATAAGTGTGGGAACAATTTAGATGACTATAGAGGATAAGAATATTCCCAGAACCCTATGTGAATTTCGCTCAATCTCACCCAGCGCATGTCAAAGTGGGCCTAGGTTCTCTGCAGAGCACCCTGACATGGGCCTACCTGCACTGAAGTGCACCTAACCCTATCCGAGGCTGCACTGGTCCCTCAAGGAGGCATTTCTGGAGGGTTTTAGGACAAGAAACTCTCAGGGAAGGAGGCATTCAAAATGGTGACTTGTCTAGGGCATGTAGCAACCGAATTAGGGTTTGATGAGCCCTAATGGTACTGATCTGAATGATGGGAGTGATGTGCCCAAATGGATATGTAACATGTGGGAGCTAAAATAACCTCATTTCAGCAAATGTTGTGAAGCAACTGAGCCTACCGACTACAGCACATCCATAGTCGTACACCATTAGGTGGCTTCACCAAGGGCTAGAATTTCACATTAGCCAACAATGTCGCCTTCCTTACAACATAAAGCCCTTCACGAATGAGTTATTGTGTGATGTTTCTCCTCTTGAAGTTTGTGATGTATAATTAGGATAAACATACTTATGGAAATGGCATTCTGTATATGAGTCTAGACCTCGCTCTGTTATTATCTCTTTGGGTAGTAAGTTATATAGGATAACAAAGGTAGCCCCACCTACCGCTATCTCCTTGATCTCTGCTAAGAAATGCAGTAAGGTCATCAACTAGAATGGGAAATTTTTTTTCTTTCTAATTCACTCTCAAAGTAAGGGGAAGGTCGTAGCCACATCCATGGCCCCTAGGAAGGGTTCCTCCAAGCAACACAAGCAGGTGGATACGGTCATGGAATAATACAGGGACATCTTCTCCTCACCCACAGGGGTACCTTTGCACTATCATTTCAAGCATTCGATCGATCTGACTCTCAAAGAACCTCTACCCAATGGGATGATATATCATCGCTCCATTCTAGAAAATGAAGAGATCAAGCAGAAAATCTAGGAGTTGCTACAAAAGGTGCACATCTGACCAAGTTCCTCACCTTTTGGGAGCCTTAGTGTACTTGTACAGAAGAAGGATGGGACCTGGAGGCTCTGCATTGATTATCGGGCATTAAACAAAATCATTGTCAGGAACAAGTATCCAATCCCACGGATTTATGACCTGTTGTACCAACTCAAGGTGGCCAAGTATTTTAGCAAGATCGACCTAAAGTTTGGTTATCAGTAGTTTCCAATAGAGCCCACAGATGTATGGAAGACTGTCTTTAAATCCAAGGAAGGCCTTTTCGAATGGTTGTTTATGCCATTCGATTTGACAAATGCCCCTTCTACTTTTATGAGGCTAACGGATGACATCTTGCGGCCCTTCACCAACTCGTTTGTGGTGGATTATCTAGACGAGATCCTCATCTTCAGCAAGATTTGGGAGGAACACTTGCAACACATTCGGTAGGTCCTTCAAACACTTCGACAGCACAAATTGTATGCCAACTTGGAGAAATTCACCTTTGGCATGACCAAGGTCTAATACTTAGGTTACATCATAGATGAGTGTGGTGTGCATGTGGACCCGACTAATATCCAAGTCATTCGGGATTGGAAAACCCCAACCACTCTAACGGAGCTTCGCAAATTTTTGGGCCTAACAAATTTTTATTCGAGGTTCATGTTGGGATTCTCCCATATTACTTGGCCTTTGAGTCAGATTACTAAGGGCAGGGCAAAAGTAAAGTTTTCTTGTTCTAAGTCCCAACATAAGGCATTTTTTGAGTTGAAGCACCGCCTCTACTCTACACTGGTACTCACACTGCCAGACCTACAACAGCCTTTTGAAATCAAGAGAGATGCCTCAGATCTATTGGTGTTATCCTCACCCAGCACAGGCATCCAGTGGCCTATCATAGTGAGGCACTTTTTGATACAATTCAGAAGTATCCCACTAATGATAAAGAGATGTATTCCATCGTGCAGGATTGCCGACAGTGGAAGCATTACATTATGGGGAAGGAGACGGTCATCCATACCGATCACTGACATCTTCACTTTATATAAACACAGGGGAATTTGCATAATGATCACCATCAGAAGTGGTCTACATATCTACAACAATTCCACTTGAACATTAAATACAAAAAGGGCAGCACTAATCATGCTCCAGACTGCCTTAGCCGGCCCCCAGTTGTAGCATTGACTATTGTTCTCAACTCTTGTGGTCATGAGACCTTTGGATGGCCCCAAATATACAAAAGTGGTCCAAAGTTCACCTCCACATACCAAATGCTAGTATATGGAAACCAAGTTCCTGATTTCCACCTCCAAAACACATTATTATGCTACCTGCGCCACCTTTGTGTTCCTTCAAGCGAGCATGCCAAGATTATTTTGGAGGCACATTACATTCAAGTCGCAAGACACTTTGGTGTGGAGAAAACTATGGTTGTAATACAAAAGTACTTTTATTGGACCAAACTCTGACTGGATATTGGGAAATATATCAAATCATGCACTGGTTGGGCCATTTCCAAGCCAACCATCAAGAAGCAAGACATGTATACTCCTTTGCCTACTCCCAGCCAGTCGTGGGAATCCATATCCATAGGCTTAATGTTTGGCCTCCCTTCTACCAAGCATGGTAATGACTGTGTATTTGTGGTCGTGGACATATTTTCTAAGATGGCTATATTGGCAGCCTGTAAGAAGCATATCACCGCAGAGGACACTGCCAAACTCTTCTTTGAACGAGTATGGGTACATTTTTGGATCCCACAAACCATTATATCATATCAGGATAGTAGGTTCCTGGGCACATTTTTTTCAAGCTTCTAGACACTATTGGACACCAATCTCACCAAGTCGACTACCTTCCAGCCCCAAACTGGTCGCTAGGCGGAGGTCATCAATCAGATGATAGTGCACATACTTTGCATGTACAACTCCAAGCATCCTTGAACCTGGGATGAGAGTCTTCCATATGTGAAACACAGTTATAATAGAGCTCTCCATCACTCGACTGGTTGTATACCTTTCAAGTGGGTCTAGGATTTCAACCATTGTGTTCGATTGATGTTTCCATGCCTCATGTGACTACACAAAAAAAATCCACACATTTATTGTTCAAGGCCGATAAAGTGACTAAATTTATTGAATGCATCCAACACATATGCCAGCAAGTTCACAACATCTTGGAGAAATCAAATTCCAAGTACAAGCAGCAACATGACCAACATCACGTGCCACACAAGTTTTAGGTGGATGATAAAGTTTGGTTGGATTTGCAGAAAGAATGCCTTATCGCACCCCATCGGAAACATAAACCACTGCGACATGGTCCTTACACCATTACCAAGGATGTGGGAGACAATGCTTTTGAGCTCAACATTCCCCCATTCCTTGGCCTGCACCCAGTGTTCAATATGGACCACCTTCGACCATACTTCCCATTATTACTAGACACATCAGACATTGCAGAACAACTCACACCAACAGAGTTAAACCCACACTGCATGGAACAAGCCACAACTGATCGGATTATGGACACATAGGTCAATAACACGTGGAAAAACTTGTAGTATTTGGAGAAACCTTTCCAACAAGGTATCATACATGCCAAATTGAGATAATATGACCAAGTTATGACCCCGATAAGTTGGCAGCCCAACTAACCCCAACGAGGTCCACAAACTCTTGGCATTATATCTCCTGGGGTTAGGGTTTTGGTTGTTTATGGTTTCTTCATGTTTTTCAATAATAAATAGGCCCTCAAGCCTCATTGTAACACAGTTCAGAGGCATGTAGCTACAACATCTCTTCTCAAAGGTAAGCTACAATCGCCTGAGCTAGCCTTATTTCCATTATGTTTGTAAGAATATTTCAATATTTGATATTAATGAAATGAAGTATTATTTCTGTTGCAACTCCGTTTTTATGGTTATATCTGTAATTTGTTGCATTCCTATTTAAGTTCAGATCAGAACCTCCACAAAAAAACAAGTTTTAGGAAACAACAGGGTATGTGGGCATTAGGAAATAATCATTAATCTTTGTGGTTTTTTAGGTTTATAGAGTGTAGGAGAGTTGATGGGACTGAGTAGAAAAGGGTGGGAAACTAGTTATTAGGTTTTTAAGGATTTTTATTAGATTATCCTAAAAAGTGGGTGTCATTTGTGGGTACTTATGTGTGTCCCTTGAGTGCACAGGGTACCTCTGCATGTACCCCATGCAGGAGATATGAATTTTGGATAGTTTTGGTGTACCTTGAAGTACCCTAAATACTAGGTATGTATGGGCTTCCTATGGAATCCTCAGTAGGGAGTTGTGTTTTGGAATGTGCTACCTTGTGTTACACTAGTTGATTCCTTAAATATGTTAAAATACTATTTGCAGTTTTAATGATGATATTCCCAATTTTAATTTATGACTTTATTTTTCCATTGGCGAACAAAAAAGGACAATACCTATTAGGCATCACTTAGGTCTTGGGAATGAGGGTATTAACTTTCAAGTCCATCGAACTTAACGCTAAATCTTTTGACATTTTTCTTCAGCGATCCATATGTCAGCCATTTTCATCTATGGGATACTGAATGATGTTTGCATTCATGAAGGAACATTAAGCTATGTATGAGGTATTTAACAAATTTATCACTATATCTTTGTGATACTTGTCTCAACACATAAATATTGTAGTCATATGTAATAGAGTTTCCTCACAATCGGAATTTAGACTGTATGGGATGAAGACAGTAGGTCCTCCAAATGATAAACATTTTTATATGACATTTGAGGCAAATATCTATTGGGTCATTTTTATTGTCTTCCCTACTAAACATGGACTATCCTCATAATCTCTTTCATATGCAGCCCTAATATAAGACAAGGTTTAATCTTCTTTGTCTAGGAATGGAATCAATCTTTGTTTAGATACCATCATCATCAACACAAGATGAAATATTTTGTCTGTCTAGGAGTGGTTGCCACCTCTTCTTAGATTCCATTTTCATTTACCCTCTTTGGTTAGGCTTTTTCACTATTTCTCCCAGTAGCCAATGCTAATGTCATTACCCCTTTCATGATGCTTGATCCCTTAGGTAAGTGTGCATGATATTCTCCAAGTTTTTTATTGGCCCCTTTCTTTATTGGTGTAAGAATAAAATGCACACACATTAATTCCTAATGTCATCACTAGTTTCCTCTCAATAGTCCATCAAGTGGTATCATTTCCCTTTCGGTCGAATTTTTTTGTTGAGAAGCGCATTCTATATCCCAATGTGGTGACATTTGTCACATGTTTCATGCATATCAAGTAAAATCGAATAAATGTTGGCCTCCAATCTATAGTGTCAAATTGAATATGAAAAAATTAATAAAAAAAAAAGCCTAAAAGAAAAGCAACATGCATTTATCTTAACCATGCATCTATCAATTGCAAAAAGGAGTTTGAATTAATTTTTTTTAGGTGGAAGTCTCAAATTTTTTTACTCTCAAAAAGATTCACACCTTGATGGATTTGATCCTTCACAGTGCTGGATAATTCTAGGGTTAATATGGATATATTATAGTGTAGAAAAGCCAAATCACTTATCAAAACAAAATAGTGTGTGTAATACTCAAGGTTGATTTAATAAACTACATGACATCCTCAACACGCTTGGCCTCATCCAATGTGTCAAAATTAAAAACACTGCATAAAAGGTTCTCATAGAGTTAAAATTCAAATGATGACCATCTACCCAATGACATTCTTCACCTGTGCAGGCCTTTTTGCAAGGGTGAGAGAAACTCTTCTCATATCTCTTAAAAATTCTTCATGTTGAGTTAAACCTGTTGAGAAAGAAGACCATCATCTTCGACAATTTTCATTTTCAATTTGCTCAATTGTATCAATCTGAGCAGCAAGGTGATTAAGAAGTCCTCCAATATTTATCTGCCACTTTCGCCACCATATAATTGATACATGATAAGGAGAAAATTGATGATTTTGAATTATCTCTATAGAGTCAGTCCCTTACTCTAGAAATAAGCAGAAAGAGACAAAAACCTTCAGATACATTGCAGCAACATGAAGACCAGCTTCTGCCTCTGAGAAGGATACTCTTCCTTAACTTGATTTACAAAACCCTTTATTCCTTCACTTCCCATAGCACAAATTATGGCATATTTTGGTGCTTCCCATAAGGCTTTTGCAAAATATGTGTGAATTTTCTAGCCAACAAATCATACATTGACTTTTGTAGATCAAATTGTAGGAATTCCTTGTAGATTCAAATTGCTAATTGTAATTTACTAAAACACCAAACATGAATCTACTCTACTCATCAGTAGAAACAATTAATCGATCCATAAATCACGAAGCATACAAGAGAAAGAATTCAATAAACACATTACACAATGATTTCCTAGGGAAAACCACAACTAAAAACCCCTGCTATCTGTATATTGCATTAGTCAGAAAATATGAGAAGATTACAATGCTTTGCTCAAGCCCGAGAAACCTCTGCACTATCTCTATCTGTCTCACATCTTCCTAGACAAGCCTTGGCCAATACTCAACTAATTTTCTACTTTCCCAGTTACCTATTTCCTTGGGAATTATCAGCTATTAGTTAGGGAAATTCCTCAATTGGAATTGTGCAATCCAACATAGGCCTTCCTATGACTGCATGCACCACTTGTACAATTTGGATGATTATACAACTGAAATCACACTTCCCTTGAACTCCAATATCAACAGGGTAACCCTCAGATCACACATGCATGAGTTATTTATGGTTGAATTATTAGTTAACTGGTTGAACACATGAAGCAGCACCCCATTGTTTGGCCTCCTACTAGTTCCTCCATCAGTTGAAACTAATTTAACTGACTTTAACTCAGTTAAGCAGAATTAATTAATTACAACTCAAAATAAACTCAACCAGGGCTCCTATAAAGTAGGAGCCACTCTACATGACTCAAGTTAGACCCTCAACTCGAATTAATTGAACCAACTAATTCAAATTAACTTAGTTAACTCATATAAGTTGTCTTGTGATGTGGAATTACAATTTTTTCTCTTAATTTAATTCAAGGGAAAATTAAATCAGTATTTTATTGTTGCATTTTCAACACAAATCAATACATTATAGGTTTTTCATGAACTTCAACAAATTGTTTAGAAAGTCTGGATATACGATAAAAACATATTAAGATAATGAAAAGTTTGATGATAAAGATCCTCTTGTTCTCTTATAATGGTTAAAGGATTCTACTAGATTGTCATGTGATCCTTATTGCAAACCTTGCAAATAATTATCTATGCATTATCTGTGAACCACTAGTCATCTAACAAGGCACTATTAGGATCATTGTGAAAAATTGGCACTGGAAAAACTTGGCGAGGTTTTGGAATACAACTTCTTAGCAACATTGGTGAAACAAATAGCAAAATTCGGCAATCTACGAAAACAAAAATACAAAATAATTCCTTTTTTTTTTTTTCATTTTTTGTAACATATAAACCAACACTCTCAAATAAACTTACTAGCACATGGACATGGAAAAAACATCCATACATATGATGTAGGGGATGCCAAATAGAAAATGATACATCAAAGTTGATACTCAATCTTGAACCTTGATAACATTCCAATCAAGGACTCAAAAGTGGATAACCAAAAATAAATAAGATTTAATATATAAATCTATATCATCATCATGAATCATCTACAATTGAAAATCTAGTAGCTAGCTATGTAGCATCAAATCTCTCTCTCCCTGTTTCGAGAAAAGGTCATGGTTTCTCTGTTTTCTACTAGAAGTTCCTATATCATTTGTGTGATGTCGGCTAGTTTGTGTGGCTTTATCAATCTATGTAGAAATTGGTGTCGTGTTGCCACATCAACCTTTTTGATGTCAAAGTCATTCTTTTCCACCTACTCTTATTTTTCCTCCACTTCCAACTATACTTGTCGTTATTTCTCCTCTTCTAACCATGTATTTATCTTCACCATAATAGGCACCTTGTACTTCACCCTTCATTTCTACATGTTAATATTGTCCAAAGAAATGGTGTATGTATTAGGTATATTTACTAGTTGTCTCACCCACGGTCAAAGATTGTAGTGGGCATATATCAAATCATTAAGATGTGGGAAATCCAACCTATAAGACGATCATAATAAATTTAGTGAGTTTTGAGGGTCATAAATATGTTAGAGGGTCATAAATTGTAATTATTATAATTTCTTAGTTGAGGTTATAATGTGTTGTGCTTCTTCATGTGTATTTTTTTCCAACACACTCCAATTATGTTTGCATCTTGAAGTGATTTAACTTTGGTTGAGTACTAGAATATTTTTTTAAATTTGGTGCTTTTTCATTGTAATTTAGCCACAAAACATCTACATGAAATAATAAAGAAAATTAAACTACATTTCATTATAGTGGAAAATAGGAAATAAAGAAACATAATTCAAATTTCAAATAGAACACATTATTAAAATTTTAAACTATAGTGCCTTATGCAGCATAAAAATACTTCTTTCTTTGATAACATTGATAAATCTGAATAGTCTGCGAACATCTCTATACATTCATTTAATTCACTGCAGATGTGACCCTTATTTTTCTAACCATCATGATTTATTCAACAAGTGGTTGGTCTATGGGGATGATAGTTTGACACCTTGTTAAGAGTACCTTGTAGAGTTGACTAATTTTTTAGTGTATTGGACCATGGTTATTGATAATGTTGTTTTGTTTTGAATAGTTCACTTACTTTTTTCATATTAGATTTATGTTTTATGCTTAGTATCATGGAATGCTAAGTGGTGTGCATGATATCTTTGATAAATATCCATATTCTAGTCACAATTCTTTTTTTGTATTGGAGACTAGGTTTATCTCCTTATCAATGTTAAGGTATTATTTCCTAGGTTTATGCTTGTTGTTTGGGAAAGTAGCCTTGGCATGTTTGCCAAATGTGCACCTTATGCATGTATCCTATTGTACAATGTTGAAACCTAGAAGACACGGGACAAGGGACCTTAGAATAGGAAATGATTTATGATCATGTGGTGCACTATCCTCTTCTGCCACACCTCGCACAAGTTTTCATTGTTATGAACTAGGTTTTGAAACGGGAAACTTTTATAGATTGACTTTTGTTACTCCTATCACTTGAGGTGCTTCTGGGTTAGACTCCATGAGCCTAATGAGGACCTATTGGTTCACTACTATATAACCCTTATACTCCATTATTGAACATTGAAAGTAGGTTATTATTGAGAATTAGAAAAAAGAAAACGTAATTAAAGTATGGAGAGTAACTTGACTAGAGTTGGAAGGGAATAGTACCAACCCATGCTACTCGGTACTTGGCATCATCAACAAGATCAACCTAAACCCTTGATTTGTTCTCTTTTAGAGTAGAAAAAAATCACTAGGATAGTTTCATATACCAAGATGCCCCATTATTATTGTTGAGTATTTAGTTGAACATTTTTCAAAGGCATATTGTGAATTGGCCATTATTGGGGCTGGTATATATGTATATATACAAAAAGGAAACTTAGAAACTTTCCTACATTTAACTGATGATACATAATGTAAATTCTTAAATTGATTATACATCAAACATGGATGTGATATCCCAATTCCGAGGAGGAATCAATTAAATCATCCTAGTTGTAATGAGGAATCCAAGGTCCCATAGAAAGAGGCTTTGTTTGGTAGAGCCCAACCAGGGTGTGGAACATCTTTTAATTGGTTTATTCATGGTTATGTGAGGAATCAAATGATCCTTTATTGTATCCATAATCACCTCCTTGGCCTTCAGTTCCTTCTTTTAAGTTGCGAACTATTGTGGATCTTTAGGCCTAATGTCTTTGACGATGTCTAAGATAGTAAATTTGAGGCACCTTCCAATATGTTCTCAAATATCAGGTTAGTTGATGCCATTCTTAATATATTTTCTACAAACTTCTAGATCCTGTAAATAGGTAAGAACAACCTTTGAAACTCTTGAAAAATTCAATTAGAGAAATCTTTGATACCTTGGGGATTTCCCTATTCCTATGTGATCACTATCCTAATATTCTGTTAATCAAATAACTCTTGCAACAATCACCCAGTCATTGAAAATAGTAAATAGCATAAGCATAAAATAATTCTGACATATGCACATAATTTTCTTTATCAAATATGCTTCATTCAACTAAATATTGCTAACAAGGAAATCTACACAACTACTAAATCTTGGTAGTTTTAGGGTAAACAAATCCACCCCAACTTGAGTTGTATGGCCTGCTAAATAGCTACAACATGTAGGGAACTGAGAAAACAACAATTTCTATTATATACCTTGTTGTATGGTTGTATGACTTGTGATTCAATACAGTATGATGTTGTACAAATTTGTATGGTTGTGTGTATTTGTTGTATAGCCTTTGTGGTATGGTAATGCTTCTCCTAGCTAATGTGATTTACTCTCTCATTCTCTTTCAGTTGTTGTCCCTATCTAATAATAATTTTGTTTGAACCCTATCTTAATTTGTCTTTTTACTTTTTGTTAAAACCATGATTTACCAAAACCCAAATCTCTTGGTGATATTTCTTATTGAGATTAATATTATAGTGTAATTCATTAATGACTAGATATTCTTAAGACTCAACATCTAAATATAAGACTTCCGAAAAATTCACCCTGAACATATGTGTAAGTTCTTGTCCAAGCTATATTTCTCAACATAGATAGATCCATTAGAAATTGCCCTTGTCCAGTGCCCCACCCCTTAGGGTTGCTTGAGAAATCGGGTTTCTATCAAGAATCTCTTTCCCACAACCTTGAATGTTAGGGGAGTTAGGCTTCCATTTTCTTGTACTTGTGCTTTGATCATATGGTTAGGTCCTATAAGTAGCGTTGACTCATAAGAGGATATCATTTTATATGCATTGGCCCATTTATAAGTATTGCTAACTCTATTGAGGAGCTTTTATTGTTGCCTCCTCACACATCCTTGGTAGCCAACATTAGCTTTAGATCTAGATCGAATTCTATTGTAAGTTATAAGTCTAAAAACCAGTGCTAGTGCTACCCTCCACAGAACTTGACATTCTCTCTTTTATCTTGCATTTATACTTTCTAGGACTTGCACCTTATTTTATATGTTCTCTTGGCTAGATATTTGGGTTTTTAGGTAGAAACTTAGTTATTCAATTCTTTATCTTTATTTACTTTGAGTATTGTTCTAGGAATTGATTTAATGCTACCACATTGTATTTACACTAGATGTGTAGTATCCCTGAGGGAAAAATTGCTCTTAGGGTTGACAAGAGCACATGAAAATATTTGTATTCTAACTAGTATCACATCGTTCTTTCAATTTTTTCAAATAGAGACAATATTGAATACAATAAACAGTGTAACCAAAATTAAATTCCACCAACCTTTCATATGCATGAAACCAATACAACAGTACATAATGGGTTATAAAACCATAGTCCTTCCAAATTGCACACTACAGTTTTAGATACACAACAACTACTAATGCATCAACAAACCTTATTATCCTAATACTTTTAGTCTGACCTTAAGCCTCGGGAATAAGCCAGATTTCATTGCCTCTTTGCTACCATAGTTCAATGGCTGCCACAAACCTTCCTTGTGGCATAGATCAAGCCCTAGTAGAAATATTTCCTAACAAAAGGTGATTTGTTGCTCCAACTATCCTTGAACTAGCCTATGCTTCCCCAAATAGTCTTTCACTGCTCCAAACCAGATCTCAGGAGGGTTTGTTGCCACAATTTCCATATCAGATAGACCCAATGACCTCAACAAAACTTCAATAATGATGAATTGATGTTATGTATCAACTGTTGTCATAAAGAACCATTATGTGGTAGTCTGCAACGATCAACCTCAGTAAGGTTTAAGCAAGTCCTCATTGTCACAAAGGGTTCCTTTGGATATCTTCTGTCCAAATTCTATCTTCATGTGCTAGCATTTGAAAATGGGTTCCTACCTCATATTTGGCCTCAGGGTTATTTTACTGCCCCAAATATTTACCCTTTAAACAATTTTTCTTTCCATAGGACTTTTCAAGGTCAGAAGCATGCCTCAAATAGGGTTTCATGATTTTTTGATGCCCATACCTCACTTGTAGACCCTCATTGTCCTTGGAAATGCCTTGAATAGGCCTATCTTGTCACAAATTAGCCCTTCGCAGCCCCAACAAGGTCACATAATTTGTTGTTATCTATATCCTTTAAAACTTGTGCCTTCACATCTTCTACTGTACTAAGTTGTTATTTTTTACTCAAGGTCACTAATTTTGCAGCCTATGAAGCTCAAACTTAACAAACTGACATTTCTCCATGTTCAAAATAATTTGTGCTTTCCAATCAACTATTCCTCTAAACATGGTAACTGCCTCTTTGACTTATTCAAACGATGTTGCAATGCTTATTTCAGCCCTATTTATGATCACAATATCTTCTGCATGATCATGTCGAGGAGGGCCATTTTTTTTTCATGTGGCACAATTACTCCCTCTGTTTGAGAAACATTGGGTTGAGTAGTAACTAGCTCAACGTTATTATACTTGTTAGAAAATTATATATTACGGAGCAATGGAACACATAAATATTGCAGAAATATAAACACAGAAAACGCATAAAACAAGAGAGACACGGATATACGTGGTTCACCCAGTTTGGGCTACGTCCACCCTAAACAACCAGTCCTTCCTTTCTATTATCCAGCAAAATGAAGAGACACAACCTACAGCAGATCCGCTGTAATATCCTCTGTTTTCTCTCACAGTCTCACCTCTCTGCTTCTTGCTCGGAGAATACACATATATTACACAGACTCAATACAATGCCCTCATATGAAGAGAGGGGTTGCCTTCTAGGGCAAAAAACCCTCAACTAAACATAAGTTCTTCCATCAAATCATCTGCCTAATGAACGGCCCAGATTGACTAGAAATTACTATACTTTTACAAGGCAATTTTACATTTGTTTTTAGCTTTGGGGGCGCTACCCTCGAACCCCCCAGCCGGGGGGATCGCACCCCCCCGGACCCCCGCGGGGGGGATAAGCCCCCCCTGCACCCCCCCGTGTGGAGGGGTGTACAAAATTCCTGGGGTATACATCTGGCTAAAACAAAGACCTCTGAACAATCATGCTCCACATCCAACAATCTCCCACTTGGAGAATGATTGTAGCAACTCCATCGCTGCTTCATTTACTGGACAATGACTCCTCTTTGGACCTGGTTGTTTCTCATCTTCATCGTCATCCTTGAAGGCCAATTGAAACTGAGCATATTCTTAGTTTCTCCCTAGTTACAACTTTTGTTATCATATCTGCAAGATTCTGGCTAGTGTGTATCTTTTCCAGCTTCAACTCTCCATCTTCCAACACTGATCGTATGAAATGGTACTTGAGTTGTATGTGTTTAGTCCTGGAATGAAATGCTGAGTTCTTTGCAAGATGAATGTCACTTTGGCTATCACTGTATAATGTGCCCATATAATGCTCCTTACCCAATTCACCCATAAACCTTTGTAACCAAATCATTTGTTTACTAGCCTCTATAGCAGCAACATACTCTGCTTCTGTTGTTGAAAGTGCAACAACACTTTGGATTTTTGAAACCCAACTGACAGCTGTACCACCTACAGTAAATACATATCCTTTAGTGCTCCTTCTGTTATCTCTGTCACCTGCCATATCTGCATCAACATATCCCTGTAGAGAAATGTTTGAACCACCAAAGCATAATTCTTGATTTTTGGTACCTTTCAAATATCTGAGAATCTATTTCACTACCATCCAATGTTCCTTTCCTAGATTGTTCATGTACCTGCTTACAACTCCCACTGCATGTGCAATATCAGGCCTTGTGCAGACCATTACATACATTAAGCTTCCAACTGCTGATGCATATGGAACTTTAGACATATAATCCATGTCTTCTTGGGTCTTTGGGCACATTTCCTTACTAAGTTTGAAATGGCTAGCAAAAGGTGTACTAACTGGTTTTGCATTGTGCATATTAAATCTTTTCAACACCTTTTGTATGTACTCATTCTGAGACAATGTTAATTTGCGATTTTTCCTATCTCTAGTGATTCTCATACCAAGGATTTATTTTTCAGCTCCCAAATCCTTCATTGCAAATGAATTTGCCAATTTTCTTTTGAGCACATTTATTTCCTGCATGTTAGACCCTGCAACAAGCATGTCATCTACATACAATAACAATATAATATAGCTTCCATCATTTTGCTTTTTCAGATAAACACAATGATCAGAGTGACATCTAGTATAACCTTGTTCAGACGTAAACTTGTCAAATTCTAGATACCACTGCCTTGGAGCCTGTTTTAAGCCATACAAGCTATTCTTCAACCTGCACACTAGTTTCTCCTTCCCTTTCACCTCATATCCTTGTGGCTGCTGCATATATATCTCTTCCTCCAAATCCCCATGGAGAAAGGTTGTCTTTACATCTAATTTCTCAAGATGCAAATCTTCAGCTGCTACTAGACTTAAAATAGTTCTGATTGAAGTCATTTTAACAATAGGATAAAATATTTCATCAAAATCAATACCTTTCTTCTGTGCAAACCCCTTCACCACAAGTCTAGCTTTGTACCTCTGTTTTCCTCCATCTTCTTCCTTCAGCCTATAAACCCATTTATTCTGCAGTGTAGTTTTAGCTGCAGGCAACCTGACTAAGTCCCAAGTCTAGTTATGCATTAAGGAGTCCATCTCTTCTTCCACGGCTAGCTCCCACTTCTTCCTGCTTTCAACCTGCATTGCTTCTTCATAACATTCGGGTTCACCAGAATTAGTCAACAATAAATAATATAATGAAGGAGAGTATCGTTCAGGGGGTCTACTTATCCTGGTAGATCTTCTAGCACCACTTTCAGGTGTTTGGGGTGCTTGTTGCTGTTGTGGTGGTTGCTGTTGTTGTGGTTGTTGATTATTATTATTTTTAGGCACCTTTACTTTTTCAGTGATTTCATCAACAACTGCGTATTCCTTGTTTTCTTTTTCCTGTTTCTTTTCTTGCAACTGATTCTTATACAAGACCTTTTCATTGAATATTACATCTCTGCTCCTAATGATTTTGTGATTTTCGTAATCATATAAGCGATAACCAAAATCATTAACACCATATCCAATAAAGGTACATTTCTTTGACTTTGCCTCAAGCTTTGTTCTATTTTCTTTATCAATATGGACAAAGGCCTCACAACCAAAAGGCTTTAAAAAGGAGTAGTTTACCTTTTTACCTATCCATGCTTCCTCTGGAACACCACCATCCAAGGAAATTGAAGGCCCTCTGTTTATTAGATAAATAGTAGTATCTACAGCATCTAGCCAAAACTGTAAAGGCAATCCTACATGCAATCTCATGCACCTTGCACGCTCCATGATTGTTCTGTTCATCCTTTCTGACACACCATTTTCTTGTGGTGTTCTTGAAACTGTCTTCTCTCTGCGAATTCCATGCTATGAACAGTACCTATCAAACTCTTTGCTGCAATATTCACCTCCATTGTTTGATCTAAGACACTTCAATTTCTTTCCTGTCTCAATCTCAACCAAAGCTTTCCATTTCTTGAAAGTATCAAATACATTAGATTTATTCTTAATACAATAAATCCAAGTTTTTCTAGTTTCATCATCAATAAAAGTAACATAATAAAGAGAGCCACCGAGAGATGATACCTGAGCAGGTCCCCATACATCTGTATACACAAGCTCTAATTTTTCGCTCTTCTTTTCTTTCCCAACTCTGAGAAATCTGACTCTCTTCTGTTTTCCATAAATGCAATTCTCACAGAAGTCCAAATCAACATTCTTCAAACCTGGCAACAAATTCCTTGAGTGAATAATCTTCATCCCCTTTTCACTCATGTGTCCAAGCCTATGATGCCATAATGCTGCATCTGCTCCTTTGGAAGTTAAAGCATTAACAGAGTTAGAAATACCATTGCATAAATACAATGTACCAACCTTTTCGCCTTTTGCTATTACCAGGGCTCCTTTGGTGACCTTCCAAGCTTTATCTGTGAAAGTTGTCACACAACCTTCACCGCCTAACTGCCCTATTGATATCAGATTTTTCTTTAGATCTGGAACATGCCTTACCTCCTTTAGTAGCCATTGGTTTCCATTCTGCTGTTTTACAAGAACCTTACCCATTCCAACAATTTTATAGGGTGTATCGTCACCCAAATGGACTTGTCCAAAATCTCCTTGAACATAGTCATGAAAGTATTTCTTATCAAGTGTGGCATGGAATGAGGCCCCTGAATCTGCCACCCAGGAATCAGTAATATTTTCAAAAGAAAGAACCAAAGCATCTTGTAACACCTCACCTGTCACATTTGCTTCATGATTGTTTTCTTGCTTTGCATCTCCTTCTTTTCCCTTCCGAGATCTACAGTCTTTCTTTAGGTGTCCTTTCTATCTGCATTTCCAGCACACTATCCCCGATCTGGACTTGGATCTGCCTTTCCTTGATTTACTGCGATATCCTGAGCTATTTCCTCTTTCCATTTTTCTTCCCCTAGACTCTGCACTCAAAGCATTACCCGATGTCTCACCGGAGCTTTTCCATCGCATTTCCTTGCTGAGGATAGTACCGACAACATCATCAAACTTTAAAGTACTAGATCCAGAAACAGAGTTACTAATGGCCATTACTAAACCATTCCAAATTTCTGGTAATGAGCACAAGAATAACAGAGCTCTAACTTCATCATCAAAGTTTACCCCTACAAAACATAACTCACTTGTAACAATATTAAAATCATTTAAATGGTGTGCAACAAATCCACCTTCCGACATCTTCATATTAAATAACTGTTTCATAAGAAATACCTTGTTTGAGGCTGAGGGTTTTTCATATAGTTTCTCCAACGCCTTAATCAAACCCTCTGTCATTGTTTCCTTTGAAATGTTGAAGGCGACCGACGCTACGAGGCACAACAGTACTGTTCCGAGAGCCTTTCTATCGAGAAGGTTCCATTCTTCATCTGTCATACCCATCGGCATCTTTGTTTTTCCACCCAATGGTAGGTACAGATCTTTCTGATACAGATAATCTTCAATCTGCATCTTCCACAGCGAGAAGTTTTGGCCATTAAATTTCTCAACCCTAAACTTACCATCTTCCCCCATTGCTCCCACTCGAACGAGGAACCATTCTTTCCTGCGAGTTTATCAGCCAAATAGACCTTCGGCTCTGATACCAGTTGTTAGAAAATTATACATTACGGAGCATTGGAACACATAAAATATTGCAGAAATATAAACACAGAAAATGCATAAAACAAGAGAGACACAGATATACGTGGTTCACCCAGTTTGGGTTACGTCCACCCCGAACAGCCAGTCCTTCCTTTCTATTATCCAGCAAAATGAAGAGACACAACCTACAGCAGATCTGTTGTAATATCCTCTGTTTTCTCTCACAGTCTCACCTCTCTGCTTCTCGCTCAGAGAATACACATATATTACACAGACTCAACACAATGCACTCATATGAAGAGAGGGGTTGCCTTCTAGGGCAAAAAACCCTAAACTAAACATAAGTTCTACCGTCAGATCATTCACCTAATGAACGGCCCAGATTGACTAGAAATTACTATACTTTTACAAGGCAATTTTACATTTGTTTTTAGCTTCAGGGGTGCTGCCCCCGAACCCTCACCGGGGGACCACTGGTCCCTGGAACCCCCAGCCGGGGGGGATCGGCCCCCCTGGACCCCTGCGCCCTGCGTGGACGGGTGTACAAACTTCCTGGGGTATACATCCGGCTGAAACAAATACCTCTGAACAATCATGCTCCACATCCAACACTACTTTGCCACTCTTTGTTTCATTCAGGGATGTGAATGGCTTGGCACTTCCCATCTGACAATTTTGCACCTCAGTAATGCTCTCTTCAATTTTAAGTTATCTAGTGGCACCTATAACTATAATATTGTATGTGACAATTGTTATCAAACATAATTTCCTTTGAAGTTATTGGAAGAAGGCATAAACTGAGGTAACCACAAACCAATATTTTAAGTATAGGTTCTAGCCAACCTATGACTCAGAGAGGGCTCTCTCTATATGATTTAACTTTGTTTTTCTGGGATTTTAGGCTAGTTATTAATGTTCTTTGAAGGTTTGGTTTTGAACTGAAAGTTGGGTAGTGGAATTCTCTGGGCAGATGGATAGAGCTGGGTCTTCAAGCCATTGGGCTATGGAGTCTACGAATGGATGGCATAACTAGACCAGATCATTAAAGGGAATGTTTACAAGGCAAGCTAGCAAAGAAAAAGACAAATCTGCAAGCCTAATGGGTGAAGTGGTTCTAACCAAGGTGAAAGGGCATTTAAGAATCCTTGAACCGGGATCAGAATGAGGAACAGGGGATAATCATGAACAAAGGGCAACTAAGAATCCTTTGCTATAGATCACAAGAGGTTACCTAAAATAAGGAGCAATCAAGAATTCCTTAATCTTAGGTTTGTGAAGAAAACATTAATAATGCATAACAATCAAGACAGAGTGCATTTAAGCAATTTATGAAATATCATTCCATGTTATAACATTTAGATTTAAGAGATACATAAAAGATTATGGAAATAACATAAGAAAACACAACATTGAAAATGAGAGAATACTTATTTGTAATTCACTTTACACAAGAATCCTGTAAAATGTCTGATCTTTATTCCTTGATCTAGCAAGCCCATCCAGTCATTGATACAATAGAATTTTGATTTGAGAGAAAAAGTCTATAGAAATTTCTTGGAATCCACACTAGATACTTCGAAATGTGAAGTATTTATACAATAATATTTACAAAATATCTCAAAACAACTTGAGACTTAATCTAAGGAATAAAAATATCTTCTTGCATGAAGATAGAGACAGATGGTGAACTGCTTCATGCTATCCCTTTTATTGTGGTGGTGCTGGCTGTTGCAGTTGAATTGGAACCTTTCAGCTGGTTGATATTTGTGGTATTTCTTCGTTGGAATCTTCTTTACTTACTTCTTTTACCTGATACTCTTTAACCATGCTGTCATATTTTACCTATTTTACTGGGTTGCCTTCAAATTTTACTGTACAGTGACTTTCTGATGTAATTTATCACAGTAAATCTGTCATTTTCTCCCACCATTCTACATCAGGTAACTTTACATTTACCATTCTTCGTTAAATTTCATCTGCTTCAGTATACTTTGCAAAATTTGGCTTTGTGAGGAACAGATGTTTTACCTCATGCTCTAGAAAAAATAAGTTCTCCAATGTGTCATATAACACTTTGCCTATTGGCAAGGCTTTCATGGATGAAGAACTTTCTTGTTCCTTAGCCAATCTTCTTAATCTGTCACCATAGTCTAGCTGGGTCATAAGTTTGTTATTGATGACCATAGGACTGGGGACACCTTTCTCCCTTAAAATCTGAAACTTAGCCATGAATCTGTTAATGGCTACTTGCATGTTATGTCACTTCTCTTTTAAGTTCAGCATAAGGTTCCTTTTGGAAAGAACCTTCCTAATCTCCAAAATGGCCTCACTCCTATCTTCTATGTCAAGCTCTTGGAGCTCATATCTGTTCTTGTTGTTCAGGAAGTGGATGAGTTGATTAGCATCCTCTGGTTTATCTCCTAGTTCTTCCTTTAATTTCTGGATAGCTTTAGTAGCTATCTTCACTAATTCAGTCTGCTCAAAAATTACCTGGATTGATGGCAAAATATCATTGACATAGTCAATGATATTGGCCCACAATGTCTCTTTGATTTGTCCTAGTGGCTTCTGTAATGTCAAGTCCTTTTCTAGGACTTTGATTCTTTCACCCATCCTCTAGGCCTTCTGTGCTTCTTCTTTCTATTTGAGCTGGGCAAGTTTGTAATCAGTTTCTAAACTTGCCACTTTCTCCTTTACTTTCTTCAGCTCTGTGGCCTGGATAGACATATCTTCCATGGCTTTCACAAGCTCTGCTGCTTTGTCTTCTGGTGTACCTGTTGTTTTAGTAGGCTCTGCTGTTATTGGAAATGTTGTGGCAGGTGGAGCTGTAGGTGCCAACGATGCTGCCAGTGTGGAAGGGACTGCTATGGATACTGTGGGGATGATCGTTCTATAAGTTGCGGCCAATTCACTTTGATTTGATTGTATTAAGGTGTCCAATTCCTTCTCTATCTCTTTAAGCTGGTCATTTAGCTTTAGCACCAGGTCCGTAAGCTCTTCATGTCCTTGTTGTGCTTCTACGACTCCATTGTTTGTGGGTGATGCAGTTGAGGAATCTTGAGCTGTTTCTTAAGTGCAGCAATGTCATCATTCTTCTTTTTGATTAGCTGCTCTGTTGTTTTTACATCCTTGGGATCATGTCCCAACTCAATCACTAAGTCCTCTAAGGACTTGATCCTTGTATCTTTGGCCTGTGAGGAGGCCTTTTCTAATTGAAACTGAGCTGACATATTGTTCAATGAGTTCTACAATTGGTGGGCCGCTATGGCCTTTCCTGTCAAGGTGGAGTAAATCATCTCCCCTGTCTACTTATGTAGCTCAATCTAGTCAATAGGATGAATGTCCTTTGCCAGTATTTCAAATTCTACCTTCTTGAAGTCTGTTGTTTTCCTTAGCTGTTGCATGGTAGGCTTTATGAAGGTCATTTGCATCTTCCCCTCTTCGACATCAAAGGCTAACATGAGCCTTGTTTGATTTGTAGGGGTCATTTTCAGGTACTGGGCATATGTTTGGGCCTTAAGCCTCTCATTCCTAGCTTTAATTTCTTCGTATCTTTCCTTTATCTTGGTCTTTATCTGCAGGCATTCTGAAGGAAGATACCTCAACACTCTGCTGCCTTACCAACATTTGAGTTTGTAAGGTTGATGGTTCCTGCATGCTCCTAGATGGGGTGGTGGGTCTACTCCATTCAACCTCTGTGTTGGTGACCTCAGCTGAATTTTCTATGAATTCTTGTTCAGAGGGTGGGTTGAGCTTCTGCCTTTTTCTTGTTTCTTGTTGTGCATTAGAAGTGGGCATCCCCAAAGTGGAAGCCCCTTCTCTGTTTCTCTTTGGAACCTTCTCTTCATTCTGAGGGGTCTGCATCACTGGATGTGTAGCTGAAGTGGTTTCTGGTTCTTCTGATTGTTTAGGCCTATCAGACTGCTCTGGCCTGCTTGATTGTTCTGGCACCTGTAGGAAAGAACCTTCATCAAGTTGCTTTTCCAGATCTATCAGTTCATTTTCTATATCTATCCTGGTGTTGTCCTGATCAACTAGTGTTCCTTCCACCCATTTTGTTTGATTGGCATAGGCTTCAATCTCAGGGATTGGATGGTGGATGAAAGGCCCTAGCTTGACCTTTTGTCTCTTCTTGGATATAAATTCCAAAGGGTCATATCTCCAAACAAAACTCCTTTGGAATTTCAGGCTTTGCAAAATAGCCTCTGCTTCATGGCCTGCTTCTCTAGAGTTGCAAATGAAGGGGCCTAGTTGATCTTTTATTTTAAAATTGGCCTTCTTCTTGGCATTAACAAAATTGGTCTCATCAGCATTAATGATCTGTCTATAGTATTGTATAGAAAATAACCTCATTGGAAGGTATCTTGGAAGTTTATATGGTGCTAGCATGCAACCATAGATCCTGATTTCTGTATGATTTTGGTACAAGTACCAATCACCCACCTTGGTTTGTTTTGACAACTGCAGGACCCTCTTAATGTCTGCATTGATTCTTGGAGGAGGGCTTCCTGTTAGCATTGTCACTATTGGATGTACAAACAAGTCTATGAAGTTAGCATATGAATATGGGGACTCATATCAAGCTTCTGCAGGGTGAATGGAAACTTCTTTGACTAATAATATAGAAAAAGGTGATATAACACAGAGGAATACTTGAAAACCCTCTCATTATTCATTCTGAGGAACTGATCATGCATCCTATCGGAAATAAATTGGGCATAGTCATAGATGACAGCAGGAGGCTGCCCTGGAGTGTAGATGGACATGAAAGATAGGAATATCTCATTAATGTACTCATTGGTAGTGTAACCTAGGACACTGGATATCATAGCCACAATATTCCCCCCCAATGAGGAGAAAATGGTAGCAACATATGGAGGAGGGTCCTTTGGAATGTATTTCACATCTGTGATGAAGGTTAGGAACATTTCTGCCAATTTTGTAGTTGGAAGCTTGGGGAACTGGTCCAATAGGGCTCCAATTGAAAGGGGGGTGATATTTTGACCAGATTGGAGTTGTAGCATCTCATTTATAGATTGTGCAGTGATAGTGAATAGTACAATCTGTTTGGGGGACACAACTGCTCTTTGACTTGGAATATAATTAGCATGGCAGTAATGCACAATTTCAGGGAAAATGTGGACTTGAGGGAATTGGTATTTAGGCAAATTGGAGTTCCACAGACCAATTTCATCAGCATGGTTTAAGTGCCTATCCCTACTTTGGCAGTAAACTTTCAGCGGGGATTCTTGAACAGAGGTGTCCTTTATCTGAAATTCTTTGTCTACTAGGGGAAGGTGGTCTAAGTCAAGATGGGGGGTGGTCATAGGTCTTACATCCATGGCAATTGGGGCAGCCATCCTTAGTTCTTGTGGATTTGAGAATGGGGAAAATTTGTGGTTTTTAGGTCAAAGGTGTCCAATGCAGAGTATATCTAATTTCTTGAGTTCTTTTAATCACTTTTTAAGCTGAAATAAGAAAACTCAGTAATAGGTTCCTTTGAATTTGACAGGGTAGTGAGGGAATGCTGGTTAAAATACCTGGAAGTGGGAAGAAATGTTCTGAACAGGGCGGTTGGAAACTATGAACGGTTGAAAAAGGTTCTGTGCAAGCTGGAAAGTTGATTAGGTGGTCTGCGGCGTCTTTGGGATGCAATTGGACGTAGGTTAACAGCTTCGACATTCGCAGGTGGCGTGCATGTGCTTTGGAGGTTTTTACAGTTGAAATTCAGAAAAAAAAAAAAAAATAAAATAAAATAAAATAAAAAATAAAAAAAATAAAAAAAAATAAAAAATATATATATATATATATATATATATAAATAAAAATAAAATAAAATATAAATATAAATAAATAAATAAATAAAATAAAATAAAATAAAATAAAATGATTTTGCGCTTTTTGGTTTTATATGCAAAAAGTCAATTTTGGCAGGTACGGGATGAACAGTTGTCATTTTGTCGCGTAGCGGGAGGGCGGTAAGCAAATTCTATCACACCACTTTTGGGCGCTTGGTGGTTTTTGGGAGGGGCCGCCCGATTCCATTGATCAACTGACATGTAGCATTGGAGGCCGGGGGAGAAACCACTTTATCGGGCGGGTAAAGGTCAGACATCGGGTTGGCCCGATATGGATGAGGGCTATCGGATGTGAAGGGAGACGATCGCACGGTGATCGGGTGGGGAAATTGCATGGAGGCTAGTGGGGGGCCCGTCGGGTGCTTAAGTGCGGCGGTATCGGGGTTAATGATGGATTAAAGTAGGATTAAGGCATCGAGGTCAATAGCAAAGGGTTTAATGAGGGTTTTCCTAACATAATCGTGGATCGATTAGTTAGTGGGTTTCTTAGTGGGTTGACTATACATTATAGTTTATTTTTAAATTAGGGTATACGGCTAGTTAATATGAGGGGGTTATACATATATGAGGAAAATGGGTTTTTATATTCAGGATTTTAAATATAATAAAATTAATGGTTAATATGAAGTGAGCGGAAAAAGGGCCACAACACACTAAGTAAATGTTTTTCTTGATTTTGAATGCTTTTTCACATGTTAACATTAAACTTAGGGTAATGTGTTTTTTGGGGTTTTTTGATATGAAAATGATTTATGTGGGGAGGTAAATACTTTTCCTAGGTAAAAGTGTTTCAACCTTAGGAAAGGAGAATTATTAGGGAAAATGAGTGAACTGAAGGGGGAATGACTTTTTGTAGGTGGAATATGGTACTTGATATCCCTAAATCATTGAGCCGAGGGTTCGGTCCCTCCAAAAGTCAGAGAAATGCTTTGAGCCTCTTTGACTTAAGGTTTTTTAAGTACTTTGATCTTTATTATGGGAAATTAGTTAAGTAAAAGGTGAAATGAATGGGGGAAGTTAATTAATTGACTTTGAAATCCAATTGCATGCTTGATTGTCCATTCATCTATGGAACTTATGATGGAAAAAATGATAAATATACTTTGTGTAATCAATCATCATACTTCTGCAACCTTTCTCCTACTTACCCATCTACTTTACCTACCATTTTTTCTTCACTTTATTAGGGTGCATTTAAGCTAGCAAACCCTTATCAATATTTTTCTTTTCTTTACAATAGCAACTATCTACTTCTAACCTTATTACATCCAAGGGCTCATATTAAATAGTTGAGCTCCTTTTATTCACTCTACCTATCCAATTATCTGCCAAGTTTACACTGTTTCGTCAGATTTTCATTCTCTATCTATAGACATAAAATTGAAAACATGAAGTAGCTAAGTTTAAACATTTTGACTATCATGGATTGTGGCAAAGACAACAAGCTACACACAATCATTTATTATGCATAAAAAACAAAAATAGGAGTGGTATTTTGACTTGCTCACTTTCATGGTCTTTTTCTTTTCTTGGGGTTCATATTTTTCATTTTTTTTACCTTTTCGTTGTTTTTGTCCTTTGATAATTCTTTTAGGACATACCCTCTTCACATTTTTTAATTTTTGAATATGGAAAACATTTGCAAAAGAAAATGTATGTACAATATTACAAGGTTTAACTTCAGTCATTCAAAATTATGACTCATATTGGTAATAGTGGCTCCACTTGGGGATGGCATTTCCTGGTGAAATGTCAAGAACTTTGTAGATCAGTAGCCTTCTGAATTGTTGTGAAATTACCCTGCAACATTTTTCCTTTATGCCTCTACATTATTACTATTTATGACAGTAAAATATTTAAAGCTTAGGGCCTTCTCTCCGGGCTTCAACTTCAAAAACCACTATCCAATCAACTCTAGAATTTTGAAAAATAAAGTATGTACAAGTGGGAAGTGAAATTAGTAGCTAGATTCAATATAGTCTTTGAGCATTCAACCATTTACTAGTCCACCTTCTATTTCTGTGCCATCCATTTCTCTTAGGAAGAAAGCATTATTACCCCTGAAAGCATAAATGACATATGGGCCTTTCCATAGGAAATCAAATTTCCCATGTTTACCTTTATCTTCCCTCCTTGAGTCCCATTTCAAGACTTTGTCCCCAAGGTAGAAATTCTCAGCCTTGGTTCTTCTGTCAAAAATATTCTTGATCCTTTCCTGCACAACCTGAGATTTGATGTACACTTCTTCTCTGGTTTGCTGCAAATGAATTGTCTGGTTGATTCTTCTTTGGATGTCATTTGGTTCAACCTGCAACTCTTGGAGCATCTTCATCACTGGTGTTCCCAAAGAGGATGGAAAAACAACTTCCATTCCATAAACTAATTGGTAGGGAGAAGTACCAATTGATTTCTTTGTGGTTAACCTGTCTGCCCACAAGGCATTTACTAGCTTTTTATTCCATGTTTTCTTGTTATCCTCTAACAACTTTTTGATGATATTTACCAGAATTTTGTTTGAGGATTCTGCTAGTCCATTTCCTTGAGGGTAATAAGCTATGGAATGGCCTAGGGTTATATGATACTTATTACAGAAATCAATCATTCTTCTAGATTTGAAAGTTGTTGCATTATCAGTGATGATTTTGGTTGGGCATCCAAATCTTGATAGGATGTTGGCCTCAAGGAAGGTTATGATAACTGTGTCAGTGGCTTGCCTTGAAGGTATGGCCTCTATCCATTTAGTAAAATAATTTGTGGCAGTAAGGATCCATTTGTGTTGGGCAGAGGAAGGTGGATGGATTTCACCAATGAAGTCTAAACCCCATTGTTGAAAAGGTGCTTCAGCAGATTTGAAAAGCTTAGGGGTAAAGGTAAAAGCTTTTTCCTTCCTTTAAAGATTTGACATTTATGACATGAGGTGACATATTTCTTAACATTAGAAAACAAAGTAGGCCAATAGAAACCGGCTCTAAGAATTTTGCAGCCATGGTTTTCCAATAAAGATGTCCTCCACAGTCACCTGCATGAAACTCTTGTAACACTGTGTCAGCTTCTTCTTTCAATAAACAGTTAAGAAGGATACCTTCATGATTCCTCCAAAACAAGGCATTATCTATTATGAAAAACTTTAAAGATTTAATTTTTAAAAACTTGCTTTTGGTCCTGGATAATTCAGGAGGAGCTTGTAGGTTTAGTAAAACATATAAGATGTCATCATACCATGGTGATTCAATAAAGGCTTGGCTAATTGGTGGAGTCGCCATCTCCTCTTAATTATCCATTTCTGCAATAAAATTTATGTCTAAGGCCTGACAGTTCGATTCAGCCATGAGCTTGGCTAAACCTTGGCCTTTGATTAACTTTTTTGGTTTGATTTCCAAGTCATATTCCAAAATGGTAGCTATCCACTTCCCTCTCTTTCCATCTGGACCTTCCTGAGTTAGGATGTCCTTGACTACTGAGTTAGGGACATAGGCTACTATATGAGAATATAAAATGTAAACCCTGAAATCTTTAATAGCTTTGACTAGGGAAAAAGCTTGTTTTTCCATTATGTTGTATTTTAAAGGGGCATCCCTCAGGGCTTTGCTAAAAAAGGCAATAGGTTGTTCATAGCCCTGATCATTTTTCTGCAGTAGGACTGCAGCAATTGTATGTTCTGAAGCAAAGGAAAATAGAATGAATTCTCTGTCAAATTTTGGACTAATCAGAACTGGTGTTTTAGTTAAAGCTAGCTTGATATCTTCAAAGGATTGCTTAGCTTCAACAATCCATTTTATGGTCGAATCTTTTTTCAACATGTTGTTCAATGATCTAATTAATTCTTCTAGATTAGAAATAAATCTCCTAAGAAAGTTAATTTTTCCTAAAAAGGCTTGTAATTCCCTAATGTTCCTAGGATGTTGTATCTGTAAGATGGCTTCAATTCTTGCAAGATCTATTCGGATACCATCTTTTGAGATCACATGACCTAATAACTTTCCCTCTTCTAACCCAAACAAATATTTCTTGGGATTTAAAGAAATTCCATATTTCCTGCATTTAATGAAAACCTGCCTTAGGTGATCTAAATGTTGATTATCATATTTTGAGAATACAGATATGTCATCTAAGTATATTACTAGGAAGTCATGAATCTCCTTGGAAAAAGCTATATCCATAGCCCTTTGGAAAGTTGCTCCTGCATTCTTTAATCCAAAAGGAATCTTCACATACATGAATGTGCCCCAAGGAGTGGTGAAGGCAGTTTTGGCTTGGTCATCTGGGTGAACTAAGATCTGATTGTAACCAGAAAACCCATCCAATAATGAGATCCTGGTTGACCCAACTACCCTTTGTAAGATGTGATCCATTTTAGGGAGAGGGTAATTATCTTTAAGTGAAACTTTATTAAGATTTCTAAGATCAACACAAAGTCTGATCTCACTAGTTTTCTTCCTTGTTGGAACCAAATTTGAAACCCAATCAGAAAATTTGATTGGTGCTATTATATTGACATCATACATTCTTCGGATTTCCTTTTCAATGGAAGGTAGTAGAATGGGATTGATCCTTCTAAGCTTTTGTCTGAAAGGTTTCTAGTTTTATTTTATGGGGATTGTGTGTTGTATTATGCTGGTGTCATAGGACTTGAGGTCCTCATAACTCCAAGCAAAAACATCTTGGAATTCTTTTAATAATTCAATGTATTTCACTTTTTCAGTTGGAGGTAATGACTTTGAAAGTTTAATTAATTTTGGATTTTCCTTAGTGCCTATATTACACTCCTCTATATCAGATTTTAAGGGTTCCATTTTTGGTTTTCTAGGAACATCATTTGAGTCAAACAAGTCTTCCAAAGGGGTTAATCCTTTAGGCAAAAAGTTGTCTTTGAGATTAATGACTTCAGTGTCTTCATCAATTATCTCATCAATCTCAATCTCCTTTAGGTTTTCTACATCTGATTTTGTAAATTTAGTGGGATGGAATCTATCTATCTTTTCACTTTCTATTTCATTAATTTCTATTTCATTTTTAAAGTCTGAATCTATTGTTATGTCAGTATCTATATTGCTATTTACAAATTCTTCTTCTAAAGTTAAGAAATTATTTATCTGTTTGTCATTAGCAAATACTTGCCAGTTTTTCAAGTTATCTGGGATAGCAAGTCTATGCTTGACCTCAGCAGTATATTGATGGTTAAGTTGAAATGGTAACTTACAAGTTCTGGCAAACATCGCTAAACTATGAGCCTACATATTATGTTTCCTTGGAATGACTGCAAGTTTAGTTTCTAAGAAAGTATTCATTATTTCTACAATTGTACCTCTATAAAAACTTAATCTGGGGTCTTTGGTCATATATACAGCATTAATTTGTTTAATAACCAACTCAGAGTCTCCCATGACAGAAACTCTTTTGGCTCCTAAGTTCCTAACTAGTTTAAGACCTAATATTAGGGCTTCATATTCAGCCATGTTGTTGGTGCATTTGAAATTCAGTCTGTAAGCGTGGCCTTCTGAGTGATCATTCTCTAAATTGTAAATCCATACTCCTACTCCTGCGCCTAACTTATTCACTGACCCATCAAATTCAAGATGCCATAGTATTTCATGTTCATAATTTTCACTATCTGGAGGAATGAAATTTTCTTTGTTTGTTGTGTCTTGATCATCTTGATTATTGGAAAGCTCTTGAATTTGGACAGTTTCATTTATAGTTTTAACTACATTTTCTTTTGGTTCTACAATAATACTGTTTGAAATAGTTTTTTGTGTTTGTTCAGCATTATACAAAATGAATGAATCAATGTCTGAATGCATGGAGTAGATAGGAAATCTTTGAGGCCTATCCTGGCTACTCACTACATATTTCATTAAGGTCTCTCTGTACAACTTTTTAGGTTGTCCAAATACAGAGATAGTGGCATATGACATGTCAAGTTGTAAAGATCCTTGGAGTTTGGCTCCCCATGATCTAGACAAAAGCATACCATATTTGGGTGGGATGTCAGCGACTACTATGTCCATGAGAATGCTTTTAGCAGGATATTGCACTAAGGTAACACACAGGTCTTTGATTAACCCTAGACATTTTACTTGACTTGAGTCAAATGAAAACAAGTCCTTGTATGGCCTTGTAATGTCTAAGTTCAATTTTTCCATAACTGATTTGGGCATTAAATTGTGTGATGCCCTAGAATCTAACATTGCATTGTGTAAGATCTTATCATGAATGCTAAGGCTGATATAGAAAGGTGGTACACCTCCTTCTAGTGGTTTTCCATTCACATCAGGACCAAATATAAGTTCTGGCTGATCATCAAATAAGTTGACAGAATCTTCATTCTCAGAAATTTTTAGAGTTTGGTTTATTTGAGATTTATAGGTTTCACTTTTAATCAGTTCTGTCAAAGGAACTGAAATTTTTAGTTTAGCTACCTCTGCTCCCAAATTGAAAGGCAAAGGGGCTTTTTCTGCTTGAGGGCTTGGAATCTTCATGGCAGGAGTTTGAGTAGGATGTTCTTCTTTTTCTGTGTTTGGGATCTTTTTATGTGGTTTTTCTGATGTGGAGTCTGCAGATTTTTCCATTGTTTCTTGGAAGGGAATTGAGGTGGAGGGTTGATCATTAGAAGGTTGATTAGGGGTTATATCTACAATGGTGGGGCCAGGAGGGTTCTGGTTTGGTCTAGGGAGGATTTGGAGAGTTTTGGTAACTGGAGCTCCTTTGATTTTCTTGGATTGATTTGGCATGGTTTTCTTGGTTTGATCAGGAGTATTAGTGTTCTTTTTACTCCTTAAGTTATATTTTTTGTGTACCTTAAAGATGGCAGAATCATATCCTTGTTTATAATCAAATGATTCTCCAGACTGGGTCTGCAATTGATGCATCATATGCAGTTCCTACTCATCTTGGGTCAAAAAGACTGTATCCTCATCATCCAATCACATCAGGTTAATCTGTGTGTCTTGTTCAGGATCATCTGAATGAGATGTTTCAACATAGTTTTCTTGAAAGGGAGGCCTAATATTCTAGTCTGGCCCGTTCTTTCCAATGTTTTGATTTTGATTCTTTCTAAAGTTTGGGTTTCTTACTGGAGGTGCCTGTTGATTATCCCATTGAGGCTTCCTCTCCATATTAGCTATCCTGTCCATAAGCTTTTCCATACTCTTAGCTAGAACATCTATTTTGAGGTCAGAGGGTGAGGCTTCATCTTTGGTAGATCCTCTCCTTTCGTTCCTAACTCTAGCTCTTTTTGCTAATAAATTTGCTTCTACACTCACTGATACACTCTGCATATCTTCTAAAGTTGGGGGATTTCTCTCTCTGAGCTGGAATTCCATATCGGTATCAAACCCATCAGGAAATTTTATTAATGCTAAATCAGGTGGGGGTCTAAGGTTGACAGGTATTGCATTATATATATTGTTAAATCTGGTGCAATAATATTGGATTATTTCATTAGGTCCTCTTTTAAGATTTTCATGCTCAGAAAGGATCTGGAAAGGGTTATTTTTCTTTTCCCATCCATTTAAAAATTGTTGATAAAATATATCTAAACTATCTATGCTATTAGCAGGTAAGGTTCTAAACCATTTTATAACATCACTAACTAGAGTCTATGCAAAAAATCTCATTTGAACATATCCAATATCTATTTCATGTAATTCAAAGTAGTCTGTCATTTTTTTTACATGATGTCATGCTGTATAAGGTCCTATGTGATGCAGGAGCATCTGGACTTAGCCAGCAATGTGAAAGTTTTTTCACATGTTGTGGCTAAACAAGTTGAAATTCATTAACTAATTGGTCAAAAGCTAGTTTTACTGAGAGGGTTGGATCTCTCAAGAAATGAGTTGTATTTCATTATTGTAATAAGTTAGAAACTGTCTTATTTGAGATTTAGAGATAAGTTGTTAGCATAGAGCTAGGAGTTAGAGATTTGCTGTTAGATTTATTAAAAATAGAGATTGAGTTGTTAGATTCGGTTGGAGTGATATTCGATGGATAAAAAGAAGGAAGAATGTAATGAACAGAGGGGGAGGGGATTGAGGAAGGACTGAGTAGAGCGAGAGCAGAGTTGCGTGTGGATTGCGTATGAAACAGAGGTCTTTATTTGTTTTAATCAGGCCCAAGGCCGAGACTCTGTAACCCTTTTAATTATGAATAAATGATGTTGTCTGTGTAATTCATTATTAAACTTGCGGAATCATGTTATGCTTCCATGTGTTTTGTTTGTATTCAGGAAAGAATCAACAATTGCCCTGTTTCCATACTTTGCAGTAGAAAACACAGCGTTAAAGGCAGAATCGGCGTAGTTTGGTCCTGCAAGCGGAAATCCCAATTACACTAAGAAATAGCGCAAAAACACTTAACGGATCCGAAAGTCGGATTTGAAATATTATACACAGAACCTTTGGGACTTGTCGGGTTCGTGAAACATTATTGCATAGCAAAAGAGGAGCGGCATATGTTAAAGGCCCAACCCTGAAACCTTGCGACATGCGATTGTGACATATCGCATCAGAACTCTTGAGGGGGAGCAGTAAGGCTTTAAGCAGAGATAACAGTGATCGCCAATAGCGATTAGCGATAAATCACATCGGGACTCTACCAAAGGAAAGTGCCGAGTCAAAGGACCTAGCAGCTTCTAACTAGCGATAAAGCGATTAAATCTGGACCACCGGATCGGTCAGATCCCAATCTCCGGTAATAACGCATATTCTTGATTTAAAAGGGGAAAAAAGAATTGTTTTGGGCATTTTCAAAGGCATTCTGATTCGAAAGGAAAAGGCAGAGTTTTAGAGAAAAGGGTGTTAGGCGAGGTGATTGTTGGGTTATATTGATCCATTGTTTTCCACCTGCGTCATTTGTGGTATCAGAGCAAAAGTAAGGTTAATTGCAGCAAAAATGCCGCCAAGGAGAGGAGCTGGCATTGGTCGAGGAAGACCTGAAGCAAATGCAGTTTTTCTAGAGGAGATCCAAAGTTTGCGTACGAGGATGGATACTATGGAGGTTGCCCAGAGAAGAGCACCTGATGAAGGAATTGATAGTGTTGCAGAAGAATCTTCCGCAGAGGAAGAAGAAGAAGAAAATGAGGCTACTAAACTCATCAAGATGTTGGCTAAGGTAGGAGGAAAACCAAAAGTGGAAATTCCTATGTATGAAGGAAGTCTAAACACAGAAGAGCTAATGGATTAGATCAGATCCTTAGACAAATACTTTGATTATGAAGAGGTCGATGAGAAGAAGATGGTGAAGTTTGCAGTTACCAGATTGAGGGGTCATGCAACGATCTGGTGGGATGAACTACAAACATCCAGGACGAGGAAAGGAAAGCCTAAGATCAAGCAATGGGAAAAAATGGTAATTAAAATGAAAGCCAAATTCATGCCTAGAGATTATCAGTTGAATCTTTTTAAACAAATGCAAAATTTAAGGCAAAAGGGAATGTCTATTAAGGAATACACAGAAGAATTTTATAGATTGAATATTAGAGCAGGACATGTATAAGATGACCTAGAGAAAGTAGCTAGATAAATAAATGGCTTAAGATATGATATACAAGATGATATTAGCTTGTTAAATCTGAAAACTATTGCGGATGCCTATCAAGCAAGTTTGAAGGCAGAGGAGAAGATATTGAGAAAATAGAATCAGAGGAATAGAAGGAGAAGCTCAGTCAGAGGTAGAGGGACTACTAGACCAAGGGGACAACAACATCAGCATGAAGCAGGCAACTCAAGCAGCAGACCACTACAGAGAGGAAGATTTGCACCCAGAGGAAGAAGCCGAGGAAGAGATGTTTGGTGTTATACATGTGGAGAGTGGGGACATGTGTCATGGGACTGTCCTCATAATAAACCAGCAAGTCAGAGGAATGCGAATGTGGCTGAGGCAAAGCCAAAACCACCTCGACTTATGGAAAAGGAAGAATCCATTGAGATAGGAGAATCCCTATTATTGAGAAGGACTTTGCTTAAGACAGAGAAGGAGATTGAAGAACAAGCGCAAAGGAAGAATATATTTAGAACTACCTATAAATCAAAAGGTAAGTGTTGTAAAGTAATAATTGACAGTAGAAGCACTGATAACCTTGTTTCCACAAAGATGGTGGACAAGCTTGGATGGCGAAGACAATATACCCTACTCCTTATAGAGTATCATGGTTATAGAAGGGACATCAGATCATTGTGACAGAACAATGCAAGGTTGAGATACAAATTGGTACGAATAAAGATGTGATATTATGTGATGTAATGCCCATGGATGTATGCCATGTATTACTAGGAAGACCCTGGCAGTTTGATCGGAAAGCGATACATGATGGGAGGAGAAACACTTATACTGTGGAGAAGGATGGAACCAAACATACATTGCTGCCATTGAAGGACAACGCTGACAAAGGAACACCTGGAAGCAGTATTATGCTAATAAGAGGAAAGGAGCTGCTACAGGAGGTAGTGAAAAGCAAGGAGTTGCATTTTGCTATTGTGGGAAGACCAAAGGTAATTTTAACTTCCACAAACTTGGATGAATTTCCTAAAGAAGTTAAAATCCTGTTAGATGATTTTGCTGATATTATTGTGGATGAGTTGCCAAATGCATTTCCACCGATCAGAAGTATTAGTCATCATATTGATCTAATACCAGGAGCCAGTTTACCAAATAAAGCAGCATATATATTAACTCCTCAAGAAAACGCAGAAGTTGGAAGGAAAGTGCAGGAGCTGATGGATAAGGGGCTAATCAGAGAAAGTCTTAGTCCATGTGTTGTACCAATAGTACTCAATCCAAAGAAAGGAGGAGAATGGCGCATGTGCACAGATTCCAGAGCTATAAATAAGATCACTATCAGGTACAGATTTCCTTTGCCACGCATGGATTATTTAATGGACTGTTTGAGTGAATCCAAATATTTTACTAAAATAGATTTGAAGTGTGGATATCATCAAATAAGAATTCGGGAAGGTGATGAATGGAAGACTGCATTTAAAATAAACAGTGGTTTGTATGAGTGGTTAGTGATGCCTTTTGGACTCACTAATGCACCTAGTACGTTCATGAGATTAATGAATGAAGTCTTAAAGGAGTATGCAGGAAAGTTTGTTATTGTTTACCTTGATGATATTCTAGTTTTTAGTAAAAGTAAGGAAGAACATCTAGAGCATCTTAAATTAGTTTTAAGAACTCTACAAAAAGAGAAACTATTTATAAATCTGAAGAAATGCAGTTTCATGAAGGAAAATTTGATTTACTTGGGATTTGTAGTTTCCAAAGAAGGATTGAAAATGGATCCAAAGAAGGTCCAAGAAATTTGGAATTGGCCTATTCCCAGAAATATATTTGAGGTAAGAAGCTTCCATGGTCTTGCAAGTTTTTACAGAAAGTTTATCAAAGATTTTTGTCAGATTTGTGCACCTACTCTGGAAACAATTAAGGAGATCAATCAGCCGTTCAAGTGGACAGAAGTAGCAGACAGTAATTTTAAATTGCTGAAGAAGAAAATCACAGAGGAACCGATTTTAGCTTTGCCCGATTTTGAAAAAGTATTTTAGGTCGAAACAGATGCTAGTGGAGTTGCAGTTGGCGCAGTTCTGAGTCAAGAACAAAGACCGATAGCATATTTCAGTGAGAAATTGAATGAAGCGAAGAAGAAATATTCTTCTTATGACAAAGATTTTTATGCTATTGTACAAGCCTTGAAGAAATGGAGACATTATTTTCTGCCAAAGGAATTCATATTATATTCAGACAATCATGCCTTACAGTTCATCAATAACCAGCCGAAGTTGAACCAGAAACATGTCAAGTGGGTAGAATTTTGGCAAAGTTTTAGTTTTGTGATAAAACACAAGAGTGGTAAGTCAAATAAAGTTGTTGATGCATTGAGCAAGGTAAGTTTTATTGTGCAAGAATTCAAAGTGGGTGTTGTAGGATTTGAGGAAATGATTGAAATGTACAAAGATGATGCAGATTTCAAAGATATCTATGCAACAGTTCAAAATCCAATAGTTCATAACAGAAGTCAGTGGTTAGATTATCTCATTCAAGGAGGCTTATTGTTTAAAAGCAACAAGTTATGTATTCCCAATTGTTCTATGAGGGAAAACATAATAAAGGAGAAACATAGTGGAGGATTATCTGGTCACTTTGGACAAGATAAAACCTTTGCTCAGGTGAATGCTTTTTATTATTGGCCGAAAATGCAGACTGATGTTAAAAGATTTGTTGAGAAATGCAGGATATGTCAGCATGCTAAAGGAAGGAGTCAGAATACAGGATTGTATCAGCCATTGCCAATACCAAACCGACTGTGGGATGCAGTTAGCATGGATTTTGTTTTGGGATTACCAAAAACACAGAGAGGGAATGATTCCATTTATGTTGTAGTAGATAGATTTTCCAAGATGGCACATTTCATTACTTGTAAGAAAACTAGTGATGCAACACATATAGCTAATCTATTTTTTTCGGAAATTGTAAGATTGCATGGGTTACCTGTAAGTATTGTGTCTGATCGAAATACAAAGTTTGTAGGACATTTCTGGAGAACTCTTTGGAAGAAACTGAGAGCTAATCTCTGTTTTAGTTCAGCATACCATCCTCAAATAGATGGACAAACCGAAGTAGTAAACAGGTTCTTGGGGAACATATTGAGAAGTTTAGTGTCTCAAAATCCTAAGCAGTGGGATTTAGCACTAGCTCAGGCTGAATTTGCTTATAATGATACTCCAAACCGGAGTACTGGAATGAGTCCATTTCATATTGTTTTTGGAATGAATCCAAGAGGTGTGTATGAGCTCAGAGATTTGGGTAAATAGGAAACAAGAAGTGCAAAAGCTGAAGAGTTTGCCGAGCAGATGCAAAGACTACAAGAAGATGTCAAAGGCAGATTGCAGGAGAGTAGTAGCAAATATAAACAAAGAGTGGATATGAAAAGAAGAGAAAAGGAGTTCCAAGTGGGAGATTTAGTAATGGCATATTTGAGGAAAGAAAGATTTCCTGCTAAAACTTACAATAAACTGAAGATGAAAAAGATAGGACCATGTAGAATTGTAAGAAAGTTTTCAGCTAATCCATATGAAATTGAATTGCCTGAAGGGATTGGAATATCGCCTGTTTTCAATGTTGTAGATTTGTATCCATACAAAGAGGCAGAGACAAAGCTAAAGGAGGAAATAATCTTTTGAAAATACTTTAAAATACTTAAAATTATTAAAAAATAAGGATATTAATAAATAAAAATGATTAAAACAGCCGACATCCATTTAAATCTTCTCACTTCAAACTATTAATAACTATTTAATTCCCTCATTCAAGCTCTTCTACTATCATCATTCAAGAATGTCCTGATGATGGATCCCTGTTGGGATTTGAAACGTTGACGAAAAATGGTTTTTACTATGGGTTCTCCGATTACTAAATTAGAAGTACCAAAAGAAGTCAAGAAAGAAGTTGAAGCTGTTTTGGAGCAAAGAGTATCCAAGAGAACTAGAGGACAGAATTATTTCCAATATCTAGTCAAATGGAAAGGACAGCCAGTGGAGTATGCTAGCTAGTTAACCACAGCAGAGTTGCAGAAGTATGGAGTAAGCCCTGAAAGTCTGGAGGACGATTATTTTCTTCCCCGGGAGTCTGATGCAGGAGCATCTGGACTTAGCCAGCAATGTGAAAGTTTGTTCACATGTTGTGGCTAAACAAGTTGAAATTCATTGACTGATTGGTCAAAAGCCAATTTTACTGAGAGGGTTGGATCTCTCAAGAAATGAGTTGTATTTCATTATTGTAATAAGTTAGAAACTATCTTATTTTAGATTCAGAGATACGTTGTTAGCATAGAGCTAGGAGTTAGAGATTTGTTGTTAGATTTATTAAAAATAGAGATTGAGTTGTTAGATACGGTTGGAGTGATATTCGATGGATAAAAAGAAGGAATAATGTAATGAACAGAAGGAGAGAGGATTGAGGAAGGACTGAGTAGAGCGAGAGCATAGTTGCATGTGGGCTGCATATGAAACAGAGGTCTTTATTTATTTTAATCAGGCCCAAGGCTGAGACTCTGTAACCCTTTTAATTATGAATAAATGATGCTGTCTGTGTAATTCATTATTAAACCTGTGGAATCATGTTATGCTTCCATGTGTTTTGTTTGTATTCGGGAAAGAATCAATGATTTCCCTGTTTCCATACTTTGCAGTAGAAAACACAGCGTTAAAGGCAGAATCGGCGTAGTTTGGTCCCGCAAGCGGAAATCCCAATTACACTAAGAAATAGCGCAAAAACACTTAACGGATCCGAAAGCCGGATTTGAAATATTATACACAAAACCTTTGGGATTTGTTGGGTCCGTGAAACATTATCGCATCGCTAAAGCGGAGCGGCATATGTTAAAGGCCCAACCCCGAAACCTTGCGACATGCGATTGCGACATATCGCATCGGAACTCTTGAGGGGGAGCGGTAAGGCTTTAAGCAGAGACAACAACGATCGCCGATAGCGATTAGCGATAAATCGCATCGGGACTCTGCCAAAGGAAAGCGCCGAGTCAAAGGACCTAGCGACTGCTGACTAGCGATAAAGCAATTAAATCTGGACCGTCGGATCGGTCAGATCCCGATCTCCAGTAATAACGCATATTCTTGATTTAAAAGGGGAAAAAGGCATTGTTTTGGGCATTTTCAAAGGCATTCTGATTCCGAAAGGAAAAGGTAAACTTTTAGAGAAAAGGGTGTTAGGCAGGGTGATTGTTGGGTTATATTGATCCATTGTTTTCCGCCTGCGTCACTATGCCATCAAATTGGACAATTTTGTTTTGATAGTCTTGTGGCATGGCACCAAGTGGGGCAGGTAACACCAAAGGAGCATATCTATTTGCCATGGCTCTAAGTTGGGCAGGGCTAAGAAGTGGGGTTGAAGTACTTGGGGATGATATAGTAGTAGATGGAGAACTAGGAGTAGTAGGTGTTTGGTGAGTGATGGTAGGTTGGTGAGGAAGTGAAGGTATAAATGGAGGTGGGGAATGAACTTCAGAAGTAGAAGGGAATAACGGTGAACTAAGAGTAGTAGACACTGGTTCAGAAAGCTTAGGGATCCTAGCAGTAGTGAGGGATGACTGAGGGGAATTTAGAATATACTCATCGATTGACTTGTTTGCCTTTTGAATTTCAAGATCTACAATAAACTTTGGGTCTAGAACTATTTCATCAAGTGCACTTTCAAACCTAGTTCTAAATGGCACATCAAAGGGGAGGTCTTCTAAAAACAACCACTCATCAGGGCATGAATCTGCTTTGATTGAAGGTGTTGGACTAACTGAACTTTCTTGTATTTTGGGTTTTCTCGAAATCAGGTTGGGATTATCCACTACTGGGGCAGGGTTTGGATCTGGATTAGCCCTAGTATAGTGAGTTCTCCTTGAAGCCAGAATTTCAAGCTTTTCTAATTATTTTCTTTTTTGTGAAATTTTGTGAATAACTTCAAATAAATCCTTTAAGAGGCTTGAAATAAAGATTTAAAATTTTCTTAAAGGTTTATTAAAACTGAGGATCTGAGTCCCCAGTATGGTTGCCACTATGTTATCACTCAGAATTTCCTTTGAAGTTATTAGAAGAAGGCATAAACCGAGGTAACCACAAACCAATCATTTAAGTATAGGTTCTAGCAAACCTACGACTCAAAGAGGGCTCTCTCTATATGATTTAACTTTGATTTTCTGGGATTTTAGGCTAGTTATTAATGTTCTTTGAGGTTTTGGTTTTGAACTGAAAGTTGGGTGGTGGAATTCTTGGGGCAGAAGGATAGAGTTGGGTCTTCAAGCCATTGGGCTATGGAGTCTACGAATGGATGACATAACTGGACCAGATCATTAAAGGGAATGTTTACATGGCAAGTTAGCAAATAAAAAGGCAAATCTGCAAGCCTAATGGGTGAAGTGGCTCTAACCAGGGTGAAAGGGCACTTAAGAATCCTTGAACTGGGATCAGAATGAGGAACAGGGGATAATCATGAACAAAGGGCAACTAATAATCCTTTGCTATAGATCACAAGAGGTTACCTAAATTAAGGAGCAATCAAGAATTCCTTAATCTTAGGTTTGTGAAGAAAACATTAATAATGCATAACAGTCAAGACAGAGTGCATTCAAGCAATTTCTGAAATATCATTCCATGTTATAACATTTAGATTTAAGAGATACATAAAAGATTATGGAAATAACATAAGAAAACACAACATTGAACATGAGAGAATACTTATTTGTAATTCGCTTTACACAAGAATCCTGTAAAATGTCTGATCTTTATTCCTTGATCCAGCAAGCCAATCTGGTCATTGATACAATAGAATTTTGATTTGAGAGAAAAAGTCTATAGAAATGTCTTGGAATCCACACTAGATACTTCGAAATGTGAAGTATTTATACAATAATATTTACAAAATATCTCAAAACAACTTGAGACTTAATCTAAGGAATAAAAATATATTCTTGCATGAAGATAGAGATAGATGGTGAACTGCTTCATGATGTCCCTTTTATTGTGGTGGTGCTGGCTGTTGCAATTGAATTGGAACCTTTCAGCTGGCTGATATTTGTGGTATTTCTTCGTTAGAATCTTCTTTACTTCCTTCTATTACCTGATACTCTTTATCTCTGATACTATTTAACCCTGCTGTCCTGTTTTACTTGTTTTACTGCGCTGCCTTCGGATTTTACTGTACAATGACTTTTTGATGTAATTTATCATAGTAAATCTATCATTTTTTCCCACCATTCTGCATCAGGTAACTTTACCTTTACCATTCTTCGGTAAATTTCATCTGCTTCAATATACTTTGAAAAATTTGGCTTTGTGAGGAACTGATGTTTTACCTCATGCTCTAGAAAAAATAAGTTCTCCAATGTGTCATAGAACACTTTGCCTGTTGGCAAGGATTTCATGGACAAAGAACTTGCTTGCTCCTTAGCCAATCTTCTTAATCTTTCACCATAGTCTAGCTCGGTCATAAATTTGTCATTGATGACCATAGGACTAGGGAGACCTTGCTCCCTTAAAATCTGAAACTTAGCCATGAATCTGTCAATGGCTACTTGCATGTTATGGCACTTCTCTTCTAAGTTCAGCATAAGGTTCCTTTTGGAAAACACCTTCCTAATCTAGAAAATGGCCTCAGTCCTATCTTCTATGTCAAGCTCCTGGAGCTCATATTTGTTAATGTTGTTCAGGAAGTGGATGAGTCGATTAGCATCCTCTGGTTTATATCCCAGTTCTTCCTTTACTTTCTGGATAGCTTCAGTAGCTATCTTCACTAATTTAGTCTGCTCAAAAATTACCTGGATTGATGGCCAAATATCATTGATAGAGTCAATGATATTGGCCCATAATGTCTCTTTGATTTGTCCTAGTGGCTTCTGTAATTTCAAGTCCTTTTCTAGGACTTTGATTCTTTCACCCATCCTCTGGGCCTTCTGTGCTTCTTCTTTCTATTTAAGCTGGGCAAGTTTGTAATCAGTTTCTAAACTTGCCACTTTCTCCTTTAATTTCTTCAGCTCTATGGCCTGGATATACATATCTTCAATGGCTTTCACAAGCTCTGCTTCTTTGTCTGTTGGTGTGTCTGCTGGTGTACCCGTTGCTATAGTAGGCTATGCTGTTACTCGAAATGTTGTGGTAGGTGGAGCTGTAGGTGCCAATGATGCTGCCAGTGTGGAAGGGACTGTTGTGGATACTGTGGGGCCAATTCACTTTGATTTGATTGTATTAAGGTGTCCAGTTCCTTCTTTGTCTCTTTAAGCTGGTCATTTAGCTTTAGGACCAGGTCCATAAGCTCTTGATGTCCTTGTTGTGCTTCTAGGACTTCCATTGTTTGTGGATGATGCAGCTGAGGAATCTTGAGTTGTTTCTTAAGTGCAGCAATGTCATCATTCTTATTTTTAATTAGCTTCTCTATTGCTTTTACATCCTTGGGATCATGTCCCAACTCAATCACTAAGTCCTCTAAGGACTTGATCCTTGTATCTTGGGCCTGTGAGGAGGCCTTTTCTAATTGAAACTGATCTGAAATATTGTTCAATGAGTTATGTAATTGGTGGGCTGCTATGGCCTTTCCTGTCAAGGTGGAGTAAATCATCTCCCCTGTCTGCTTATGTAGCTCAATCTGGTCAATAGGATGAATGTCCTTTGCCAGTATTTCAAAGTATACCTTCTTGAAGTCTGTTGTTGTCCTTGGTTGTTGCGTGGTAGGCTTTATGAAGGTCATTTGCATCTTCCCCTCTTTGACATCAAAGGCTGACATGAGCCTTCTTTGATTTGTAGGGGTCATTTTCAGGTACTGGGCATATGTTTGGGCCTTAAGCCTCTCATTCCTAGCTTTAATTTCTTTGTATCTTTCCTTTATGTCTTGGTCTTTATCTACAGGCATTCTCAAGGAAGATACCTGAACATGTTGTTGCCTTACCAACATTTGAGTTTGTGAGGTTGATGGTTCCTGCATGCTCCCAAATGGCGAGGTGGGTCTAATCCTTTTTACCTCTTTGTTGGTGACCTCAGCTGAATTTTCTGTGAATTCTTGTTCAGAGGGTGGGTTGAGCTTCTCCCTTTTGCTTGTTTCTTTTTGTGCATCAGAAGTGGGCATCCCTGAAGTGGAATCCCCTTCTTTGTTTCTCTTTGGGACCTTCTCTTCATTCTAAGGGGTCTGCATCACTGGATGTGTAGCTAAAGTTGTTTCTGGTTCTTCTTATTGTTCAAGCCTATAAGACTACTCTGGCCTGCTTGATTGATCTAGCACCTGCAAGAAAGAACCTTTATCAAGTTGCTTTTCCAAATTTATCAATGCATTTTCTATATCTATCCTGGTGTTGTCCTGATCAACTAGTGTTCCTTCCACCCATTCTGTTTGATTGGCATAGGCTTCAATCTCAGGGATTGGATGGTGGATGAAAGGCCCTAGCTTGACCTTTTGTCTCTTCTTGGATATAAATTCCAAAGGGTCATATCTCCAAACAAAACTCCTTTGGAATTTCAGGCTTTGCAAAATAGTCTCTTCTTCATGGCCTGCTTCTCTAGAGTTGCAAATGAAGGGGCCTAGTTGATCTTTTATTTTAAAATTGGCCTTCTTCTTAGCATTAACAAAATTGGTCTCATCAGCATTAATGATATGTCGGTAGTATTCTAGAGCAAATAACCTCATTGGGAGGTATCTTGGAAGTTTATATGGTGCTAGCATGCAACCATAGATCCTGATTTCTGTATGATTTTGGTACAAGTACCAATCACCCACCTTGGTCTGTTTTGGCAACTGCAGGACCCTCTTAATGTTTGCACTGATTCTTGGAGGAGGCTTCCTATTTGCATTGTCACTATTGGATGTACAAACAGGTCGATGAAGTCAGCATATGAATATGAGGACTCATGTCTATGGATCAATGGAGTCCAAAAAATGACTAATCTAGGCTTACCCTTTGTATCAAGCTTCTGCAGGGTGAATGGAAACTTCTCTGACTGATAATATAGAAAAAGGTGATATAACACAGAGGAATACTCGAAAACCCTCTCATTATTCATCCTGAGGAACTAATCATGCATCCTATCGGAAATAAATTGGGCATAGTCATAGATGACAGCAGGAGGCTGCCCTGGAGTGTAGATGGACATGAAAGATAGGACTATCTCATCAATGTACTCATTGGTAGTGTAACCTAGGACACTGGATATCATAGCCACAATATTCCTTCCCAATGAGGAGAAAATGGTAGCAACATATGGAGGAGGGTCCTTTGGAATGGATTTCACATCTGTGATGAAGGTTAGGAACATTTCTGCCAATTTTGTAGTTGCAAGCTTGGGGAACTGGTCCAATAAGGCTCCAATTGAAAGGGGAGTGAGATTTTGACCAGGTTGGAGTTGTAGCATCTCATTTATAGATTGTGCAGTGATAGTGAATAGTACAGTCTGGTTGGGGGACACAACTGATCTTTGACTTGGAATATAATTAGCATGGCAGTAATTCACAATTCCAGGGAAAATGTGGACTTGAGGGAATTGGTATTTAGGCAAATTGGAGTTCCACAGACCAATTTCATCAGCATGGTTTAAGTACCTATCCCTACTTTGGTAGTAAACTTTGAGTGGGGATTCTTGAACAGAGGTGTCCTTTATCTGAAAGTCTTTGTCTGCTAGGGGAAGGTGGTCTAAGTCAAGATGGGGGGTGGTCACAAGTCTTACATCCATGGCAATTGGGGAAGCCATCCTTAGTTCTTATGGATTTGAGAATGGGGAAAATTTGTGGTTTTTAGGTAAAAGGTGTCCAATGCAGAGTATATCTAATTTCTTGAGTTCTTTTAATTACTTTTTAAGCTGAACTAAGAAAACTCAGTAACAGGTTCCTTTGAATTTGACAGGGTAGTGGGGGAATGTTGGTTAAAATACCTAGAAGTGGGAAGAAATGTTCTAAACAGGGCGACTGGCAACTGTGAATGGTTGAAAAAGGTTCTATGTACGCTGGAAAGATGATTAGGTGGTTTGCGATGTCTCTGGGATGCAATTGGACGTAGCTTGACAGCTTCAACGTTCGTAGGTGGCGTGCATGTGCTTCGGAGGTGTTATCACTCAGATTTTCCCAGAAGTTGCGAGAAGGGGAAACGGGTCCAAGGTAACCACAAACCAATATTTTAGATACAGATTCTAGCCAATCTATATCCAGAGAGGGCTCTCTCTTTCAAATTTAGCTTTGTTTTTTAATGATATTAGGCTAGTTATGAAACTTAGGAGTTTTGTTTGAGTTTGGGTGGTGAGATTCAATAGCAAAGGGGTAAGATTGAGTAGCTTAGTCCATTGGGCCGAGGGTCCAGTCCCTCCAGAAGTTAGAGAAATGCTCTGAGCCCCTTTAATTTTCAAAGACTTTAATACTTAAGGGAAATTAGTGAATGATTAGGGAAAAATGTGAAGGGGAGTTAATTATTGAACCTTGTCTTGCTTGAGCTGCATCAAGTATAATGTCTACCTTGCACTTGTGGTAAAAATAAAAGTTAACACCTTTTTAGAGACATTATCCATCACAAGTAATTCTACAACACCATCTACCTTCCCTACTTATTTTAGCCTGACATTTTTTCTTCTTTATTTGGGTGCACTTAGACTGGCAAACCCTTATCAATCTTCTTTTTCTTTTACATGTTGACATCTATCTAAATCTAACCTTATTACATCCAGGGCTTAGATTAAACTGTTGAGCTCCTTTTATTCACTCTACCTATCTACTTATCTGCCAAGATTAAACAGTTTGGTCAGATTTTATTCTCTACTTTATAAAACATGAAATTCAAATATGAACTAGCCAAGCTTAAGTTGTTTGGCTATTCATCAATTGTGGCATAAGTTAACAAGATGCACACAATTGTTTATTACATAAGAGTAAAAAGGAGTGGCATTTAGACTTGCACACTTTCCTGGTCTTTCTTTGTTTGGGGTTTATTTCTTTCACTTTTTTGACCATTTTATTCTTTTTACCCTTTGATTTTTTTAAATTTTTTTATTTTTTGAAAATATGGAAAACCTTTGCAACAAGGAAATGTATGAACATATTACAGAGCTCATCAAGTCAATCATGAAATATGACACCTATTGGTATAGGAGCATAACACTGGCTCCACCTGGGGATGGCTTTCCCTGGTGGAAAGTCAAGAATAGTAGGTCAGATGGCCTTCTGAATGAGTTTGACTGCACTATGAAATCTTCTTCTGCTTGTTGCTTTATTTGTATGTATGACAGTAATGTTTCTGGAGCTTAGGGCCTTCTCTTCGGGCTTCAAATTCACAATCTTACCATCCAATCAACACCAAACATTTATTCTTCCTTCTTGAATCCCACTTGAGCACCTTGTCACTTAGGTAGGAATTTTTTTAGTCTTGGTCCTTTTATCAAAAATCTTTTTAACCTTTTCTCTACTTGAGATCTGACCTGAAACTAAAAGGTGCTGCAACCTTCAAACCAAATTAGTAAATCATCAAGACCTTAGGGCCTTTTGATTGGATTCAAATCTTTAAGGATTTATTTCATAATCTACTAAAAACTGAATTAAATCAAACTGAAATCCTACCTACTTGCTCTAATCAAATTTCTGATTGTTGGTTAGGTAAAATGAAACAACCAATGCAACCACTTAAGCATCATATACATTGGTGAATTTTGTTGCCTGTGCTTGTTGGTGGTTAAAATTGAGATCTTGAAATCAAATATAGCTTTGTTAACCTTTGATAAGATAAGGAAATTCCTGATCTCCATTGTTAAATCTAGAAACTGTACAAAAGGATCTTGCAAAATATATACACTATTCTTGAACAGATTCAAACAACTGTACATCTGTTGTGGATGGCCTCCATGCCATGAAACTGAAATGTCACCTTTATCTTTATCACCCTGCATGTTTTCAACTGATCTTTGTGATGATATTTCTACTGATTGTAATGTCTGTCCGGTGAAACCATTATCATCTTGATTTTGACTCTCATAGTCTATTAATGGAGAAAAATTATGATTGCATTCATCATTCAACCTATCAGCTATTGGATCATAAAGAAATTGGAAGGATTGCTGCAACTTATTACATATAAGTTCAAATGGAACTTCATAGATTTCTACAAGCTCCTCCTCCTTTTCTTTAAAAATTTTATACCACATTTCCTTTAAAAATTGAAATGATTCAAAACAAAGAGGCAGGGAATCATCTTGGGTCATTTGATCATATGTTCCAGCTTCCAAGTCTTCTTCTGCAACCTGACATTCAATGGCATTTTGGGGTTGCAAATCTAGATATGAGAAGTCTTGAACAAAGATTTTATTTCCCTCTAGATAGTTAATATCAAGACTTGTTGACATTTGATTTCTAATTGCATGATAGTTATCTCTGATAAACTGAAATGAATCAAAACAAAATGGTAAAGTTCCTTCACTGATTTCAAAATTTTATGCACTTTCCTCCTCATTCTCATAGCTGAAATGAACAAGCTGATCACTATTTTCAAGCTGTTGAACCTGAACTTCCTTATTCCTCAAATTAGCTTCTGATTGCTCTATAAAGTTAGTTTGGATTTGAAAAACATAATTATCATCATATTGATCATATTTGGGCAAATCATCAAAAGAAGTAATGTCATCAAACATACACATTAGATCAAGAGATTGCTCCTCCACATATTGCTCTATGAATCTATCTTCTGGTCTATGGTAGATTGAGTTGGTAGGAATTTGTTCATGAATATCAACATCTTCTTTTTGTGAAACAAATATGTCATGGTTATTTTGAACAAAACATTCAACTTTCATTGTGATCTTATGAATCATTTCCTCTGTTTTCTTTATCAAAATGTCGAGTTTTTCCTCTTTTTCTACTTTCAACTTTTCTCTTCTAATTTTCAAATTAACTTCTACATCTACTGCCATGTTTTGCATCTATTCCATTGTTGAGGGGTTTCTTTCTCTTAGATGAAATTCTATCTCTGAATCAAATGCTCTTGGGTAATGCAAAAGAGCTGAATCAGGGGGAGGTCTTATATTTAATGGTATTGAATAATAGGCTTGATTAAATCTGTCTGAAAATTGTTGTATTGTTTCATCTGGATGTCTTTTTAACTGATTATATTCTTCTATGATTATGAGAAAATTGACTTTGATTATCCATCTATCAAGGAAGAGTTTGAGAAACTGCTTGAGATTTGAGATGCTTGCCTCAGGCAGGGTTTTGAACCAACTCTTGACTTTGTCTTGCAAAGAAAGAGCAAAAAGCCTAATACTAACATCCTCTTCATCTACTTCAAATAAGTTAAGATAATCTTCAAAATCTTGAATATGTTTTTGGGCAGTGATACCATTCTCTCCATCAAACCTAGGGAGATACTTGGGATAATCGTTAGGGAAAGCATGGAGTGTAGGAGGTAAAATGAGTGGTTTATATCTATCAGGAACTTTATGAGGTACTGGAATATGTACAGGGATTGTATGATTAGTCTTAATTTTTTGATTCTCCTCAATTAGAAAATGATATTCATAAGAATTAGAAGACTGTTGTTCAAATGTGTAAGGAGACTTTATATCTACATTTTTCAAAGGAAAATAATAAAAATTTAATCTAAAATCATCTCTAAAATACAATATACATTGAAAAACTTTATCAATGAGAAAGAACATAATGTCTTGGATAACAATCCAAGTTAAAAGCCTGATCTTTTCACACAGTTCTTTCAGGTTCATTTCTCCAGTGGAGTCTTGATTGTGAATTGATTTTGGAGTCGCCAGGTGGATGATTTTAACCTTTGTGTGTTTGATCCCTGTCCACCATCATAGATCATATCTAAACCTGTAAAACAATTCTGAAGAAAAATTCAGTTCTCCAGGAAACCAAATTTTGAGTATTTTATGATTATTTTACTTTTTTATGAATTTTCAAAACAACTTCTATGCTATTAAAGAGGGAGTCCATACAGGTTGATAGAATTTTTTAATTGAGGAAAAACCTGTGAACAGATTTGAAACCAACGTTTCGGACTATCTTAGTGAGTCCATCATCAGGGCAATGAGATTTTGAAATCTGTTCACAGGTTTTTCCTCAATTAAAAAAAAACTTCTATGCTTTCTTTAAGAGGCTTTAGATATGAGATTTAAACTTTCTTAAAGATTTATTTGACATGAGGAAGTGATCAAGTGTTTGAAACCGGATGTTAAATCCAAAAACTAGACCGGAGATAGATTGAAGCAGCATTCATCTAATATGCAATTGCAAAGCAAGAGCAGTTCAAAGGCTACCTGGCTAACTTCAGGCTCCGTCTGTAGCTTATAAAGTAAACAATAGTAACAAACAAATTATTCAGATCCCCAGCGGAGTCGCCACTATGTTATCACTCAGATTTTCCCAGAAGTTGTGAGAAGGGGAAAGGGGTCCGAGGTAACCACAAACCAATCTTTTAGATACAGATTCTAGCCAATCTGTATCCAGAGAGGGCTCTCTCTTTCAAATTTAGCTTTGTTTTTTAATGATATTAGGCTAGTTATGAAGTTTAGGAGTTTTGTTTGAGTTTGGGTGGTGAGATTCAATAGCAAAGGGGTAAGACTGAGTAGCTTAGTCCATTGGGCTGATGGAGTCAAAGAAGATGGCTTAACTGGACTTGGTTTCTTCACAAAGGATGGTTTAACAGAGCAAGGTAGTCAAACAGGGAACAATTAGAGACTTAAAGATGGAATGGGCTTAAAGGGTTAAAGGGCAACTAAGAATCCTTTAACATACTTTAAGAGAGAAAAACATGAAAAACCATCAATAAAGAGAAATTAAGAATTCTTTATTAAATGATTAAAATGAACAAACTAGGAAACAGGAGCAATCAAGAATTCACCGTTTATACTAGTTCAGAAGAAAACATTGAGAATAATAATGATTGAAAATTGAGTGCAATTAAGAAAATTATGAGTTATTATTTTTCATTTATCATTCAGATGTGAAACATAAATGATATTTTAAAAAAGGAAAACTGTAAAACACAAGGTATAGATGAACTTATTGATCCGGTGTTTGATTCAAGAATTCTGAGAAAAGTCCTTAGCTCCAATTCTTCATCCAACAAAGCCACAAAGTTGGTCCAAACAGTACTTTATTCCAAAATAGTCAATGTTACAGCAATGTCTAAGAATCCACCCCAAAATACTTCAAATGGAGAAGTATTTATACTAATTGTAAAGTGAAATATCTTGAAAAAATATCAAGATTAGTTTCACAAATATCTCCAACTGTTTACATTAATAGAACTTAAATAAAGGACATTCAAAAATAATGAATCTATTTGGCACTATTTCTATGGATTTATGGTGACAAACAAAAGAAAGTCGAATTTTATAGCAACTCTCAGTTGATGATGAGGCATCCTAGTCACTAACTGCATCCTTCCTTTGTGCATTCTGCACCAGAAATTCTGCAAACTTAGGGTCCAATGATACGGTTTTATAACTCAATCCGTGATATATATGTAAAAATTGAAAGAGGTTTTTGTAGATAAGAATTTTTTTTAAATAAACCTCGCTCAGTTTCCCAAAATTCATCTCTAGCTGTTCACAATAGTCTCTGAAAAAAGATGTCAAAAACAGGACTTTGCACAAACTGAAAAATAGGCTATGAAGACATGCACTTATCTCCCTCTTGGTAATACCTGTGTAAAACATGAGATAGGTTTTTGTATCTTGGCTTGTTAGGAACAAAAACCTCTTCCAGTTTCTTAAAATACTTCTTGGATTAGCCACAATAGTTTCTGAAAAACTATGACGTAAACAAGAAATTTCTGAAGAATGTATCATTTTTGCTCTAATTTCATCTTTTAACCTTAAACTTCTTTTGATTGTTTTTCACTTTTACTTTGGACACACTTCATTGTAGCTGGTGAAATTGTTTTCATATTTGTTTAACCCTTAATGTATTCATGTTTACTTTTACTGTTTACTATTTACTTTTTACTTTTTACCGCTTTGTTTTTCAACTGTCTTCACTTTGTCATGAACTTGTATGTTTTGTTTTGTAACTGTCTTCCCTGTTGTTTATCTTCATGCTAGCTGATTTACTTGACTTGGTCTTCAATCTGATACTCTTTAATCCTGATACTCTTTAACTGTTCTTTACTGTGTCCTTTTACCTTCAATGTGTAGTTTAGGTTTTTACTGTCTGTTTCAACAGTAAATCGTTTAATCCCCTGTTTCCTTTTCTTGTCTTTTTACTGTATGTTTTATCTTCTATCTCTGTTTGAATAGATTTGATAACAGTCTTGGAGTAAACAGGTCTTATGACTAGTATTAAGACTATTTATCCAAGGATGTGGTCTTCTGATCACCTGTAAAACAAAACAAATTGTTAAGAAAGCATTAGTTTGTAGGGGAGGTCAAAAAGGTTTCATTTAAAATTGAGAGGTCTGTGGAGTGAGTCCAGAATGATTTTCAGGAGGTAAACCATGCTCGAATTGGTTAACAGAGGCTTCAAGTGGCACAACTAGGTTACAAAGGGTTTTACTGCACAATCAGGTGAAAATGAGCAACACTGGGGTTTTTGTGTTTAAACGGGTAAATGGTTGGTATTGGCAGGTGAAAGGATGAATGATGAGACATTTTGTTCGTTTTATTTAACAAGTCAAGGTTGGCGGGATTTTTTTATTTATCGGGCGTATGACGCAAGCATGAAAATATGTTTGGTCGTTTTATAGAGGGCGGTAAGCAGTACGCGATCGCACCGCTTTTGGAGTCAAGTGGTATCGGGCGGAGGGCAAGCGAGCATATGGAACGGGTGACGCGTGGCTTTGGTACGGGCAGAAAACCGCCTGGTGATCGCGAGTTAAAGCGTGGTCACCAGGGGGGTCGCGAAATCGCCATCAACCGTTGGATAGTGAAGGGACGATCGGACGGCGGACGGACATGGGACATGGTGGGGATTTAATGCAGCGGGCCCGAAGTAATAAATAGTGTTTTAATCGTTTCGGGGTTAATTTTATTGGTCGAGGTTGGTTATTAATTAACCTAGATGGTTAATTAATCCCATTATCACGCGGCGGGGAAGTTTATTAATAAACTATAGATTAATTTATCAATCCCTTTTTAAATAGCGTTTTATGGTTATATTGAACCGGGGCGGGAATATAATACTTTTGGGGATTTATACATAATTAAATAATATGGGAAGGGTGAAAATTGATTTGGGAATTATATAATAATGGTTAAAGTTAATATGACTTATGAAATGAAAAGCGCCAAGTTAAATGTTAAAAATCTTACATTTAAACTTAGGCTAAAGTGGGAATGGGGTTTATATGAGAAATATTTACCTTTTCCTAAGTAAAATAGGGTTTTACTTAGGCAAACTTGATGAAATGAAATGAATAGTTTATGAGTGATATTAAGTACTCAGGCTTTTAAATCATTGGGCCGAGGGTCCAGTCCCTCCAGAAGTAAGAGAAATGCTCTGAGCCCCTTTAATTTTCAAAGACTTTAATACTTAAGGGAAATTAGTGAATGATTAGGGAAAAATGTGAAGGGGAGTTAATTATTGAACCTTGTCTTGCTTGAGCTGCATCAAGTATAATGTCTACCTTGCACTTGTGGTAAAAATAAAAGTTAACACCTTTTTAGAGACATTATCCATCACAAGTAATTCTGCAACACCATCTACCTACCCTACTTATTTTAGCCTGACATTTTTTCTTCTTTATTTGGGTGCACTTAGACTGGCAAACCCTTATCAATCTTCTTTTTCTTTTACATGTTGACATCTATCTAAATCTAACCTATTACATCTAGGGCTCAGATTAAATTGTTGAGCTCCTTTTATTCACTCTACCTATCTACTTATCTGCCAAGATTAAACAGTTTGGTCAGATTTTATTCTCTACTTTATAAAACATGAAATTCAAATATGAACTAGCCAAGCTTAAGCTGTTTGGCTATTCATCAATTGTGGCATAAGTTAACAAGCTGCACACAATTGTTTATTACATAAGAGTAAAAAGGAGTGGCATTTAGACTTGCACACTTTCCTGGTCTTTCTTTGTTTGGGGTTCATTTCTTTCACTTTTTTGACCATTTTATTCTTTTTACCCTTTGATTTTTCTTTTAGGGTATACCCTCTTTACATTTTTTAAAATTTTTGATTTTTTGAAAATATGAAAAACCTTTGCAACAAGGAAAGGTATGAACATATTACAGAGCTCATCAAGTCAATCATGAAATATGACACCTATTGGTATAGGAGCATAACAGGAGGTTTTTACAGTTGAAATTCAGAAAAAACAAATGATTTGGGGCTTTTTGGTTTTAGAAAAAAGTCAATTTTGGCGGGTACGGGGTAAACAGTTGTCATTTTGTCACATAGCGGGAGGGCGGTAAGCAGATTCTATTGCACCGCTTCTGGGTGCTTGGTGATTTTTGGGAGGGGCCTCCCGATTCCATTGATCGACTGACACATAGCATCGGAGGCTGGGGGAGAAACCACTTTATCGGGCGGGTAAAGGTCGGACGTCAGGTTGGCCCGATATGGATGAGGGTCGTCGGATGTGAAGGGAGACGATCGCACGGTGATCGGGTAGGGAAATTGCACAAAGGCTAGTGGAGGGCCTGGTGGGCACTTAAGTGCGGCGGTATCGAGGTTAATGACAGATTAAAGTAGAATTAAGGCATCGGGGTCATTAGTGGAGGGTTTAATCAGGGTTTTCCTAACATAATCACAGATCGATTAGTTAGTGGGTTTCTTGGCGGGTTGACTATAAATTATAGTTTATATTTAAACTAGGGTATAGGGCTAGTTAATATGTGGGGGTTATACATATACGGGGAAAATGGATTTTTATATTCGGTATTTTAAATATAATAAAATTAATAGTTAATATGAAATGAGCAGAAAAAAGGGAAAAACACACTAAGTAAATGTATTTCATGATTTTGAATGCTTTTTCACATGTTAACATTAAACTTAGGGTAATGTGTTTTTTGGGGGTTTTTGATATGAAAATGATTTATGTGGGGGGATAAATACTTTTCCTAGGTAAAAGTGTTTCAACCTTAGGAAAGGAGCATTATTAGGGAAAATGAGCGAACTGAAGGAGGAATGACTTTTTGTAGGGGGAATATGGTACTTGATATCCCTAAATCATTGAGCTGAGGGTCCGGTCCCTCCAAAAGTCAGAGAAATGCTCTGAGCCTCTTTGACTTATGGTTTTTTAAGTACTTTGAACTCTATTATGGGAAATTAGTTAAGTAAAAGGTGAAATGAATGAGGGAAGTTAATTACTTGACTTTGAAATCCCATTGCATGCTTGATTGTCCATTTACCTATGGAACTTTATGATGGAAAAAATGATAAATATGCTTTGTGTAATCAACGATCATACTTCTACAACCTTTCTCCTACTTACCCATCTAATTTTCCTACCATTTTTACTTCACTTTATTAGTGTGCATTTGAGCTAGCAAACCCTTATCAATATTTTTCTTTTCTTTACAATAGCAACTATCTACTTCTAACCTTATTACATCCAAGGGCTCAGATTAAACAGTTGAGCTCCTTTTATTCACTCTACCTATCTAATTATCTGCCAAGTTTACACTGTTTGGTCAGATTTTAATTCTCTATCTATAGACATAAAATTGAAAACATGAAATAGCCAAGTTTAAACATTTTGACTATCATGGATTGTGGCAAAGATCACAAGCTACACACAATCATTTATTATGCATAAAAAACAAAAATAGAAGTGGCATTTTGACTTGCTCACTTTCATGGTCTTTTTCTTTTCTTGGAGTTCATATTTTTCATCTTTTTTTTACCTTTTCATTGTTTTTGTCCTTTGATAATTCTTTTAGGACATACCCTCTTCACATTTTTTAATTTTTGAATATGGAAAACATTTGCAAAAGCAAAGGTATGTACAATATTACAAGGTTTAATTTTATTCATTCAAAATTATGACTCCTATTGGTATAGGAACCTAACAACAGTTTCAACTCCATCAGATGAATTGGGGTTAGATCCAGGATCAATATCTGTATTATGAGTTCCAATAATCATTACCTCCTTCAAAGATACATTTTCAAACTCTTTGTGCATCTAATGGAAATACAGAGCTTTTTTTTTTATACTTCCAAAGTATTCCCTTTTGATGATGAAGAAATATTAGACACTAACAGCAACCCAAAATCTATTTCATTTATGTTTCTTTCTTGAGAGGGTAAATAAGAAGAAGGTATAGTGGTCCCAACCCCTTCCATATCCTTTTCTATCGAAAATATTTCATTTTTAGTTGAAGGAGCAAGACTCATGTCTTGAATGCAAGATATTTCAGACATCTGATATAACCCATTATCAAGATGGATTGAGTGTTGTACCAAAGCACCCTATAGAATGTTTTGCAACTCTTTTGGCTAGAATAGGATTAGGCTATAGTCTTTGACAAACTCCCCCCAAGTTGATTTATAATGATAGTCATCAACTCCTTTCTATTGGGATCTGCTAGGATCAGACTAGAATACATGCACGTAATTACTTGTACAAAGGTTTTGGAACCTATCTATTCAATTTTGGCCTACCATGATTGATTTATGTGGGTACTCTGTGTATTCATTTCCTAATGGGGAAAGTAAATCCTACTACAAAGTTTCTCAAATAAACCCTCCACGCTGGTAAAGAGATCCAACTCTAATACCCTTATAGTATCCCTTAGAGAAAAATTGCCCTTATGGTTGAAAATTTCACATGACAAGATGCGTATTCTGTTGGGTTGTGTTATATTCTTTCCATGACTAGCCTACGTAGTTAACCGGGGGGTTAGAGGGGAGGACGAGCCCCCCCTTCATTGCGCTGATTTTACAATGGGGGGGTCACGAGGGGGGCCAGCCCCCCCTGTCTAGGGTGTTTGAAGGGGGCGGGTAGCCCCCCTCTACGGGGTCTGGGGTGGCACCTCGGGAATTTTTTTTTTGGACCCTATATTAAGTTGGGCAGACCTACCTTTGGTTTTGTGCATGGTTTTCACACATGGTTTTGGACGCGATGGTTTTTGGTCCATGGTTTTGGATGCAATGGTTTTCGGTCCATGGTATTGGATGCTTTGGAATGTATAAATATGTATTGTAACATTGAAAGTAACATAATGAAAAATCAAGCTGGTAGTTCAGGTTTTGGGATCCAGGGGAAAAATCTCTGTGTATATGTGTTTTATGTGTTATCCTCTCACATTGTTTATTTTCTGTGTTTTAGAATTTGTATGCAGGTAATTCCTATACAGGGTTAAAACCTACATTTGATATCAGAGTTGTTTTGGCTTCAAGGGGATGCCTTTGTTGCTGAGGGGTTTCACTCGGGCCTGTGGTAGACCCTGTTCAGTGGGAGATCTGCGGGATCGATTCTGGTGGTGAAAGAAGATGGCGAGCAGTGGAAAGATAGAGATCGAGAAATTTAATGGTCAGAGTTTTGAGTTATGGAAACTCAAGATGGAGGATCTGTTGGTGGATAAAGATCAGTGGATCACGGTAGATCTAGGTACTAAACCAATGGGAGTGTCCGATGAAGAATGGAAGAAGTTGGATCAAAAGGCAAAGAGCACAATACGATTGTGTGTCTCAGATTCAGTATTGCTGAATGTATTAGGGGAAGCTACGACTAAGGCTTTGTGGGACAAGTTAGGGACTTTATACCAATCTAAGTCTCTCGTGAATAAATTGTTCCTACAGAAAAGATGTATAACCTGAGGATGAAAGATGGAGACTCGGTGACAAAGCATCTGAACACATTTAATACTGTGGTAAGTCAGTTATTATCTATTAATATTAAAATTTTAGATGAAGATAAGTGCATCAGTTTGTTGTGTTATCTACCATATTTGTGGGATATTCTGGTTATTGCAATAGGTAGCAATGCTACTGCCTTGCAGTTTGATGAAATAGTCTCATCCTTGTTGACGGAGGAGATGAGACAGAAAAACATGGAGAGCCATAATGGTGATGCCATGTTTGTATGAGGACGGTCCCAAACCAAAAACAAAAATAAGTCATCGAGTGGGAGATTTAAATCTAGAGGGAGATCTAAATCTCTAGGAAAACCTATAAAGGTGGCTTGTTGGAAATGCAGAAAGGAAGGGCATTACAAAAGGGACTGTAAATCTAAAACTCCTGACAAAGGAAATGGATCTAATGATGCTCCTTCTGCCGAGGCAAAAACCACCTCAAATGAAGGTGGGGATGTGTACTTGGCTTCTTCAAGTACACATGTAGATCATGAGGCATGGTTGATTGACTCAGGTTCATACTTTCACTTCACTCCCCATAGAGAGTGGTTCTGCGAGTATGAGAAATACGATGGTGGTGATGTCTTCTTAGGGGATGATAGGAAGGCTAGAATCGTTGGTCGCGGAAAAGTAAAGTTGAAGTTGCAAGGTGGAAGGGTTATAACACTTCCGGGTGTTCGACATATTCCTACATTGGCTAGAAATATGATTTCTGTATGCAAGCTGGATGATGCAGGTGTTAAAACAATGTTCGAGAAGGATACCTGCAAGATGGTGCGGGGAGCACTAGTATTGATGTGGGGAGTTTGGATTGGAACTCTGTACAAGCTGCAAGGTAGCACTGTTGTTGATGGGTGCAACAGTTCTGTGGTTTTTGAAAGTGGAGCAGAAAATCTAGTGGTCTCTGGAGACAAGACCATGGTGTGTCATCAAAGGCTTGGACATATTGGAGAGAAGGTCCTTCGAGTACTTCATGGTAAAGGTATGGTAGAAGGTATGAGTAATAGCTCTCTCGAGTTTGATTTCTGTGAAAATTGTGTATATGGGAAGCAAAATCAGGTGAGTTTCCCCTTTGGTGGTAAGAGGGTGAAACAGATATCAGAGCTTGTGCATAGTGATGTGTTTGGACCTATGAAGGTTCCATCACTCGGTAAGTCTGTGTACTATGTATCATTTATATATGACTTCTCAAGGAATACAAGGATATATTTCCTAAAGAAGAAATCCGGAGTCTTTGAAAGGCTTAAAGAATTTAAGTCTCTCGTGGAAAACCAGACAGAGAAGAAGATAAATGTGTTTAGGTTAGATAACGGTGGAGAGTTTTGCAGCAAGGAATTTGAATAATTCTGTAAGAAGTGTGGTATAGCACAACAGAAGACTACCCCATACACACCTGAGCAAAATGTAGTTGCAGAAAGAATGAACAAGACGTTGATGGAAAGGGAAAGAAGCATTCTCAGTGGTGCCGGGTTAAGACAAGAATTTTGGGCAGAGGCGGTGGAGACAACATGTTACCTGGTCAACAGATCACCTTCATCAACGTTGGAGGATAAGACTCCACAAGAGGTATGGACTGGTAAGAAACCCTCTCTTTCACATCTGATGATATTTGGATGTGATGCTTATGTACATGTTCCAAAGGAGAAAAGAACCAAGTTGGATAGTAAATCTGAAAAGTGCATCTTTATTGGGTATAAGGATGGTTTAAAGGGTTATAAGTTTTGGAATCCAGTAACAAGGAAGGTTGTGTACAATCGATATGTGGTGTTTAGAGAGGTGAAAGATGTTATTAAAATGAAGTCCAACCAAAGGAACCTGAGAAGATAGAGTTTGAGCTCAAGGAGGAAGAGTCAGACTCTACAGCAGAGGAGGAATCAGAAGATGAAGAGCCACAAACTCCGAGTGTGAAAAGATCAGTTCGAGAAAGAAGGCAGCCAGAAAGGTATAGTCCATCTGCTTTCTGTTCAAATTTTTCTTTATCTGTTACTGATGGTGATCCCAAAACTGTGAAGGAAGCAGTAGATTTAGAGGATGGAAAACTCTAGAAAGATGCCATGGTTGATGAAATGGCATCTTTGCACAAAAATGAAGCTTGGGATCTGGTGGAGTTTCCAGCTGGAAGGAAACCCAATGGAAACAAATGGGTGTTCAAGAAGAAGACAAATGCAGAAGGAAAGGTGAATAAATACAAAGCTCAGTTGGTAGCAAAAGGTTATTCCCAGGTGCCAGGAATTGATTTTGGTGATATTTTTTCTCCTGTTGCCAAGGTAGCTTCTATTAGATTACTTTTATCTATTGCTACTGCTTTTGATTTTGAGGTAGAACAGATGGATGTGAAGACAATATTTCTTCACGGGGATCTGGAAGAGGAGATCTACATGAAGCAAACTGAAGGCTTTGCGGTGAAGGGTAAGAAAGAACTGGTATGCAAGTTAAAGAAGTCTCTGTATGGGTTAAAACAATCACCAATGATGTGGTATCAGAAATTTGATACATTTATACGGGGACTTGGCTTCACCATAAGAAAAGTAGATCACTGTGTGTATTTTAAATTAATTGGTGACCATGTTATTTATCTAGTCTTGTATGTGGATGACATGTTGTTGGTTGAAAATGACAAAGAAATTATCCAGGATTTGAAGACCCAATTGTCCTCCAAATTTGACATGAAAGATCTTGGTGCTGCAAACTATATTTTGGGCATGGAAATTAAAAGAGGTCGGGCAAAGAGGAAGCTCTGGTTAAACTAGAGGAAGTATGTCGAGACAATATTGGAGAGGTTTAATATGAAGGATAGTAAACCGGTGAAGGTTCCTATTCCTGTAGGTGTAAAGTTATCTACTGAACAGTGTCCCAAGACATAAGAAGAGGAAGAGGACATGTCCCGTGTTCCATATGCAAGTGCAGTCGGTAACCTGATGTATGCGATGGTCTGTATGAGACCGGACATTGCACATGCAGTGGGAGTATTGAGTAGGTTTATGTCAAAACTAGGGAAGGAGCATTGGACACCAATGAAGCAGGTTTTCAAGTATTTGCATGGCACTAGTGATTATGGTTTCTGCTACCAAGGAAGACCGGGATTGGACAGAGTTTTGGATATTCATGGCTTTGTTGATGCAGACTGGGCTGGAGATCTAGATCAGAGAAGATCTACAAGAGGGTATGTGTTTAACCTATTCGGAGGTGCAGTCAGTTGGATGAGTAAGAAACAATCTATAGTGGCACTATCAACTACAGAGGCAGAATACATGGCAGCCACTCATGTAAGAAAGGAAGCAGTTTGGTTGTAGAGATTGTGTTCAAGTATGGGGTTAGTAAAAGGAGCTATAAGGATAGATTGTGACAGCCAAAGCGCAATTTTCTTGGCAAAGAACCATGCTTACCATTCAAAGACAAAGCACAATGATGTTTAGTATCACTTTGTGAGGGATATGATAGAAGACAAAAAGGTGTCGTTGGTAAAGGTGGACACTTTGAAGAATACTGTCGATGCATTGAAAAAATTTGTGAGCTCTGAGAAGTTCTCTTGGTATAGAGAAACAATGGGCGTTGCAGGGCTAGATAAATAACTAATCTCTCCTGTGGAAAGAAAACAACAAGTGGGAGAATGTTGGGTTGTGTTATATTCTTTCCACGACTAGCCTACGTAGTTAACCAGGGGGTTAGAGGGGGGGTGGATCCGCCCCTTCGTTGCACCGATTGTGTAGTGGGGCGGCAGCAACCACCCCTGTCCAGGGTGTTTGAGGGGGGTGGGTAGCCCCCATCTACGGGATCCGAAAAAAAAAATTGGACCCTATATTAGGTTGGGAGGACCTACCTATGGTTTTGTGCATGGTTTTCACACATGGTTTTTGGACGTGATGGTTTTCGGTCCATTGTTTTAGACGCGATGGTTTTTGGTCCATGGTATTGGATGCTTCGGCATGTATAAATATGTATTGTAACATTGAAAGGGACATAATGAAAAATCAAGTTGGTAGTCCCGGTTTTGGGATCCAGGGGAAAAATCTCTATGTATATGTGTTTTATGTGTTATGCTCTCGCATTGTTTATTTTCTATGTTTTAGAATTCGTATGCAAGTAATTTCTGTACGTGGTTAAAACCTACATATTCTAACTAGTGTCAATGTTATTTAAATTTTTGCAAATAGAGACAATATTGAATATAATAAACAATGTAATAAACATTTCCACAAACAACTCATATGCATGAAACCAATCCAACAATACATAATGGGTTATAAACCCATAGTCCTTCAAAATTGCAAACTAAAGTTTTAGATACATGACAATTGTGAATGCCTTAACAAACCATATTATTCTAATAATTTTAGTTTGACCTTACAATTATCCTCATGGAATTAGGCAGTTTTCGTTGCATATTTTCTACCACATGTCTGCCTTGTGGTCCAAATCAACCCCTAGTCCAAAATTTTCCTTAGAAAATGTGAGGTGTTTCTCCAATGACCCTTGAAGGAGCCTATGCTTCCCAAAATAGTGCTTCATTTTCCCAAACTAGATCTCAGGAGGATTTTCTGCCACAATTTCCACCTCAGATAGGCCATCTGACCTCAACAAAACTTCAAGAATGATTTCATGTCCTCTGAATTTATGTTATGGATTAGTTACTATCATAAATAACCCTTATGAGGTAGTCCATGACCTCAACAAGGTTTGAGAAAGCCCTCGCTATCACAGAGAGTTCCTTCAAAGATTTTTTGTCCAAATTCAGATTTCGCATGCTAGCATTTGAAGATGGGCCATTTCCTTAGAATTGGCCTTAGGGCTACTTTTTTGCTCCAAAGATTTACCCTTTAAACAATTTTACTGCCACAGAAGGACTCTTCAAGGTGGGTCACATGCCTTAGATAGGGTTTTAGGGTTGTTTTCTGCCCAGACCTCCCTTGTTGACCCTCGTTGTCCCTAGAAATGCCTTAAAAATGCCTATGCAATCAGAGATTAGCCCTTTTCTGTGCAAACGAGGACAATGAACCTTGATGCCACAAAATTTCTCCCTTAGAAAACCCTTATTTCCAAAAATAGGTGAATGTTTCCTCATGAATTATGTTTAAACAAAGTAAAGAGAATGGAATGGATAGGGTGGAATCTTTCACCACCAAAACCAATCTCAGAAAATGGGTCTTAAAACCTTCCAAGAGGATCAAATAAAAAATCAGAAATATCCCCAATCCATGATTATTAAAATGGTTCTCCTCTCTCCTTTTTATAGATTCCCTGCGGGGTCTTCCCTCTTAACAAGTTTCCCTCCATTTTCCCCAAAATTAGCTTTTATTACAAGTTTCCCTCCATTTACTCCAAATTATTTAATGTTACCCCAATAACATTAAATAATGGGTTCCCCCATTTACAAATGACTATAGCCTACTAGGTTGGATAGGCTACTTCATTGGACGTCCTCCCTTGGGATTAGTTAGAAGAGGACATTACAAGATGTACTCTTTTAGTCCCATTGCCCTACTTTTATGGCCATTTGTTGGAAATAAATAAGATTATCTTATCATATCTTCTTGCTTAGAGTAGTACCTATTTTAACATATTCTCTATGGCCTCAACATGTAATAATTATGTTAGAAAATTATATATTACAGAGCAATCGAACATATAAAATATTGCAGAAATATAAACACAAAAAATGCATAAAACAAGAGAGACAAAGATATACGTGGTCTACCCAATTTGGGCTACATCCACGGAGAAACAATCAATCCTTCCTTTTATATTATCTAGCAAAATGAAGAGATACAATCTACAACAGATTCGCTACAATTCCCTCTTCTCTCTCACACAATCTCCTCTCTCTTTCTAGCTCAAAATACACATCTATGTAGCCGCAATACAATTCCTTCATATATAGCGAGGGGTTGCCTTCTAGGGAAAAAACCATAAATTAAACATAACTTCTACCGTCAGATTTCCACCTAATGAACAGCCCAGATTGACTACGAAATTACAACATTTTACAAGGCAATTTTACATCTATTTTTAGCTTCGAGGGCACTGCCCTCGATCCCCCCTGGTGGCACGCATAAACAGGTGGCATTGTCGCCACATTACGAAATGGGGTCCAATGTAGTGATACCTCTGAATAAAAAAGATAATCAGACTCCACACCCAACAATCTCCCACTTGGAGACTGATTATAGCAACTCCATTGTTGCTTCATTTGCTGGACAATGACTCGACTTTGGACCTGGTTGTTTCTCATCTTCATCATCATACTTGGAGACCAGTTGAAACCGAGCAGAATCTCAATTTATCCCTGGTTACAACTTTTGTTAACATATCTGTAGGATTCTGGCTAGTGTGTATCTTTTCCAGCTTCAACTGTCCATCTTCCAACACTGACCGTATGAAATAGTACTTGAGTTGTATATGTTTAGTATTGGAATGAAATGCAGAGTTATTTGCAAGATGTATGGCACTCTAGCTATCACTGTATAACCTTCCCAACATCTGCTTCTTACCCAATTCATCCAAAAACCTTTGTAGCCAAATCATTTATTTAAAAGCCTCTATAGCAGCAACATACTCTACTTCCGTCATTGAGAGTGCAACAACACTTTGCAGTTTTGAAACCCAACTGACAGTTGTTCCACCTACACTAAACACACACCCTGTGGTGCTCCTCCTGTTATCTCTATCACCCGCCATATCTGCATCAACATATCCCTATAGAGAAATGTTTGAACCACCAAAGCATAATGCTAGATTTGTGGTACCTCTCAAATCCCTGAGAATCCACTTCACCACCATCCAATGTTCTTTTCCTATATTTTTCATGTACCTGCTTACAACTCCCACTACATGTGCAATATCAGGCCTTGTGCAGACCATTGCATACATTAAACTTCCAACCGTTGATGCATATGGAGCTTTAGACATATAAGCCATTTCTTCCTGAGTCATGGGACACATCTCCTTGCTTAGTTTGAAATGACTAGCAAAAGGTATAATAACTACTTTTGCATTCTGCGTATTAAATCTTTTCAACACCTTTTGTATGTACTCACTCTGAGACAATGTTAATTTTTTATTCTTCCTGTCTCTAGTTATTCTCATACCAAGGATTTGTTTTGTAGCCCCCAAATCTTTCATTGCAAATGAGTTTCCCAATTTTCTTTTGAGCACATGTATTTCCTACATGTTAGAACTTGCAACAAGCATGTCATCTACATACAATAACAATATAATATAGCAGCCATCATTTTTCCATTTGAGATAAACACAATGATCAGAGTGACATCTAGTATAACCTTGTTCAGACATAAACCTGTCAAATTTTAGATACCACTTCCTTGGAGCCTGTTTTAAGCCATACAAGCTCTTCTTCAACCTGCACACTAGTTTCTCCTTCCCTTTTACCTCATATCATTGTGGTTGCTGCATATATATCTCTTCCTCCAAATCCCCATGGAGAAAGGTTGTATTTACATCTAATTGCTCAAGATGAAAATCTCCAGCTGCTACTGGACTTAAAATAGTTCTAATTGAAGTCATTTTAACAACAGGAGAAAATATCTCATCAAAGTCTATACCCTTTTTCTGTGCAAACCCCTTCACCACAAGTCTAGATTTATACCTTTTTCTACCTCCATCTTCTTCATTCAAAGGCAATAAACCTATATATTCTGCAATGTTGTTTTACCTACAGGCAGCCTGACTAAGTCCCAAGTCTGGTTATGTACTGAGGAGTCCATCTCTTCTTTCATGGGTTGCTCCCACTTCTTCCTGGTTTCTACCTACACTGCTTCTTCATAACATTCTGGTTCACCAGAATCAATCAACAATACATAATATAATGAAGGAGACTATTGTTCAGAGGGTCTACTTATCCTAGTAGATCTTCTAACACCACTTTCATGTGTTTGAGGTGCTTGTTGCTGTTTTTGTTTTTGTTGTTGTTCTGGCGGTTGATCATTATGATTTTCAGGCACCTTCACTTTTTCTGTGGTCTCATCAAGCACTATGTATTCTTTGTTTTCTTTTTCCTGTTTCTTTTCCTACATCTGATCCTTATACAAAACTTTTTGATTGAATATGACATCTATGCTCCTAATGATTTTGTGTTTTTCATAATCATAAAAGAGATACCCAAAATCATTAACATCATATCCAATAAAGGTATATTTCTTTGATTTTGCCTCAAGCTTTGTTCTATTTTCTTTATTAATGTGGACAAAAGGCTTCACAACCAAAATTATTTAAAAATGAGTAGTTTACCTTTTTATCTGTCCATGCCTCCTCTGGAATACCACCATCCAAGGAACTTGAAGGCCCTATGTTTATTAGATAAACAACAGTATCTACAACACCTACCCAAAATTATAAAGGCAATCTTGCATGCAATCTCATGCACCTTGCACGCTCCATGATTGTCCTGTTCATTCTTTCTGACGCACCATTTTCTTATGGTGTTCCTGGAACTGTCTTCTCTCTGTGAATTCCATTCTATGAACAGTACCTATCAAACTCTTTGTTGAAATATTCACTTCCATTGTCTGATCTGAGATACTTCAACCTTTTTCCTGTCTCATTTTCAACCAAATCTTTCCATTTCTTGAAAGTATCAAATACATCAGATTTATTTCGAATACAATAAATCTAGGTTTTTATGGTTGCATCATCAATAAAAGTAACATAATAGCGAGAGCCACCAAGAGATGATACCTGAGCAGGTCCCCATAGATCTGTATGCACAAGCTCTAATTTTTCTCTCTTCTTTTCTTTCCCAACTCTGAGGAATATTAATCTCTTTTGTATTCCATAAACACACTTCTCACAGAATTCCAAATCAACATGCTTCAAACCTGGCCACAAATTTCTTGAGTAAAGAATCTGCATCCCCTTCTCACTCATGTTCCCGAGCCTATGATGCCACAATGTCGTATTTTCTCCTGTAGAGGTTAAAGCATTAACAAAATTAGAAATACCATTGCATAAATATAATGTACTGACCTTTTCTCCTTTTGTCATTACCAAGGCTCCTTTAGTGACCTTCTAGGTTTTATTTATAAAATTAGTTACACGGCCTTCACCTCCCAACTTCCCTATTGAAATTAGATTTTTCTTCAGATCTGGAATATGCCTTACCTCCTTCAACAGCCATTGATTTTTATTATGTTGTTTTATGAAAACTATACCCATTCCAATGTTTTTACATGGTTTATCATCACCCAATCGATCCTTTCCAAAATATCCTTGAACATAATCATGAAAATGTTTCCTATCAGGTGTGGCATGGAATGCGGCCCTTGAAATTACCACCCAGGCATTAATAATATTTTCTAATGAAATAATCAAAGCATCTTGCAACAAATCACATGTCACATTCGCTTCATGATTTTTTTCTTGTTGTGCATCTCCTTATTTTCCCTTCCGAGATTTGCATCTTTCTTCAGGTATCATTTCTTCCCACATTTCTAGCACACTATCCCCAATCTGGACTTGGATCTTCCTTTCCTTGACTTACTGCGATATCCTAGGCTCTTTCCTCTTTCCATTTTTCTTCCCCTAGTCTCTGCAATCAAAGCATTACATGATGTCTCACCGAAGCTTTTCCATCGCATTTCCTCACTAAGGATTGCACCAACAACATCATCAAAATTTAAAGTACTAAATCCAGAGATAGAGTTACTAATGGCCATAACTAAACCATTCCAACTTTCTGGTAATGAGCACAGAAATAACAGACCCCTAACTTCATCATCAAAAGTTACCCCTACAGAACTTAACTGACTGGTAACTTTATTAAATTCATTTAAATGATTAGCAACAGATTCACCTTCTCACATCTTCATATTAAATAAATGCTTCATAAGAAATACCTTATTTGAGGTTGAGGGTTTTTCATATAGTTTGTCAATTGTCGTTTCCTTTGAAATATTAAAGGCTACCGACGTCCAAGTGCCTTTCTGTCAAGAATATCCCATTATGTGCCTAACAAACTCGTCGGCTTCTTTGTCTTTATGCTCAATGGTAGGTACAAATCTTTCTGGTACAAGTAATCTTCCATCTGCATCTTCCACAGTTGATAGTTTTGGCCATTAAATTTTTCAACCCTATACCTACCATCTTCCGCCATTGCTCCCACTCGAACCAGGAACCCTTCTATCCTGTGAGTTTATCAGCCAAATAGACCTTCGGCTTTGATACTAGTTGTTAGACAATTATATATTACAGAGCAATGGAACACATAAAATATTGCAGAAATATAAACACATAAAACAAGAGACACATATATATGTGGTTCACCCAATTTGGGCTACGTCCACGAAGAAACAGATAGTCCTTCCTTTTATATTATCCAACAAAATGAAGAGATACAACCTACAACAGATCTTATGTATTTCCCTCTTTGTTGTCACACAATATCCTCTCTCTTTATAGCTCATAATACACATCTACGTAGTCACAATACAATTCCCTCATATATAGCGAGGGGTTTCCTTCTAGGGAAAAAAACCCTAAATTAAACATAAATTCTACTGTCAAATTTTCGCCTAATGAATAGCCCAGACTAATTACGAAATTACAACATTTTATAAGGAGATTTTACATCTATTTTTAGCTTCATGGACGCTACCCCCGATCCCCCGCCAAGGGGGTCTCTAAAGAATCGTCATCCCCCCCCCCCCCCCCCCCCCCCCGCCCTGGACCCCCCTGGCGGCACGCATAAAGGGGTGGCATTGCTGCCACATTACGAAATGGGATCCAATGCGGCAATACGTCTGAATAAAGAAGATAATCAGGCTCCACACCCAACAAATTCAAGATGATTTTTTTGTCAAAAGTTGTCCAAGCCTAAAATATATAAGTTTAGTAAGGAACTTGCAATTTCTCCATTCAAGTCCATCATGGTTTTAACTGGGTCTAAGTCTCTAGATGGACCCATTTCATTTTAATAGTGAAACCCAAGTAGTTGATTCGTAATTTTTTTATTTTGTTCAATTGAAGATTTTTAGCATAATACTCTTTAATTAATATTGCTCGTACTAAGTTAAACTCTTTTCTTTCTCAATTCAAAAAGAAAGTAGAAATGGGAGAGAAACATGCTATTGATGAAAGCAGTTGATTATAAGAAAAAACAAACTATATTTAGAAGAAGAGTTTGTTTGTTGTACATTTCTCAGAAGTAGGAGACTCAAGCTTGTATTGACCATACTTTGTAATTGTTTTATTGATTTTTGGGGGTGGATTTTATAGTAGAAATTGAATTATCTTTTAATGTGTAATGTTGTATTTAATTGCTTCAATGGTTATGTAGATATTTGAGTGGTGCTTCATGAATTCAGAATAAGCATTTAACTCTACATTCAATTTTGTCAGATGAGAGTAATAGTTTTCAATATTCTATTTTTCTCCTGCATAGGAGATGCAATGTTGCATATATGTTTGTATACTCTTGCTGAAATACATTCAGGGTTCCTATTATGACAAGCATTGCTGGCAATGTTGTTTATGCCTTATGACTACTCTTTTTATTGTTTCTTGTTGTGTCACAAGGTTTTCTTGACTTTAATCTCGAGGTTCAAAATTTGGTGAGCCTAATTTTTTGTTGAGGTTCAGTGAACCTTATCAAATCTCATGGCTATTGACCAAGTCTATAGCTCAAGTGCATAACCTCATGTCAACCTTGTAATCTACTCCTTGTGTGTCCAAGTCCATTATAGCATTCTTTATCTTTATTGATGTTAATTTCTTACTTATATATATGTATGTATGTATGTATGTATGTATAAACCTAGTGATGAACCTTATCCAAACCTCATCAAAAAAATTGAACTCGAACCAAAACTAATCATTGCATTACCTGAAATTGAACCGGAATGGTGTGACTTAGGTTTCTTACTAGTTTTTTGTTGTGGCCTAGGTGTTTAAATTTTATATTTCTACTACGTCAATATATTTTGCTTATTTATGCTTACTTTAGGAAATGTTTGTCTTATTCCATTTGTACAGATTGGAAAGTACATGGATTTGTTCTCCTTTAATTAAATTGATTATTTTGTCTGCTCTTATGTTGTATTGTTACATTTATATAGGGGCATCTTCTCTTGTTGTACCAGTTCATATTGGTAGTGCAAACCACTCTGGATTGGGGTAGGGTCCAAAGGGAGGTTGTTTATCAGGGGTTGGTTCTTGGTTACAATGGACATCTATAATCACAAGTGCAGGAGAGTCAACTCTTGGATCATCACAACTTCCATGTAGGCCTTAGGAACAAGCAGTTTTACTGAAAGGAATTGCCACATTAAAGCTTGCAAATTGGTCTAGGAAACCTAAGGTTTATTTCCTTAAAATAGTCATTTTGACAATGCCAATGTGCTAATTTAGTGTATCCACTTTATTTGAAAAGATCTTATCTATTTCCAAGGCAATGCTTATACCTACTATCTACTAATTTTTAGTAACTTGTATTGCATTTCAAGATAATACTCAATTTTCATTGAGTGATATGTCTTGGCTTCCATTTGCATGTTTCCAGCTCATTGGCATGTAACCGTTGAGGTTGTATTAATGTGGATGTTGACACAACTGCATGTGAGGCATGTGGCGCCAATATCAGTTTTGTAATTCACTCTTATTGGACTTATGATGAAGGTAATCCTATGCAGGATTATTCCTTATTTTGTAGCAATGTAATGTTAAATGGCCTTCTGAAATTCACTGCTTAATTGCACAAAAGGTTGGGCTCCTTTTTCCTTATTATACAAGTTAGATTATGAAAGGATTGTACAACTGGTGCTTTTAGGTTAATATGTCACCGTGATGATAATGGACTGAACATTGTTCTTGTGGATAGCTATATTAATGGTTTGGATAACAATATCATTTATGTGGTTCATTAAACTAAGTTCATATGTGTAGGAAACGCAGGTTTAGAATGTGTGTGGTTGGATAACTTGAGTTTCTAAATGCAAACTTTAAAGTTACAATTCTACTATAAATAGTGCATTAGATAAATCCTTAGATCTTGTCAACATCCTTGCCTAGACCCATTGAAATGTTGTTAAAAAATATGATATCGAACCCCATACGAAACACGTCAGAAACACTTCAGACAAAATTCTATGAGAGTGACCTTTCTGATTTTGGAAATGATGTTTCTAGATCTAGAAATGGAAAACTTTTGTTTCATAATTAACGGAAATAATTTCTTGCATTTGTAGAAACATATTTGGTGTGCATTTTGATTCTTTTGACCCAAAACTTAAAAAAAAAATGAAAAATGAAAAAACAAGAAACCTTGGATAATTTTTTTTTAATTTCTTTATTCTTTGATAAAAGTGATATCTCATTAAAATTAGAAACATGGATATAGCATGTGAAAAGGATACTATGGAGTACAACAAGTTAAGGATGAACTTATTTTTATTTTTTGGACTGACAAAGGAGAGGCAATGTCAAGATGCAACCAATCAATCATTTTTTTAGTAGGAGGTTTGCTTCCTATGGACCCTAACAATCATGGCACATTGGGGTATGTTACCCACCCACATGTATGGGTAACCATAGGATAAATTTGTGATTCTATTATGCAATTTTCTAGCCAACTTTCATACATTATTTATTATATGTTGCCTTTTTATTTCCATTTGGTCACAAGTTATCTATAGCCTAATATTTTTAGCATGTAACTTAGTTGGCATGATTGTGCCTAAGATTTTCTTAAAGGTTGAATACTAAGTTCCTAAGGTGTTCTTTTATATGGTGACATTTTATTTGATTTGTTTATACAGGTCATCTAGCCACATAGTGCCCACTATCGCCCAACTAAAGAAAGCATGTTCGAGTTGTTGCCTTCGGTTGGGTTGACCCATGTCCAATCTTTTTATTGTGCACCAACAAAACCCTCAATCACTAGCCCTTTCGGAAACGACCTGTAAGCATATCGTAGTCTCACCCAAAGTGACTATGGGAGGATGCAGAACTAGGTTTCTGCAGCCTTGGGGGATGCAAAGATATGGTATTTTTATTTTTTCTTATACTTAGCATTCATAAATTACTTCGCATTTACACATTACTTCGCCACATTACAGTCATCACTTAAAACATATCATATACATCCATAAATCTCCATTGTACTGAAATAAAGTGCTACTACTACGCTACAACATATAATAACCAAATAAACACATGATGACACAGATTTTACCATGGTTCATCCCAATGTGGGACTACATCCACAAGATTTGTTGCTTATACTAGAGAATTTGTACACAAATATTTCTTGGTCTGCACACTTAGTTGCAGGCAGTCCACGTACTCAGTTGCAAAGCTTCGCCTTCCTTCCAAAGTACAGATCAACAAGATACAACCGTAACACAGATATGGATCATACGTTGATGATTCTCTTCTCTATTTTTCATCCCTATAAATACTATTACATTGAGGGATATATCATCGCAGTACCATGGTCCATATACTATGGACTCCCTTAATACAAGCTACTATGGTCCCAAAAACCATTCATCTTTTATAAAATAGTATTCTTTTACAAAAGGGGAGGGGCTTCGACCTGCCTCGAAGCCCATATACCGTGTGGTATATCTACTGTGTGGTCCACTTTGGCACTCTGCTTCTCCACTACGCGATCCACTTCGCACTCTGCACCCCGAAATGTGGATTCTTCATCAAAATCTAGTCCATGTTGGGTTGCATCCAACAGGCTCCCAATACTCACATGTGACTCATCCCAAGTCACTCAGCTGCTTTGCCTCTGATTTTTTTCGCGCTGGTGTTGTAGGCTTGGTTTAACTATTACAAAGTTTCTGTCACTTTCTTATCCTCATTGTGTGCTTCCTCCAACAGTGCCTTTGTCACATGTTCTGCAACCTTCTACACCAACAATGTTTCCCTTTGTCGAAGCTCCTGACGCTTCTCATCCACTTCCTGTGATAACTGGAGGGCCTCATCCTGCCAAGTCTCAGTCCTCTCTATCAAAATCTGCTCCTCCTTCTTCAATTCCTCAATGTTCTTCTGGAGGGCCTTAATCTCATTGATTTTCATGAGCCTCTGCGAGATGGGTAAGGTCTTTGCAAATTCCCAAATTTCTTCTAACTGTTGTTGCTTCTACTGCATTTCTTCCTACAATTTCTATACATTTGGATCTTCTTACAAAAAAGTCAAAATTTGCAAACTTTCATCTAACGATTTCCCACAGTCTGTGAATGTTGCAGAGATGTTGGTAATTATAGTCTTTAGGTCACTCTCCCTATGATCCCTTACTTCATGTGGTGTAGTTGGCTACAACTTCATTTTCAACTCAATAATCTGCATTTCATACTTAAATTAAACTGCGACAATTTTGTCCTTATACCCCTTCACTGCAAGGCTGAGCTTCGCGACCTTTTCTTTTACTGGCTCTTTTTCTTGGACATCACGGTCCAGAATTTCTTTCCATGTTTCTTCCACTACCTCCTTGAGATTCTGGTGCTGCTATTCTACTTGATCCTTTTCTTGGATCACCTGCTCGAGCTTCTGCCACAACGCAACTTGCTCTTTTTCTACTTGTATATTCAACTACGATGTATGTTGTTCCCGCAACTTCAACTCCTCTATAATCTCTAAGTGTAGTTTTTGTAGTCTTGGCAATGACATTATTGAAATGTTCATGTTGACATGCTTCCACTCTTTAGCCTACTGTTGTAGTTCATCATATTCAAACTGTAAGGATCCTGCAGGTATCTGTGTTAGCCTCTCTACAAGCGTAGGCTCTATCTTCCTTTCTGCTCCAACCCTTTCCTCTATCTGCACAGGTTGTCTAACTGATAATTCCAAAACAAAAAAAAAACTCGGCAATGCGCTCCTTCACACCTGTGAGAAGTGCATCGTAGTGATCTTCTACTTTATTCCAGGATTCAACTGTCACCTTCTGAATCCTATCTCCAATATGATCGAGGTCCCCATCAGTAAGGGCCATTGGTGTGATGTCTTTTGTCTTATCTGCTTTTTGCTTCTTTTTTATCTTTGTGGAAGCCTCACACTGGGCCTTCCTCTTTTCCGTAGAAGTTTTTTTTGTTTCTGCCTTTCCTGTCTCCTTGGTCTACTTATTTCCGTCAGGAGAATCCTGCTGACCTTCATCATGTTTCTCTTCCTCCTCTGACTCATGTTCATCATGATCCTTATCTTTTCCACTGGCTTCACCATGTTGTGAAGTGTCCACCTCTTCTTCTATCTCACTGTCTCCTTTTTCCTCCAGCAGAGTAATCCATTCTACGGTACATTTCTGTATCTGTGTTGTAATATCATATTCAATCACCATATATGGAAAGGCATTCCATTTCTTTTTTGTATCCCTATGTTCCTGTATGTATACTTTGTGGAAATCTTCTTTGAACTTTGCCACAAAGATATATTTCTCGTATAAGCTCAACGAGAGTCAGGGATTCTGGTTCACTAGCATATGTAAATCCATGTGGTACGGTACAAAAAATATTATGTTTTCTTATGCATGTGATGCCTTATGGTAAATCACAGCGAAGCATACCTTGCGACTTCACAGGTATATGTAGGCACCTGAGGGAACTACGACTCCTCTGGTTCTCTCCACGCCAACATAGAAATAATTAAGATCAACGAAGCATAGTGGAAAGTTATACCTTTCTCCTGGACCTCATGGCAGTCGTCCACGAACTCCTTTCATAGGTATCTGGCCCAGTTATACTGAGCCATGTTGACACACTGTGTGGCTAATGACACCACCGACGTAGGAACTTCATTTGTGCGACATTTCCTCATAATATTCCTAGCCAAGATGTGTGTCGCGAAGCGAACTACTTGGTAGTTGATCAAATTTATATCATAACCTCTCTTTCCTTTGACCATCCCAAACTTTTTCTTCATATTTTCTGCTATAGCGTGGTCCTGATCCTTTCTAACGAACTCCTCTACGAGGTTTTATCCCTGGTATGGCATTCTTGTGATCCTCCAAATAAGCATAGGGTCTATGGGGATCTTATTCCCCATCCATAAATTTCCATTGTGCACTAGCACGAGCAACTGCCTCACACACATTGTGCTCCCCGCACTTCTACCGAAGTGCATCACATTCAACATATTGAGCAGTCCTGACCGTGCCAACCCATTCACCCATTGTTGTGGCTCTAACCTCGTCACTCCATTGTATGGGTAGTGTACTTGCTTCAAATAATGTTCTGGTGCCAACTGAGGGTACTTCTTCCTATAATTAAAGTCGTAATCCGCGAACTTGAGCTATGGAATTTTTCCTAAAACTTCTCCTTTAAAGGGTACTTCTTCCGACAACAAGGGTGTAAATGTGCCATACTTCACATCTTTTGATTCTTTTACAGGTTTAGCATTTGGTTTCCTCGGTGGGATGTATGGTGGTAGTGGTGATGAAAATATTGTGTCACCTTCCTCTGTTTGTACTTCCTCCAATTCTTCGTCACTGTCTTTGACTTGTTCTAGTTATTGTTGAGGTTTAGCGAGTTTCTTATCTTGTTTCTTCTTGCTTCTCACTTCCTTAGTCAGTTTCTTTCTCGGGTTTTCCTCTATTTCTGTAGTGATGGTGTTGCATCTTATGCTACTGTGGACGATGCTACTGTAGGAATTTGAGTTGATGTTGCGGGCATACCAGCGGCTTCCATGATTCCAGATAATCCCTTCTCATGAAAATTTCACACAATTTCTTCCCAAGATCGTTCAGACGACATACACAGTGAAAATATCTGCACTTCTTCGCACTATCAACACTCAAGCTCTCGATTCAACAAAGTTCTTAATTTGGGTGGGAGGTGGCTTATTTATAACAATTTTGAAATTTGAACCCCATCATTAGATTTGATTTTGTCCAGATTGCATTCATATTTACTCATTTATTGGATATCTATCCTTAGATTTTTCCAATTTGTCCTTATAAATGCAAATGTTCACGTATTTTTTCCTTTTAACAGTCATATTTCTATTTTTCGGTGAACTTTGACGCATTCCACACTATCATGCACCTCCTGTCTTACGTCGCGGTTCCTACAAGCGTTGACATACTGTAGACTGTAGTGAAGTACTTTCTACGTCGAAGCTCTCTGCATCATAGTTTATAGTCCAGTGCCCACTTTCAATTGCAGGTGGCACTAGGAATTTTCTCCTTTCTTCTTCAGATCGAAGTTGTAGGGGCAAGGTTGTCCCTGTATAACTTCAACCTACTTCCATTTACTTTTCCCTGAATCAATTCTCCATTTAACTTCACTAACTGAACTACGCCTCCATCAGTAATATACTTGATAACATATGGGCCTAACCAATGCATTTTGAATTTTCCTGGGAACTTCACAAACTTACTGTCATAGAGGAGAACAAGGCCTCCTACTTGGAAGTTATTTTGCTTAATATGCCTATCATGCTAGGCCTTTTCTCTTGATTTTTTTTCTTGCTAATGGAATCCTGCTATAAATATGTCTTCTTCCAAAGAAATCAACTATGACATTCTTTCCTCCATTATGTCTAGGTCTACCATATTTGTAAAAGATGCAATCCTTAGGCTAGGGATAATGTATTCCATGGGCGTCGCAGTTTCTTTCCCATAAACTAACCTGAATGGTGTCTGACCTATCAACTTCTTACATGTAGTCTTATAATCCCATAATACTATTGGAATTCTAAGTTCCCAATCATCTCTATTCACATTACATACTTTAGTGAGTGCATTTAGTGGCTTCGCTATATCTGGTATGTCTATCTCAGGTCCATTCACTTCGCAATGTCCTTCTGATTCTGTTAAATCAATGTTGTGAGGATTTTCTTCTTCTTCTGAAATAAGGTTATACCATTCTAGTGCATGCTCTATCTGCACAGCCTAATCAGGTTGCTGCCATGTCCTTGGAGTTGTATTCTCAAAGATCTTCCTCTTAGATGTCTGGAGGGTTAAATCTATATATGTACAATCATCTTCAAAGCTAAATGTTAATATAAAGGACACGGGAAAGTGTTGTGAGTTCCATAAGAGCCCCACTCATAATGCAAGTGAGTGTCAGACCAAGTAGTTGTTGGTGACCGAGTTGAAGGCTTCAAAATCAGATGCATGTTCTGACCCTGAGTCAAAACCCTATAAGGGGAATGAAAAAGGGAAGTAAATCATTGATGCGGAGCCTAGTGCCATTGTTGCCACCGCCAAGGTCCAGAAGAATGAGCCTGAAGATTCAAAGGAAGGGGGGCGTCTTTTCCACTCACAAATGTTGGTGAAGGGTTCGTCGCTACAATTCATTGTCGACAGTGGTAGCCAAAAGAACCTCATTTCAGCAGAGGTCATGAAGCGGTTGGGACTACCAACCATACCACACCTGCAACCATACAGCATCGGGTGGTTTCACCAAGGACAAGATCTCTGAGTCCGCCAGCAGTGTTGCCTTCCCTACAGCATCAAGCTCTTCACAGATGAGGTATTGTGTGATGTTGCACCGCTTGATGTTTGTGATGTATTATTAGGCCAACCATAATTGTGGAAGCGACATGATGTGTATGAGTCAAGGCCTCGCACTATTATTATTTATTTGTATAATACATTATACAGGATACCGGAGGTAGCCCCACCTACCGCCACTTCTTTGATCTCTGATAAGAAAGGCAGTAAGATCATCTCCCAGACTAGGAAATTTATTTTCTGTCTAGTTCACCCTCAAAGTAAGGGGAAGATCATAGCCACATCCATGGCCCCTGAGAAGTGTTCCTCCATGCAGCAGAAGAAGGTGGATACGGTCATGAAAGAAGACAGGGACATCTTCTCCTCACCCACTGGGGTACGTTGCACTATCAAGTCAATCATTCATCCGATTTGACTTCCGAAGCACCTCTACTCAATGGGTTGATCTATCACCACTCCATTATGGAAAATTCCAATTAAAAGAAGCGACATGATCAACATCTTGTGCCACACAAGTTTCAAGTGGGCGACAAATTCTGGTTGCATCTGTAGAAAGAACACCTTACAAGATCCCATCAGAAACTCAGACCACTTCGATATGGTCCTTACACCATTACCAAGGTTGTGGGAAACAATTATTTGGAGCACATAATTCCCCCATTCCTTCGCTTGCATGAAGTGTTCAATGTGGACCGCCCTCAACCATGCTTCCAACCATTACTGGACACATCAGAGGTTGCAGAACAGCTCACCAGGGACCAAGTTCAGCAGAAGTTTCCTCATCTCATGGAGGAACTCAACACAATGGGGACCATTGCTTCCTAAGGGGGGAGGAATGATCCAAGTGGATGTTGGTGGCCACCCGCCTATCCCACTTGGACCCCCACAAATGTCTCTTTCAGTTTTTTCAGTTTCCTTAATTGTAGCACAATTTACTATTTTTGGCAGTTTTTCGGGTCTTGAACTTCCGGAGCCGTTTTGAGGCCCTAAACGACGTTTTTTGGGAAAAATGGGATCAACATGGGCCGATGGATCAATGTTTCTTACTCAAAAGTTGTATTCCTCGGATATATCTTTCTAACAAGGTATTGTGCGCGTCAAACGGAGATCGTATACCAAAGTTACGACCCCGAGAAGTTGATGTACCAATTTACCCAAAATGAGGCCCATAGTTTGGTGCTTCATCTCCTAGGGTTAGGCTTTTGGATGTTTAGGGTTTTCCATTATTTCTCAACAATAAATAGACCTTCGAGTCTCATTGTAAGACAGTTCAGAGGCATGTAGCCACCACATCTCTTCTCAGAGATAAGCTACCATCGCCCTAGCTGGTTTATTTCCATTTCTGCTTGTAAGCATATTTCATTATTTTACATTAATGAAATGAAGTATTATTTCTACTGCATCTCTGTATTTATGGTTATATTTGTAATTTGTTGTGTTCCTGTTTAAATCCGGATCAATAAACCCATCAACCATATCTACCCATCTCACAGTACCATGTCGAAGCTCTGTTTCTAGGTACCAGTTCTGAGGAATTGTCTCCAATGTATGAATGAACCCATGTACCCATTCTTGTTGTGGAATTTCCCTTCGTGTTGTAGTACATAATTGGATATGCTCCCTGGGACTAGTTTCACCATCATATTTCAACTCTATCTCTGAGTTTACTTGACCAAATCTTATCCACATCAACCTTCGACATTCCTGCCAACCTCCTATATTATTTTTATGTGTACCCCCCCATCTAGCAGGAGTAGATTTTAGGGCTATATCCAAAGCTAACAATATTTGAATTTTTGGAACATGTCCCTCATAATTATTAAGAAAAATATTCACATCACCCAAGCCATCATAAGAAGGCAGGTTACATACCTTAGATGTCATGCAGCAAACTGATTTGGAAATTCTTGCACAATGCCTTGCAGATACTTCATGTAGCTTGTTCTATTAATTCTCTAATTCTTCTTCTGAATCTAATGCACACGAACTGTCATGTTCCCAAATTAGCTTTTCCTCTTCAATAGGGTTAACAAAATCATGTTCCTTTTTTTTCAATTGATAGATATTATCTATATCAGCTGTGCATTATTCTTCTCTAACTGGCTCTATATACCTTACTCCTTTTGATGGATCGAAGGGAACAATTACCCTCATATTATTCCCTTTGAATATCATTTGTCTCTTCTTCAGATTAATTATAGCCATGTTATCAAATTCCCAATCAAGTCTAAGTAGTGCAGGATAGGGGTTATTGTCATCCACAATTTCTATTACTTGAAATTCAACTGTAGTGCGAACTCCTTCTATGTCTACTGTCACACCTGATAGTCTTCTTAAGGGGAAGATATTCTGTTTATTTTCCATCCTTAGCTGAATAGGTAACCACTGTAGCTTTGGCTTACCCATTGACTCCCATGTTTGGTTCGCCACAACATTAGCTTCATATCCTAGATCTAAAATAATGTGATCCATCTCATAGTCTCTTATCTACGCACTAAGCCTCATTTCTCTTCATGTTCTCTTATGTTGATGCAAATTGTTAACTGCACGCAACTCACTTCACGGTATTTCTTTAGATGCACATGAATATATCAATTCCTAATGTCCTTCTACAACTTTTTGATCTCTTAATAGTTCATCATTGGGTAAGAGTTTCTGCATTTAAGCTTAATGGTATGCCTACATCAACACATCTAAATATACTTCCATTAGGATCATACAATATGCTTCTGGGTATGGATTAGTTGTACCTTCACAAGACTAAGGTGGATTGATATGAGAAGGCTATCAAGTGCTTGGATGATGATGGAGAGAAGATAATATTGTAGGGTAAGAAGAAGCCTACATCAGTGAAAATGGTTACAACCATGTAGACAAATCGCAGTTGTGAGAAAGGGTGTGTATTGTTCATAGTGCATGTATCCAGTGATAAAGGTAAGGATGTTGAGGATGCCGAATTCTTGAATAGGTATCCAGTTTTTTGCAGCAATTTCAGGATGTATTTCTAGCATAGATTTCAGAGTTTCCTCCTCATAGGGAAATGTATTTCTCTATTGAATTGGTACCAAGAGTAGCACCAACATCAAAGGCACCCTACAGGACGAGCACTCCAGAGTTAGTGGAACTGAAGTTACAGTTGAAGGAAATTCTTGACAAGTTATACATTACGCCAAGTGTGTTGCCTTGGGGTGCACCAATGTTGCTTGTGAAGAAGATGGATGTACTCTTAGGTTGTACATTGATTATAGGTCATTGAACAAGGTGACCATCAAGAACATGTATCCATTGTTGACGATTGACCATTTTTTGATCAGTTGAAGGGAGAAGTATTGTTTTTGAAGGTCGACTTGAGATCAGGATATGATCAGGTACACATCAAAAAAGAGGACATTTACAAGATTTCTTTTCAGACCAGGTATGGGCATTATGAGTTTGTTGTGGTTCCTTTTGGTTTGACTAATGCTTCAACTAATTTCATGTGTTTAATGACTAGTGTGTTGTGTACTTATCTGGACAATTTTGTGATAGTATTCATTACTGATATATTAAAATATTATAATAATGAGGAAGAGCATGCAGATTAACTGGTAGCAGTGTTAATATTTTTGAGAGAATATCAATTGTACTTGGGACATGTTGTTTCCAAGGAAGTGCAGTTTATTTCAGACAAAAATTCAGTACTTGGGACATGTTGTTTCCAAGGAAGGCATAACAGTGGATCCAGAAAAGATCAGAGCTATCATGGAATGGGAAGCTCCTAGGAGTGTGGATGAGGTCAGATCATTCATGGGATTATAAAATTATTACATGGCGTTCATCAGGAACTTCTCATGGATTTCCTATCCTATTACATCCTTGCATAGGAAAGGAAAGAAGTTTGAATACACAGAGGAATTTGCAACCAATTTTGAGAAATTGAAGTTGTTTCTTACAAACGCTCAAGTTCTAAAGATTGCAGATCCAAATAAAGAGTTTATGGTGTGTACAAATGCTTGCAAGAGAGGATTCGGTGCAGTCTTGATGCAGAAGGGATAGGTTGTATGTTATGAGTCTAGGAAATTGAATGAACACGAGCATAATTGTGTGACGCGTGATCTGGAGTTGGAAATGATCATTCATGCATTGAAGATGTGGACGCACTATCTTCTTGACGAGAGGTTTGTTTTGATGAGTGATCATAGTGGAATGAGATACTTGTTTGACCAACCTAATCTGAATGCCAAGCAAGCTATGTGGTTAGCTACGCTCAGTGAGTTTGACTTTGAGATCAAGTACATTAAGGGTAAGGAGAACAGGGTTTCATATGCTCTTAGCATAAGAGTGTAGGTAAATCACATACCATCTATGAGTTCATATGGGACAGATTTACATGATCAAATCTTATAGGAAGGACAACAAGATGACAGGTACTAGCATCTTAAGAACATGTTAGAACAGCAAGGTACAAGTGAACAGGATGTGGATTATCATCTCACGAAATATGGTTTGGTGAGATTTGAGGACAAGATCTATGTGTTAGACAAAAATGAGCTTAAGAAGCTTATCTTGAGGGAATTTCATGTTAATCATATTCACGTCACCTAGGATATCACAAGACTCTGACAATTATGAAGAATTTTTACTACTGGCCGAATCTGAATAAAGAGGTAGTTGAGGTCATCGCAAGGTGTTTGGATTGTCAACAAGTAAAAGCAAAGTGCAAGCATCCAGGTGGTTTCTTGCAACTGATTCTGATTCTAGAGTGAAAATGGGAGTTCATTTCCATAAATTTCATTATAGGTTTTCCGAAGACATCTAGACAACATGATTCCATCATGGTTGTGGTTGATAGGTTGACCAAGGTACCTCACTTCCTTCTAGTTAAGTCTATGAACTCAACAGGTGAGCTAGCTCATATTTTAATCAGAGAAATCTGACAGAGATGCCAAGTTCACTTCCAAGTTTTGGAAGGAGTTGTTTGTAGGTTTGGGGACAGAGTTAGATTTTAGTACAACTTATCATCCATACATAGATGGACAGACAAGGAGGGTTAACAAGATTTTGTAGGATATGTTGAGGATGTATGTTATGCACCAGCTGAGGAAGTGGGAAGAATATCTTGATCTGGTGAATAGGGTACTGATTGGACTAGACATGTTGGAAGAGATGGAACATGAAATTAAGGTTATCAAGAGGAATCTAAATGAAGCACAGAACAGGCAGAGGAGTTATGCAGATCAACACAGGCAATTTAAGGAGTTTTAGGTTGGGGAGCATGTGTACTTGTGCATCAATCCCAAGAAGAGCTCCTTGAGGATTAGGTCATGTGAAGTTGGCACCTCAGTATTGCGGGCCTTTCGAGATCCTTGAGAGGATTGGACCAGTGGTGTACAAACTTGCATTGCCTCCGACAGTGAAAGTCCATAATTTTTTCCATGTTTAATTTCTTAAAATTTATGTGAAGGATTTTGATCATGTGATTCACTGGTGTGTATTGCAGATGGAACCAGAAGGAGAATTCTAGCCACAACCTCAGTGCATATTTCAGTAGAAACAACTCATGCTCCGGAATCAAGCAATATAGCAAGTTAAAGTGCAGTGGAAACACTTTGAGCCCCACGAAGCTACATGGAAGATGGTTGATCAGATGTGAGCTTTGTATGCTTCATTGTTTTTTGGTTGAGACGAAGGAGTTTTTGTATATGTACATATATATGTATGTTTTTTATTGTAAATAATGCATTGAGTTGTGTTATAAAGCTCCAATAAGTAGTATGGTTGCATGTTGGTTTTGATTTTTAATAGGTTGTTCATTGTAAATATTGCATCGAGCTAAGTTATAAATCTCCATAGGAAAGTTAGTTTTTTTTTTTTTTTTTTGAGTGGTTTGTTGGTCATAGAACACCGTTTTCCCCCAAGGGGGAGGGGTTTGTAACATCCCTAGGGTAATACTTCAAGTAATGAAAGTTAGTAAAGGAAAAATAAGACCAAGGTCATGAAACACGTATTCCAAGTTGAATGTTTGGAAAAACATCCTAGTGGGTGCCACTTTTGGTTTATTATGGCTAAGGAAATTAGCAAAGGAAAAGAGGCATTAATTGGAATTTATTTATGAAAATAAAGGAAAATAGGAGAAAAGGGATATGAAGGGTCACATATTTTCACTAGAGGGAAATTGAAGGAAAACTAGAGGAAATCGAAGAAAATAGAGGCCTCAATGATAAAAAGGATTTTGAGGATCAGTTCACAACCTTTTTTTAGTTTTGCTTTGGAATTAGTTTCAGAGAGAGAAGGGAACCAAGAGGAAAAAGAAAGTAAGCAAGCAAAGGAAGGATAAGGACAAGGAAAAAAGGGACAAGCAAGGAAGGTTGGATCAAGCAACTTTAGCAGGAGGACTTTGCAGGTAAAAGGTTGCATGTGTGATTTCCTAGTTGATTTGTGAATGCATGGTACATGAATTCTTGTACTTTGTTCTTTTATTGTCATTGGCATGGGTTTTGTTGGGTTTGACAGTAGTTTTAGCCTTTCCTTTCCATTTTTGGGTAGTCGTGGTGTGATGGGATTCTTTTCTAGTTGAGATTTGGATTGTCGGAAGGTTTTGGAACCGGGTGAGGTGGTCTCAGGAAAATTCCCAAGGGCTAGGGGTGGAGGTGGTTTAATCTCTGGGAAGCCCTCAACTGGTGGGTGGAGATAATAGATTTGAGACTTCTGTGATCTACATTTTGTGTGGTTATGTCTTCCGGAGTCATTGCATTCATGTTTTTTGTATCGACGTTTTGAACCAACCTCTATGGTTCATCATCAGGATTAGATATGTGAAAAAGTCAGAGATTGATGTTGATCCAGGTGGATATTGGTGGCCACCTACGTATTCCACTTGGACCCCCGACACTATCTCTTTCAGTTTTTCGGTTTCTTTAATTTTAGCACAGTTTACTGTTTTTGGTATTTTTTCGAGTCCTGAACTTCCGGAGTCTTTTTGAGGCCCTAAACGATGTTTTTAGGGAAAACGGAGGACTAAAAATGTCCCAACTCAGCTTGCCAATTTGTTTTTGCTTTTCTCTTCGAGATCTTCGAAACGAGGTATTATGCTAGCCAAACAGAGATCGTTTTCCAAAGTTACGACCCCGAGAAGTTGATGTACCAATTTACCCAAACGAGGCCCACAGTTTTGGCGCTTCATCTCCTAGGGTTAGGAATTTGGATGTTTAGGTTTTTCCATTGTTTCTCAATAATAAATAGGCCTTTGAGCCTCATTATAACACAGTTCATAGGCATGTAGCCACCACATCTCTTCTCAGAGATAAGCTACCATCGCCCTAGCTAGTTTATTTCCATTTCTGTTTGTAAGCATATTTCAGTATTTGATATTAATGGAATGAAGTATTATTTTTGCTGCATCTTTCTCTATTTTTCTTTACATGTCCCCAACGAGGTCTCGATATAAGAGTTAGGGCTTGAACTGGTCGAACCTTTGCAAGACCAACCTCGCAAATCTCAACAGCCTCCCATGGCAAATGAAAAGAAAGATGAAGAGGTAGGAGATCCTATCAAAATCTTGCTTGAAGAATCCCTCGAGCGACAAAGGAACGCGATGATGGATAAATTTGCCCAGATCCTTCAGCGGCTACCCAGGGGCAACACATCTACTTCCGACACCTTCTCTGGAAGTGCACACCCTTTAAGGTACAAGTTAACTTTGACATTCCCCTATTTGAGGGTCAGATAGATGCAGATGCTATAGATAAATGGTTAAATCTGCTAGAAGGATATTTTTCCATTCATGATTTTTCTAGCCAGGAAAAGATCACTTTTGCACTTCTCAAAGCAGCCCCCCACATCTAGGACTGGTGGAAAACCTACTGTGAGCAGAAGGATGAAAGTGCGAACTCACTGTTTTCAACCGCACCCACATGGAACTCATTCTGGGATGCCATCAAGGAGCAATACTACCATGTCGAGAGCTATGAGGATAAATACATAAAGTGGACAACGCTGCAACAGGGAAGGGACCAAGATGTGCCAGAGTTTACCAATGTTTTTCATACCCTTCGCACAAAGTTGGGTATCAAGGATTCAGAGAAGCATTTGGTTCTCAAGTACCGTGACTACCTACACAGGTACATCCAGGACGAGATGGAGTTCCTGGACATCTCCTCGCTTGGCACAGCATACCGATATGCCGTCAAGATCGAGCAAAAGTTTAAACAGAAGAAGCGAGACTTTGGATCTGCGAATCTGAAGCAAGGGAAAGGTACCCCCAAACTGCAGAACAAAGGACAAAGCCAAGGCGGGGCAGTCCAAGACAACCCGTCAACCGCTAAGCCAAAGAAGGAAATGAGAAAGTGGTGTGAGTTCCATAAGAGCTCCACTCACAACACAAGTGAGTGTCGGGTCAAGCAGTCACTAGTGGCCGAGCTAAAGGCTTCAGAATCAGATGCATGTTCCAACTCTGAGTCAGAACCCGATAAGGGGAATGACAAAGGGAAACAGATTATCAATGTGGAGCCCAACGCCACCATTGCCACCATGAAGATCCAGAAGGAGGAACCTAAAGATCCAGAGGAGGAGGAGCACCTCTTCCACTCCCAGATGTGGGTAAAGGGTTCCTCGCTACAGTTCATTATTAACAGTGGGAGCCAAAAGAACCTCATTTCGGTAGAAGTCATGAAGCGGTCGGGCTTACTGACCATAGCACATCCACAAACATACACCATTGGGTGGCTTCACCAAGGATAGGATCTTCGCATGAGCCAACAGTGTCGCCTTCCATACAACATCAAACCCTTCACGGATGAGGTATTATGCGACATTGCTCCCCTTGATGTTTGTGATGTATTATTAGGCCATCCATACTTATGGAAGTGACATGTTGTGTATGAGTCAAGGCCGTGTGCTGTTATTATTACTTTGGGAAATAAGTTGTACAGGATACCGGAGGTACCACCGCCTACCGCCATCTCTTTGGTTATTGCAAAACAATGTAGTAAGCTCATTTCCAAAACCGGGAAATTTGTTTTCCTAATGATATGCCCTCAAGGAAAGAAGAAGATGGTGGCCACAACCTCCAGACAGGGCCCCTCCACATGACAACAATAGATGGACAGGGCCGTGGAGGGGTATGAGGACATCTTCACCTCCCCCGCAGGGGTGCCTCTGCACTATTAGGTCAAGCACTCCATTGATCTAACCCCAGGTGCGCCTTTGCCCAATGGACCAGTCTATCGGTGCTCCGTTCTGGAGAACGACGAAATCAAGAGGCAGATTCATGAGCTGTTGTAGAAAGGTCACATCCGGTTGAGTTCATCGCCCTGTGGGAGCCCGATCGTGTTGGTACAAAAGAAGGATGGGACTTGGAGACTCTGTATTGACTATCAGGGGCTGAACAAGATTATTGTCCGAAATAGGTACCCGATCCTACAGATTGATGACCTTCTAGACCAACTGAAGGGGGAAAATATTTTAGCAAGATCAACTTGAAATCAGGATATCACCAGGTACCAATCGAACCCTACGATGTGTGGAAGATTGCCTTCAAAGCCAAGGAGGTCCTTTTCGAATGGTTGGTTATGCCTTTCGGGTTGACGAATGCTCCTGCAACCTTCATGAGGCTGATGGATGACATCTTGCGGCCATTCACCAACTCATTTGTAGTGGTATACTTGGATGAAATCTTGATCTTCAGCCAAAGTTGGGAAGAGAACCTCCACCACATATGATAGGTTCTCCAAACATTGCGGCAACACAAGCTATATGCCAATTTGGAGAAATGAACTTTTGGCATGACCCAGGTTTAGTATCTGGGATACATTATTGATGAACGGGGGGTGTATGTGGATCCAGCCAAGATCCAAGTCATTCGAGATTGGCCAGCCCCAACCACTCTGACAGAGCTCTGCAACTTTCTGGGTCTTGCCAATTTCTACCGCATGTTCGTGTTGGGATTATCTCATATCACATGGTCCTTGGGTCAAGTCACCAAGGGAGGAGCGAAAGAAAAATTATTTTGTTCTGAATCTCAACAGAAGGAATTCATAGAGTTGAAACATTGCCTCTGCTCTGCACCAATGCTCACATTACCAGACTTGCAACAACCATTTGAGATCGAGACAGATGCCTCTAAATATGCTATTGGGGTAGTCCTTACTCAACAGGGGCATCTAGTGGCATATCACAGTGAGACACTTTCACACACAGACAAAAAGTATCCCACTTATGACAAAGAGATGTATTCCATTGTGTAGGCCTGCTGACAATGGAAGCATTACATTTTGGGGAAGGAAACAGTCATCCACACAGACCATTGGCCCCTGCAGTTCATACAGATGCAAGGGAAGTTGCAGAATGATCGCCATCAGAAGTGGTCCACATACCTGCAATAGTTCCATTTGAATATCAAGTATAAGAAGGGAAGCACCAATAATGCGTCAGCCGATCACCGATCATGGCGTTAACCACTGTGCTCAACTCTTGTGGGCACGAGACTTCTGATTGGCCACTTCTCTACAAAAGCGACCTAGAATTCAGCCACACATACCAGACGCTCTTGGAGGGTCAGCAAGTTCCATATTTTCACCTCCAGGATGACCTATTATGCCACCTGGGACACCTTTGTGTTCCTTCAAGCGAGCGTGCCAAGATGATTAGGGAAGCACACTACAGTTGGGCTACTGGGAATTTCGGGATTGAGAAAACGGTGGCAGTACTACAAAAGTATTTCTACTAGCCAAATCTTTGACATGATGTCGTGAAGTAAATCAGATCCTACACTACCTGCGATATTGCCAGACCAACCATCAAGAAGCAAGGCCTCTATACTCTGTTGCTTACCCCTAGTCGACCTTGGGAATCCATCTCCATGGATTATATGTCGAGCCTTCCTTCTACTAAGCATGGAAACGACTGTGTTTTTGTGGTCGTCGACAGATTCTCAAAGATGGCCATTATGGCGGCCTGAAATAAGAATATCACAACGGAAGCCACTGCTAAACTCTTCTTTGAACGAGTGTGGGTTCACTTTGGGATCCCATGGTCTATCATCTCAGATCGGGATAGCAGGTTCCTCAGTACATTTTGGTCTAGTCTCTAGTCGATGCTGGACACCAAGCTCACTAAGTCCACAGCTTTCCATCCCCAAACTGATGGTCAGACAAAGGTCATCAACAGGATGATCGTACACATTTTGCGCATGTACAACTCAAAGAATCCACGCACATGGGATGAGAGCCTCCCCTATGTCCAGCACAGCTATAACTGGGCTCTCCACAGCTCGACTAGCCACAACCCTTTTCAGGTGGGCTTGGGATTCTAGCCACTATGTCCCATTGATGTGGCCATGCCATTTGCAGCTACTCAAGCAGATTCGTCTCATGTCCACTCCGAAACCGATAAGGCAAACAACTTCATTGAGCACATCCAACATATTCGCCAGTAGGTCCATGAAATTCTGGAGAAATCAAATGCCAAGTTCAAGCAGTGACATGATCAACATCGGGTGGCACACAAGTTTCAGGTGGGCAACAAAGTCTGTTTTCATTTGCAAAAGGAACACCTAATTGGAGCCTATCGGAAACTCAGACCACTCTAATATGGTCCTTACACCATTACCAAGGTTGTGGGAGACAATGAATTTGAGCTCAGCATTTCCCCATTCCTTGGCCTACACCCAGTGTTCAATGTGGACTGCCTTCGACCATATTTCCCACCATTGCTAGACACATCAGACATTGCAAAACAGCTCACACCTACAGAGTTAAATCCATATTGCATGGAACAAGCCACAACTAATCAGATCATGGACACGCAGATCAAGAACACCTGACATCAAAGGATCCAACTATATGAGTTTTCAAATTAGGCCAACTCCTTCACCAGGGCAAGTGGCTCACCAGGGACCAAGTTCAGCAGAAATTTCCCCATCTCATGGAGGCACTCAATGTAATGGGGACCATTTCTTCATAGGGGGGAGGAATGATCCAGGTGGATATTGGTGGTCACCTACCTATTCCACTTGGACCCCCCACACTGTCTCTTTCATTTTTTCGGTTTACTTAACTGTAGCACAATTTACTATTTTTGGTAGTTTTTCGGGTCATGAACTTCCGAAGCCGTTTTGAGGCCCTAAATAAAAATTTTAGATAAGACGGAGAGACCAAAAACCTCCCAAATAAGATTGCTAGTTTGTTTTCAGCCTTCTCTTCGAGATCTTCGAAATGAGGTATTATGGTAGCCAAACGGAGATCGTCTGCCAAAGTTACGACCCTGGGAAGTTGATCTACCAATTTACCCAAACGAGGCCCACAATTTTGGCACTTCATCTCCTAAGGTTAGGTTTTTGGATGTTTAGGGTTTTCCATTGTTTCTCAATAATAAATAGGCCTGTGAACCTCATTGTAACACAGTTCAGAGGCATGTAGCCACCACATCTCTTCTTAGAGACAAGCTACCATCACCCTAGCTAGTTTATTTGAATTTCTGTTTGTAAGCATATTTCAGTATTTGATATTAATGGAATGAAGTATTATTTCTGTTGCATCTTTGTATTTTTGGTTATCTCTGTAATTTCTTGCATTCCTGTTTAAATCTAGATCAAATGTGTAATAAATAGAGGATAGGGTAGGGATGGTAATGCAAGGAGCCGACAAGTTTGATAATGCTGTGAATCAACATTGGTTTCATTAAATTAATTTTATTATCAAAATTTTTATTATTAAATTTATGATTTTTATTTTTAAAATTTTTATTTTTATTTTTGAATGATTATTAGCTTACTTTGATAGTTGTATGTGAAGACCGGAAAATTCCTCAAGGTAATGGTGAAGAAACTTTGAGGCATCCAAGCTTGTTTTGGGCTTAATGATCTCTTGATTGGTTTTGGCGAGATTACAATAGCTTGAGGGTGGAGGTGGTTTAATCTTCGGGAATCCCTGGTTGTTTATGTCTTGAGATCCCACATTCATGCTTGGAATATAGCACGAGGGTGATTGGATAAAAGAGAGATTTGGCTCAGCCCAATCTATGGTTGGGTGGTATGTGGAAGTCCCTAACTTAGTTGGCTTTTGCATGAGTTAATAAGAGTTATTTTCCTATTGTATTCTATGAGTATTTCTACTTGTTATTATGGTGATTTGATGATTGTTATGTCATGGTTAATAATATGGTTATATGTTGGTTATAAGCATGGATTTGCAATGTAATCTAGCTATGTCTTGTCCAGGATTTGATAAGTATTTGATGGTTAATTAATGCATGGGATAACAAGTGTTATTATCACTATTATGAGAGGGAATTATACCTTCTTGGTAATTATCAGATAAGTTTCGGACTCCTATGATCATATATGAATTCATGACCTGTAGATTACATGTTCATCATATGTTTGACGAAATTACTGTTATGGTTAGGTCAAGTTTCTGATTCAAGATTGTATGTTTAGCATTGTCATTAAGTTACTTATCATTCTGGAAAGTCTCAGGAGGTTTTGGGCAGTGATCTGGAGGTTGGTCTAAAATTGTGGCTCAGATATCGAGACCGCAACCTATGAAATGAGGATTTTGGTTCACAACCACACTCAGGCAGGCTTATGAATGCAGTTGGAGAGTCACAAACACACTCATGCAAGCTTGTGCATGTGGTTGGGAGTCTAGGTCAATGAAAAAACTATCCAGCTTAGGTTTTTGTCACTTGGGGTGGTTCCTTGGCCCCTTAGTTTCCTGAAAGCCTTATAGGATGTTAGTTTGTGTCAGTAAGTCTCAGTTGTAGACCCCACTTCCTTAACTAGAGCTATGAGTTTGGGTCATGTCATAGTGGCACTACGTCTCACATTTACCTGAAGGGCTTGTAAAAGTAGGTAAATGTGTGTGTGGGAGGGGGTCACATCTGCCAAAGGCCATGTTATTGTTGTCTTATAGTTCTGAACCTATTTTGCAAAATTGTATCTTATGTCAATTATGCCTGAGCATTTGGTGCCAAATACTCTACAGAACATAAGACTTGTTCCTCTTCTTGATCTAACATGGAAGGTTCATTGAGTATCATATTCTCTACATTCACAACTGAGTGAATGTGCATGCATGTGGGTAGACTAAATATATATGCATTATCTCCCACATTTTCTAGTATCTCAAATGGACCATATTGAAAAACCTTACTCTTATTATCAGGACCTAGCAGCCTCTCTTTATTCAACTGTAACCATTCTTTGTCTCCCACCTTGAACAACCTCTTTGTTCTGTGTTGATCATGCCTAGCCTTGCATTTTTCTTATGACTTTTGTAGTGTCTTTTATACTTGTATATGGATTTTCTAGATCTCCTCAACAATTTTTTTTTCCCTTAAGGCATCCCTTGTAACATCCTCCCTTACACCTCCTTGTTTCCCATATGTGATATCCAAATGTGAAGGTGGAAAACATCCAAAAGAATTTTTAAATGGTGACTTACCAATAGAAGTGTGGAATGATATGTTATAAGAGTGTTGTATATATACCATATTTTCATCCTAGTTCTTTGAATGCTTTTGATTGTAACTCCTCAAAAGCTACAACAAATTCTTGTTGGCTACTTCTTTCTACCCATTTATTTGAGGATGTAAATACATAGATCTCTTCATTTTTTTGTTGATATTGTCCTACAATGTAGTCCAGAATTAACTAAGAAATCATGTGTCCCTATTTGAAATGATGCCCCTTGGTATCCCAAAGTGCACCCACACTTGTCGAAAGAAAAAGTTTTCTACTTCTTTCCCACTTATGGTCTTTTTATAGGGCATCAGAACACACATCTTGTTGAACCTATCAACTACCACAAACAAGTAGTCATATTCCTTCCTGGTTATTGTTAAAGCTCCCAGAAATTCCATGTAAATGCTTGCCCAAGGATGAGTGGGTACATGTAAGGGATGATATAGACCCTATTTCTTATTACTAGGCTTGTTGGTACAACAAAGCATGCATCCTCTTATGAACCTAACTACTTGTTCTTGCATCTTGGGCCAATACACATACCTCTGCAAGTTGGTCATTGTCTTACCTACACTGAATTTCTCTGCAACCTTGGAGGTGTGAGCCTCTCTAATCATCTACAATCACTCACCTTTAGAAACACATAACTTATCCAACCTATAGAGTAACCCATCTTGGAGATGGTAATCAATTGCTCTATCACCATCATGCACATGATTTTTGCTTTGGAACTCCTGAAACACCTCCTTGAAGTCCTAATCCTCTGAATATGCCTCTTTGTATGCATTATGGGTTAATGAATCCATGTGCATTATAGTTCCCAAAGTTGTGATCTTTGATGCGGGTGGCCTTGAAAGGATGTCAATCGACTTATCTGTGCTTCCCTTCTTATACTTGAACACTAAACAAAATTGTTGTAGAAACCCCATCCCCTTGTAATGCCTGGTCTTTTGTAGCTTACTCTAGGTCTGCAGGTATTGTAGTGGCTAGTGATCTATGTGTATTACTATATCCTTTCCCATTAGATAGTGTTTGCACATATTCATGCACCAAGGCATATAGCTCCTTGTAATAGGTAGTGTAGTTAGGAATTGTCCCATGAAATACTTCAGAATGGTAGCATACATGCCTTCCTCCTTGCATCAATACCACTCCTATAACATACCCACTTGCATATGTCTCCACTTCGAATGGTTGTTGAAATTTCAATAACGCCAAAAATAATGCTTGAATGATCTTTTTTTATGTTCTCAAAGGCCTTCTACTAACACTTTCCCCATTGGAAACTCTTGCCACTCACTATTATGGTGTGGAGTGGTGCTACTATCACTGAAAATGAGGCTATGAATTTCCTCAAGTACCATGTTTACCTAACAAAACTCCTAAACTCATAAACATTAGAAGGCACAACCCATTTCATGATGGCCTCCATCTTGGTAGGATCTATTTTCAATTCTCCTCCACCTATCACATACACCAGATACAACAATGATTTTTGTGCAAACTCACACTTCTTGAGATTTGTTAGCAACTTGTGCTTCTTTAATGTCTCTAACACTTGTGTCAAATGTGATATGTTCTCCTATCAGGTAGCATTGTATACTAGTATATCATTCAAATAAACAATAACAAATGAATCTATAAAAGGGCTCAACATATCATTCATTAACCTTATAAACATAATTGGTACATTACATAGGTCGAATGGCATGACTGACCACTCGTACAAACCCTACCTGGTTTTGAAGGCAGTCTTCCAGGTATCTTCTTCTCTAGCTCAAACCTGGTGATATCCAGACTTTAATTCTAGCCTTGTGAAGTATTTCACTTGTTGCAACTAAGCCAACATATCATTTATTCTATGAAGTGGGTACCTATTCTTGAGTGTAATCTTGTTGAATGCCCTTTAACCTATACATATTCTCCAAGTCCCATCCTTATTTGGAATAATGATGATGAGTGACCCACATGGTGATGTACTCAGTCAAATGAAAACCTATTCTAGTAGTTATTGCAATTGTTTCTTTACCTCACTTGCTTCTATAACATATTTCTTGTACAACCCAATGTTTGGCAATGGGGAGTTTGACAATAATTGGATCTCATGCTCCACTTCCCTCTTGGGTGGCAACCCTTTAGGCTCCCCTAACATATCCCTGTATGCCTATAATAACTCTTCCAATTTATTTTTTTTTATTATTATTTCTTAGCACACCCCTCCACTGATGCCTTTGCTCTTACCGACTCTTCCTCATATGGATTCTCTCTTAAAAACAATAGAAAATAAATCTTTCTAGAACTGATCACTTTCTTGGCTTAGTTGGCACTTACTAAAAACGTTTATGACTCGCCTTTGTGTGCATTGATGGTGAAATATTTTCAATCCTTGATGAGCTAGTATTGGTTGAATTTCCGCATGAATATTGTATCTCACATGTACATGTAGGGACCTCCAAACACCACTCCACATACATCAAGGGAGAATACATCTAGTTCTACTTAATCAATAAAATCAACATTGATAGCAAATCTAATTTTGTACTATTTTGTTACCTTTAACTTTGCATCTTTATTTACTCATCCCAATGAATATGACCTCAGATGATCATGAAGTTCCAATCCCAATTTCTTGATAAACTCTACTACAATGAGATTCGCTTGCAATCTTGAGTCAAGCAGAGCATCAATCTTTGCCTTGTTGATCTCTATCTTTATGACATGGAATAGTTTGGTCATTTCTTTCTCTTCCTATTGCTAAAGGTTACTTAGATTAGATCCACCTCCTTCTGCACTGATTTACAGGTTATCTTCTCATCCATGTATGAGTTGATTTCAACCTAGTTTCTTGAATTAGTGGCCATACGATTCTTCTTCTTATTATCTTTCTTTTTATTCTATAGGTTAAGTTCTGAAGGAAACTTCCAACACTTCTCCTCTGTATGACTATCAATATTATAGTGGTTGTAGTGATCCTTGCATTGGTGTGTTGTGGCTACCATGTTTATATCCCCCCCCCTTTCCACTTCTTCTTCCCCTCCTTAGAAGTTTCCTGGTGCTCCTTATTCTTTGATACACGTGGTTTCCCTTTATTTTGGCCTATGTTCTCTAGGTATTTTCCCGTGCACAAGCCACATCCACCAATATGGGCTTAAATAACATCACTTGTTTCTGCATATGGCTATGTAGACCCCCCAAATACTTGAGGAGTACACCTGGGTTCTTTGGGGAGATACCTAGCATCATTATCATCTTATAAGAGAATGTAGACTTTCATAGCTATTCATATTGTTAGAAGCTTTCAGAAGGAAAAAATGTATGGGATTTTTCATATGCCATACACAATTTTCTTCTAAAAGCTTCTAACATTATTGCCATCTTTATGAACTTTGTGGTGTACACTTGCACACCTTGCCCTTGCTTCTATCTGGAGTAGTGCCACTGGATCCATTGGTTCTCTACATACCCACTAGGGTAAAATTGTGACTTTATGATGGTTTTAAATTCCTCCCATTTAGTCACTATAGGATCTCCCTCCAACCTCAAGTTTTTTGAGTGGATTTTCCACTAGGTCAAGGCATGGACCTCTAAATGAAATCTCTTATTCTTCCTCTATATGATGAACACTAAAATAAACTTTTAATTGATGCAACCAGTGATTTAGCTTCAGAGTGTCAATATCATCTTGGTACGACTTGATATCGACCTTTTCTTCCATTTTGAATAAGGATTGTGAATGGTTCATGGCACTCAAATTGGGTTGATCTTTTTCGGGTCCTTTCTTTGACTCATCCTCAGTTTCTTCCGGATCTCCTAATATCCCCTCTAATTGGACCTCTGCGTTAGAACTCACATCTTCTTTGAATAGCCCAATATTATTGGTCAATGCCACCATGAGGATATTCACATCACAAGTTATATCTGCAACTTGAGTTTCTAGCCTCGAAAACCTCTCCTCTATAGGATCAGGATGATTATTCACAAATTTGTCAGCCATGAATAGGGTTTTATGACTTTTTTCTTAGCCAATCTAAATTTCCTGTAAATCTCCACAATATACCTAAAAAAATTTGTGTTGATACTAATATGATTGGTAAATTATCATGGATATTCCACTAGATAGTTCGCCACAACATATATGATAAATTATTCTTAAAAATATGAAATCTACACTCTAAGCGTTTATTTCTCTTTATAGTTTTGGATCTGTAAATTATTGTTTATTGTGTATGTCTGAAAATTATAATTATGAAGAAAATAAAGAATAGATAAATAAAAATAAACTCACAAACCACAATTGACACAAGATATAACCTCAGAAACCCTTTCAGGAGAAAACCTAGCTAGAAGGTGAGGCCACTCTTCTATCTTTTTGTGAATAGAAAATGATTGCAAGTACAAAGAAGTAAGGCTTGTGGCCAGTGGGATACTACAGTGAAAAAATACTCTATATTCTCTCTTTCCCTATCCCTCTCGTCTATGGAACAAATGCACTCGAAAAGAATGGAACCCCTTCCTCCTAGTGGCCTGGTTATAACACAACTCGATAGCCTACTAGTGGTTAGGTTCGACTCCTTCAACTCTTAACTAGATCTACAATGTGGACTCTTCTAGAGTCTCCTTGACCATGATCACATGGCTAGCCCCTTTTTCCATGAGTAATGGGGATGATGTGGCATTTTCTCAAATTATGGTGGACGAAGACGAAATAGGAAGGTCAAGTTCCAAGTGAAATAACTTTTTCTTACGAACTCCAACTGAGGTGATTCTTGCACTGTTGGAAAGTTATTTATGTGTATACTAGGAAAAATAATTTCCACACTAAGGTGGAAAAGTTTTACCTGCAAAATAAATCATTTGATGCCTTAAAACGATTTGGGAAGGTTTCAAACCCCAATTTTCCAAACAGGGTCTCGCTAGTAAAAATGATCATGTGAGTTGATTCCTCCATTGTTTCCACTCTGAAAGCATCAAGATGGATGAAAAACAATACAATGATCAAATCTCGATCAAAAGCATATCATCCATTATATTTAGGCTAATGACTAGTTTATGTTTAGTACCTAGGGACTTTGTGTCTTTGATGGACTATGTAGACTCTAATTGGATAGTAGGTATGAATTATTGTAAGTCTATTACTCATTATTCTTACCATCTCTAGGAATTGTTACTTGGTTGAATAAGAATAAGTGTTTCATTTCTCTTTACTCTATTGAGATAGTTTTAAGGGGAATTCAATGTCATAAAGGTGTTTATGTGGGTCATACTATTATTATGGAGCTTGGATTATAGTGAGCACGTCCCACTAGCATATGGTGTAACAATTAGAGTTATTCACATCATTTTTTATCTTGCAAAGAATCAATACATTAAACACATTTTGCTACATATGCACTTTATATGCTAGTGAATCTAGGATGATGTGATTGATTTGAGACAATGTTGCACAAAGGCCCATGCTGCAAACATCTTCACAAAAAAATTGACCAAGTCCAAGTTTTGTCGTTTGAAGTCTTTATTAGGGGTAAATGAAGTTGTCTTTAAGGGGGTGAGTATAATGACATCTTATCCAAACTTTAGTATTTTTTCCATATAATATCATGAGGAACCTTTGAGATAGCATCTATACAACTATAAATTACATTACTTATTTTGAATATTTAAATTTCATTCCTAAAAATTACCATAACTAATTTTATAAAGGTTTGAATGCATATATAAATAAGAAATTACTAAGCTCAATGACAACTTTATTGCTATCCATAAATTCATTCAATGCATTTGCATCTAAGTATGACATATAATGAAGAGTTTGTTATTGCATGTGAATGGTGACTTGCTAGAATATTTTTTAATAAGTGTGTGGAGTAACTTTTATTAAGGTTATGTTTTCTTTCCACTCACAAACTCTAATAAACTTCATCAGGAGATTCTTTAACTTGACCACTAATGTTAGGAAAAGTCTAATGAATGTCTCCATAGATCCTCCCCATTTCACCCAACTAGGCCCTATGAGCCCCAAGTTCTCATTAGAGGAACATCATTAGGCTTTGAATTGGTTTCTTCATAGTTATGGATGATGAAAGGGATGCATGTAATTCTTTATCTACATGTACTTCACTTTCTAACACTAATGTTGAGTATTGGTTTCTTTCTTCTTAGGGATTTTTATTTCAACTTAGTGTTTATCATGTTATTCTCTTGCTTCACATTCTTAGTGGTATCTCCGATTATGTTAGCATTTAGTTTCTAGGAGTTATATTGATACTCTATTAACCAATGTTGTCCAATTTTATTCTTTAGTTTTATTGAGCTACTTCTTACTCTTAGTCATTTTTGTGCATTAACAAAACTATATTAACTTATCTTACTTAAATGCCTTTGCTATTGTAATAGAAAAAGTTAGTCTCTCTTATTATTTAAGTTTGTCAAAGTGGTGACTAATTTTTTAAATACATTGGAAATTACAATGTGACTATTTCTTCTATCTCTATTATGGACTCTAATTGATAGACATTAAAAGTGATTTCTTATCTTAAGACACAAAGTCCCATGCTTTCTTCATATTTTGAAATTTTTACCAATGATTATAGGATTGGAAGCACGATGAGGTTTCCTTCGGAGAAAAAAGAAAAGGTATGAAAGTAGGATAAATACAATGATTTTGACCTTTTGGGATAATCATCTAAATTCTTCATGGTCTTAGGCTTGATTTGGCTTGCCAAATTTCCATTATGCTTTGTCAAAAGAGTCAAAATAGTTTTCTAATTATCTAGATTCATAACTTTATACCAACAAAATAAGATATCTAAAAAAACAAACATTACAAAGTCACCTTTTTCACTCAACAATTTGGTAGTTTCTATTTCATGGACCATGCAAGAAGAAAAGAATTACAAAATAAGATATTTGAAAACAAAAACTTTACAAAGTCACTTCTTTTATTGAACAATCACATTGTTTCTATTTCATGGACCATGCACAAAGAAGAGATCATTATGCCAAGAACAATTTAACCATTAACATCTCTTATACTTCCATTTCAAAGTAAATTATTGCCATGAGAGTTCTAGAGAATGTACCTTCCTTGAAAAATTTCAATTTTGATTTTTAAACAAGGCTAGTCTAAATTTTTATTTTGTTCATCGTTTTTCATCCATCCTATTGTGTCCAAATAATTATAACAATATATGTAGTTTTTTGTTTCTAAATAAAGGTATCCCTAAATTTTTATCTTGACCATCGCCCTTCATCCATCCTATTATATCCAGATAATCACAAGTGAGGATTAGATTTGTGAGTTCTACATGCAATTTTAAAATAAAGAAAATGTTAATAGTAAGGAAAACATCCAAGAGGAAAGCCATTAAACATTGCAAATTGCCTTTGTGCTCAAGTAACACTCTCAAGATATTCTATATTAACATTTCTTTCATCATCAATGCCCAAAGCATTTTGTCTAAAAATCCCATTCCACAAATAAAAAATAGTGCAAGGTTCCTTTATGAGTTGGGAAATGAATAATCAAATAGTCCTATGCCCAATTTCTCTTGTCTCTAACAATTTTTTATACATATCAATATTAAATATGGTCTTAGTATTCTTAACATTTGAAACTTTAAGCACCTGCATGAAGTAAAGCAAGAATATCCATTAGGTCAATGTACCAAAATATAAAAACAAAGTTATAAGATCACCTAATGGTATCATGGAGTTCTCTAAATATTTTTTAACACTTTTAAAAAAAGAAAAAGAAAATACACTCTAAGTTTTTTTATGACATAAAAGCTATTTGTTTGTTAAAACACCAATTGTTGTAGATTTTACAAAGACAAATTTCTAGGTATACAAAAAATCGCTTGATCATGGCATGCAAAAGATTTGGCCAAATAAGAGTCACTATCTAGATACTTGCTTTCAATTTGATAGTGTGGGATTGTAAAACTATTAAGCCCACAACACAAATATCATTTACTAGTAACCTAAGGAATATATACCTAACTTGTCATTTTTATCTCACATGCTACACAATAATGTCCTAGTAAGCACATTACATTTTTGACAATATCATGCACTTACAAATCTTTTTAACCTCCAACAGAAAATGGTACTAATGGTAATGTGTGTTTTTAATGCATTAATTTCAAGAAACCTCTTTACCTGCATAGCAACTCTTGAACTAATGAATTTATATCAACTTTGAGTAATGTCTTCTTGAAGTTATATCAACATTGAGTAATGTCTTCTTATGGAAAGGGAGAGGAGAAAAAACACAATTTACACACAAAATAAACTTATTATTCATAAACTCTCACATACATCCATATGAGTTATTGCTCTTAGCATTCACACACTCATTACAATGATCCAACCATGGGTATGTAAGGAGCACACTTACTAATTATAGAATTATGACAGACTCTAACTAGACTTGCTCAACTCCAGCTAATTTGTTCATGCAAACTCTCACTACATTTGACTTGACTTTCCCAAATATAAATTGAATTCGAACTAACTCACACTAACTCAAATTAAGTCACACTCTTAATATAAATTGTACTGCATGTAAAAGTAATTACTATTTCCAACACTTTTATTTTACACATGTACCAACGTATGATGTTAACACTAATTAGTGGTTAGTGTTGAGATAATCAGTGTTTGATATGCAAGTACTCAGTAAAGGCTTCCATGCAGAAGGAAAAGGTCTAAACACTAATTAGTGGTTAGTGTTGGGATAATCAGTTTTTGATATGCAAGTACTCAGTAAAGGCTTCCATGCAGAAGGAAGAGGTCGAAATAAAAAGTATGGGAAGGAATTTGTTAGTTACCAGACAAATCTCTTCCCAGCTATCATGTCATAAATGCACCATCCTCTTAGTAGAGGTGTAGAGGCCCTTGTTGAGAATCGTATTAGTATATATCTGCACTTTTCTCAAGGATTAATGAAAAGAATTCATATATGAGATGATGTGCAAAGATATGGCAACAAATATACAATTTGTCAATGAGTATTAAATGAGTGGGGTTGTATATGGCCATAGTTAATCTAAAATTCAACCGTGGGCATATACAAACCCCACTCATTTAATGCCCATTGGCAAGCTACTTATTTTCAACCGTAACAGATTGCAAATTGCAAATTACAGAGAGTGCAATTTACGGTGCTGCAGAATCAATTTACATCAATGCATTTATGGGTTAATGAGCATTAAATGAGTGAGACTGTATATGGCCATAGTTAATCTAAAATCCAACCATACGCATATACAAACCTCACTCATTTAATGCCCATTAGCAAACTACTTATTTTCAACTGTGACAAATTACAAATTATAGAAAGTGCAAATTACAGAGCTGCATAATCAATTTACATCAATAGTGTAAATTACAGAGCTGCATAATCGATTTACATCAATGTATTTATGGGGCAATCCTTCTTCTACTCTTAGTATGTACAAAACTAGAAAGGATATTATTACCATCCATGCATATTCAAAATAGAAAGCATTCCGTCCGGCTTCTACTCATCGCGCTGCATAGGATAATGAACTAGCCATTGACTCGTCCAATGAGAAGTGGAGCTGGGTTAAGCAATCTAACAAGAGAGTGGAACCACGACAGCTAGAATGCAAAGTATAGCTGTTTTACCCTGCAACAAACAAAAAAAATTTGATAAAATTGAACTCATACAGGCCTCTGCAGATACTTCAATAAAATAGATTCGATTCTAGAATTGCAGTAAATTACACTAAACCTTCAAGTCTTATGGATTAAAGATACAACGACAGGATTAATCGCTATATTCTCAAAGCTCCGTGCTAATTGCAGTTCATCAACACTGAGCTGGAATGTGCCATTCCCAGTTTCTGCCATTTTCTCCAAGATAGAGGATGCAGGATCCGTTCCATACATGATTGTATGAAGTATCGGCATTGGCTCTGTGTTATTCAATTCAATCACAAAATCAATAGGATCTAGTCCATCATTGTTTCCACCATCGCTGAAGAAAATAATTATTGGTTTCTTTTTCTCCACATTAGGATCACTGGACCCCCGACAAATGACCTCTTTTGCCAATGTTAAACCAGAAGAATAACTGGTTGACCCCTCTGCAACATATTGAAGAAGATCATCCACTATATCTTCTTTCATCTCTTTCCTTTCTAGAGCAAGAATTGCTGTATCATCAAATAGAACCACAGATATAGTATCATCGCTAGTGGTTTTAAGCCGAGTCTTAATGAATCGATCAATAGACTCATACACAACGCCCAGCCTACAATTGTGTCGAGGAACGAATTTGGCCAAGTTTGGTTTTATATCAGCAAAAGCCATTGAACCAGACTTGTCAATGACAAAAACCATGTGATACGATACATTTTTTGAATGATCACAGAGAAAATGGTGACCTGCAATTATGTGGCCTGCAGTGGATGGTGTTGAAGAGGTTCTTTGTACAGGAGCATGCCATAATTTCTCTGTGCAATAAGATTTTGAGGAAGTACCATCAATTTCATTATGCTCCTTTGACCCGCACAGATGATTACATAGAGCAAACTCTTGCCTATCTTCTTCAGTACATGGATCTTCAAACCGCATTTGCATCCAGTAAGTCTCATGGGTAAGTTCATCTTTTGGCACATCCACATCTGGGCCATATTTTCTTCTCTCATGCCGAGAGCCATCATAGATATGCCTTGTGCAAGGCAAACCCTTATTCGTAGGGCAAAAAATCAAATGAATGTGACCCCGACCTTGTGATTTACAATACATGTTACACATTTCTGCCACACCAGATTCTCCCCAAATATACTTTCTACCCTGGATATCAATTTCCTCCTTGTCTGATGCAAAACTGACTTCCCTCATGTTCCCATGAACAGTGCTATGAAAACCAGAATGATTGATAGGTTTTCGACAAAAATACCCACAAGCTTGACATCTAACCTTACAATAATGCACAACATCTGGATTTAGTGTGTGGAGATGCACACCATCATGGTATCTTTTAAAAGGTGGAATGGCAATGCAACAGTCCTTTTGCAGACCATTTTGTTCAGATAGATGTATATACTCAAAGGAACCTCTTTGGCCCTGAAATGAGCGTGTCTGTCGCATGAGTTCGGTGAAAATTTCACAAATGCCATCCGCTTCACATTTCTCAGGACAGATATGTTCATTACCACAGAGATGTTCATTACTTGTCAATTCATGGAAGTGATCTTTGTAACCGCAGCTTCTAGGACACCCCTCAATGATGCAATCTCTGGGACAAAACCTTTCATCACAAGCATGTTTTTCATGATCCCCAAGTTCAATCTGTATAACACACATATTTTTGCAGCTTGGAAGGGAACACTTTTTGTTACACAAATGTTGTGATGAACTGCACTTATGAGTACCTTCATGTCCAATTTTCAAACAACAAGATTTGCTGCAATTGGATGATTTGCCAAATAAAGAACATATCTCCACACATGTATGATTTTTCTTTTTGCAATCATGATTTCCTTCATGGCCTGCCAAATTCGTACATTCCTCCACTTCATTTTCTTGGTCTTGGTGTAATTCGAGAGAACAATACGTGCACCTCTCAGCACAGACATGGTTACCCATACAAGAGTGATCAGAGGAATGACCTTTCTCTAAAACACATCGCCAAAAACAAACAGAACATTTGCAACCACATACAGAGAGGCCCTGTTTCAGTTCTGCAAGGGCTAAAACTGCCTCCAGCTGCAACTTTTGCACATCATCATTCCCAGAAAATTCTGCAGTGTTGCAGTGAAGCCATTTTTGAACTCGATCACAGCGTCTATCAGCCAACGCCTTTATGAAGTCCTGAAATTTGGAGTGCCATAAATCATCGGTTTTGCCTTTTCTACCCAAGACGCTTTCTAGTCTTGATCTAAGATGACTCAAAATCTGATAATTCGATGTAGATTCGTCTAGAGCTGCAAGCTCCAGGCCAGTATCTTGCAAATCAATGAAGAGATCCCCAAGTACTATTGGAGCATCCCTTACCTCTTCCTGAGAGTCAAAATTCATAAGTACCTTTTTGGTTCCCGCCATGGAAATGCATCCTGCCTTAACAGCAGAAACCAAGTTCCTGCGAAGGATATCCACCTTCATAGCAACACGTTTCAAATCTATAGGGGTCCAATCCTTCACTGCTATCTGAGAAATAACAAGCTTCAAATCTCTCAAGAAAGCACGGCCACTATTATAGCTATGCCCCAACCCTTTTATTGTCGAAGCAATATGAGGAAGGCTTCCCTGGTGATATTCTTTTCGAGTAAAAGGAGCCATTGCAGCAAGTACAAACATTCCTCCATACATCTTGGTAAGAAAATTTTCCCGAGATCTTTTACAAATTTGTAGAAGCTTTTGACGGAATTCAACTTTTAATTCCTTCACATCAGAGACGTCTACATCTTTGATAGCTATGTAAAATAGTCCTTTAAATAGATTTTTGGCATCCTTCACCAAACTCACCCCACTTTGGAAACGCTGAAAGATAACTTCCGTCTCCTTGTCAAGATTAAAATCCTGATAAGAAGCAAAGTATGGCAATTGATAAGGCTACTAACATATGAGAAGATCAAGTGGTAAACCAGTAAAAGCAAACGAACAAGACAGCTCTAAATACAAACCTTCTTGTTGAATATTGTTAAATTACTCAGGGCAGCATTTAGGACTGAGAGTAACATGTCTTCTTGCTCTGTTCTCTCAAAACTGCCTAATCCCTCAAAGTCCATCAATACATAGAGGCACTCTGAATCCATTCGAACTGTCATCCACACTCCATCAGTGCATCTTCCCCCAGCTACATCGAAAAGGGAGCCAGATAGGTGGTTTAATAAGTATGATTTACCGCTACTTTGTTTGCCCATTGATGAGACAACCTTGATTTTACCATTCCACTGACTCAGGACAGCATCATACAAGCCGAAGCGCAACAAAGTTGCCAGTGATATGCTATCTGCATAAGTGAGGTGTGGAGGTATTTGAAGCCCATCAAGCAATGGTTGTAGTCCATTGTTTTCAGCACGACTTATTTGAATAGGTACAAGACAAATAAGTTGACGGAACCAATTTCCCAACGGCTTTTTTGGATAGGGAGAGAACAAGACTTTTGTACTGTCTGTGATTTCAGCCAGTTGAACTTGGAACTGAATCCTGACATTTGAGAAATCTTTTCCCTTTTCTTCCTTTAACCGCCCAATAAGATTCTTCAAGTATTCTTCATATTTTCTTTGCCCGCGGTCTTTTCCAAAGGTGGTGTCTCTTGACTTGAGCAAAACATGGAAGTTAAGATCCCTGATACTCCCTCTAAATAGTGCGGGATCAACTGCAAATTTATCAAAAATGTGATAGATGTAGTCTAATGTAGCACTAGACTTCTGAGAGTCCCGGTCCATGGCATTGTTACGGTCTCTTTCTGAATTCGAATCTTGTTTTCCTAATTCTTGAAACTCCAAAACTTCTGTCGCTAAAACTAGATTCAAAATTTTAGAAGAGCAGCTACGCCCAACATCAGAGTATACAACAAGGTGAATCTGAGAGCCATAATATACAAGCTTCACCTGCAAATCACGAACATCTTTGACATTTACATCCAATAAAATGTTCTTTAAGAAAGACATGGCATCACCTAACGCGTAAACTTTCAGCTCCAATTCTGATGCAGCCTTGCTTTCTCGTGCAGCTCCTTTAGCAGAAGATGGAACCCATTCTTCCTTGTGATCTGAAAACTTTGCCGGTGTGTGAAAAACAAAGAGAAAGTAACCGTCCCCTGAAATGAAAGCATTTAAAAAGTCTGATGAGAGAATGATATGCTTAGGCTTCATCAAATCCTGCTGATGGAGTTCTACAACCCTGAGCCTGTTTGTGTCGTCAACTAAAACCAGTTCAGCTTTCCCGGGAACACACTGCATCCATTTTATATTTGTGCTTCCAGAAAACAAGTTGAGCATGATTTCAACGCCTGTCCAATCTACATTCCGAAATGATTCATCAAACTTGTATATTACAACCTTGGATTCCTGAGCATCATATAAAGCCAGGAATCTGGTACGTTCATCAAAAGCTACCAAATCAAAATCCTTTTTAAATGAGCGAACATGATTTCTCTCATGTAGAAATGGTCCAATTTTGGGGAACATGTACAAGCGCAGATTATTATGTTCTTTGTCATGGATAAAAACGAGCAACTCACCAGATTTCAGATATGCAACCTTTTTCAGATTTTCTATCTCAGGATCACAGCACACTAATTCAAAGGGGTTTGAGCAAGAGGGTATAATGCAATGCATTGGATTTGAATTTAACTCATCCAGGTCTTTTTTGTTTGGTGACAGCTCTACAATCATCCATTGTATACTGGGCTTTTGTTCCTCCTCAGTGGAGATTTCTAAACATGCCTCTAAATATGTAACATAGTATGCTCTTCCAATAGAACAGCCTGTAACATGCATACGTTTTCCAATGTCACTTCTTTGGGATAGTTTTGCCTTTGTTTCAGTGAGAAAGTTTTCCTCTTCAGTTTTAAATTGCTGCTTCTGAAGTTTTTCCTTTTCTTCTTTTTCAAATTCAATTTTTTCCCTAAGCAGAGGTAGGATATCCTTCCTAATCATTGCTTGAATGTTTCTACTGAATTCTTCTTTTGCACTATTATATATATGTGAGGAAAGCTTTTTCCATTGATCAATGGAAAAAATAGCCCTTTTCAGAGGTTCATCAAGTTTAAAACCATTCCACTGCAAACGAGACTCTTGCAACTGCGATGAACGGTCAGCTTTCCCATTTTCTATTTCAGCCAAAATATTATCAAGGCTACCTGAAGTCAGAAACTTCTCCATGTCAGAACTATTGAAATTCTTTACTTTGTCCAAGTTATTGTTGCTAGTAAGGATCGCCAAGAGAAGCCGTTTCTCAACTATGAGATCTCTCTGCCGTTGATTTTGTAGTTTCTTTATAATAGGCTGACCAAAGTTCTTCATCTGCTCTAAATTGCTCAAAAGGAAACCCAAGAAAACAATGTTCTGTGCTAGGGTTAGTAATCTTTTAGGAACAAAAGATTTTACCCATTCACGGACTGCATCTGTGGAGACTTCTAGATTTCCTTTGAAACTTTTGCTTCCAACATTCAGAATAAACTGCTCACCTGAAACTACAAACTTTGCCTTTTTTGACTTGCCACCATTAACTGTGTCTCTTAACATAATCTCTTCTTCAAGCAGAACTGGGCGAGCAGACTTTCCAGGGCTTTCAACGATGAATCTTGAGTCCACCCCATCTGTTCCATGAAACTTAATCTCCGAGCCCACAAAAAGCAGTTTCTGCCTACCAGAGTTGCCACCCAAAATAATTGCCAACTGATCTTCTAGGTGCTGCAATGGACTTGTTTCAATATCAGTTTCCTGAGCTGCAACATGCTCTTCAGATTCCGAGTCTGATAAATATCGAATAAAACTGCAGTACTCGGGTAGAACACGGAGAAAATTCTGCAACATTTTCTCCTCTAATTCATTCAACCTCGATTGAATATTGAACTTTTGATTTTCTGCACGACGAACCTGAATAGAATCTTTCAAATCTGTATAGCTCCGTAATTCTGGAAATCCAGAATGTTCTAAAAGAGAAGCAAAGTCGTCATTGCTGAGCTTAGTGAAATCAAGATCATAGTCTTTGGATAATTTCTGTAACTCTGCTGCAAGTGCATCAGCCCGAACAATTATTTTTTGATTATTTCTATACTTATTTGACCCTTTGTAATTCGCAGTGAGAAAAGCACAGCGGTGATATCCTTCAGCAAAGAACAATGTTTGTCGAGGCATAATAGCAACACCTTCAGTACTTGGCGTACGGATATGCCTTCCAATGTTTACTTGGAAACCAGACGAAACCGTGACATCATTTTTAGAACTTTGAAAAATGCCTATCTTAATTGTCTCTGTTCGATCTGGAGGTGTATATTGCACAGAAGTGGTGTCGACAGAAGCAGCTAGAGTTTCAAGAAGATTATGATCTTCAACGCACACATAAACATCATCACAAAGGTCCACTACATAGCGTATAAAATTGCATGAAACATTTTTCCTTGATGCATCTGTGAGATGGGTTTCTTGATGCCAATAGAAAACAATGATGACTTGCTCCAAACGACCAACGTACAAGCCTGCCTCGAACTTTTCTTCCTCCATTTGCTTATGAATCGAATCATCTATCGCGCCCATTTCTTTCAATATTCTACCCATCGTTCTCTTGTCCCCATAGAAGCCAACTGTGGGCAACGATACTTGATTCAAGGACTTAAAATCGATTCTGATATCAGGATACTCATGGTTATCTGCAGAATTGGGTAAAATTCTATTGCACAGGCCCAAAATCTGTTCTTTTGGGAGATGGAACTTGTCTACAAAGCTCAATTCCTGCTTGTCAGATACAATCTTTATAATCTGAAATAGATGTGATCCATCTGGAATAGCTTCTGGAGGGTTTTCAACTGAGGTTGAGGATGTATTTATTGATGAAACAGAGCTGTTCCCGCTGAGAGTTGGTTCCTCGTCCGTCTCACTTGAAAATTCAGACGCGCTGAACATTTCTTCATTTTCCATCTCACTCGAGAATTCAGACGCAGTGTCGAACATTTCTACATCCTCCATCTCACTCGATAACTCAGAAGCATCCATAGTAAGTAAAGATAATCTGCAGAGAGCAATAAAAGGCAATGCCCTTCATCAATGGACAAACATAAACTCTTATCTAATAACCACCTTTAAAAGTGCTTCTATTATATTTACATACATGTAGGCAAAAGGTTGTAGGTCAACTAAGTATATAACCATGCAAAAAGGATTCTATTGAAATATAAGGAACATATTCATCTATGAATGAGAATTCACTACATCCTAGCAGAAACGATTTATTTCAACTAAATATGTAACCAAGCAGATTCCATTCAAATATAATTCGAAATAGCTCTAATCAATGTGATTTAATATGAAAAATGAAAATCACAGAAGTTTGAATTCAGATAGATGTTGTAGTGTCTTGTTTCACATTTTGATTTGGCCAAAATAAAATAAAAATATATTGATCCAGTTTGGTGCTTGGTAGATCCTGAGTTAAGATAATAGAGATGTTGTAATGATAGTGCTCTTTGCAGCATAGATCATGAAAAAATAAAAATAGTAAGAAAAAATATGTACACGTGTAAAAGGGATTCTAAAAGATGTGTTGAACAAGGAGCATGCTATTGAGTCCAAGTTAGAAAGTCACAAGCTATTGAATCCAAGTTGGAAAGTCACACTGCAAAAGAGGAATCATTTGGAAGAGATAAATTTCAAAATGGAAATGAAAAGTAAAAGTTAAAAATGAAAGAACATATGAAGGAAATATGAGAAAATTATTTGAGAAGGAAGGCATATCATTGTAGATAAATAAATACAATCTCAAAGATAAAAAGAGTAGCATGCTATTGATTCCAAGTTGGAAGGTCACACTGCAAAAGAGGAATAATTGGGAAGAGATAAATTCAAAATGGAAATGAAAGGTAAAAGTTAAAAATGAAAGAGCATATGAATTGGTATAGTAAGGAAATATGAGAAAACTATTTGAGAAGGAAGGCATGTCATTGTAGATAAATAAATACAACCTCAAGGATAAAAAGAGTACTAGACAAAAAGAATAGAAGTGGCTCAAAGAAAAAGAGAGGAGAACTCAAGAGAGATACAAGGTAATCATTGAGGTTACCATGACCTTGGGCTTGGTAACCAACTAGTTGATAAGTGGCCAATGTATTTACTCCTATTCATAAATGAATAAAAAATCTAGTTTCTATATTAAATCCCTCTCCATATGTTATACTGTTGTATAATTATGTGAGCATTGTTGTAGATTACATTTCTATTGCTTGGATGATTAATGTTGTGAGGATGTTGAGGATGTAGAATGTTTGTTCCTATAAAAAAAATTGTTGTTGTGACCCTCTATTATTATGTATATATATTTATGTAAAAATATTAGCTAGTGATGCCATTATTAGTGAGTCTGAAAATTGTGTAAAGAAGTTTATTAGTGTGTTGGACCATGATTGAGTTTTGTTTTGTATGTTTCTCATGATGATGAGAGTTCTTATTGAATGTATGTATGAGTATACAAATTTTGCTAAAGCATGGAAGAGTGTCTACATGACCTAGATATGAGAAGCCTCCATATGAGAGAGGACAAATTCCTTGGTTTATAAACTAACTGTTGATTATAAGAAGTGACATAACTTGTAGGTAGTGCTGCCATAAAAGAGCACTAAGATGTTGTTGAATATATAATTGTTGTGGAATACACTATATGCGGTGCCACCCTCATGTTATATATTGAGAAATATGGCATAGAAGAACATGCAACAAGGCGATGATGCATTTTATTTTTTATAGAATTGAATGCACAACAATGAAGAATGTAGAACCATTGAATGCAATAGTGATGAAAGTTGCATTGGGTAACAAGAAATTGGAAGAGTTTACCTCATAAGCAGGAAGGAATGATTTCTTAATAACCTAGGGAATCTAATAGGAGAATCAAAGTCATTTTGAGGATGCCAATGTAAAGATTGTATGAAATGGATGTGGTGCAGAATGTGACAATTCTCAGAACATGACAATGTTGTTGCAAAATGTAACAATACTACACATTGTGATAGTAATCTTCGTAATTCAAAGCATGAGAGAAATAGAAATGGTCAAGAGAAGATCTATATGCATGTGTACAAGGGATTCTAAAGGATGTGTTGAAGAAGGAACATGCTACTGAGTGGAAGCTCGAAGGTCATGTTATAGAAAAATAATCATTGAGAAGAAGATGGATTTCAAAATGGAAATGAAAAGGTAGAAGTTGAAAATGAAAGAACATGTGCATTAGTAGTTGAAGTAGCATGAGAAGAGAATATGGAAGTAAAAGGTAGAAGAGTAGCTGACAAAAATAATAGAGGTGGCTTGAAGAAGAAGAGAGGAAATCTTGAGATTGATACAAGGTAAACGTTGAGATTGTCATAATCTTGGACCTGAAAACCCAATGAGTTCTATAAGTTGATATGTGGCCATTAAGTCATTGTACTTATTTTGTACATAAAAGAATAAAGAATTCATATTTGTACATTAAATCCTTGTGGATATATGTGAATGGGTTAGCTTGGTTGTATTGGTGTACAGTTCTATGTGCATGACTGTAGATTACATGTTATTACTTGGATGATTATTGTTTTTGGGATGTTGATCATGTGCAATGTTTGTTCCTATAGAGAATAATGATGACATGAATCCGTAACATTATGTTTATGTCTCAATGTAGAAGAATTAACTAGTGGTTCCATTAATATTGAGTTGGAGAATTGTGCAGAGAATTTTATTAGTGTATTGAACCATGATTGAGTTATGTTATGCATGATGCTCTTGATGATGAGAGTCCATATTGAATATAGGTGTGGACATAGAGGAAATTTTCCACAACATGGAAAAGTGTCTGTATAACCTAGATATGATAGAAGTCTCCATATGAGAGAGGATGATTTTCTTGGTTTATAAACTAACCATTGATTGCAAGAAGAGGCATAACTTGTGGGCAATGCTACCATGAAGAGAGAATACATAGGTATGTTGTTGATTATATAAAATTGTTGTGGAAAACATATGGAGTAGATGTTTTCATATGGACTTGTGTTATGTGGTGTCCATTTACTTTTGCTACAAAAGAAGAAATGGTGGGAATATACAAACTAAGCAACTACATCCTTAAAGTTTGTAATTATGTGTGGTTATATTATGCAATAAAAAATTTAGAATATATCTACATCCCAATTCTACTAGGAGAAAAAAAATAAAACAACAATCCATCTAAATTATATTATAATAAGCTAGGTACCAAATTGCTTTATGTCACTTCCTTCTTTGTGACACAAGGAGCCTCTTTATGTTTGCAGCATCAGTTTGACTAATAAAGTTTATTGGGGTGTATCCCTTTACATTTGAGTCTATAATTTTTTAGGAAGAAACACGTTCTTAATAATTAAACCTACTCAAATTATAAAACCAAATATATTGAAAGAGTATTGAATTACTCACAAACTTATGTTAATGTGCATAGAAATACTCCACTATATAGCAATGGAGGAAGCCCAGTGTCAATTAAGGATAATTACGACAATTGGACAGATGCAAGTCTCTATGTGAGCTTACAACTCACCATAGTTAGCTCATAGGGAAATGAAGCATTGGAAAAGCCAACTCTAACACCCCCTCGTAAGCAAAACATAGGGAGTAACTAAAGAAAAAGAAAACAAAGAATGAGTCTTGACAACGAGGCATGATTAGGTACCCACGTACAAACCCTCATAAGCAGAGAAAGAGAGAAAAACCCATAGGAAAAAAAATCCCCCCAAAAAGAGAGAAAGATGCTAGTGCTCAAATTATCATGGAGCTGAAATTGTAGATCCCATAATGATCTATTGAATGGAAAGAACATAAGCCTACTCTAATCAAGAAGTATGAAATGTTGAAGTACCAAAACTCTAGAGATGAGAGCCATGAAACCTCAATGAGGTTGGTCGATCTCAAAAGTAGGATTGTTGCAAAGGCACAAGGGTGGCAAACACTATCAACTTCTCCAAAAAATGTTTCAAAGAAACTAGGTGCCAGTAAAGAACCGGGACAAAGGGTTCAAACATAAGCAACACCATCAACCAACAAACAACTAATGAGGCTTGTAAGTATACAAATGTTGTACAACAACACTCCTGAAATTGTCTGAACATTGTCACCATCACATTGATCAAAGCAACGAAAACAATATCTTCCACCATCTAATTCCCCCCCTTTCCCCCAAAACAAAATTGCGGAAGAAGCAAGAATCAACATTCTTCGTCGTCAGTAATTTTTCACCCCTGAAGCACAACTAAGGGAACATTGGCAATCAACAATGAACAATTGATGCAATACAATGATATGAATTCTTCAAGCATTGGTTCAAATGATGCCACGACCATTCATGGATCCATACACAATCAATCTTGATGGTTGGCATTGGTCCATAATTCATTCTTTCACGTCTCTTATGTAACGATATGAATGTTGGACTACTATTTGACCAATAATGTTGGAACCTGGATGATTTCCTTTGATGAGGATGTGGAGATGCCTCAATCTTTGTTTTTATAGATTCAAAGCTAGGTGCCACAACATTTTCATTTGGAATGACATTTATAGCCATGTCATCAATTTGTTTATCAGGAGCATTTTCTTCAAGCACCTCACAGTTGGATGTAGGTGATGAGGCAACAACAGGATCGTATCCAAGACCTACTCTTGATGTTTGCACTACAGGGTTAATAGGAACAACAATTCCCTTTCCATTCTTCCCAAGTCCTCCTCCAATATATCCCATTTTGCTTAGCAATCGGGATCCAATACCAGTAGTATTCTTTTCAAAACTGGGTGTGACAAAGACATGTGATGCGTCATGATCATCAGCTTCAGTCTTTTGACAATCAACATCATCAAGTGTGGAAGGAGAGCTTAGCACCTTATCAACAATTATCTCCAGCTCAAATTGTTGAAGGCGTTGTCATTCAGTCTCTGAAGCTGAGACCAACAAGTTATTGGTACAACCCATTTGCAAGTGGCACAACACATTGTTCATCCCAAGCAATTCAGGTTATGCATTTTTTAATTGCCCATTTTTTATTTTGTTTAAAAAGGAGGAAAACATATGTGAATAAGTTGAACGGACGAGCCATTTGAAACATCATGGCTCCAAATCATCAGTAAATGCTACTTGATGCGTTGTTGTGGACAACTAGGAGTTAGCTCAATTGTTGCAGTTTTAACAAAGCAATTAATTAAGTTAAATTCCAGCTGAATTGCTCCGAAGGGGAATGACAAGAGGAATTGAAATGCATGGCCTGCATTGGCTGACATAGTATTTTTTTGAGTCCCTCAAATGTTTGTGGTAAGAATTTGGAAGCCAAAAGTTTTTTTGGGCACATATTTTAACTAAAGATTTTAATTCCTAAGGATTTCTTGAAAAGTTAAGAGGATTTGTAAATGATATTCATTGAAGAAGTCATATATGTATTTGGTTGACATTGTAATAGATGAAGACTATGTATTTGGTTGGCATTGTATACCATGAAAGAGTATTGAATTACTCACAAACTTATGTTAATGTACATAGAAAGCCTCCATTATATAGCAATGGAGGAAGCTCAGTGTCGGTTAAGGATAATTACGACAATTGGACAAATGTGAGTCCCTATGTAAGCTTACAACTCGCCATAGTTAGCTCATAGGGAAATAAGGCATTGGAAAAGCCAACTCTAACTTATATTACTATTAATAACATATTGTACAACCAAATAATATACCAAGCTTAATTAATAGAAAATTGAAATGAAACATTAAAAAAATGGTTTTGAAAATTGATGGTCTGAAGCTTCACTAGTGGGAGAGTTTTGGACCCTTCATTTTATGCATAAGTTGGAGTGTGTGAAAAAGGAAGAATCTTTGATGGTGTTGTGTACATATTTGGAGTGTGTAAGAAAAGGAAAAATCTTTGGTGTTGTAGTGCACATATTTTTAAGAACAAATTAAAGCTAATTATTGTAATCATTTTTACAGTAAAGATACAAGTGTGTTCATTGTGAATGAAAAAACATTAAATAAATATTTTTTAATTAAAAAATAATATTTTATTAATTAAATAAAATAATTATGAATTTATCTTATATTTATTATTAATTTTTTTTATTTAATTTTTTAAATATTTAATATATAAATAAATTATCATTTTGTAAATTGTTTTGCTTAAATATTTAATAATAATTATAATATGTATTAAAATTTTATATTTTTTCTTTACATTATTGATTGATAAATAAAATAATTACTAGATTAATTTTTAATAATTTTGTTATTTTTTTGAAAAATTAATTAAATATAATTATGACAATGTTTATATGGTAGAAAAGATGTATTATGAAAGATGTAGTATGTTTATGAGGATGTTTAAAAGTTTTTAATTAATCAAATAAAAATTATATTAATAATTATGAATTATAATATTAGAAAAATAAAATTATCTCTATATATATATATGAATGAATGATTAACTGGTTTAACAAAGTTAGATAAATTTTATTTATAATGATATTTGTTAATTAAAACAAAATAATAGATAATTTATTTAATTTTCATTTTCATTGTATTTGATATTAATGTGAAGACAATATGGTATTACAAATGTTTTTTTCTTTCTTATTACTTTAGTATAAATTTGATGTTCTTATTAATCATCCTACTATTTGACTTTCTTATTACTCTGATATAAATGTGATGTTCTTATTAACCATCCTCCCATTTGAAAAAGAATTTGGTGAGGCATTATATATTTCCTATCACCGATTTTATCTCAACATTATTGAAAAAATGATTTTACAAAAAAAATGAGTTTTTCACTTATTAACTCATTCTTTATATACTTGGTATAATGATATAAGCATGCTAACTTCTTTGTATACTTAGGTATAATGATATAAGCATGCTAACTTCTTCATATCATATTTCTTGAGTAAATGCAAATCTATCTACTTAATTGTAAAAGTGGTTAAATGCTATCATCAAAGTTGTTTTTCTTTTTCCTTTTAATTTCTGTGACATATAAGATAACAAAACCCTTTTTAATAGTCAGTACCTATATTATTATGCGTAGTCCTAAATATCAAAATTTGTTTCTCTATTTTTTGGATATGAATTTGTCTTTTCAAAAAAAGTTGTTAGTGGAGGAAATTGGAATTATCAAGAATATATAGTTCCTTTATGGGTTTTAATATTATGTTAAAACATAAAATTTATAATGTAAGACAATACATCATATTTATAAAGTTGGAGACTAGATTTCATTCTTTTAAACTATTTACTAAAACATAAAATCAAGTCATATCTAAAAAAATTCTTCTTTCTTCACATAAGTCATCTAAGATTATTTGTTATCACAAAAAACCTACTCTAAAATATTCAACCTTACTTTATTAAAATAAATTTCCATTAAAAATCTTATAAATATTTAAAAATATTTACTCTTAAAAATAACTATAATATATATATAAATAATCCGTAACAAATTTTTTATAAATAATCCGTAACAAAATTTTTTATCAAGAATTTGATATAAAAAATAAGTTTCTCAAAAATAATAAAAATGGGTTTAATAAATTGAATTTTTATAATTTTTATTTCAAAAATATTATATGAAGCACGGTTGACTTGAAAGGAAAAATCATTTTGGTTTTCAAGTTTGATATAAAAAATAAATTTCTTAAAAATAATAGAAATGGATTTAATAAATTTAGTTTTTTACAAATTATTATATATATAGATATATAAAATATTTAAAATTATATATAGTTTGTAGATTTAATAGTTAAGAGTATATGTTTTTTTTTTTAAATTCACAGATTCAAAATCAGAGAAATTAAAATATGTATATCTTTATAAATTTAATAGTCAAATCTAACCATGTAAATGCTACTCTGAAAAAAAAAAATCAAACCTGAACTGACAAAGCCCAACCGCACTCCTCAGCAACTGCAGCAACTCAAAAAACCAAACCTGAGCACGCAAAGCCCAACCACACTCCTCAGCAACAGCAGCAACTCGAAGGAGAGAAAATGATACGCGGAGCTCAGTTACAGGAAAACTGAAAGAGAGCGTAACAACAGTACTAGCCAATAAGCATAACGCGGATTCACAGAAAAGAGAGTTTCTGGGGGTTGATTTTATACACACTTTCTAGCGGAGCGTGTTTGAGAATGCAAAAATCTCGGCTGCGCGCCAACGTCGTGAATGGCTTTAATGCCTTTGCCCAGAAGAAGAATAATTAATGAAGCGTAAGCTCGCTGTTTTTACCTCGTACTGCACGAATTATTCGGATTACCTTGTACAATTATTCTGATCATATCTAAAGTAAATGCTTTACTTAAATGAAAGAACAATGCTTAACTTCATGCAAAAGAAAACTAAGCTGCTTAACTTGAATGAAAAGAAAAAACCAAAAAATAAAGATTAAATTATTTTTTTTTAAATTTATTTTAATTAATAATATATTTTAATAAAAATATTAATATTTAGTAAATAATTAATTTAAATTAAATTTCTAAAAAACAAATATTTTTTAAATGGTCTATATAACATATGTATTATAAATTAAAATAAACATATATAAATTTATTTATTATTAATTAAATCATTTTTAACTAGCATTTGCACCAGATGTTGCAAAGAAAACGCCGTAAGGCATAAAGTGCGGAAATTCATTATCCATGTAGTGTGTGCATTATTCAACAAGGTGGATCTCTTTAAATTTGTTTCAAACATTTATGTTATTGCATTGCTAATTTATTTAGAATCTACTACTACCTCCTCTTCTTGGAATATTAAATTTCTTATCACCCCGTGATGACAATCCCTCTAATTATTGGAATCACAATTTTTTCCACTTTAGTGGGTTTATGGTCAACCTAAAGAAACATGAATTTGAGGCACTCAACTAAAAAGAAATTGCTAAATTGCTATTTATCATGTTTTGAGTAAAAACAATTAATAACTCATATTTACAACCCTTGAAATATTTACAACCTTTTAAGTCTTGTATTTATAACTCATATTTATAACCCTTTAAAATGAAACTAACTATCTATATTTTTATTAATAATAAAAAGAATCTTCTTTATAAAACTAACACTCACATGCTACTCCTATTGAAAAGGAATCAATACTCTTTGATAAGCAATATTCTTTGATAAGTAGGGAAAGCATTATACTCGACCTGAGGGAACTCAGTGGGCAAAATTATCAATAACTAGTTAATATTGATTTGCATCAATTTCTTTTGGTCCAACCAACAATTAAAATCCATCCCCTGCCACTGCAACAATAATACACCATATATCACCTTCCCATTAAAACTGAGAATGAGCTGCAAGTAACTGTGAGAACGCGGATGCCTCATAAGCATGGAGTTAAGTTTGATCCGTGAGCTTTGCTACAATCCTCAACTGTAGAAATATTGAAATTTTTAAGAAGACTCTCGCCATTTCATAAGAAGCTGACTTGACAGCAGAGTTTGTCTGTTGCTGAGTCCCAATCATAGAGATGTCTATATGAGTTATGTCAATGTCTAAGTAGAGTTGTTGAATATGGAATATCGGTGTAAGTCCTCATCTCTGTCCAACTTATGTCAAAGCAAGGATGCTACATAGGAAGAAAGAATTGGTTAATCGGTTGTGGATGATGGCATTTTTCCTAGAAAATGCAATATCTCCTTCATTGATTTCAAAACTCCATTGCTTCACTTGCACCTATCTTCTCAGGCTTTCATATTGATAAAAACAATGTAGAAAATTTTGGTTGAGTTAGTTTCAAACCATAAAATCTACCCCAACTTCATCTAATGGGCTTGTAATATAGCCTTATTTCCTGCATTTTCTTGATTATAAAATAATGTCAAAGTAAAACGAGAGTTAGAAATATTTTTCAACAATAGTCACTTGCATCAGATGATTATTATCTCGCTTGGTTTTCATCCTTATGGCTTAATATGGACGGACCATTTTCTGCAAGATTAGGAAAGCCTACTGTGTCTTTGAAAGATCGATTTGATTAATGGACATAAGTTAAAAATGCAGTGATCATCCTGTAAACAAATATATATACTCTATATATATCAAAGCAGCAGACTGAAGGCACTGAATTTGCCCATTTCAGACTCATATATGATATATCTATTCAAATGTTTACATAAACCAATATTTCATCCACAGTGGCTAAGAGTAGTATATATCAAAAAGACTGAAGGCACTGAAATTGCCCAATTCACTCATATATCTACTCAAATTTCTACACAAACCAATATTTCATTCACAGTGGCTAAGAGTATATATCAAAGTAGCAAACTGAAGGCATTGAAATTGCCCATTTGAGACTTATATATCTATTCAAATTTTTAAACAAACCAATGTGTGATCCACAGTGGCTAAGAGTATCTATCAAAGTAGCAGACTGAAGGCACTGAACATGCCCATTGCAAAATTCAGACTCATATCTATTCAAACTTTTACACAAACCAATGTTCATCCACATAGGCTAAGAATATATATCGAAGTAGCAGATTGAAGGCACTGAACTTGCCCTTTTCAGATTCATATATCTATTCAAACTTTTACATAAACCAATCTTTCATCCATAGTGGCTCGTGAATTTCAAAATTTTTATGTATGCCATAATAAGCACTTCACGAATCAACTAGGAATTGAAGGCACTTGCACAAAGAATATAATAACATAAAACCAACGTATTCTTGCACAATAATATTATTGATGATAACACTATGCATAAATTACTACTGCTTTGTTGTAAGCCACAGCAGGATCTTGATCTTCCTTGGCACAGATGTTACTGTCAGATGGACTGAGATGAATTTTTGCAGCCCCATTCTTCAATCCAACTTTATTCCTTTTCAATTTTGGGGCCATGAGAATCTGATAGCAGCCAACAAGTTTCTTCTTCTCCTTCCCAACCATCTCACCACCATCTTTCTGCTTTTCTTGATCTTTGCCCTGTTCCTTGCATGCACTACTGTTGAAGTCTTGACACCGGGATTTCTGTTCTTGGGCATCAACAACATTATTAGGTTTAATGGACAGTAATTTTCTCACAAATGAAGGCCTGGGTTTGACAGGATTCCCCATCAAATCTCTGAAACCCACAGCCCCCCAGTTGCAGGGATGAATCTGTTCATTCTGTGAAGATCTACTCCATCAAGAATCATGGTGCCAAGGTTGAGAATGCCCTGTGGGTGACCAGAAGGACGACGGACCTGCAGTGCCAAGAAACTCATGCCACTGAAATCTGTGCTCCCATAGCCCTTGAGGAGAGTGGAAAGCAAGACCCTCACAGTGCCTAGCAAGGTATCCATGAGGCAACCCATGCAGTATATCTCCATCATCACAGCAGAGGTTTCACAGCGGAGCAAACTCTCTTCCACTCTGAATATGGCCTTGTCGTTCCAAGTAGGGTTTGTGCCCCCTGTTCTGTCAATTGCGTCGTCAGCTTTTTCTCGAAATTGATCCATACAACACAGTAGGTCTACAACATGCCAACAAGATGCATCTCCTTCAGATCTTGAGCTGAGATGATGTTAAGCTCCAGCTGTGTGTAAGCTTCCCCCATGATGTAGAGTGAATTTACTACACAAGGAAACGCAATATTCAGAGACCACCCTGATTGAAATTACAGGAGAAGAAACGCCATGAATGAAATCTTTTGAAATCTGAACATTGTATAGAACTGACTTATAAGACAAAACACATCATAGACTCTCTAGCTCATGATGATGAAAGCAGATGGAAATCAGTGCAGAAGGTCACCCCAAATGGTCATGATCGAAGCAAAGAAGCAGAAAAACCCATTCATAGATACAACAATAATGGAACAAGCAAAAACAAATTTGTACCAAATCCATTTGTTGTTTCATTTTAGGATTTTATTGTTGTGATTTCCATTTCAAAACTCCATTACTTCACCTGCACCTATAGTCTCAAGTTCTCATATTCATAAAAACAATGTACAAAATCAAATCTCTGAAACCCACAGCCCCCCAATTGCAAGGATGAATCTGTTCATTCTGTGAAGATCTACTCCATCAAGAATCATGGTGCCAAGGTTGAGAATGCCCTGTGGGTGACCAGAAGGACGACGGACCTGCAGTGCCAAGAAACTCATGCCACTGAAATCTGTGCTCCCATAGCCCTTGAGGAGAGTGGAAAGCAAGACCCTCACAGTGCCTAGCAAGGTATCCATGAGGCAACCCATGCAGTATATCTCCATCATCACAGCAGAGGTTTCACAGCGGAGCAAACTCTCTTCCACTCTGAATATGGCCTTGTCGTTCCAAGTAGGGTTTGTGCCCCCTGTTCTGTCAATTGCGTCATCAGCTTTTTCTCGAAATTGATCCATACAACACAGTAGGTCTACATCATGCCAACAAGATGCATCTCCTTCAGATCTTGAGCTGAGATGATGTTAAGCTCCAGCTGTGTGTAAGCTTCCCCCATGATGTAGAGTGAATTTACTGCACAAGAAAACGCAATATTCAGAGACCACCCTGATTGAAATTACAGGAGAAGAAACGCCATGAATGAAATCTTTTGAAATCTGAACATTGTATAGAACTGACTTATAAGACAAAACACATCATAGACTCTCTAGCTCATGATGATGAAAGCAGATGGAAATCAGTGCAGAAGGCCACCCCAAATGGTCATGATCGAAGCAAAGAAGCAGAAAAACCCATTCATAGATACAACAATAATGGAACAAGCAAAAACAAATTTGTACCAAATCCATTTGTTGTTTCATTTTAGGATTTTATTGTTGTGATTTCCATTTCAAAACTCCATTACTTCACCTGCACCTATAGTCTCAAGCTCTCATATTCATAAAAACAATGTACAAATTTTTTCTTGAGTTAGTTTTAGATTATATAATCTACCCATTTCAAAACTCCATTGCTTCACCTGCACCTATCTTCTTAGAATCTCATATTGATAAAAGCAATGTAGAAAATTTTGGTTGTTAGTGTTAGACTATAAAATCTACCGATTTCAAAACTCCATTGCTTCACCTGCACCTATCTTCTCAGGCTTTCATATTGATAAAAACAATGTAGAAAATTTCAGTTGAGTTAGTTTCAAACCATAAAATCTACATATTGATAAAAACAATGCAGAAAATTTCAGTTGAGTTAGTTTCAAACCATAAAATCTACCCCAACTTCATCTAATGGGCTTGTAATATAGCCTTCTTTCCCACATTTTCTTGATTATAAAATAATATCAAAGTAAAACGAGAATTAGAAATATTTTTCAACAATAGCCACTTGCATCAGCTGATTATCATCTCACTTGGTTTTCATCCTTATGGCTTAATATGGACGGACCATTTTCTGTAAGATTAGAAAAGCCTTGTGAATCCTTTAGTTTCAAAGTAATTCTTTCAGATCACTTGCCTATCTATCTCGAGTCTAGACCTCTCAAACGAAGAGGCCTAAAAACATACCATTTTCATTTGAACAGCTGCAGTTTGGAAACCTAGACATAGAAAATAAAATCCAATATTAGTGAAATGAAGACACTCACATTACATGAACAAAAATGTGAAGTTTCAAAGTAATTCTTTCAGATCACTTGCCTATCTATCTGGAATCTAGACCTCTCAAACGAAGTGGCCTAAAAACATACCATTTTCATTTGAACAGCTGCAGTTTGGCAACCCGGACATAGAAAATAAAATCCAGTATTAGTGAAATGAAGACACTCACATTACATGAACAAAAATGTGAATCCTTTCTAAGAAGCTTCAAAATGTAAAGAAAAAAGCGGAACAACTAGGTTTTTGTAAACATATTCAAAAGAAACATGAACTGGAGATAGAGATGGTTAGTGTTGTAAAAGAAAAGGAATTGATATTGTGGCTTGAAAACGACAAATGCTTCCTTTATACTTCAATTGTCAAGCATTAACCAACATTCATAAGGTAGGTGCTTCCGTAGACTCTATCTGATCATGTGACCAACCAACCCAACTTAACAGCCATGACAGCATCAGCAGATCAGTGGCCCCTTGCGGGGCCACACCAGCCCAACTTAACAGCCATGACAGCATCACCAGCCCACCTTTGGGCAGACCACTATGTAAGAAAATTAAAACTTGGTGGAAACTGTAGCAGCAAGCCACTTTCACCTACCCATCTTGTCTCTCATGGCTAGTCTTCAAATGAATAGAGGAAAGATTACCGAGTCATGAACTTTTAAATGAGGGCATATTATCAAAAACCTTGAATGAGACTCATGAGAATCTATAAAAGAAAAGAAGAAGTTAGACATGCCTGACTTAGTGGTTGATACAGTGCTTAACCACATTAATCACCCTCGTTCAAATACTGGAAGGTATAAAGCCTTGCGTTATTAAAAAGTTCATGAGTTTGATAGGGTTCAAATTCAAAAAGATAAGAAAAAAGAGGTATTATGTAGACAGAAGTCAATAATTCAATGGCTTAAAGATGGTGGAAGAAGTTGTGCTCGTTTCCTTAAAACCACTCAGAATAGAAGGGTTTATAATAAAATTTCTGTAATAGAATACCAAACAACACAATAGTAACTCAAATCTGCAAGGAAATCTACTTCAACCTCTACTGACGATGCCGGTTACTGAACAAGAAATACAGGATGTTGTTTCCCCAAGAAAAGAATAAGCCTCCTGGGACTGAATGGGTTCCCAACTCTATCTTCCTCATAATATGTGGCTTTTAAATAATGTTAATCTTCTTGGAGCAAAAGAAGAATCTACGAACTCTGGCAGAATAATGGAATTTCTACCTTCCTGAATGCCCATCGCAAATAATGAGGGAGCTTTAAACTGGACTATTTTAGACCAATCTCTTTGTATAATACTTCAATTCAAGATTATCGCCAAGGCCCAAATCTAGTCTCCCTCCTGAATTGTTAATCAAGTTGAGGAGGGGTAACGGTATGTTTCTCAAACTTGTCCTACGATTACAAATCTTGAAGCTTCCCACTAGCCATGTCGGATTCCCTCTTCCTGCATTTAGACATAAGGTAGGAAATTTAGCATCAATCACTGATAACTCAACAGCAAGCTTGGCAATTGGACGAACAGATTTAATCCATGGCTGGCAGAGTTACAAATATCCAATACATTTTCTGGATTATACCATCGTATCCAAGGACTTTATGGATTTCTCTTTTTATCAGACCAACGTTGAATATTTCTCTATCCATGAGATTGCAACTAATATAACCCATGTTGAGTAAAAGGCATAATTGTTTAACATTTGTTTGAAATTGGAGCCTAAACTTCAAAACAAATTCCGTGAACAACACATTTAAACTTCAATTTGAATTGAGAACTGGAGAGAATGGGAAATAATTCACAGCAATGGCGTGCAAGATGATGCCATATGTGGTCTGACTTAAATTCAAATATAATAGATAATGTTGTTTTGGAGACCAACACACCTATTCCGTATGATCTTGTTTTTTTTTTCCTGTATAAAAACTATTCTATTAAAATTAAAATTAATTGGTGTTGTATTCTCCACTTCAAAGGCTGATAATATTAGGATGTTTGAAATTTAAAACTGTTGGATCAAATGTACATGTGTGATTGAAATTACCACAATTTAACAATTATATCGGAGTCTCTTTGCATTTTTTTGGGGGAAATTACTAATTTATTTAATATTCACAAGATGAAACTATACTGATTTCAAGAAAAATAACTATTACCCTCATTATTAATCTCTTTGCAGTTTTTGGGGGAAATTACTAGTTTATTTAATATTCACAAGATGAAACTATATTGATTTCAAGAAGAATAACTACCACCCTCACTATTAATCATTGATACTGATTTCAAGAAGAATAACTACCCACCCTCACTATTAATCATTGATACTGCTGATTGATAAAAGTTCACATTAGCCATCCCTCTCAACTTTGCGGGGGATCCAAACTGTATCGTATTAAGAAAGTAGGTCTCTAAAAAAACCTTAAGAAATTAGCACTGCAAAAACAAAACCCTTAAAATACGACAGCTAGAATCCTAGAAAATCCTACAACCCTGCATTAAACACCCATTTATCAAACCTACAAATACCAGTCAAGGACAGGCTGAATTAGTAACAGAGAGCATCAGATATATGCTCAATTGAGCATCAACCCCAAAACAACGAAAATCACATAACTAATCAAAGTAATCTTGAACCTTTAATGCATAATAATGCAGTAATTAATGATAATCGCTCTGTTCTAATACATACACAATCCTTCTTATCATTTGCTATCATCACAAATAAATCAGAGCTAGTGTAAGCTCAAGTTCTTACCATGCTGATAGGGAAAGAATAGATAATGATTTGAAAATTTATGAATATGGTGAGCCTGGTCATTTTGTACGAGAATGGAGGGTTAGGAAGTGGTCGTTCAGTCCTCGACACAGGTGTAGTTCAAGTTATGGTCGTCGTTGTCTAAGACGTTGATGTTTCAAACCTATATGGGGACGAAGTATTAGTAGGTCTCCTCCACCTCGTCATGATCATTGAGTTCAACCTTGCGATCATGTCTCATAGGCAATAGCAGCAGCAGCAGTGGGCTCATTGATGATTCTCATAACATTCAAATCGGAGATTGCCGCTGCGTCATTGGTTGCCTGCCTTTGAGAATCATTGAAGTGTGCTGGAACAGTGACCACAACATTCTTAACAGTGGTCCCGAGGTAAGCTTCTGCAATCTCCTTCATCTTAGTTAAAACCATGGAAGAGATCTCTTCGGCTGCAAAATTCTTCTCCTCCCCTTTGTATGTTACAACGATGCTGGGCTTATCGCCATCCCCTGAAATGACCTTGAAAGGCCATAATTTCGCATCGCTCACAATGGAGGGATCAGAGAACCTCCTACCAACCAACCGCTTTGCATCTGCCATAACATAGAGAACTGATTTAGTTTGAACACAAATGCAAATTCTACATAAACAGAAGAATCTTACAGATGCAAATTCAAGCCTTCATATCAATCACCTTCAAAAAACTATAAGCTGAATTATGTCCATCCTGGTTCATATTCGATAATGAAAGGGGAATTAATATACAACAACTGAATCACATATACAGAAATAAGCAGTGGAATAAACTCCCTCAAAAGAGTGACAGAGATTACTAACCAAAAACAGTGTTGATAGGGTTCATGGCGACCTGGTTCTTCGCAGCATCTCCGATGAGACGCTCTGTATCAGTAAAAGCGACATAGGAGGGAGTGGTTCGATTCCACTGATCATTGGTGATGATTTCCACCCTGACGTGCTACCACACTCCCACACACGAGTACGTTGTCCCCAGATCGATTCCAATCGCTACTCCCTCGCCCATATTGACACTCTCACACACAGAACGCAGAGAGGGAGTTAACTTACGAAATTGGGTCGAGAGCGATCGAACGCAGAGAGGGAGTTAACTTACGAAATTGGGCCAGGAGCTATCGAAAATGTCATAAAAACAGAGTACATACACCTTATCATTATCTGCACAAGGCTACGCATGCAGGGAAGAAAGACATGAAGAGTCTCATCGCTAGCCGAATAGTCTCATCGCCAGCAGGCAGTCTCTGCGATGAGTTTCATGGCCAGTAGAAGAGTCTCATCGCCAGCACGGTAGGCCTGGCCTTTCATGGCCCATTACCATGGGAAAAAAATTATTTTTCTATGAAAAAATAGATTAAACGAACGGCAGAAAACACTCCAATCATCTAACACACAAAATCAATGGCTCAGGATGAGAATCATTGAAGTGTGCAGGAACAGTGACCACAACATTCTTAACAGTGGTCCCGAGGTAAGCTTCTGCAATCTCCTTCATCTTAGTTAAAACCATGGAAGAGATCTCTTCGGCTGCAAAATTCTTCTCCTCCCCTTTGTATGTTACAACGATGCTGGGCTTATCGACATCCCCTGAAATGACCTTGAAAGGCCATAATTTCGCATCGCTCACAATGGAGGGATCAGAGAACCTCCTACCAACCAACCGCTTTGCATTTGCCATAACATAGAGAACTGATTTAGATTGAACACAAATGCAAATTCTACATAAACAGAAGAATCTTACAGATGCAAATTCAAGCCTTCATATTAATCACCTTCAAAAAACTATAAGCTGAATTATGTCCATCCTGGTTCATATTTGAGAATGAAAGGGGAATTAATATACAACAACTGAATCACATATACATAAATAAGCAATGGAATAAACTCCCTAAAAAGAGTGACAGAGATTACTAATCGAAAACAGTGTTGATAGGGTTCATGGCGACCTGGTTCTTCGCAGCATCTCCGATGAGGCGCTCTGTATCAGTAAAAGCGACATAGGAGGGAGTGGTTCGATTCCACTGATCATTGGTGATGATTTCCACCCTGACGTGCTGCCACACTCCCACACACGAGTACGTTGTCCCCAGATCGATTCCAATCGCTGCTCCCTCGCCCATATTGACACTCTCACACACAGAACGCAGAGAGGGAGTTAACTTACGAAATTGGGCCGAGAGCGATCGAACGCAAAGAGGGAGTTAACTTACGAAATTGGGCCGAGAGCGATCGAACGCAAAGAGGGAGTTAACTTACGAAATTGGGCCAGGAGCTATCGAAAATGTCATAAAAACAGAGTACATACACCTTATCATTATCTGCACAAGGCTATGCATGCAGGGAAGAAAGACATGAAGAGTCTCTGCGAAGAGTCTCATCGCTAGCCGAAGAGTCTCATCGCCAGCAGGCAGTCTCTGCGATGAGTTTCATGGCCAGCAGAAGAGTCTCATCGCCAGCACGGCAGGCCTGGCCTTTCATGGCCCATTACCATGGGAAAAAAATTATTTTTCTATGAAAAAACAGATTAAACGAACGGCAGAAAACACTCCAATCATCTAACACACAAAATCAATGGCTCAGGATCGCACACGTCACATTTTAGGGATGTCTTTCTCAGAGGGAACGCCTTACGGCGTAATGATAAGAAAACCATGAGACAAATGAAAATATCTCACTAATTCGGAATTATTACATACATAAAAAAAATTGGCCTTTAACTTCTTTTAGCTTCAACTTTTTGACTCTCAAAATATACAATTAAATTATTTAACCAACACCAAACATCTTAATCTAAAATTCATCATACAAATTCAAATAATAATAATATGAAAATTTAATTTTATAATATTTTAGATAAATTAAATAAAATATATTAATTATATAAAACAGGAATATTTTTCAAATAAATAAACAAAATTACAAACCAATCAATCATATGGAACAACCTGATAAACCAATAAACCATATGGAACAACCTGATAAAAATAAGTAATTGATACATTTTGGAAAGTGAACGATGTAAAATTGATAAAGTTCAAAATACAGTATGCTAAAATTGTGGAGAGATCTATTAATACATAAGATGTGCCAAACAAAAAATAACAATATCAATATATATTTATGCCTGAGTGAAATCTTTTACTAATAACCTCTTTCTTCGAAAAGGGTTTGCTTTTTAAAAAGTGACTAAAACTGCCATAAATTAAAGGAGGACTCTGTATTCTTAATATAAGAGCCAGAGGTGAAGGAAATTTAAAAAAAATCAATTGAAGACCACTTTTGAGGGTTTACCAAAACTTGGTATAGATTTATCAACCAATATTGTGAGCCTGGTCATTTTGTACGAGAATGGAGGGTTAGGAAGTGGACGCCATCGGGGTCTCAGTCCTCGATACATGTGTAGTTCAAGTTATGGTCGTCGTTGTCTAAGACGTTGATGTTTCAAACCTATATGGGGACGAAGTATTAGCAGGGCTCCTCCACCTCGTCATGATCATTGAGTTCAACCTTGCGATCATGTCTCATAGGCAATAGCAGCAGTAGCAGTGGGCTCATTGATGATTCTCATAATATTCAAATCGGAGATTGCCGCTGCGTCATTGGTTGCCTGCCTTTGAGAATCATTGAAGTGTGCAGGAACAGTGACCACAACATTCTTAACAGTGGTCCTGAGGTAAGCTTCTGCAATCTCCTTCATCTTAGTTAAAACCATGGAAGAGATCTCTTCGGCTGCAAAATTCTTCTCCTCCCCTTTGTATGTTACAACGATGCTGGGCTTATCGCCATCCCCTGAAATGACCTTGAAAGGCCATAATTTCGCATCGCTCACAATGGAGGGATCAGAGAACCTCCTACCAACCAACCGCTTTGCATCTGCCATAACATAGAGAACTGATTTAGATTGAACACAAATGCAAATTCTACATAAACAGAAGAATCTTACAAATGCAAATTCAAGCCTTCATATCAATCACCTTCAAAAAACTATAAGCTGAATTATGTCCATCCTGGTTCATATTCGAGAATGAAAGGGGAATTAATATACAACAACTGAATCACATATACAAAAATAAGCAGTGGAATAAACTCCCTCAAAAGAGTGACAGAGATTACTAACCGAAAACAGTGTTGATAGGGTTCATGGCGACCTGGTTCTTCGCAGCATCTCCGATGAGACGCTCAGTATTAGTAAAAGCGACATAGGAGGGAGTGGTTCGATTCCACTGATCATTGGTGATGATTTCCACCCTGACGTGCTGCCACACTCCCACACACGAGTACGTCGTCCCCAGATCGATTCCAATCGCTACTCCCTCGCCCATATTGACACTCTCACACACAGAACGCAGAGAAGGAGTTAACTTACGAAATTGGGCCGAGAGCGATCGAACGCAGAGAGGGAGTTAACTTATGAAATTGGGCAAGGAGCTATCGAAAATGTCATAAAAACTGAGTACATACACCTTATCATTATCTGCACAAGGCTACGCATGCAGGGAAGAAAGACATGAAGAGTCTCTGCGAAGAGTCTCATCGCTAGCCGAATAGTCTCATCGCCAGCAGGCAGTCTCTGCGATGAGTTTCATGGCCAGTAGAAGAGTCTCATCGCCAGCACGGCAGGCCTGGCCTTTCATGGCCCATTACCATGGGAAAAAAATTATTTTTCTATGAAAAAATAGATTAAACGAACGGCAGAAAACACTCCAATCATCTAACACACAAAATCAATGGCTCAGGATGAGAATCACTGAAGTGTGCAGGAACAGTGACCACAACATTCTTAACAGTGGTCCAGAGGTAAGCTTCTGCAATCTCCTTCATCTTAGTTAAAAACATGGAAGAGATCTCTTCGGCTGCAAAATTCTTCTCCTCCCCTTTGTATGTTACAACGATGCTGGGCTTATCGCCATCCCCTGAAATGACCTTGAAAGGCCATAATTTCGCATCGCTCACAATGGAGGGATCAGAGAACCTCCTACCAACCAACCGCTTTGCATCTGCCATAACATAGAGAACTGATTTAGATTGAACACAAATGCAAATTCTACATAAACAGAAGAATCTTACAGATGCAAATTCAAGCCTTCATATCAATCACCTTCAAAAAACTATAAGCTGAATTATGTCCATCCTGGTTCATATTCGAGAATGAAAGGGGAATTAATATACAACAACTGAATCACATATACAGAAATAAGCAGTGGAATAAACTCCCTCAAAAGAGTGACAGAGATTACTAATCGAAAACAGTGTTGATAGGGTTCATGGCGACCTGGTTCTTCGCAGCATCTCCGATGAGACGCTTTGTATCAGTAAAAGCGACATAGGAGGGAGTGGTTCGATTCCACTGATCATTGGTGATGATTTCCACCCTGACGTGCTGCCACACTCCCACACACGAGTACGTCGTCCCCAGATCGATTCCAATCGCTGCTCCCTCGCCATATTGACACTCTCACACACAGAACGCAGAGAGGGAGTTAAATTACGAAATTGGGCCGAGAGCGATCGAACGCAGAGAGGGAGTTAACTTACGAAATTGGGCCAGGAGCTATCGAAAATGTCATAAAAACAGAGTACATACACCTTATCATTATCTGCACAAGGCTATGCATGCAGGGAAGAAAGACATGAAGAGTCTCTGCGAAGAGTCTCATCGCTAGCCAAAGAGTCTCATCGCCAGCAGGCAGTCTCTGCGATGACTTTCATGGCCAGCAGAAGAGTCTCATCGCCAGCACGACAGGCCTGGCATTTCATGGCCCATTACCATGGGAAAAAAATTATTTTTCTATGAAAAAACAGATTAAACGAACGACAGAAAACACTCCAATCATCTAACACACAAAATCAATGGCTCAGGATCGCACACGTCACATTTTAGGGATGTCTTTCTCAGAGGGAACGCCTTACGACGTAATGATAAGAAAACCATGAGACAAACGAAAATATCTCACTAATTCGGAATTATTACATACATAAAAAAAATTGGCCTTTAACTTCTTTTAGCTTCAACTTTTTGACTCTCAAAATATACAATTAAATTATTTAACCAACACCAAACATCTTAATCTAAAATTCATCATACAAATTCAAATAATAATAATATGAAAATTTAATTTTATAATATTTTAGATAAATTAAATAAAATATATTAATTATATAAAACAGGAATATTTTTCAAATAAATAAACAAAATTACAAACCAATCAATCATATGGAACAACCTGATAAACCAATCAACCATATGGAACAACCTGATAAAAATAAGTAATTGATACATTTTGGAAAGTCAACGATGTAAAATTGATAAAGTTCAAAATACAGTATGCACAAGGCTACGCATGCAGGGAAGAAAGACATGAAGAGTCTCATCGCTAGCCGAATAGTCTCATCGCCAGCAGGCAGTCTCTGCGATGAGTTTCATGGCCAGTAGAAGAGTCTCATCGCCAGCACGGCAGGCCTGGCCTTTCATGGCCCATTATCATGGGAAAAAAATTATTTTTCTATGAAAAAACAGATTAAACGAACGGCAGAAAACACTCCAATCATCTAACACACAAAATCAATGGCTCAGGATGAGAATCATTGAAGTGTGCAGGAACAGTGACGACAACATTCTTAACAGTGGTCCCGAGGTAAGCTTCTGCAATCTCCTTCATCTTAGTTAAAACCATGGAAGAGATCTCTTCGGCTGCAAAATTCTTATCCTCCCCTTTGTATGTTACAACGATGCTGGGCTTATCGCCATCCCCTGAAATGACCTTGAAAGGCCATAATTTCGCATCGCTCACAATGGAGGGATTAGAGAACCTCCTACCAACCAACCGCTTTGCATCTGCCATAACATAGAGAACTGATTTAGATTGAACACAAATGCAAATTCTACATAAACAGAAGAATCTTACAGATGCAAATTCAAGCCTTCATATCAATCACCTTCAAAAAACTATAAGCTGAATTATGTCCATCCTGGTTCATATTCGAGAATGAAAGGGGAATTAATATACAACAACTGAATCACATATACATAAATAAGCAATGGAATAAACTCCCTAAAAAGAGTGACAGAGATTACTAATCGAAAACAGTGTTGGTAGGGTTCATGGCGACCTGGTTCTTCGCAGCATCTCCGATGAGGCGCTCTGTATCAGTAAAAGCGACATAGGAGGGAGTGGTTCGATTCCACTGATCATTGGTGATGATTTCCACCCTGACGTGCTGCCACACTCCCACACACGAGTACGTTGTCCCCAGATCGATTCCAATCGCTGCTCCCTCGCCCATATTGACACTCTCACACACAGAACGCAGAGAGGGAGTTAACTTACGAAATTGGGCCGAGAGCGATCGAACGCAGAGAGGGAGTTAACTTACGAAATTGGGCCGAGAGCGATCGAACGCAGAGAGGGAGTTAACTTACGAAATTGGGCCAGGAGCTATCGAAAATGTCATAAAAACAGAGTACATACACCTTATCATTATCTGCACAAGGCTATGCATGCAGGGAAGAAAGACATGAAGAGTCTCTGCGAAGAGTCTCATTGCTAGCCGAAGAGTCTCATCGCCAGCAGGCAGTCTCTGCGATGAGTTTCATGGCCAGCAGAAGAGTCTCATCGCCAGCACGGCAGGCCTGGCCTTTCATGGACCATTACCATGGGAAAAAAATTATTTTTCTATGAAAAAACAGATTAAACGAACGACAGAAAACACTCCAATCATCTAACACACAAAATCAATGGCTCAGGATCGCACACGTCACATTTTAGGGATGTCTTTCTCAGAGGGAACGCCTTACGGCGTAATGATAAGAAAACCATGAGACAAATGAAAACATCTCACTAATTCGGAATTATTACATACATAAAAAAATTGGCCTTTAACTTCTTTTAGCTTCAACTTTTTGACTCTCAAAATATACAATTAAATTATTTAACCAACACCAAACATCTTAATCTAAAATTCATCATACAAATTCAAATAATAATAATATGAAAATTTAATTTTATAATATTTTAGATAAATTAAATAAAATATATTAATTATATAAAACAGGAATATTTTTCAAATAAATAAACAAAATTACAAACCAATCAACCATATGGAACAACCTGATAAACCAATCAACCATATGGAACAACCTGATAAAAATAAGTAATTGATACATTTTGGAAAGTGAACGATGTAAAATTGATAAAGTTCAAAATACAGTATGCTAAAATTGTGGAGAGATCTATTAATACATAAGATGTGCCAAACAAAAAATAACAATATCAATATATATTTATGCCTGAGTGAAATCTTTTACTAATAACCTCTTTCTTCGAAAAGGGTTTGCTTTTTAAAAAGTGACTAAAACTGCCATAAATTAAAGGAGGACTCTGTATTCTTAATATAAGAGCCAGAGGTGAAGGAAATTTAAAAAAAATCAATTGAAGACCACTTTTGAGGGTTTACCAAAACTTGGTATAGATTTATCAACCAATATTGTGAGCCTGGTCATTTTGTACGAGAATGGAGGGTTAGGAAGTGGACGCCATCGGGGTCTCAGTCCTCGATACATGTGTAGTTCAAGTTATGGTCGTCGTTGTCTAAGACGTTGATGTTTCAAACCTATATGGGGACGAAGTATTAGCAGGGCTCCTCCACCTCGTCATGATCATTGAGTTCAACCTTGCGATCATGTCTCATAGGCAATAGCAGCAGCAGCAGTGGGCTCATTGATGATTCTCATAATATTCAAATCGGAGATTGCCGCTGCGTCATTGGTTGCCTGCCTTTGAGAATCATTGAAGTGTGCAGGAACAGTGACCACAACATTCTTAACAGTGGTCCCGAGGTAAGATTCTGCAATCTCCTTCATCTTAGTTAAAACCATGGAAGAGATCTCTTCGGCTGCAAAATTCTTCTCCTCCCCTTTGTATGTTACAACGATGTTGGGCTTATCGCCATCCCCTGAAATGACCTTGAAAGGCCATAATTTCGCATCGCTCACAATGGAGGGATCAGAGAACCTCCTACCAACCAACCGCTTTGCATATGCCATAACATAGAGAACTGATTTAGATTGAACACAAATGCAAATTCTACATAAACAGAAGAATCTTACAAATGCAAATTCAAGCCTTCATATCAATCACCTTCAAAAAACTATAAGCTGAATTATGTCCATCCTGGTTCATATTCGAGAATGAAAGGGGAATTAATATACAACAACTGAATCACATATACAGAAATAAGCAGTGGAATAAACTCCCTCAAAAGAGTGACAGAGATTACTAACCGAAAACAGTGTTGATAGGGTTCATGGCGACCTGGTTCTTCGCAGCATCTCCGATGAGACGCTCTGTATCAGTAAAAGCGACATAGGAGGGAGTGGTTCGATTCCACTGATCATTGGTGATGATTTCCACCCTGACGTGCTGCCACACTCCCACACACGAGTACGTCATCCCCAGATCGATTCCAATCGCTACTCCCTCGCCCATATTGACACTCTCACACACAGAACGCAGAGAAGGAGTTAACTTACGAAATTGGGCCGAGAGCGATCGAACGCAGAGAGGGAGTTAATTTACGAAATTGGGCCAGGAGCTATCGAAAATGTCATAAAAACAGAGTACATACACCTTATCATTATCTGCACAAGGCTACGCATGCAGGGAAGAAAGACATGAAGAGTCTCTGCGAAGAGTCTCATCGCTAGCCGAATAGTCTCATCGCCAGCAGGCAGTCTCTGCGATGAGTTTCATGGCCAGTAGAAGAGTCTCATCGCCAGCACGGCAGGCCTGGCCTTTCATGGCCCATTACCATGGGAAAAAAATTATTTTTCTATGAAAAAACAGATTAAACGAACGGCAGAAAACACTCCAATCATCTAACACACAAAATCAATGGCTCAGGATGAGAATCACTGAAGTGTGCAGGAACAGTGACCACAACATTCTTAACAGTGGTCCAGAGGTAAGCTTCTGCAATCTCCTTCATCTTAGTTAAAAACATGGAAGAGATCTCTTCGGCTGCAAAATTTTTCTCCTCCCCTTTGTATGTTACAACGATGCTGGGCTTATCGCCATCCCCTGAAATGACCTTGAAAGGCCATAATTTCGCATCGCTCACAATGGAGGGATCAGAGAACCTCCTACCAACCAATCGCTTTGCATCTGCCATAACATAGAGAACTGATTTAGATTGAACACAAATGCAAATTCTACATAAACAGAAGAATCTTACAGATGCAAATTCAAGCCTTCATATCAATCACCTTCAAAAAAATATAAGTTGAATTATGTCCATCCTGGTTCATATTCGAGAATGAAAGGGGAATTAATATACAACAACTGAATCACATATACAGAAATAAGCAGTGGAATAAACTCCCTCAAAAGAGTGACAGAGATTACTAATCGAAAACAGTGTTGATAGGGTTCATGGCGACCTGGTTCTTTGCAGCATCTCCGATGAGACGCTCTGTATCAGTAAAAGCGACATAGGAGGGAGTGGTTCGATTCCACTGATCATTGGTGATGATTTCCACCCTGACGTGCTGCCACACTCCCACACACGAGTACGTCGTCCCCAGATCGATTCCAATCGCTGCTCCCTCGCCATATTGACACTCTCACACACAGAACGCAGAGAGGGAGTTAAATTACGAAATTGGGCCGAGAGCGATCGAACGCAGAGAGGGAGTTAACTTACGAAATTGGGCCAGGAGCTATCAAAAATGTCATAAAAACAGAGTACATACACCTTATCATTATCTGCACAAGGCTATGCATGCAGGGAAGAAAGACATGAAGAGTCTCTGCGAAGAGTCTCATCGCTAGCCGAAGAGTCTCATCGCCAGCAGGCAGTCTCTGCGATGACTTTCATGGCCAGCAGGAATGCTTCCGTGTGGAAAATTTGTGCTGTGCATCGCCTTTCCTGTTGCTATGCCCTGTTCCGATTTTCGATCCTGAGTTCGGGTTGTAGAGTCTCATTGCCAGCATGGCAGGCCTAGCCTTTCATGGCCCATTACCATGGGAAAAAAATTATTTTTCTATGAAAAAACAGATTAAACGAACGGCAGAAAACACTCCAATCATCTAACACACAAAATCAATGGCTCAGGATCGCACACGTCACATTTTAGGGATGTCTTTCTCAGAGGGAACGCCTTACGACGTAATGATAAGAAAACCATGAGACAAATGAAAATATCTCACTAATTCGGAATTATTACATACATAAAAAAAATTGGCCTTTAACTTCTTTTAGCTTCAACTTTTTGACTCTCAAAATATACAATTAAATTATTTAACCAACACCAAACATCTAAATCTAAAATTCATCATACAAATTCAAATAATAATAATATGAAAATTTAATTTTATAATATTTTAGATAAATTAAATAAAATATATTAATTATATAAAACAGGAATATTTTTCAAATAAATAAACAAAATTACAAACCAATCAATCATATGGAACAACCTGATAAACCAATCAACCATATGGAACAACCTGATAAAAATAAGTAATTGATACATTTTGGAAAGTCAACGATGTAAAATTGATAAAGTTCAAAATACAGTATGCTAAAATTGTGGAGAGATCTATTAATACATAAGATGTGCCAAACAAAAAATAACAATATCAATATATATTTATGCCTGAGTGAAATCTTTTACTAATAACCTCTTTCTTCGAAAAGGGTTTGCTTTTTAAAAAGTGACTAAAACTGCCATAAATTAAAGGAGGAGGACTCTGTATTCTTAATATAAGAGCCAGAGGTGAAGGAAATTTAAAAAAAATCAATTGAAGACCACTTTTGAGGGTTTACCAAAACTTGGTATAGATTTATCAACCAATATTGAGATTGGAAAGTATTTTAATCACAGATCTATTAATTTATATTGACATTAGGAAATCATTAAAGGTTTTATTAAGAAATTGAACACATTCAACTTCTAGATTTAGAAATCTAAACCCAGTATAATTGACACTGACAATGATTAACAGTGGTAAAACGTTTATGGTTTGTTGACATTGCAGCAATATTCAAGTTTGAAGTTAAGTCATTGCATTAACTATGCCCTGTCTCAAACAAAACATCAAGTCATTATCTTAGCTATGCCCTGTCTAACCAGTAAACTTCAATATAAGCACATTATTTCCATATCAGTTTGCCACTGAAAATGTTTTAAAAAATAGATAAAGAAACTTGGCAGTGAGCAGTCAGAAGAGTATGCCCAGGAAATAAATATGCATTCTTGACATAATGAGTGTTAGATCTCTTCATTGACACGTTTCACTTGGCAAGTTACAAAGTATCACCATAATGAAGGAGCAACAAAGACGCAGTGATGAACGTTATAAAACCTTACAAAAAAAGTTTCATAGCAAAACCTGGAAAGCGGCTTTCCTTGCAGAGCCTTATTGGATTCGAACTCTGAACTCCTGTGAAGAAAGTATATTTATATATACAGAGGAGAGAACCAGAAACGCTAACTAAAAGGCAATGCAGGCTTTGTGTGTTGCTTGCGGTCGGTAGCAGAGTCAGCCAAACCGAACACATTCAAACAAAACCCCTTATTGAGCTATGAAAAATAAAGATCCTCTCTTCTCCTCACAGAAGCTCCTTGCGCAGGCGAGCTGGTTGCACTACGTGCCTCCCCATCAAGCATTTCGTAGCCCCTCTCAAAGCCTTCCGCCAAGCCTAGGAAAAAATAATATATCAGAACCTAAATCAGATTTGAAAAAACGAAAAAAAACTTCTGAAAAGAAGTGAAGGGTTAGCTAAATCAGTTTTCCCCAATTTAGGTGATTATTTAATTAGTTTCTTGTTAAGAAATACTCAATTTCGCCAAAAGAAAAAACAGATTGACAACATGAATTATGCTCAAATTAAAGTACAGATTGAAAACATGAATTCTGCTCAGATTAAAGTTTCTTTACCTTCTCTGCAGCTGCAGAGATCAAAGCATATGTGTTGATTTGGGCGGCCGTTAGCCTAGAGTTCTTGAGGTTCCCAACGGATCTCAAATGTGAGCCAAACCCTGGTTTACGCACAGTCCCATTCAGGGAAGTTTTCCATGTAACAAATGAGTCCAACTCTCTTGATGAATTGACATTGAGGCAATAGCAGCAGCAGCAGTGGGCTCATTGATGATTCTCATAACATTCAAATCGGAGATTGCCCCTGCGTCATTGGTTGCCTGCCTTTGAGAATCATTGAAGTGTGCAGGAACAGTGACCACAGCATTCTTAACAGTGGTCCCGAGGTAAGCTTCATAACGTTTCGGTGGAATCAATCCGAACCCAATTCCACTTTCGTTTCAATGCCTGCATGCAACAGGTTTCATCAATGGATTTCACAAAGGAATTAATATGGAATGGCAGGCGAGTAAAGTTAGAATTTATAACGAAGCAGGCGAGTAAGGGAAGCAGTTGATAACCTTTCGGTGGAATCAATCCGACGGCTCAAACCATTTTAATCGTCTAACCATTAAATCAACCGCTCACAAATGGACACGTAATCTCAGAGGAGAGTTGGTTTCAGAGGGGAACGCCTTACGGCGTAAATATAAAAAAATTTATGTTTTTCAAATTTATTTATTTTATTAAATTAAAAATATAAATAATTTATATATATATTTTTTCACAGGAAAATCCAACCCCAACCTGGGATGACGCTTACACTTATTAAGTAATTAACTAATTCTGATAACTCATTTTGGATATATCCAATAGTATTTCAATAATACTTTTAATTTCTCTTTTGAATTTTTAATGTATATTTGTATAATTATAAATGTTATGTTATATAGGAATCACTCTTAAGAATTGGGAAACCGGTTTCAATGGTTCGCGGTTTCTGGGAGCTTTAGAACTGTATGGAATTTTCTGAGCTGCAATGGGAGTTTGGGAAAGTTTCGGGAGTTTTGAACACTGTTTTTTTTGGAGTTTCTGCCTGAGTCGGGGAATACAAAAGCTGTAGAGAAATAAGTTGAACTGCCCACAACACTGTAGGTTGTTTTGATGAGCTAGTGAATTGTCCAAATAAAATAATGATATAAATGTAACAAATATTTAATTAACTGTAAGTTTGTTTAGATTTTTATGACAGGCCTCCTGTATCATTATTCGGTTGAGATGTTTTTAATTATAAATATTATGTAGAGGAGGAGGATTCTCAAAAAAGGAGGCAGAAGTTCCAGTAACCAGCCATGAAGTCATGTAAATATTCTTTCTGAAATTTTAATAGAATGATTATTATGTTTGTATTATATCAGACTTGATCTTTCAGGTGGCATCTGTACAATTTTGTACTAATTTTGCCAATATAAATCCATAATTTTTATTTACAGTTATTATTCGATATGAGTACTGACTCTTTTATGCCAATTAAAAAAAATAGATTATTTTAACATCCATTTAAAAGTATCCTATTAAAACTATATACTTTAGATGTTCTCTTATCACATTAATTTATGTTCTATATTTTTAGATATTACGAACTATAAAGATAATAATACTATTCCAATATCTTATAAATTTATTATCATAAAATTTGTCAATTAAATTGAGCCTAGCACAGGGATTACATCATCCTATACAATGTGGAGGAAGCATTGTCATCGGCTCCAACGTAGTTAAAGACAGTGGCATAGAGAACCATAAATTATTATATCGATTAACCATAAATTCTTATCTTGATTAACTTTTTTTTTTTTTTTCTCAATCGCATGGCCATAGCCACACTGCCAGCCCATAAAAAAAATTCCAATTCCATCCACACTATTGTTAATTTTTTTAGTGGTTTTTGATTTAATTTTTTGGAAGTTTTTTTGTGGGTTTTTCCAATTTAATTTCTCTAAAATCTCACAAGAATTTATTGAAATCACAATTTTAATAGGTAATTCTGCACAATGAAAGTGCCCTAGTGTTTTTCAGGTGCGGAATCCATATACAGAATAAAAAAAACCAATTTAAATAACACAAATAAAAATTTAACTTTCCAACAGATTCTAATACCAAAAAATCACCCACAAACAACTTCATTTTTTTTGTCTATAACAACAGATAATTTACTATAACAACTTTACTCAAAACTAAATATCCACGTTAAAATACAAAACTCAATTAAATATTGAATTTCTAGAAATCAATATCAACTCATATTAAAGCTACTTGTGCAATGCCTTTACAAATGAATTAATTAAATTATATAACAATAACTATACATTTTAAAACAAATATTTTAATTTAAGAATGTACATGTTTAAACTAATACAAAATTGACATGACAATTCTACACTCAAATCTAAATATCGAGACATCAAGTTGAAAATTAAACTATAGATAGATTGGCATTCAAAGTTATAACGATAGCAAATTAATATTTATGAGTGTTCTTTAATTTTGTTGGAGTTAATGTTTATATTTTATATTTGAGATGTTGATTTGAGATAGTTGAGAAATTTTCTCAATCTTTTTTTTTTTTTTTAAATTAGGAATAAGTTAGATATCAGACACTCTATATATTAGAATAATTTCTGAGTTAATGCTTACATCTTATATTTGAGATGTTGGTTTGAGATGGCTAAGAAATTCTTTCAATCTCTCTCTAAATTAAAAATAAGTTAGATCTGAAAAACTCTATATATTAGAGTAATCTCTAAATGTAAATTGCGTGTATTAATTGCATATACCTTTGTGTCAGCTATCTCATTTTGTGAAATTATTAATAGTTTTTATTGCTTAATGTATTTTTTAATTTTTTTGTTAGTTTTGTTTTTTAATATTTGACATCATGTGTGAAGCGAACTCCACACTTTGCACATTGAAACCTCTCCACTTCATACTCTTTCAATTTTCGATAGGGACAATTTTACATAGGGCATCCACGTGGACACAATGTCTTCAATAAGTAATGCCAAAAAAATAGATATGACCATCGATTTTACATGTGGACTAGTTTTCTCTAATAATAATGCAAAAGCTAGCGCAAACATTCAAATGGGTTTGGGGCAAGAGCAAATGCAAGGCTTTGGACTCACTTAGACACACTACATGTCAAACAAGTAATGCCAAGTGTCCAAAACACATTTTATTACGAGTTATTAGTATTGTGTTCACTCGATTTTTTTTTTCAAAAAGATTGCATGTCATGTTTTAAATTAATGATGAAATGTATTGATAGAGTGACGGTTCAATCGAACTTTAGATTAGGAGTTCGTTCCTGATTTCTAGGGTGTTGTTTTAACTTCCCTAATTGTGTGTGAATTATATATTTCTCGTGTAATGATTGTAATTGTAGTGTGTCTTCTGCAGAGACAATGTTCAATGTCCAAGTGGTATTCCACACTTGTCAATTCAATTAATTTGATTCTTTTATTTTTAACACTAACCCGAGCCTTATATGTGATTTTAAATATAGTTGTACAAATAATCAACCGACCACAATTATTGATCATAATTTACTAATCAAGCCCATCTTTTATTGGTTTTAGAGATGTCTGAGCTGCATATCTTGAAATTGAATAGACCCATTAGATTTTAAGTGTCATTTTCATTTTCTAATAGCTACATTAACTTTAATAATGACCCATCTTCAAAATTCTTACATGGATACAAACAAAGAACATATCAAAATGTTCATAATTTAATTTGTCGCATATTAGAATTGGATGAACATAACTGCATAACATTGCCATGAATGCAAGTGTGGAAGTTTGTCTTTGTGCGAAATTTCATTGTGCGGAGGTCCTTGTGCGAAGGACCTCCACACAATGAAATTTCACACAATACCCTTTTGTTGCAACTGCAATCTTCCATATGAATAAATTGTCATCTCGATTAATTTTTTTTGTTTCTTAATAGTTTGGTTGTGTATAAAAATAGAATATATAAGTTAATTACAAAAGTGTGAAGCTCATTGTGCAAAGCTCCACACAACTACCACACTCCACACCAGCTATACTTGATGAAAGAAACGGGAGCACTCTCACAACCATAGCCACATCGTTAACCCACAAAAAAGCCCATTCCATTACGACAACATTATTTGATTGCTAATGTTTTGTCCACAATAGCTAATAGTTTAAAGATAATCCAGGTAGATATTAGAGGCCACCAACCTATTTCATTTAGACATTGAGTCAGTTTCATCAGTTTCCTTGATTATAACAACATTTACTATTTTTAGCATTTTTTTGGATCATGAACTTTCAGAGTTGTTTTAACCCTCTAAACGGTGCTTTTTTAGGTCTGCCACAAGCTTATAGCCATAGGCATGGGCCTACTATAAATCCCGTAGTACTCAGAGAGATTTTTTTAAGGCGGTATCATATGCGCCAAACGAAGATCATATGTCTAAGTTACGACCCTAGGAAGCTAGCTGCCCAACTACCCCAACAGGGCCCACAAACTCTTGGTGTTCCATCTCCTAGGGTTAGATTTTTGGTTGTTTATGGTTTCCCTTTGTTGTTCAATAATAAAAAGTCTCTTGAGCCTAACCCAATTCATAGGCATGTAGTTGCCACATCTCTTCTCAAAGATAAGCTACCATCGCCCAAGCTAGTTTATTTCCATTTTGGATGTAAGCATATTTTAGTTCTCTAATGTTAATGAAATGAAGTTTGTATTTCTGCTGCATCTTTGTGTTTATGTTTATATCTGTGTTATGTTGTGTTCATGCATAAGTTCAGATCAGTGATATCAGAGTGGTTTGCTCTTTCTCTGTTTTTCTTTGCATGTCCTTAACGAGGTCAGAGTATAAGGAGTTAGGACTTGAATTGGTTGAATATTTGCAAGACCAACCTCGCAAACCCCGATGACCTTCCATGGAAAAAGAAAAGAAAGACGAGGGAGCAAAAGATCCTTTCAAAATATTGCTCAAAGAAGCCCTCAAGTGATAAAGGAATGCAATGATGGACAACTTTGCCCAAATCCTTCAATGACTACCCACATGCAACGCATATTCATTGAATAGCCACTCTGGAGGCACCACTCCCTTTAAGGTACAAGTTAACTTTGACATTCCCATATTTGAAGGCCAGATAGATGCAAACGTCATAGATAGATTGTTAAATTTGTTGGAAGAATATTTTTTGGTTCATAATTTTCCAATCGATAAAAGATTACTTTTGCACTCCTCAAAGCCTCCCCGCATGTCAAGGAGTAGTGCAAAACCTATTGTGAATAGAAGGACGAGAGAGAACCCTCACCGTTTTCAATCACACCCAATTGGAATTCTTTCCCAGAAATCATCAAGGAACAATATTACCCTGTCGGGAGCTATGAAGATAAATACATAAAGTGGACCACACTGCGGCAGGGAATGGACCAAGACATGTCAGAGTTCACAAATATTTTTCATACCCTTCACATAAAGTTGAGTATCAAGGATTCTGAGCAGCATGTGTTACTCAAGCACTGTGACTGTTTACACAAGTACATCCATGACAAGATGGAGTTCTTGGACATCTCCTCAATTGGTAATGCCTATTGATATGATGTCAAGATCGAGAAAAAATTTAAATAGAAGAAGTTAGACTTTCGATCTGCGAATATGAAGTAAGTGAAAGGCACCCCCAAATAATAGAACAAAGGGCAAAGCCAAGGTAGAGCGACCTAGGACAACCCACTGAAGCTTCACACAAAGAATAACACCATGAAGACAAAGAAAGACACAAGAAAATGGTGTGAGCTCCATAAGAGCCCCATTCACAACACAAGTTAGTATCGAGCCAAGCAGTGATTGGTGGTCGAGTTGAAGTCTTCTGAATCAGATGCATGTTTCGAATCTGAGTCAGAACTCGATAAGGGGAATGACAAAGGGAAGTAGATTATTGATGAGGAACATAGTGCCACCGTTTGCACCACCAAGATCCAGAATATTAAGCCCGAAGATCTAGAGGAGGGGGAGCGTCTCTTCCACTCACAAATGTGGGTGAAGGGTTCTTCATTGCAGTTCATCGTTGAAAACAAGAGTCAAAAGAACCTCATTTTAGTAGAGGTTGTGAAGCGTTTGGGCCTATGAATCACACCACACCCTCATCCATACACCATGGGGTGGCTTCACTAAGGACGATATCTTCACGTCAGCCATCAGTGTCTCCTATCTTACAACATCAAGCCCTTCATAAACAAGGTACTGTGTGATGCTGCTCGTCTTGAAGTTTTTGATGTATTATTAGGCCAAGCATACTTGTGGAAACATCATGCACTGTATGATTCTAGGCCTCACATTGTTATTATTACTTGGGAAATAAGTTATACAAGATATTGGAGGTAGCACCACCTACCGTCATCTCTTTGATCTTTGCGAAGCATTTCAATAAGATCATTTCCTAGACGGGGAAATTTGTCTTCCTTATGATTTTCCCTTAGGGAAAGAAGAAGATTGTGGCCACATTCACGACCTCTAGAAATGGCTCCTCTGCATGGCAGCAATAGATGGACAAGGTCATGGAGAAATACAGGGACATCTTCACCTCACCCATAAGGGTACCCCTACACTGTTAGGTCAATCACTCCATTGATTTTATCCCGGGCGCGCCACTACCCAACAGACGGATCTATCGATGCTCTGTTATGGAGAACGATGAAATCAAGAGGTAGATTCAAGAGATTTTGCAAAAGGGGCACATCAAGCCAAGTTCACTACCCTGTTGGAGCCCAATCATGTTGGTACAAAAGAAGGACAGGACCTGGAGACTTTGTGTTGACTATCGGGTGACAAATAAGATCACTGTCCAGAATAAGAATCTAATCCCACGGATTGATGACCTTCTAGACTAGCTCAAGGGGCCCAAATATTTCAGCAATATTGGCTTGAAGTTCGTTTATCACCAGGTACCAATCAAACCCTCTGATGTGTGGACGATTGCCTTCAAATCTAAGGAGGGCCTTTTCGAATGGTTGGTCATGCCTTTCGGGTTGATGAATGCCCCCACAACCTTCATGAGGCTGATGGACAACACCTTGCGGTCCTTCACCAACCCATTAGTGGTAGTGTATTTGGATGAAATCCTTATCTTGAATCAGAGTTGGGACGAGCACCTTCACCATATTCAACAGGTCCTCCAAACCATGTGTCAACACAAATTGTGTGCTAATTTGGAGAAATTCACTTTTGGTATGACCCAGGTTCAATATCTGGGGTACATCATTGATGAGTGGGGTGTGTATGTGGACTGTTGTCACTCATTGCAATATGAGTTTTCAGTTGATCAAAGTTGTCAAAGAGCAGTGAATTTTGAAGCCACCTTCCAGGCCACAGAAGCACTTAATTCTAAACTGGACCCTCTGCATTGCATAGTGCTTGGAACAAGCTTTCCAACAGTAGGTGGAAGTCCAAAAAAGGACTCCTGGATTAGAAATTAGAGTAGACTGAAGCTGCCCTTTGAAAGCCAGAAAACAAAGACAAAATGGCTAAGGGTTAGGCCCATTGCAAGTCACAATCGGGGACTTTCTGGAACAGCAGTAGTGGAAGGCAGTGAAACCTGCGATTCGTCAATCGCTTATATTGCAAATCGGCGGTCAGAGGCCCATGGAGCATAGCGTATCAGCGGTCAGAGGCCCGTGGAGAGCACCGATATCCGATATCGGTGATCGTAGGTTCAAAAGGGTGTGCACAAGCACTTGGTCATGAAAATTGCCGAGAATTGGGCTTTAATGTTAAAGTGTTGAGAGGAGCCGATTTCATTTTACAAAGGAAACTAATTGCAAAACCAGAGGTAGGCTGGCCTTTTCTCTCCCCTCCAAGGGCCATGTGGCAGAGCACCATTGGTCAAGATGAATCCATAGGGCAGCTGACATAAGCATGACGTGGCAGTACAGAGGACACATGGCACGCAAATTGGGCATTTTCAGGGTCTTATGGGGGCATTTATGGGTGACATGTGTCACCACTCAAGAGGTTCCACGTGGCATTGATGACATCATCAATCTCGAAATTGGAAATCGCACAAAGCAAAGGTTACGCATCCTCACACCCTCTCCCGCATTGCGATTGCGATATGCGGGAACTCCCTAGACGCGATGTTTTATGCAATGGAGTTAGAAAGTTGTCGGGCTCGTCCCTTCAAAGGCCCCATGCTCATTCAAAACCCCCTATCTCTAGACAACCAAGATTGACTCGACCTAGATCAATGACTATGAGGCCTTTTCACCACCCCCTACCATGTTTCCCTTTATTAGCGAGAGGGGGTTTGAAAAGTGGTTTCCCCGTCGGGCGCCTCCACTACATGTCCCTTTGGTATCATTTTTCACCCCCCCTCACTTACCGCTTACCACTCATTGCCCCCATCCAAAAACCACTTGTTAACACCCAGGTTGTTCCCTATGACTCCCAAGGGAATACGGCCGGGGTAACCACTAACCAATCTTTTGATCACTGTTTCTAGCCAAACTGTGATCAGAGAGGGCTCTCTCTTTATGATTTGTATCTGTTTATGATAGGGTTTTAGGCTAGGTATTATGCACAGGTTTTGTTTATGTTTTGGTTGAAGATTTTCTTTCAGGTCTTGTGATATAATGTTCAAAGAGTCAAATATCATTGGGCAATGGAGTCTATGGCTGTAGGTGTCTAGAATCTTTAAGGTGAACTGGTGGAACTTACAGGGCCATTTGGATACTTCATACAACAAAATTTTTGATTTATAACACAAACAGGTGAAAACACCAGTGAAAGCAATTAAGAATTTTCACTAAAGTATTCAAGTATTTCCACCAAACTAGGCATGAACAACGGATAGATGTCTCAGGGGCAAAACTTGAATCCCTGGGAATGTCTATCACTGCAAAAGATATAGTTTTAAAGTGCAGCAGTTAAGAATTACACTTCATTCACTGTATCTGAAGAAAACATGGATAATAGCTCAGTTTGAGTCCAGGGTAATCAGTGATTAAATCCTGGGACTATTCTTCTACTTTAGCTATTAAGTGTAAAACATTTAAACAATCAAAGAGAACAAAAGACTCGAAAACATGTAACACAGAGACTTAAGAAAGACTTATTGTTTTATGAAGCACTCTGGAATCCTGCAACGTTCACCATTCATCACAATGCATCAAGGCACACCAAGCTTCGGAAATTCCATTCACCCTTTGTATTATTTCTCTGAGAATTTTACAGCAAATGAGATGCCCAAAATGAAAATAACAACAACCCCTTGAGCTTCTGCGAGGGGTGAATATATACTTGCGATTGTTTACAAAATATCTGAGTTCTAAGTTATCTCAGACTTAATATTCTTACCAACTTTTGAGATATTATTATCAGAAATTTATTACAGCATTGAATACAAAATAAAGGCGTCTTGATGTTCTGTCAGAAGATATTTTAGCCTTCGAGAGCTGCTGAGTCGGTTAAGATACTTTGATTAAATGCTGGAGAGCCCAACTTTATGGCTCGTGCGCTGTATTTTGGGTCTGCCACCAGTGATTGTGATTGCTGCTGTGATGAGTAAATAACCTTGCTGAGTTGGCTCAGCATCTGTCTCTTCCTTGTAGATTTTATCCACCAAAATTCTGCCTGTGCATGACTGTTCATAAACTGGAGAAAAACTATCGCTACAGATTCGGGCCTGATAAGATTACCTGTGTCAAATTCCTCCATTCTTCCTGTGTGGGCAATTGGTGTCTTATGATTGCCCCCAGAGTTTCATCTGCTTCTGTATACTTAAAGAAATTTGGTGGTGTATCAAACAGGTGATCAATTTCATTCATAATGAAAAACAGGTTATCCACCCTATCATACAAATTCTGCCCTGATGCTGGCCCTGTTTCTGCTGAGGTACTGGGCTGTTTTGCTATTTGTGCTGCAGCATGTGCATCAACCCTTTTGATGTAATTTTCCAGGGTAAGCAGCCTTCCTACACTACTTAATATGCTGGGGAGGCCTCTGTTCTGTAATGCCAAGAATCTGTCCAGGAATTTGTTGATCTCAGTCTGCATATCCTGTGTTCTCCTCTCCAGCGTTCCAACTAGACTTCGTAGTGTCAGGACTCTTTTAACCACTGAGATTGTTTCAGTCCTGTTAGTAATTCCTATTGTGGCCAGCTGAGAGCTTGTCTTGTTATTTAAAATATTGATCATTCTGCTGGCAGCATCTGGCATGTGGCCAAGGCTTGCTCTTGCTCTGTGTATTTCCTTGTTTGCCTTTGTGATGAGTGCTATTTGCTCATCCATAGTCTCAATATACTGCCACTGCTTGGTGATGGATCGACCAATGTTGCCCCAGAGGACTGCTTTTAATTCTGCTGTTACTTTTTCTAGTGCAAGCTCTTTTTCTAGTTCAGCTATTCTCTTTTTTAGAGCTTTTACCTCTCTTTCCTTTGCTGCCTCATTCTGCTTGCTTTTGTCAAATCTTTCATTCACCTTAGTCAAAGACCTTTTGACTTCATCAAGCTCTTTCATTTGGGATTCAAGAACTTGGATCTCAGCTTGCAGCCTCTGCATGTCCAGACTAGGAGTCTGCTCTGTTGTTGGCGTAGTTGTTGCTGTAGATGGTGCTGTAGTTCCTGTCTGCTGAGGAGGAAGAGTAGTTGTTGGAGGAGTTTCTTCAAGATTGATTACTTCCGGAGGGGGCTGGGAAGTTTGGCCCTCTTCTCTCTGTTTCAATGCTGCCTTTGCAGCTTCTGATTGTCCTAGCTGCTCCTGAGTCCGAACCAGCTCCTTGTACAGAGATATCATTAGATCTGTGGTATCCTTTTCTAGCCTTTGCTGAGCAACTTCATCTGTTTGAGGATGGATGGTGGCTGGGAGCTTGATTTTCTTTCTTAAGGCAGCCATGTCTTGATCAATTATCTTTAACAGTTCTTGGATACCTTTAACATCTTTAGGATCATGTCCTATTTCTATAATTACCTCCTCCAAAGATTTGATTCTGTTATCCTTGGCTTGTGATGATGCTCTCTCCAATTCCAGCTGAGAGGCTGTGTTATCAAGGCTGCTCTTCAATTTGTAGTTCTCCAATGTTTCATCTGCCAAGGAGGCATACACCATTTCACCGGTTTGTTTATGCAGTTCGATCTTATCCATAGGGTGTATGTCTTTAGCCATAACCTCCATGTTGGTTCTTAGATAATCCGAGGTAGATTGAGGATGCAGCGTTGTGGGCATGAAGTGACTCATGATCATCTTGCCTTCACTTACATCAAAGGCAGACATGAGTCTTTGCTGATTGGTGGGAGCCAGGTTCAGCAAATGATTGTACAGCTGTACTTTAATAGGATCACTTCTCTTCTTAATGTCAATAAATTGCTGTTTGATGCTTGACTGTCCTTCTCTGTGCTGGCTGGAGGAGCTGACCTCTCCTCCTATAGCTCTATCATGTTCATGCTAGAATGAACTGGCTAAAACTTCTCCACTGGGTGGGCCCATGCCCATTGCTTGCCTCACTGCTATGTCATCCTCTGGAAAGTCATTTAGTCTTTGTCTTTTCTCTCCCCGATTGATGGATGAAGTCAGGGGAGTCTCTCTATCTCTTTTCCTGGTTAAGTCCTCCTTTTGTGGGGTTTGGAGGACCGAGGTATCAACAGTAGTCTCTGCCCTAGGAGGCACTATTGTCTGAGCCTGTTGCTCTGTGGAGCTTGGAGCATCAATCACTTTTTCTTGCTGCAAGGGCTGCTGTTCACTATATTGTATCTCTTCTTGTTGCTGCCCTTGTTCCTGCTGCTCCATTTCTTCTTGCTGCTGTAGCAATGTATCCACTTGTTCTTCTGTTAATGGAGGTGGCTGCTCCACCTGCTTCCCTTTATCTTTGCTTGCTGTCTGCGGTGCCTTCTCGGCAGTTTGCTGTTGTGTTGTTGATGATGTAGTAGCTGCTCCAAGCCGCTTTTTGTAGGAGAGGGGTACCTGTCCACAAGTTTCCAAGTCAGCTTCCTTTTGCATATTTCTAGCTTCTCTTTCTAGAAGCTCTTCATTAGTAGTTTCCTCCTCTAGGGTACCCTCTTCCCAACTTGATGCATTGGCATATTGTTCAATCTCGGGTTGTCTCTTGTGTGCATAGCTACCCAATTTATATTTTATCCTCCCGAGGGAGACAAAATGATTGGGGTCATATGGTATCCATTCAAAACTAGTTTGCAGTTTGAGGCCCTCCAGGATACTGTCTGCCTCTTTCCACCCCTCCTCTTTTCTGTTATATAGGAAAGGACCCAGCTGGCTCCTCACCTTTAACTGTGACTTCTTGTTCTTGCTCTGAAAATGCAGGTAGTCTGAGTTGCCAAACTGTCTGAAATATTCCAAGGCAAAAAGCCTCATGGGGACATACCTTGGCAATCTAAAAGGTGTCAACTCACAGCCATATATTCTGATGACTGTGTGGTTCTGGTAGAGGTACCAGTTACCAATGCTGTAGGATTTATTCAAATGGAGAATTCTTCTCATATCATCAGTTAGTCTAGGAGGAGGAGTACCATGCAATACTGTCATGACTGGATAAATGAATAAGTCAATAAACTCAGTGTATGTGTAAGGTGATACAGAGGTACGATGAAAAACAGAGGTCCAGAACACAACTGACCTTGGATTTCCCTGGGCATTGAGTTGCTTCAAAGGAAAAGAGAATATGGCTGGCTGATAAAACAAGAAGAGGTGGTATATATATGAGGTGTACCTGAATAGTCTTTCCCTCTTCAAGTTCATAAACTGGTCATGGATTTTATCTGCAATGTATGTAGCATAATCATAATGCACAGCTGGGGGCTTACCAGGAGAGAATAGAGACAGCATTGCTACTATGGTTTCATCCACATCCTCCATTCCCTTGAATCCTAGGGCATAGCTGATCAAATCCACTAACATCCTGCCCAATTCATTCAAGTAATGATACCCAATAGGAAGAGTTCTGACGAATTCAGAGCCTGGTCTTACAAACAGCTAATTGATTTTAATGAGTTGGTCGCTTGTTAGCTTGCTCCCTTTCTTTATCAAATTCTGCATATTGAGGGGGGTCAATTGCTTAGCAGTATGGAAGTGCAGCATTTCATTTATACTCTCTGGGGTGATGTGGAACAAAACTAAGCCTGAGGGGCTAATGACAGCTCTTCGGCTTGGGTCATAGCATTCCTGGCAGCTGTATATCAACTCTGGCATAGGATTTACCTGGGGGAGGTTGTAGATTGGCAGGTTTGAGTCCCAAATCCCCAAGATGTCTGCTCCACTCAGGTGCTGGGCTTTCAACTCATTCAACATCTGGATATTATACTTGGAGCCCATAAGAAACCAGTCCAACATTTGATAATCCATATCTCCCAGGGCTTTCCACTCCAATTCCTGGTGAGGAGCATTGAGGGGCTTGATATTCAGAGCAATAGGAGTCTCCATGGCCTTCTTCAAAGTTCAACAATTGTAGGTGGATTGTTTAATGGAAGCAACACAGAATAGAAGTGATTTTCTGTAAAAACAGTTTGTATCTCAGAGACCAGAGGAGGAAATTACACAACAGCAGTTGAAATACTGTTTGTTTCAGGAGCAGGGCTTCTCTATGGTCTCACTATGTCCTCTTTTAGCGGGTGAATTGAGCTTAACAAGAAATTAGCCGGGAATACGCAGTGAATGTTGTTTTTGAGCGAAATTACAGGTATTAAGGCTCGGCTGGTGTCTTTGGACTTCACAATTGCGAATGTGGACGTGCAGAGGGAAATGGTCGGTGAAAATATAACTTTTAAGGTCTCCTTAGCCCTCTGAGTGACTTTAATTTCAATAACAGGCGTATGGAGGGTAGCAAGCGGTAAATACCTGTTAATTGACGGACAGAGGTCGCATGGGCGCGCACGGTTGATGCTGTGGAGGTCGCCTTGGTTATCTGAGCAGGTTGGTGAAAATTCGGACGTAAACAGGCATGCAGAGCCGAAATAGCGACAAGAGTAAAAAGTGAGAAAAAACACGGTTTTTTGGGTTAATATGGACCTTTTACCATTTTGGCGCTTTTTAGTGATGACGTCAGCATGATGTCATTGGTGGGTCCAGGTGAGGTGACGTCAGCTGACGTCATCGGGTGACGTGGCGGTAAACTATTGGTCCATGGGGGCGATGAGGTGGCAGCCATGTCAGCGGCCAGGTGGACGAATAACAGGGGCGGGGACCAGCGGAAATGACGTGGCGATATGGCATAGGAGGGCAGCTGGCGGTCAGGACCGTAGCGGTTATGGTTAAGGCTAGCCGCTACGGTTTCTCGGGGCGGTTTAGGTACGACGCCGAATGTGTCAGGCCTTGCTCCGAGAGACTTTAGCGCTTGACGCGTGGAAAGGCCCTGACGTGACGCAACGTCACTTTCTCGGGCGGTAAAGGACGGCTGCGGGGGCTGCTCCGATATCATCGTGGATCGTCGGATCTTCGGGCCTTGATCCGACGGTGGGCGGAGCATGAAAATGCTCGGGTTATATGCGGGCGGAAAACTTTGGGTTGTGGGTTTTTTAATGGTTTTTCAATATTTTTCATAAAATCAAACTGCGCGCTAACCCTTTGGAAATGCGCCAGAGGCGGGTTTTTTGACTTTGGGTAATTTTTGCAAAGGTTTTTAAGGGTAAAAGAGGGTTTACAAGGGTTTTCAATGCAAATGGTGGTTTGATGAGCAAGTTGGCTTGTAGCAAGGGGGAATGGGATGTGATAGGTTCACCAAGGTGACCAGAGGTCTCTTTGGTTCCTTTTGAAGAACATATGGCTATAATGCCAAGGGGAGGAGTATTTATAAGATTTTGGGTCTTTATACACCATAGTGTTAGTATTATTAGGGGAGGGGTAAGATAAGGGAGCTATATAGTAGAATTAGAGGTTAATATGAATGAGGGGAGCAAATGAAGGGGATTTTACTGAGTTTATCTGAAATTGATTTAGTTTTGAGAGTAGATCAAAATGAAAAGATCTTAGACAAGAAATGTGGCTTCTGAATGAACTAGAACCACCATAAAACCATGATCTCTCTCCATAAATCTCAGCTAAAAGAAAGGGAGTGTTAGTAATGGAATGAAGGGGGAGAGGGAGGTTAGTCATGCTCCTTGCTGTAATTTGATGGAATTAACCACTTTGTGCATTGATAGATTTTTGCCTTGGCAAAACACCTCTTGACATGTGTATAATGGTGAAAATACCCTTTCTGCAACCACAACTGCTTACCCAGCTATTTTCCTAACATTTTTTGTTTCTCCTTAGAGGGTGCACTTGGACTTGCAAACCCTTACTTGCCTTTTCTTTTCTTTGGCTTTTTCTTTATTCTTTTCTATCTACTTCTACCCTTATCTCTTCCAAGGTCCCAGATTAAGCTGTTGGGAACCTTTTCTTCTCTACCTGAACTACTTGTCTGCCAAGATTGAACAGTTTGGACAGACTCCTTTCTCTATTCTAAAACAGAAAATTTAAATATGGCATGATCCAGGTTAAACTGTTGAATCATCCATCCAAATTGGAATAAGGTCATCAATATTTGAAACACTTTACACACCTCTTGTTCTCTAGGAAATATGGGATCTTTGTAATACCAAAGCAGAGCATATTTGGACTTTCTTTGGCCAATCATGAAATATGAAACCTATTGGTATAGGTATCCAACAGTGGCTCCACATGGGGATGGTTTTTCTTTTGAAAGACCAAGAACAACAGGTCAGGTTGCCTTGTTCTTTGACTGCCCATCTCAATCTTTGAAATTTGCTGCCAAATGTGTCAAAACTGTGTGCTACCTTTTTGAAAGACCTCTGATCCTATCTGCATCTTGCTGGTTGGTGAATCACTTGGAAAACTGCATTTTTACAATCTAAAATAGAAATAATATGTACATATGCATATATACAAGGGAAACTGATGTTGCAGTCATGGGAAATAGTCAAAATAATGCTTCAGCATCCTGCCATTGACAGGACCTTCATCCAAGTCAGTTTCAGTCAGACCTTTAAGGAAGTAAGTGTTGTTGCCTTGTACTGCTTGGACTGCAAATGGTCCTCTCCATAAAGAATCAAACTTTCCATGTTTTCCTTTCTCTTCTCTTCTTGCATCCCACTTTAAGACTTTGTCCCCCATATTGAAATCTTCTGCTTTGGTTCTCCTATCAAAGGCCTTTTTCAATTTTTCTTGTAATATCTACACTCTGCTGAAAACTTGTTCTCTAGTTTGCTGTAAACAGATTATCTGATTGATCCTCCTTTGCATATCATTTGGCTCTGCTTGGCTTTCTTGCAGTAGCTTCATAACCGGTACTCCTAGTGATGAAGGAAATCTGGCTTCTAATCCATAGACTAACTCATATGGGCTGATCCCAATTGATCTTTTTGTTGTTAGTCTATCTGCCCATAAAGCGTTTACTAGTTTCTTATGCCAGTTCTTTTTGTTCTCTTCCAGCACTTTCTTTATGATATTTATTAAACTTTTGTTTGATGATTCAGCAAGACCATTTCCTTGAGGATAGTAAGCAGTAGAATGGCCCAAAGTTATGTGAAACTTATGGCAGAAGTTCACCATTTTCTTGGATCTGAAAGCAGTAGCATTGTCTGTTATTATCTTGTCTGGACAGCCAAATCTAGCCAATATATTGTTTTCCAAAAACTGAATAATTACTGAATCATTTGCTTGTCTGCATGGGGCGGCTTCAATCCACTTGGTGAAGTAGTCTGTTGCTGTTAAAATCCATCTGTGTTGCCCTGAAGATGAGGGATGAATTTCCCCAATGAAATCCAAGCCCTATTGTTGGAAGGGTCTTTCTGTTGCAATGGGCTTCAAAGGAAGTGGCAGCAACTATCTTTTGCCTTCAAACAGTTGGCATTTGTGGCATGAGGTTGTAAATTTCTTAACATCAGAGAACATGGTGGGCCAGTAATAACCAGCCCTCAATATCTTGTCCACAGTGGACTTCCAGTACAAGTGTCCACCGCAATCTCCAGCATGGAAATCTTGCATGATTTTGTTAGTTTCATTCTCTATTAGACAGTGCAGCAAGATACCTTCATGGTTTTTCCAAAGTAGATTTCCATCCATCACACAAAATCTAGATGTTTTCATTTTTAGGAACCTACACTTAGTTCTGGACAGTCCTGGGGGAGCACACAGGTTTTGTAACACATAACAGATGTCAGAGTACCAAGGAGATTGTTCAAAGGCTACACTGATCTTTGGAGTCGCCAGCTCTGTTTCACTGTCCAGTTGGTTGATATCTAAGGCTTGGAAATTTGCTTCTGTCATTAATTTGGCCAAACCTTGCCCTTTTATCAGCTTTGTAGGTTTTATTTCTATGTCAAATTCTAGAATATTGGCAATCCATTTTCCTCTTCTGCCCTCTAAGTTTTCTTGGGTGAGAATGTCTTTGACAATAGGACTTGGTACATAAGCCACAACATGGGAGTAAAGGATGTAAAACCTAAAGTCTTTAATAGCTTTGATCAAAGCATAAGCTTGCTTCTCCATTATTTGGTACTTTAGAGGGGCATCTCTGAGAGCTCTGCTGAAAAAGGCAATAGGCTTCTCGTTCCCTTGGTCATCTTTCTGTAATAAAACAGCAGCGATAGTATGTTGGGAGGCAAAGGAGAAAATGATAAAGTCTCTGTCAAACTGAGGATTGGTTAACACTGGGGTTTGAGTCAAGGCCAATTTTATACTTTCAAAGGCTTGTTTTGCTTCAACAGTCCATTTGACCTTTGAATCTTTCTTTAGCATATTGTTTAGTAATCTGATTAATTCTGCTAAATTAGGGATAAACCTTCTTAAAAAGTTAATCTTCCCTAAGAATCCCTGCAACTCCTTGACATTCCTTGGGTGAGGCATTTGTAGGATAGCTTGTATCCTATCTGGATCTATTCTTATGCCATCTTTTGAAATAATGTGTCCTAAGAGTTTCCCTTCTTCCAAGCCAAATAATGACTTCTTGGGGTTTAAGGAAATGCCATATTTCCTGCATGTTATGAAAATCTGTCTCAAATGTTTCAAATGCTCTTGATCAGACTTAGAAAAAGGTGTGAGGTCATCCAAATAAATGACAAGGAAATCATGAATTTCCTTAGCGAAAGCAATGTCCATTGCTCTTTGAAACGTTGCCCCTGCGTTTTTCAATCCAAAGGGCATTTTCACATACTTGAAAGTTCCCCATGGGGTTGTAAATGCAGTTTTGTCTTGATCATCAGGGTGTACTAGGATTTGGTTGAAGCCTGAGAATCCATCCAGTAATGATATCCTTGAAGCCCCTACTACTCTTTGAAGAATGTGATCCATTTTGGGTAAAGGGTAGTTATCTTTGAGTGATACTTGATTCAAATTCCTTAAGTCTACACAAAGTCTAATCTCACCAGTTTTCTTTCTTGTAGGGACCAAATTTGAAATCCACTCAGAGAACCTGATTGGTGCTATGATACCAGCTTTGAACATTTTCTGTAATTCTTTTTCAATGGAAGGAAGGAGCACAGGATTGATTCTTCTCAATTTCTGTTTGAATGGTTTTTGATTAGGCTTGAGGGGAATGGTATGCTGGATGACAGAGGTATCATAAGACTTTAGATCCTCATATCCCCAAGCAAAAACATCTTGAAATTCTTTAAAGAGATCAATGTATTTGGGCTTTTGACCAGGGGGCAAAGAGGCAGATAGCTTTATTATTTTAGGCTTGTCTGCAGTACCAATGTTGCATTCTTCAATTGCTGCATCTAATGGCTGCATCTTTGGTTTCCTGGGGACATCATTTGAATCAAAAATGTCTTCTAATGGGGTAAGGCCTACTGGAAGGAAATTGTCTTTGAGTTGTATGATTTCAGCTTCAGCGCTGCTCATCTCTTCACAGCCAATTAGGTGAATTTGCTGAATGTTTTCATTGTTGAAAATGGTTGGACTCAGTAATTGTTTTGCTGTTCTAGGTGACATTGGGTGAGCAGACTGTTGAAACTGTATTTGTGATGGACTTGCTCCATCAAGTATTTGTGATTGACTTGCTCCATCAAGTATTTGTGATTGACTTGCTCCATCAATATCAATATTTAATCCTGTGAATTCTTGTTGCAAGGTTAAAAAATTGTTTATTTGCATGTCATCCTCAAATACTTGCCATTCTTTGACATTGTTTGGGGTGGAGGGTCTGTATTTGACCTCGGCTGTGAAACAGTTATTGGGTTCTAATGGGAATTTAAAGGTGATGGCAAAGGTTGCCAAGCTGTGTGCATGGAGATTGTGGCCCCTTGAAATTTTTGTGATAACAAACTCAGAGAAAGTCTCTAATATTTCAATTACAGCAGATCTGTAGGACCTCAATCTTTTGTCATTGGTGACAAAATTTCCTTTTACTTGTTGAATTACTAGATCAGAGTCTCCCATGATGGAGAGTTTAGGAGCTTGTAGTGATTTTGCTAGCTTTAGGCCCAGCAACAGAGCTTCGTATTCTGCCATATTGTTAGTGCATCTAAAATTCAATCTATAAGCCCTGCCTTCTGCATAGTCTTTCTCTTTGTTATGTATCCACACTCCAGCTCCTGCTCCTAGCTTGTTAACTGAGCCATCAAATTCTAGGACCCACAGGATGTCTTGCTGAACAGGAGATTCAAAATTCTGTTCATGGGATGGTAATGTGAGCATGAGTTGGGGTTTCTTTTCCCATTTGTTTTCTAGGATAATTTCATCACTTGTTTGACAATCTTTGACAACTAGAGGAGGGATACTGTGTATTGTTGGGCTGATTGATGTTTGGCAGGTGATACTTGTCTGATCAATGTTTTGTTCTTGTATGAGTGTCTCGGTCCTAATGTCCTTGTTTGAGAGGCTTGTGCTGTCATTGAAGAGGATGAAGGAGTCTATGTCCGAATGGACAGCATATATTGGAAAATTTTGAGGCTTTTCTTCACTGCTGACCATATACTTCATGAGTGTTTCCCTATAAAGTCTTTTTGGTTGCCCAAAGACAGAGATAGTGGCATATGACATGTCTAATTGCAGGGAGCCTTGGAGCTTGGCTCCCCATGATCTTGATAACAGCATCCCATATTTGGGTGGGATATCAGCGACTACAACATCCATTAGAATGGTTTTGTTGGGATATTGAACCAGGGACACACATAAATCTTTTATTAGGCCTAAACATTTGACTTGGCTGGAATCAAAAGAAAACAGGTCTTTGTATGGTCTTGTTATATCCAAGTTCAATCTTTCCATGACTGCTTTTGGCATAAGGTTGTGAGAGGCACCTGAGTCGAACATTGCATTATGCAGTACTTTATCATGTATATGCAAGCTGACATAAAAAGGTAAAACCCCTGTGACTACTGTTTTTCCATCTACCTCTGGGCCGAACAGTAATTCTGGAGTGTCATCTAGCACATTTACATCATCTTTGCTAGTAGTGAGTTGAAGGGATTTTTTGATCTGTTGTTTGTATATGTCATGCTTGGCTAGCTCTGAGAGAGGAATGGCTATCTTTAGCTTGCCAATCTCTGTGCCTAGGTCAAAAGGTTTGTCAATTTGGGTTTTAGGGTCACGGATACCAGCCTTTTCTTTGTTCATTAAATCTTCTTGTTGGATTTCATCTTGATTTTGAGATCTGCCCCTTTTACTCATGTTTTGAGGGGTAAAATTTGAATCAGGGTGAGAGGACGAAGTTGCCATGGGCTGTTGTAGTGGGGACAGCAGTTCAGTAACCTCCTCAACTACAATTTCTTCTGCAGGAAAGTTTATTTTGTCATTAGTTTCTGTGACCATGGTTTCTTTAGACCTCTGTTTATCATTTATCTTGTCGGGCTGGTTTACATTCACAGTCCTACTCCTGAGTTTATACTGTTTATGGACTTCATAGACAGCAGTATCATACCCTTGTTTAAAGTCAAAGGATTCTCCTGATTTAGTTTGGAAGGTTTTGCTTTCATCCTCCTCATGGTCTTCTTGTGTTAAAAAGACATGGCTTTTACCATCCAAACCCATTAAGTTAATTTCAGGATCTTCATTGAGCTGGCTGTCTGTGGAAGTTTCTGCATAGTTTTCTTGAAAAGGGGGTCTAATATCTTGGTCAGCACTTGTTTTTCCTATGTTTGGGTTCTGAGTTCTCCTAAAATTCGGGTTTCTAGGAGGGTTACTTTGTGATGCCTCCCATGATGATTTTCTTTCCACTGATTCCACTCTTTCACCCAATCTCTTCATGCTGTTTAGTATTGCATCCAGCTTTTGATCAAAGCCTGAGGGCTCTTCTCTGAAGCCAGCCTTCTTTTCCAACTTTGCCCTGTTTCTTTTGGCAATTAGGTTAGCCTCTACAGTGACTGCAACCCTTTGAGCTTCTGTAAGGGTTGGAGGATCTCTTTCTTTCAACTGATAGGCCATATCAGAATCAAAACCGTCAGGGAAGTTATACAGGGCCAAATCAGGAGGGGGCCTTAAGTTCTGGGGGATAGCATTATATACATTGTTAAACCTAGCACAATATTCCAAAACTGTTTCTTGGGGACCTCTTTTAATAGTGTTATATTCACCAAGTATGTGGAGAGGATCTTTCTTCTTCTCCCATCTCTCAGTAAAGGCTTCGTAAAGCTGATCAGGTGTTGTAATGGAGTTTGCATTGAGGGATCTGAACCAAGTTCTAACATCCCCAGTTAAGCTTTGAACAAAAATTCTCATCCTGACACTGTTATCATCTATTTCATAGGTCTCAAAGTGGTCTTGCATCTTCTTAGCATGCTGGACAGCTGTCAAAGGGCCATGGGAGTCAAAAAATGAGATTTTGGTTTGGTAGTCTTGGGGTAGAGCTGGAGCATTAGCTGGTATCTGCAGAGGTGCATACCTGTTAGCCATGTTTATGGGGTTTAGAGGGTTAATAGGAACAAATGGAACAACAGGGATTACAGGTGTAACAGGGTTAATAGGATGGGTAACAAGCGTGGCACTGGTTGAAAGAGTATGTGCAGATGGTGAAGATGGGAGAGGAGGGCTTTGAGGTGTTGATGATGAACTAGAAGGACTAGGGGTGGACCGGAAAAGAACTTTGCAAGGAGTAGGAATGAGGATAGGTCGATCTGAACTTATATCTGAATCAGCAGGCTTCTCCTGCTTTTGCTGTCTCCTAATGTTCTTTGGAATGATATTTGGATTATCAACAATGATAGGTTGATTAGGGTCAGGATTTGCCCTAGTGTGCCTTGGGTTTCTTTTGGGAGCCAGCTTCTAATTTCTTTTGAATTTGTACCGGAAGCTGCTATATATGCAAGGACTGGATGAAAATTTTGGAATGGCTATATATGTTCCAAAGCTAGGATGAAGATTCCCCAATTAGCTCTTCCCTAAAGCTGTCCCTGTATTACAGAAACAGTCCTAAGGCCTCTTGGCTAGTTTCAGGCTTGATGGTAGCTTTGGAAGATAGATAGTAATTGGAAAATTTTTAGGAAGTTCCCCAGCGGAGTCGCCAATTATGTTAACACCCAGGTTGTTCCCTATGACTCCCAAGGGAATACGGCCGGGGTAACCACTAACCAATCTTTTGATCACTGTTTCTAGCCAAACTGTGATCAGAGAGGGCTCTCTCTTTATGATTTGTATCTGTTTATGATAGGGTTTTAGGCTAGGTATTATGCACAGGTTTTGTTTATGTTTTGGTTGAAGATTTTCTTTCAGGTCTTGTGATATAATGTTCAAAGAGTCAAATATCATTGGGCAATGGAGTCTATGGCTGTAGGTGTCTAGAATCCTTAAGGTGAACTGGTGGAACTTACAGGGCCATTTGGATACTTCATACAACAAAATTTTTGATTTATAACACAAACAGGTGAAAACACCAGTGAAAGCAATCAAGAATTTTCACTAAAGTATTTAAGTATTTCCACCAAACTAGGCATGAACAACGGATAGATGTCTCAGGGGCAAAACTTGAATCCCTGGGAATGTCTATCACTGCAAAAGATATAGTTTTAAAGTGCAGCAGTTAAGAATTACACTTCATTCACTGTATCTGAAGAAAACATGGATAATAGCTCAGTTTGAGTCCAGGGTAATCAGTGATTAAATCCTGGGACTATTCTTCTACTTTAGCTATTAAGTGTAAAACATTTAAACAATCAAAGAGAACAAAAGACTCGAAAACATGTAACACAGAGACTTAAGAAAGACTTATTGTTTTATGAAGCACTCTGGAATCCTGCAACGTTCACCATTCATCACAATGCATCAAGGCACACCAAGCTTCGGAAATTCCATTCACCCTTTGTATTATTTCTCTGAGAATTTTACAGCAAATGAGATGCCCAAAATGAAAATAACAACAACCCCTTGAGCTTCTGCGAGGGGTGAATATATACTTGCGATTGTTTACAAAATATCTGAGTTCTAAGTTATCTCAGACTTAATATTCTTACCAACTTTTGAGATATTATTATCAGAAATTTATTACAGCATTGAATACAAAATAAAGGCGTCTTGATGTTCTGTCAGAAGATATTTTAGCCTTCGAGAGCTGCTGAGTCGGTTAAGATACTTTGATTAAATGCTGGAGAGCCCGACTTTATGGCTCGTGCGCTGTATTTTGGGTCTGCCACCAGTGATTGTGATTGCTGCTGTGATGAGTAAATAACCTTGCTGAGTTGGCTCAGCATCTGTCTCTTCCTTGTAGATTTTATCCACCAAAATTCTGCCTGTGCATGACTGTTCATAAACTGGAGAAAAACTATCGCTACAGGTTCGGGCCTGATAAGATTACCTGTGTCAAATTCCTCCATTCTTCCTGTGTGGGCAATTGGTGTCTTATGATTGCCCCCAGAGTTTCATCTGCTTCTGTATACTTAAAGAAATTTGGTGGTGTATAAAACAGGTGATCAATTTCATTCATAATGAAAAACAGGTTATCCACCCTATCATACAAATTCTGCCCTGATGCTGGCCCTGTTTCTGCTGAGGTACTGGGCTGTTTTGCTATTTGTGCTGCAGCATGTGCATCAACCCTTTTGATGTAATTTTCCAGGGTAAGCAGCCTTCCTACACTGCTTAATATGCTGGGGAGGCCTCTGTTCTGTAATGCCAAGAATCTGTCCAGGAATTTGTTGATCTCAGTCTGCATATCCTGTGTTCTCCTCTCCAGCGTTCCAACTAGACTTCGTAGTGTCAGGACTCTTTTAACCACTGAGATTGTTTCAGTCCTGTTAGTAATTCCTATTGTGGCCAGCTGAGAGCTTGTCTTGTTATTTAAAATATTGATCATTCTGCTGGCAGCATCTGGCATGTGGCCAAGGCTTGCTCTTGCTCTGTGTATTTCCTTGTTTGCCTTTGTGATGAGTGCTATTTGCTCATCCATAGTCTCAATATACTACCACTGCTTGGTGATGGATCGACCAATGTTGCCCCAGAGGACTGCTTTTAATTCTGCTGTTACTTTTTCTAGTGCAAGCTCTTTTTCTAGTTCAGCTATTCTCTTTTTTAGAGCTTTTACCTCTCTTTCCTTTGCTGCCTCATTCTGCTTGCTTTTGTCAAATCTTTCATTCACCTTAGTCAAAGACCTTTTGACTTCATCAAGCTCTTTCATTTGGGATTCAAGAACTTGGATCTCAGCTTGCAGCCTCTGCATGTCCAGACTAGGAGTCTGCTCTGTTGTTGGCGTAGTTGTTGCTGTAGATGGTGCTGTAGTTCCTGTCTGCTGAGGAGGAAGAGTAGTTGTTGGAGGAGTTTCTTCAAGATTGATTACTTCCGGAGGGGGCTGGGAAGTTTGGCCCTCTTCTCTCTGTTTCAATGCTGCCTTTGCAGCTTCTGATTGTCCTAGCTGCTCCTGAGTCCGAACCAGCTCCTTGTACAGAGATATCATTAGATCTGTGGTATCCTTTTCTAGCCTTTGCTGAGCAACTTCATCTGTTTGAGGATGGATGGTGGCTGGGAGCTTGATTTTCTTTCTTAAGGCAGCCATGTCTTGATCCCTTATCTTTAACAGTTCTTGGATACCTTTAACATCTTTAGGATCATGTCCTATTTCTATAATTACCTCCTCCAAAGATTTGATTCTGTTATCCTTGGCTTGTGATGATGCTCTCTCCAATTCCAGCTGAGAGGCTGTATTATCAAGGCTGCTCTTCAATTTGTAGTTTTCCAATGTTTCATCTGCCAAGGAGGCATACACCATTTCACCGGTTTGTTTATGCAGTTCGATCTTATCCATAGGGTGTATGTCTTTAGCCATAACCTCCATGTTGGTTCTTAGATAATCCGAGGTAGATTGAGGATGCAGCGTTGTGGGCATGAAGTGACTCATGATCATCTTGCCTTCACTTACATCAAAGGCAGACATGAGTCTTTGCTGATTGGTGGGAGCCAGGTTCAGCAAATGATTGTACAGCTGTACTTTAATAGGATCACTTCTCTTCTTAATGTCAATAAATTGCTGTTTGATGCTTGACTGTCCTTCTCTGTGCTGGCTGGAGGAGCTGACCTCTCCTCCTATAGCTCTATCATGTTCATGCTGGAATGAACTGGCTGAAACTTCTCCACTGGGTGGGCCCATGCCCATTGCTTGCCTCACTGCTATGTCATCCTCTGGAAAGTCATTTAGTCTTTGTCTTTTCTCTCCCCGATTGATGGATGAAGTCAGGGGAGTCTCTCTATCTCTTTTCCTGGTTAAGTCCTCCTTTTGTGGGGTTTGGAGGACCGAGGTATCAACAGTAGTCTCTGCCCTAGGAGGCACTATTGTCTGAGCCTGTTGCTCTGTGGAGCTTGGAGCATCAATCACTTTTTCTTGCTGCAAGGGCTGCTGTTCACTATATTGTATCTCTTCTTGTTGTTGCCCTTGTTCCTGCTGCTCCATTTCTTCTTGCTGCTGTAGCAATGTATCCACTTGTTCTTCTGTTAATGGAGGTGGCTGCTCCACCTGCTTCCCTTTATCTTTGCTTGCTGTCTGCGGTGCCTTCTCGGCAGTTTGCTGTTGTGTTGTTGATGATGTAGTAGCTGCTCCAAGCCGCTTTTTGTAGGAGAGGGGTACCTGTCCACAAGTTTCCAAGTCAGCTTCCTTTTGCATATTTCTAGCTTCTCTTTCTAGAAGCTCTTCATTAGTAGTTTCCTCCTCTAGGGTACCCTCTTCCCAACTTGATGCATTGGCATATTGTTCAATCTCGGGTTGTCTCTTGTGTGCATAGCTACCCAATTTATATTTTATCCTCCTGAGGGAGACAAAATGATTGGGGTCATATGGTATCCATTCAAAACTAGTTTGCAGTTTGAGGCCCTCCAGGATACTGTCTGCCTCTTTCCACCCCTCCTCTTTTCTGTTATATAGGAAAGGACCCAGCTGGCTCCTCACCTTTAGCTGTGACTTCTTGTTCTTGCTCTGAAAATGCAGGTAGTCTGAGTTGCCAAACTGTCTGAAATATTCCAAGGCAAAAAGCCTCATGGGGACATACCTTGGCAATCTAAAAGGTGTCAACTCACAGCCATATATTCTGATGACTGTGTGGTTCTGGTAGAGGTACCAGTTACCAATGCTGTAGGATTTATTCAAATGGAGAATTCTTCTCATATCATCAGTTAGTCTAGGAGGAGGAGTACCATGCAATACTGTCATGACTGGATAAATGAATAAGTCAATAAACTCAGTGTATGTGTAAGGTGATACAGAGGTACGATGAAAAACAGAGGTCCAGAACACAACTGACCTTGGATTTCCCTGGGCATTGAGTTGCTTCAAAGGAAAAGAGAATATGGCTGGCTGATAAAACAAGAAGAGGTGGTATATATATGAGGTGTACCTGAATAGTCTTTCCCTCTTCAAGTTCATAAACTGGTCATGGATTTTATCTGCAATGTATGTAGCATAATCATAATGCACAGCTGGGGGCTTACCAGGAGAGAATAGAGACAGCATTGCTACTATGGTTTCATCCACATCCTCCATTCCCTTGAATCCTAGGGCATAGCTGATCAAATCCACTAACATCCTGCCCAATTCATTCAAGTAATGATACCCAATAGGAAGAGTTCTGACAGATTCAGAGCCTGGTCTTACAAACAGCTGATTGATTTTAATGAGTTGGTCGCTTGTTAGCTTGCTCCCTTTCTTTATCAAATTCTGCATATTGAGGGGGGTCAATTGCTTAGCAGTATGGAAGTGCAGCATTTCATTTATACTCTCTGGGGTGATGTGGAACAAAACTAAGCCTGAGGGGCTAATGACAGCTCTTCGGCTTGGGTCATAGCATTCCTGGCAGCTGTATATCAACTCTGGCATAGGATTTACCTGGGGGAGGTTGTAGATTGGCAGGTTTGAGTCCCAAATCCCCAAGATGTCTGCTCCACTCAGGTGCTGGGCTTTCAACTCATTCAGCATCTGGATATTATACTTGGAGCCCATAAGAAACCAGTCCAGAATTTGATAATCCATATCTCCCAGGGCTTTCCACTCCAATTCCTGGCGAGGAGCATTGAGGGGCTTGATATTCAGAGCAATAGGAGTCTCCATGGCCTTCTTCAAAGTTCAACAATTGTAGGTGGATTGTTTAATGGAAGCAACACAGAATAGAAGTGATTTTCTGCAAAAACAGTTTGTATCTCAGAGACCAGAGGAGGAAATTACACAACAGCAGTTGAAATACTGTTTGTTTCAGGAGCAGGGCTTCTCTATGGTCTCACTATGTCCTCTTTCAGCGGGTGAATTGAGCTTAACAAGAAATTAGCCGGGAATACGCAGTGAATGTTGTTTTTGAGCGAAATTACAGGTATTAAGGCTCGGCTAGTGTCTTTGGACTTCACAATTGCGAATGTGGACGTGCAGAGGGAAATGGCCGGTGAAAATATAACTTTTAAGGTCTCCTTAGCCCTCTGAGTGACTTTAATTTCAATAACAGGCGTATGGAGGGTAGCAAGCAGTAAATACCTGTTAATTGACGGACAGAGGTCGCATGGGCGCGCACGGTTGATGCTGTGGAGGTCGCCTTGGTTATCTGAGCAGGTTGGTGAAAATTCGGACGTAAACAGGCATGCAGAGCCGAAATAGCGACAGGAGTAAAAAGTGAGAAAAAACACGGTTTTTTGGGTTAATATGGACCTTTTACCATTTTGGCGCTTTTTAGTGATGACGTCAGCATGACGTCATTGGTGGGTCCAGGTGAGGTGACGTCAGCTGACGTCATCGGGTGACGTGGCGGTAAACTATTGGTCCATGGGGGCGATGAGGTGGCAGCCATGTCAGCGGCCAGGTGGACGAATAACAGGGGCGGGGACCAGCGGAAATGACGTGGCGATATGGCATAGGAGGGCAGCTGGCGGTCAGGACCGTAGCGGTTATGGTTAAGGCTAGCCGCTACGGTTTCTCGGGGCGGTTTAGGTACGACGCTGAATGTGTCAGGCCTTGCTCCGAGAGACTTTAGTGCTTGACGCGTGGAAAGGCCCTGACGTGACGCAACGTCACTTTCTCGGGCGGTAAAGGACGGCTGCGGGGGCTGCTCCGATATCATCGTGGATCGTCGGATCTTCGGGCCTTGATCCGACGGTGGGTGGAGCATGAAAATGCTCGGGTTATATGCGGGCGGAAAACTTTGGGTTGTGGGTTTTTTAATGGTTTTTCAATATTTTTCATAAAATCAAACTGCGCGCTAACCCTTTGGAAATGCGCCAGAGGCGGGTTTTTTGACTTTGGGTAATTTTTACAAAGGTTTTTAAGGGTAAAAGAGGGTTTACAAGGGTTTTCAATGCAAATGGTGGTTTGATGAGCAAGTTGGCTTGTAGCAAGGGGGAATGGGATGTGATAGGTTCACCAAGGTGACCAGAGGTCTCTTTGGTTCCTTTTGAAGAACATATGGCTATAATGCCAAGGGGAGGAGTATTTATAAGATTTTGGGGCTTTATACACCATAGTGTTAGTATTATTAGGGGAGGGGTAAGATAAGGGAGCTATATAGTAGAATTAGAGGTTAATATGAATGAGGGGAGCAAATGAAGGGGATTTTACTGAGTTTATCTGAAATTGATTTAGTTTTGAGAGTAGATCAAAATGAAAAGATCTTAGACAAGAAATGTGGCTTCTGAATGAACCAGAACCACCATAAAACCATGATCTCTCTCCATAAATCTCAGCTAAAAGAAAGGGAGTGTTAGTAATGGAATGAAGGGGGAGAGGGAGGTTAGTCATGCTCCTTGCTGTAATTTGATGGAATTAACCACTTTGTGCATTGATAGATTTTTTCCTTGGCAAAACACCTCTTGACATGTGTATAATGGTGAAAATACCCTTTCTGCAACCACAACTGCTTACCCAGCTATTTTCCTAACATTTTTTGTTTCTCCTTAGAGGGTGCACTTGGACTTGCAAACCCTTACTTGCCTTTTCTTTTCTTTGGCTTTTTCTTTATTCTTTTCTATCTACTTCTACCCTTATCTCTTCCAAGGTCCCAGATTAAGCTGTTGGGAACCTTTTCTTCTCTACCTGAACTACTTGTCTGCCAAGATTGAACAGTTTGGACAGACTCCTTTCTCTATTCTAAAACAGAAAATTTAAATATGGCATGATCCAGGTTAAACTGTTGAATCATCCATCCAAATTGGAATAAGGTCATCAATATTTGAAACACTTTACACACCTCTTGTTCTCTAGGAAATATGGGATCTTTGTAATACCAAAGCAGAGCATATTTGGACTTTCTTTGGCCAATCATGAAATATGAAACCTATTGGTATAGGTATCCAACACCACTCATCCTCACACTTATAGAAATTCTTACTGTAGATTAACCTGATAATGCAATATAACTAAAGCAAAATACTTTAATCTACTTCTACTATCAAACTTGTGAAAGCTTAAAATATTTGAGCAAGATCAATCAGAATACATATAACCAGAGAAGAATCAAAGCACATGAAACACAGAAGAATACTTAGGGGAAAGCCTCAGCTAAAAACCCCACTATCTATATTATCATAAGGTGGAAATACATCAAGATTACACAAAGCCTTAGCTCTCACTACTAGCCAGCTCTCAGTACAATCCTCCTAGATGCTCACAGGCAAACAAAACTTCTCACAAGCCTTCTCCTCTACCCTCCAAGCCTCCTATTTCCTTGCGCAGATTCTCCTGGGTGATCCTCCTGTTACCAAGTGTAACACTGATCTCTCACAATGATCTCACACCTTATAAAATTGCACAATCCTCAAGGAACCTTGTTCCTTCTGAATGGATGAGTTTCCTTTATAGGAAAACTCATGTAACTAATAGTAACCTGTCCTTCACATTTAGCTCAACTGGGTCTTTCTCTGAATAGACATGCATGAGTTTTTGATGAGAGAATATTTAGTTATCTAGAGTACACTAGTTGGATGCATGCATGCATTAACTGACTGAAATCACAATTAGTTGATATGATGTCAAGATTGAGAAAAAATTTAAATAGAATAAGTGAGACTTTGGATCTGCAAATATGAAGTAAGTGAAAGGCACCCCCAAATAATAGAACAAAGGGAAAAGCCAAGGTAGGGTGACCGAGGACAACCCACCGAAGTTTCATGCAAAGAATAACACCACAAAGACAAAGAAAGACACAAGAAAATGGTGTGAGTTCCATAAGAGCCCCACTCACAACACACGTTAGTATCGAGCCAAGCAGTGATTGGTGGTCAAGTTGAAGTCTTCTGAATCAAATGCATGTTTCGACTCTGAGTGAGGACTCGACAAGTGGAATGACAAAGGGAAGTAGATAATTGATGAGGAACATAGTGCCACCATTTCCACCACCAAGATCCAGAGGAGGGGGAGCATCTCTTCCACTCACAAATGTGGGTGAAGGCTTCTTCATTGTAATTTATCGTTGAAAAAAAGAGTTAAAATAACATCATTTCAGTAGAGGTTGTGAAGTGTTTGGGCCTACCAACCACACCACACTCTCATCCATACACCATGGGGTGGCTTCACTAAGGACGAGATCTTTGTGTCAGCCATCAGTATCACCTATCTTACAACATCAAGCCCTTCACAAACAAGGTACTGTGTGATGCTGCTCCTCTTGAAGTTTGTGATGTATTATTAGGCAAAGCATACTTGTGGAAACATCATGCTCTGTATGATTCTAGGCCTCGCATTGTTATTATTACTTGGGCAATAAGTTATGCAAGATATTGGAGGTAGCACCACCTACTGTCATCTCTTTGATCTCTGCGAAGCATTTCAATAAGATCCTAAATAGGGACATTTGTCTTCCTTATGATTTTCCCTTAGGGAAAGAAGAAGATTGTGGCCACATTCGCGACCTCCAGACATGGCTCCTCTGCATGGCAGCAGTAGATGGACAAGGTCATGGAGAAATACAGGGACATCTTCACCTCACCCATAGGGGTACCCCTACACTATTAGGTCAATCACTCTATTGATTTTATCCTGGGTGCACCACTACCCAACAGACAGATTTATCGATGCTCTGTTTTGGAGAATGATGAAATCAAGAGGCAGATTCAAGAGATTTTGCAAAAGGGGCACATCAAGCCAAGTTCACTACCCTTCTAGAGCCCAATCATGTTGGTACAAAAGAAGGACAAGACCTGGAGAATTTGTGTTGACTATCTGGTGCCGAATAAGATCATTGTCTAGAATAGGAATCCAATCCCATGGATTGATGACCTTCTAGACGAGCTCAAGGGGCCCAAAAATTTCAACAAGATTGGCTTGATGTTTGGTTATCACTAAGTACCAATCAAACCCTCCGATGTGTGGATGATTTCCTTCAAATATAAGAAGGGCCTTTTCGAATGGTTGGTCATGCCTTTCGGGTTGATGAATGCCCCCACAATATTCATGAGGTTGATGGACATCATCTTGCGATCCTTCACCAACTCATTAGTGGTAGTGTATTTGGATGAAATCCTTATCTTCAATCAGAGTTGGGATGAGCACCTTCACCATATTCAACAGGTCCTCCAAACCATGTGTCAACAAAAATTATGTGCTAATTTGGAGAAATTCACTTTTGGTATGACCCAAGTTCAATATCTGGAGTACATCATTGATGAGAGGGGTGTGCATGTGGACTGTTGTCACTCATTGCATTATGAGTTTTTAGTTGATCAAAGTTGTCAAAGAGCAGTGAAATTTGAAGCCACCTTCCAGGCCACAGAAGCACTCAATTCTAAATCGGACCCTCTGCATTGCAAATTTCTTGGAACACGCTTTCCAATAGTAGGTGGAAGTCCAAAAATGGACTCCTAGATCAGAAATTAGAGCAGACTAAAGTTTCCCTTTGAAAGCTAGAAAACAAAGACAAAATGGTTGAGGGTCAGGCCCATTGAAAATCGCAATTGGGGACTTTCTAGAACAGCAGCAGTGGAAGGCAGCGAAACTTGCGATATGTCAATCGACGATATCACAAATTGGCGGTCAAAGGCCCATGGAGCATAGCATATCGGCGGTCAGAGGCCCATGGAGAGCACCGATATGCGATATCAGCGATCGTAGGTTCAAAAGGGTGCGCGCAAGCACTTGGTCATGAAAATCATCGAGAATTGGGCTTTAGTGTTAAAGCGCTGAGAGGAGCCGATTTCATTTTAAAAGGAAATCAATTGCAAAACCAGAGGTAGGCGGTCCTTTTCTCTCCCCTCGAGGGGCCATGTGGCAGAGCACCATTGGCCTAGATGAATCCATAGGGCAACTGACATAAGCATGACATGGTAATACAGGGGACACGTGGTACAAAAATTGGGCATTTTCAGGGTCTTATGGGGGCATTTATGGGTGACACGTGTCACCGCTCAGGAGGTTCCACGTTTCACCACTCAAGAGGTTCCACATGGCACTGATGACATCATCAATCTCGAAATTGGAAATCGCACAAAGCAAAGGTTATGCATCCTCACACCCTCTCCCGCATTGTGATTGAGATATGCGGGAACTCCCCGGAGGCGATATTTTATGCTATGGAGTTAAAGGGTTGTTAGGCGGCAGGCTTGTCTCTTTCAAAGGCCCCATGCTCATTCGACACCCCCCATCTCTGGATGACCAAGATTGACTCCGCCTAGATCAACGACTCTCAGGCCTTTTCGCCCCCCCTGCCCCCACCATGTTTCCCTTTATCAGTGAGGGGGGTCCGAAAAGTGGTTTCCCCATTAGGCGCCTCCGCTACGTGTCCCTTTGGTATCATTTTGCACCGCCCCTCACTTACCACTTACCACTCATGCCCCCCTCTGAAAACCACTCATCCTCACACTTATAGAAATTCTTACTGTAGATTAACCTAAGAATGCAATATAACTAAAGCAAAATACTTTAAACTACTTCTACTATCAAACTTACGAAAGCTTAAAATATTTGAGTAAGATCAATTGGAACACATATAACCAGAGAAGAATCAAAGCACATGAAACACAAAAGAATACTCAGGGGAAAGCCTTAGCTAAAAACCCCACTATCTATATTATCATACAAGATGGAAATACATCAAGATTACACAAAGCCTTAGCTCTCACATCTAGCCAGCTCTTAGCATAATCCTCCTGGATGCTCACAGGAAAAAAAAACTTCTCACAAGCCTTCTCCTCTGCCCTCCAAGCCTCCTATTTTCTTGCAATTTCTCCTGGGTGATCCTCCTGTTACCAAGTGTAACACTAATCTCTCACACTGATCTCACATCTTGTAAAACTACGCAATCCTCAAGGAACCTTGTTCCTTATGAATGGATGAGTTTCCTTTATAGGAAAACTCATGCAACTGATAGTAACCTGTCCTTGACATTTAGCTCAACTGGGTCTTTCTCTGAATAGACATGCATGATTTTTTGATGAGAGAATCTTTAATTATCTGGAGTACACTAGTTGGATGCATGTATGCATTAACTGACTGAACTCGCAATTAGTTCCTCAAACAATTTGGAACTAATTTAATTGGACTTAACTAATTACAACACAAATACAACTCAATCTTATCTCCTTAATTAAGGGATGATCTCCTTAATTAAGGGATAACTGTTGCATGAACTCAGAAAGACTTCTAGCTTGAATTTCTCCAACTAATCAACTCAGGATAAATTAATTAATTACTTTTCAAGCAGCTGGTGAGACTAAATTCGAATTTTAATTCACTATTTTAATTCAAGGACAGATTAAAATTGGAATATACTGGATTCTATTTTTATCATTTCTTGTTTCTATTTTCAACACTCCCTCTCAACAAGAAAGGAATTCAACTCAATCTCAATCCTGAACCTTTGGAATGTTCTACAGGAAACACTTCTCTCTAGTGTTGATCCTCCAACGACTCCAGAAACAAAAAAAACATCCAACCTGAATCAGTATGATGCATTTGTCATGAAAATTTCTGACTGTTATTTCCTCTGTCAACTAAAAACTCTGTGCGTTTGTTGGCCGGATAAATCATCCTTGCGGACAAGGCCGATCTCCCTAGTATCTAAATATATCTAGCAACAAGCAGAATAATCAAATCTAATTTTCTCTAAACATATTGCGATTCATAATAAAAACTATAGAGGTGTTAGACCCTACTTTAAGTCCAATGCTAATTTGTAGCAGCGAACCTTCGACCATCCGAAAGAGTTTCCTTTTGAGAATCTGCAAACATGAACAAGAACACATCAAATAACACCTACATAGCTAATATCATAAAACATGTTCATTATGGTGATCAAGGAGTCCATAAAATAAACCATAAAACATAGCTTATTGAGAAAAATAAACTTGATTGTATTAACTTTGAAATAGAAGAGCTTTACAACCTTTGGTGCCTTGATGCTGTACAAGATCTTCCCAGGGTCCAAATAGGAATCTCCTCTACTTTGACAAGCCTCACACTTTTCCCAATGAGATCAAAAAGGTATGTAATCTCTCCTCACAAGCTCAATTAGGAAGACTAAGTTCCAACAACATTTCACCTCAAAAATATTTAGCTTTCAACCTCCCCAGTAACTAGCCCAATGCCTCATTTTATAGTGTAGAGGAAGGAAGTTACAGGTCCACCTATGAAGGGATAGAGTCCTCCTTCAAAGGGATAAGATCCTCACATCAAGGGGTTAGCTCCTTAAGGTATGGGATGCATGAACCTTAAAGGAGCGAACTTGCCACCTCAAGATTCCCTCTAGAAGCTTCCAGAAATGACTCAAAGTGAGTTTTTAAGAATGTACTTGCACCTTTTTGACTTTTACAAGGGTCCGCACCCATTACACAGAGACAGAGCAGTCAGGTGCGTAGGGGACATGACCATTAGGTGCGGGAACGCAGGTAATGCTAAGAGCAAGTGTGAAACCAGAGTTTTATAGACTTTTGAGGGCTTTCTCTTATTTTCAAGGCTTGTTATGAAGAACTAAGGCTTAAGACTTGCAAAGGAGGAAAGTATGAGTGGTGATAGACTCACACAGATTGCAGAATGTCATGGTGACAATTTTTAGTGCAACAGGTTTCCCCCTAAAGTGCGAAGTCTATAATAGATGAATATGCAGTCTTTCATGTAAGAAGAGTGAAGTACTTTATCATTTCAAGGATCATCCTGTGGATACCCCAGTCGGAACCTGTAAAAAACATTCAATGCAAAATATATATATGTGAACATATCATCGCTGAGGTAGGCATTCCCATACTCAGATCAAAACTGACTAGAAAACTAACTAAACTACTCTGATACAGGGATGATTTTGTAATACATCACAAGTATAGACATATGTAGACACAGTATGGGCACAACCATCTGTTTATGAATAGTCCAATGTATAATGAATAACAAAATTCCTCGCAGCCTGGATGGTGGAAACTAGATCCAGGGCCTTGATTTCTACTTCCTGAACTAATACGATTCTATCCATGTGAATGAATGTGTCGAAGTCGAACATGGTAGAAACCACTTGATTACCAGTTAATGATGTGAAATGTTAACAAGTGTGAGAGAAACCACCAGTAATGTCAATGGCTCTCAAAGTACTTAGTACAATCCATGAAATGTTAATAAATGAATTGATATCGAACATGTCACAGAATCCTTTGATTGAAGGTCAATGATGCAACTTGTCGTCAAAGGCGAGAAACCTGCCATTGAGGCATGCATATTCCAAGGTACTGACGATTTCTAGATCATCTTTCTAGATAATGAGTTGGAGTCGATAGAAAGTGATTTGTCGTAGGCAAGCCCACAACACGAAATCATAGATCAAGTTTTGAAGAAATATAGTAGCAAGGACTAACTCAAGGATGGTCAAAATGGATGACAGATATTTTGCAAATGAATGGTTTATTTGAACTGACCTCTTGAACACATAATGACACTGTAGATGGTTTGGTGACAATTGACCTAAAGCTAATACCCAGAAACCAGCTGAAGACTTTCAATATGGTTTGATTAACTGTTAGGCAAAGGATTTCCCAACCCAAGTGAACAAAAAGTGTCGTGTTCAAGAGTGGTTGACTGCTTTTCTAAAACACAAGGTATAACAAACAGGTTCATTTTTCTCTCTTTTCCCCCACCATTTCTAGCAAGTACCTCTTTATTTTTGACGAGCTTGAGGAGGATAACATTTGCTTGATTATAAGCTCATCTTTTGGATGAGTCCAACTTAGTTTAAAGTTTGAACCCTAAGAAGGAGTGGTTCGTTCCTGTTTAAAAATTGAACATGTCCTTTACTGTTAAATTTTAACGAGTCCAGTATAGGAGAAACTCGGTGTTTTTCAATTTTAGGGAGTCAGAAGAAAAACTTAAGAAAACTCCATGGGTGTCCTTTTTCGTAAATTTGTGTCTCCCAAGCCCGAAAAAGTATAAAATAATACTTGAGAGAACCGCTTGACCATTACAATTAAGGAGTACTTTTCATAATTAGTGGCCCTGATCTGAAAAAGTAAAAAAGCAATCAAAGACACGTCGTTTTATTACCAATATCAAACTTGAAATGACAAAAGTCTGACAATCTTTTCATGTTTATGCAGTCAGAAAAGAGCTGTAAGTGGACCGTCTTTTTAATTCCATTTTAACGGGTTTAAAAAGAAAAACTTGGAAATCTTTTCATATTTTACGAGTCAAAAAAGAGCGTAAAGAGGACTCCAATGTTTTTCGTTGAAAATGATCAATTATCCCTGAAAATCCAATATTCTGCACAAAAAGTCAAAGCATTACTCATACCTGTTTAAGATAAATAAAAATGCATCAAAAAGTTACCTTTTTAAAGTGAAAAATAAACAAATTAAAATTCATTTATTCAAAAAATCTTATAAAAAGGGCTTTTGTAAATTCATTTTTACCATTTGATTTCAGAGTGAGAAGTGAGAGCTTTTGGGTAAGAAACTTCCTGTGAAGATTACGGAAAATCTGTCCGGTTGGAATCGAAAACCGTCAGCTCTAGTTAATCCACATCATCCTTATCTTTCATTTCAACCATTTGCATTTCGTTTTAGGGCTTTAAATTTGATTTTTTAAGGAAAATTTTGTTTAAAAATCTGCTCGCGGGGGTCCGCAGGTGCAACATGCGGACCCTGCGGACCCCGACTTTTTTTACAAAGGAAAATGTCAGAGTTTCGCACTTTATGCTAAGGATGAGTGCGGACCTATGCACTGTCCCTAACTAATGGGTGCGGACCCCGTGAAATAGGTTTTGAAACTTCAAATTTCTCCATTTCCGCCCAAAAAGTTTTGAACTAAAATGTTCTAATCTGCCTTTTTTGCAATGTAGGATATACAAAATGCTCATTTGGTGGGAATGGGAGCACGAAGATGTGGACCTAGATGCATTAATTCATCCACCTTCAATACGGGCATTAAAAGCATGCAGACTATTTAAATTCTGGGCTATACCTGGCATGAGGGCTCAAGTAGACTTCCTGCAATGGCTGGTAGACAGGTGGATCATACAAGACCAATGTTTCATTATTGGTGGTCACTGGCTCGAAATCGAGCTAGAGGACATATACTTCTTGACTGGTTTTCCCAACAGAGGCGAATAATTATCTCTTTTCAGGACTAGGACAGGCCAGTCTGTCACTAGTCTCTGATTGAAGTTTTGCAATGAACAAACAACGGACAAACAGATCAATATCAAAACTATCGCCCATCCTGAACTTAAGGTTATCGCGTTCACTGTCACCAGACTCTGCGGAAGCATAGCACTACATGTAGCTACCGGATCCCAAATGCAAATGGTAGTAGACTGTTATCGAGGCACCATCTTCAACTGGTGCGAAGCTGTGTTGGCAAATGTAAAAGGCCAACTACCTAGAGCAAAGAACGGACAACTAAAAAACTTTGGATATGGTTTCCTAGTTGTGAGCTTTGGTCTAGAGAGGGTCTCGATGTTGGTCCGACAACAACTTTCCATTGAGGTTGGACTTCCTCAAGAGCCTAAGATAATGCGTTGGGTTGCAATTATGGCCCGTCATCCTGAGGAGGGTTCAGAGGTTGTTCGATTTCCGCCTAAGTATTTTCGTTGGTTGTGGAACCAACTTTTCGTGATTCAGGATTTTCCATATGCTGGGATGGATTATTGTGGTGATCCTGACATGGCTCTTCCATCAGGAGAGAAATGGGATGATTAAGGTAAAATCATTTTCAACACTTTCTAAGTTTTTAACTAATTTTTTGTTTTGTTTTTTAAATCATCCAAAACTGATGGTAAAAAGTTTTAAATGCAGATGTGGGTCCACAACGACCAACAACTCTCCAACCCTATGAGAGGAGACACCCAGCTACAGTAGTACCAGCCCCACAGGACCAATTAGCAGAGACCCTGATCGAATTGGAGAATCATCTAGAGCGTTTGACAGCAGATATTCCAGAGACTAGCATAGATGATATTCCACTTAGGTTACAACGTTATGTGATTGGGGTCCCAGGACCTTTTAGGAGGTTCCTTTGTAGGGTGGCCCGAGCAGTGGTTTCTTATCATGATCATCATCAGTGATAGGATGATCGCATTTATAGACTCACATGACATTTTTTCCTTTTGTACTATCATTTTTGCCGATCATAAGGTGTTTTTCAACCTATGGTCGAAGACGATGTATATTTGACACACTTCTATGCTATGATATATCACTATTACTGGCTATCTTGTGCAACATATTATGGAATGTTTTTTAAATTTACTGTTTTGATTATTGCAAATGTCTATTTAACATTCGAGAAGCAACTGCATCTGCTAAAGTATTTAAATATCTTGGAATATGTTGATATTCAATGTAATCAAATTCATGTTCCAAGAGACGAACTCTCAAGAATAATCTTAATAACACTGGATTTCAAATGGCATAAACCTTGTTAAGTTGTAATACAACGAGTTCAGAATCTAACCTAACAATCAAACTCTGAATCTCAAAAGAGATGGATTTAGATAGTAACTCAATCACTACACTATAGTCTGCAATATTATTTGTTGTTTGATTGAGGCTTACCCCATGCATAGATACTAACTCATCAGAGGGTGAATAGATAACCCAAGCCGCGGAAGAAATGTTCCGTGTACTACGACAAGCACCATTAGCAAAATCAATATATGTTTGAGGAGACGTCGACATCTGAAATATCAAGAGTAAAACCAAGATAAGCAGGAATAATGATAAAAACACTCTCTAAACTAGGCACACTTTTCTAATCTAAAATACACCAGCTAGAAAGAAAAATAATCTAACAAAAATCTCCACACCAAAATTTACGCATAATGTCTTTTCAGATAAAGCCCATTTCTAGGTTTACCCAAAGAGACACCGTCAAAATATTCCAATTCATAGGCCCCATTTGCCAGCGTTTGCTTAACAATATAAGGACCATGCCACATAGGTACAAATTTTCCAGCCCCTAGCTTATCGTTTTCTTGATCGTATAGTAAGACAAGGTATCCTTTCGAAAAATTATGAGGTGTAACATTTCGATCGTATTGAGCTTTTATTCGTTTGGCATGAGTTTCGATTGCTAATGCAGCATCACATCGATTCTCTTCTAGCTGAGCTAAGTACAACAAACGTTTCTCCTCTTCGGAAGTGGCTGGGAGTAATTCTATGGCTATTTGCAATGACATAATTTCGCATTCAATAGGTAACACTGCTTCCAAACCGTAAACCAGTTGAAAAGGAGTGAAACCAGTTGATGTTTTTACTGAGGTTCGATATGCCCAAAGTGCTGAAAATAACATGTTTTTCCAATTCAACCTATGAATACCAATGATTCGTCAGATCATAGTGACTAGAACTTTATTGATGGCTTCAACCAGACCATTAGCCTGTGGGTAATATGGAGTAGAACTATCATGACGTAGGCCAAGTTGATCTGTCAATTTAGTCATCATGATGTTTCAAAAATGAATCCCATGATCAGTAATAATAGTTCAGGAACACTGAATCTAGTAATTATATGATTGAAAATGAAAGTTGCAGTAGTTTTGCCATCTGCCAAAAATGTAGGCATCGCCTCGGCCCACTTAGTAAAATAATCTACCGCAAGGATGATATACGCATGCCCCCCAGTCGAGTGAGGGTTACATCTAATAAAGTCGATACCCCACTTTGCAAAAGGACCAATGACAATTATAGGGTGGAGAGGAGCAGGTGGAGAACGCATCTTACGATAAAAAATTTGACAATTGTGGCATTTCCGATTGCATAGATACAATCTTTAAATAAAGATGGCCATAAATAACCAGCGCGCAATATCTTTTGGGTTGTAGCATACCTAGACATATGACTGCCACATGCTCCAGAGTGACAGTCATTCAGAACCTTTTCAGCTTCTTCATGAGTTAGACAACGTTGGAAAATAGAATCCGCCCCACGACGATAGAGTGTATCTCCAATAATATTGTATTGTTGGGATTGGAAACGTATTTTCTTTCGCTAAGATCGTGAGATTTCCAGTTGAAAAGATTGGGTTTGGAGATAAAAAATTATATCTCCATACCATGGATCAAGAGTACTGATAAGAAACAAGGATTCATCTGCAATGGGTTCTTCTGCCACAGTTTCAGTATCAGTATGCGGGAAATCACACATCAGTTCCACAAAAACCAAAGATTTCTTTGCCTTGGATTTTTCAAATTCCAAGTCAAATTCCTACAGGATAACGATCCATTTGGAATACTTGCCCCCTATAAATTGTTTGGTTAAAATATAGATCATAGGGTTACAGTCATAAATTACTGTGGTTTTGCGGATAAATCGTCCTTGCGGACAAGGCCGATCTCCCTAGTATCTAAAGATATCTAGCAACAAGCAGAACAAGCAAATTTACTTTTCTCTAAACATATTTTGATTCATAATGAAAGCTATAGAGGTGTTAGACCCTACCTTAAGTCCAACGCTAGTTTGTAGCAGCCGACCTTCAACCGTTCGAAAGAGTTTCCTTTTGATAATCTACAAACACAAACAAGCACACATCAAATAACATATGCATAGCTAATATCATAAAACATGTTCATTATGGTGATCAAGGAGTCCATAAAATAAACCATAAAACATAGCTTATTGAGAAAAATAAACTTGATTGTATTAACTTTGAAATAGAAGAACTTTACAACCTTTGATGCCTTGATGCTGTACAAGCTCTTCCCAGGGTCCAAACAGGAATCTCCTCTACTTTGACAAGCCTCACACTCTTCCCAATGAGATCAAAAAGGTATGTAATCTCTCCTCTCAAAAGCTCAATTAGGAAGACTAAGTTCCAGCAGCATTTCACCTCAAAAATATTCAGCTTTCAACATCCCCAGCGGAGTCACCAATTTGTTGGCCAGATAAATCGTCCTTGTGCACCTGACCACTCTGTCTCTGTGTAATGGGTGCAGACCCTTGTAAATGTCAAAAAGGCACAAGTACATTCTTAAAAACTCACTTTGAGTCATTTCTAGAAGCTTCTAGAGGGAATCTTGAGGTGGCAAGTTCGCTCCTTTAAGGTTCATGCATCCCATACCTTAAGGAGCTAACCCCTTGATGTGAGGAGCTTATCCCTTTGAAGGAGGACTCTATCCCTTCATAGGTGGACCTGTAACTTCCTTCCTTTTCACTATAAAATGAGGCATTGGGTTGGTTACTGGGGAGGTTGAAAGCTGAATATTTTTGAGGTGAAATGCTGCTGAAACTTAGTCTTCCTAATCGAGCTTTTGAGAGGATAGATTACATACCTTTTTGATCTCATTGGGAAGAGTGTGAGGCTTGTCAAAGTAGATGAGATTCCTGTTTGGACCCTGGGAAGAGCTTGTATAGCATCAAGGCACCAAAGGTTGTAAAGTTCTTCTATTTCAAAGTTAATACAATCAAGTTTATTTTTCTCAATAAGCTATGTTTTATGGTTTATTTTATGGACTCCTTGATCACCATAATGAACATGTTTTATGATATTAGCTATGCAAGTGTTATTTGATGTGTGCTTGTTTGTGTTTGCAGATTCCCAAAAGGAAACTCTTTTGAACGGTTGAAGGTTGGCTGCTATAAACTAGCGTTGGACTTAAGGTAGGGTCTAACACCTCTATTGTTTTTATTATGAATCACAATATGTTTAGAGAAAAGTAAATTTTCTTGTTCTGCTTATTGCTAGATATCTTTAGATACTAGGGAGATTGGCCTTGTCTGCAAGGACAATTTATTCGGCCAACAGCTTCTGTTGACTCAACCTTTCTTCACTGTTGTCAATCCTTCTTTGCGCTCTTCAATATCTGACTGCTCTAGCCTCTGTCACTTTGATCTCTGACTGCATCAATCCCACTGATTCCTCCCACTACTATGTACTTTGGGCTCCTGTAGCAAGGTACGATCCATGAGATAAATCCTCTCAATGGACCCTACTCAATTTTAGCCTTCATGGGACTATCACTTCACATCGCCCCACCTCACACCTGGAGGTATGGCTGCATGTGATCCCTCTGCTGAATCTAATTGTGGCTCCCCCACAATTGTTTGAGACTTCTTCTGGGACTGCATGTTGAGAGGTAATGTACTCTCCCTCTCAACCACCAAGTCTCTAACATTTTCCTTGCTCCTCAAGGATTTGCATGCATCTTGAACCTCTAGAGAATACATGTTCTTAACTTGTGAACCGATCTGCTTCACCTGTCTCATGGTGATGTGTCTAAGGAAAACCTTTCCCTTATTGAAGACAACATCGTAGCCTTTGTCTTCCAACATCGCGACTGATACCAAGCTCTTCTTCAGTCCATTCACATACTTCACATCTATCAAGGTGATAGGAGCTCCATGCTCCCTCTGAAAAGCAACTGTGCCCATTCCTGAAACACTAAACCTTTCATCCTTACCCATCTCTATGTGAATCTTGATGTATTTCTCCTCCAAGGTACTGAATAAACTTTTATCGATGGTCATGTGGAATGAGGCTCCACTGTTAAGATACCAACCACAACCCATCATCGATGACACCATGCATGCGATGAGAGTAAAGTCCATTTTGAATTGAGAGGCTAATGCCTCACCTTCCGATCCTTCCAAGGATCCCTTCTTGGATTTCTTCGATATGCAATTAGTCACATAATGACCCATCTCATGACAATTAAAGCATCTCACTTTATATTTTTCATTCTTCTTCCCTCCATGAGAAGAATTCGATTTAGAATGGGATTCCTTCTCCTTCCCTTTCCTTGTCTTACTCGCTAAGGCAAAATTTTATTCATCATCATCCTTGGATGAAGAACCATCTCATGTGCTCCTCCTGATCTCCTCCTGCATGAGATCTGACCATAGTCGTTCCTAATCTGGTAGTTTCTCCCTTCCATTCATAGAGTCTTGGTAGCTATTCCAGCTCTTTTGAAGGCCAAGGAGAGTGAGCCTCACCATATCATCATCGGCAGTAGTTATTCCCACACTTCCAAGCTCATCTCTGTAAGTGGTGAGCTTGTTCAGATATGTGGAAATAGTATTGCCGTTCTCCATCTTGATTCTTCGAAGCTTATCCGTGAGCGCCAATTTCCTCTGGTCACTACTATTTTGTAGAGCTCCTTCAATGTCTTCCACATTGAATATGGAGTATCCTTCCCATGGAGACTCAAGACAATATGGTCTTGAACTCCCTCAAGGATGATCTGTCTCGCCCTTGCCACAAAATTCTTCCATTTAGCCAACTCTTGTTCATTAGTTGAGCCTGGTTTTGGGATTTCTTGATCAATGAAATACTTCAAGTTGTTGTCTTCTAATACAGCCTCCATGTGACCTTTCCATGCTATGTAATTCAAGCTTCCTTCCAAGGCATACTCGAGCCTCAAGCCATATAATGCCATTGACCAACCTTGAAGTATGAGATGAATTTGATTTTCACTTGCAACCCTGAACTTCAATTCGAATTCTCTTCTTCGTATACTGTTCACTGCTCCGATAAACTTTGCTCTGTTACCATATAGAAATCCTTATTGTAGATTAACCTGATAATGCAATATAACCAAAGAAAAATAATTTAATCTACTTCTACTATCAAACTTGCGAAAGTTTAAAATATTTGAGCAAGATCAAGAAGAACACATATAACTAGAGAAGAATCAAAGCGCATGAAACACAAAAGAATACTAAGGGGAAAGCCTTAGCTAAAAACCCCACTATCTATATTATCATACAAGGTGGAAATACATCAATATTACACAAAGCCTTAGCTCTCACTACTAGCCAGCTCTCAGTACAATCCTCCTGGATTCTCACAGGAAAAAAATAGCTTCTCACAAGCCTTCTCCTCTACCCTCCAAGCCTCCTATTTCGTTGTGTAGTTTCTCCTGGGTGATCCTCCTGTTACCAAGTGTAACACTAATCTCACACCCTGTAAAACTGCAAAATCCTCAAGGAACCTTGTTCCTTCTGCATGGATGAGTTTCCTTTATAGGAAAACTCATGCAACTGATAGTAACCTCTCCTTGACATTTAGCTCAACTGGGTCTTTCTCTGAATAGACATGCATGAGTTTCGGATGAGAGAATCTTTAGTTATCTGGATTACACTAGTTGGATGCATGCATGCATTAACTGATTGAGCTCACAATTAGTTCCTCAAACAATTTGGAACTAATTTAACTGGACTTAAATCAGTAAAATGAGCTAGTTAATTACAACTCAAATACAACTCAATCTTATCTCCTTAATTAAGGGATAATCTCCTTAATTTAAGGGATAACTGTTGCATGACTTCAGAAAGACTTCTAACTTTAATTTCTCCAACTAATTAACTCAAGATGAATTAATTAATTATTTTTCAAACAGCTAGTGAGACTAAATTCGAATTTTAATTCAAGGACAAATTAAAATTGGAATATACTGGATTCTATTTTTATCATTTCTTGTTGCTATTTTCAACAACACTCTCTCCCACCAAAGGCCCTAGTGCCCAAGGACTAAGTACCCAGCAACAACCCCCCGGTCTCATGAGAATAAATGTAGGCAGAGGCTAAAGCAAAGGGGACCAAGGAGCATCAAAGATTGTCGTTTTGCAGTTCCTTCCAGAGTAAAAGTCCTACTGTCGTTAAGACCCGATAATATGGTACAGGGCTTTGAAGGCAGATGGGTCGACAGTCGTGGCATTTAATCAGGAAGATGGAGCATTCAAACCCAACATGGGCTGATCCAGAGAGGCCCTTTGTGACATGGAACTAGGGTCGACGCTGATAGAGGAAAACAAGGACTTAGTAGCTCAGGAGGAGTTGATTTCTTAGCATGGTGTCCCATACAAAGGGGATACGAAGTACTGCCCAGGGGTCCTCTGATCCAGTACTATGGCATGAAATTGATAGTGCCCACTCCCAACTTTAAAGGAGGAATGGTTCAAGTAGTAAAGGCAGAAGCAATGGGAGTCGACTGAGTAGCACAAGAGGCCATACGTAAGCAAACTACAGCCTGAAGCAGAGGCGATCACAGGGATGGCATGAAGATATTTTTGTTTACATTTTGACTTGATTGATGACTTGTTTTATTACCCTGTAATGTGCTGCCATTAAATGAGGAAATTAAAATTTTACAATGTTTTTGGACCATCGAGCCATCCCTGGCTGAGATAACTAGTCAACCTCACAGTTGAGACTTGATTGGAGAAAGTTTTATGTATTGTGTTATGAAACCAGCTCAAGAAAAGATAGAAAAGATAGATCAACGCCTTAGAATTCAGCCTCTTCGAGGGGGCAACCTCCTTTACATTACATAAATGAACAATTCTTTGATGATTCAAATGAAAAAACCTCCTTTCTATATATAGGAGTCTAAGGAGTCACAATATAATCCAGCCGACCTAACAATAATAATATAAAGCCACAAAAATAACAATAGAGGGATTCTATGGGGCACAGAAATAACAATATGGGGGTAATAGGGGCACAACAATATAAATAAGGGGTATAACTACAATAGTAATGGGGTAATCACTAGTATTATAGGGACCCAACATGCCCCTCTCCTTCAAAAAAGTGTTGTCCTCAACGCTTGAGTAGTTCTGGATACTTTTGCATAAAATTCTCATCCTCCCATGTGGAATCTTCAGCGGATAAGTTCTTCCACTTGATAAGATACTCTGAAATTGATCGATTTCGTAGCTGTCGAGTTCTTGTTTCTGTGACTGCTTCCGGTTCCAATATAATTTTTCCTTCCTCGTCAAGTTCTGGCAATATTGTTTGAATTGGGAGCTTGTCGCCTATAACCTTCTTTAAACATGAAACATGGAAAACTGGGTGCAATCGAGAAGCTGCAGGAAGCTCCAATTTGTATGCCATAGTACCAATCTTTTGCAACACCTTGTACGGACCATAATACTTTGGTGATAATTTATTATCCTTCTTAGCTTGCTTTAGGGACATTTGCTTATATGGTTGTAGCCGTAGGAATACCCAATCACCTACATCAAAACTTCTTTCACTGCGATGTTGATCTGCCTGTTGTTTCATTCTATTTTGTGCCAACACGAGGTTATCCTTTAAGAGTTGGAGGACTTGTTGTTGATGTTCGATGTGATGTTCCACTGCCTGAACCTTAGAATTTTCTCTTAAATATGATGTGATGGATGGTGGTTGATACCCATAAAGTGCCATAAATGGGGTCATTTTTGTTGCTGTATGGAAGGAAGTGTTATACCACCATTCAGCCAGAGGCAACCATTTGACCCATTGTGTCTGTTTATCAGATACAAAGCAACGAAGATATCCTTCCAAACATTTGTTTACTATCTCAGTTTGCCCATCAGATTGAGGATGATAAGATGAGCTATGAGCTAACTGAGTACCAAGACAAGAAAATAATTCTGTCCAAAAATTTCCAGTGAAAATGGGATCTCTGTCACTTACAATAATCTTTGGGTTTCCATGTAGCTTTTGAACTGTTTCCATAAATGCAGTAGAAACTGTACTGGCTTTAAATGGATGTGATAATGCACAAAAGTGTGCATACTTGGTAAGTCTGTCAACTACCACCATGATGACACTCTTTCCCTCAGACTTGGGTAAACCTGTGATAAAATCCATTGAAACCTCCTCCCAACGTTGGCTTGGAATGGATAAAGGTTGTAATAGACCCGGTGTCTTAATTGTTTCAACTTTATTTTGTTGGCAAACCAAACATTCCGCCACAAACTTTTGAATATCTGATTTAAGGCCATCCCAAAAAAATTCCTTCTTAACCCTGTGGTAAGTTTTTAAAAATCCTGAGTGCCCTCCTAAGGGAGAAGTGTGCAATTCCATAAGAATCTTTTGTTTTAGCTGGGAATTCTTACAGAGGTATAAGCGATCTTTGTACCATAACGAATCATTTTGCCAGCTAAATGTATCAGAAGTACTGGAATCTTGTTGTAGCTTTCGAATAAGTGCCCACACTTCTTCGTCATTCTTCCATTCCTCCCTTGCTTCGTTTATCCAATCTGGTTGGATAATAGAAATGGCACACAACAATGCTTCCACATCCTCATCCTTTCTTGAGAGTGCATCTGCCACCACATTTTGCTTCCCTTTTTTGTAGATGATTTCAAAGTCATAACCCAACATCTTTGTGACCCACTTTTGTTGCTCTTCAGAGGATAATCTTTGTTCTAAAAAGTATTTAAGGCTATCATGATCTTTTTTTACCTTGAAGTGTCTTCCCATTAGGTAGGGTCGCCATTTCTTAAGTGCATGGAGTATTGCCAACATTTCCTTCTCATAAATAGCTTTGCTTAAAAACTTTCCCTTGATTGGACGACTTTCAAAAGCAATGGGTCTTTCATCTTGCATTAGAACAGCACCAATTCCATTTCCTGAAGCATCACATTCCACAATAAAGGTTTTTGTGAAGTCCGGTGTAGCTAAGACCGGTGCTTGGCACATTGCCTCTTTAAGATGTTCAAAGGCCTTTGTTGCTTCCGGAGTCCATGAAAATGAATCTTTCTTCAATAATGTTGTTAGAGGTGCTGCTATTCTCCCATAATTCTTAACAAACTTGCGATAATACCCTGTCAACCCAAGAAATCCTCGCAGATGCTTTATGGATGTGGGGATTTTCCATTCCTTAATGGCTTTAATTTTGCTAGGGTCTACCTTAACTCCTTCATGAGATACAATATGACCCAAATATTCCACCTCCTGGACTCCAAAGAAACATTTGGATCTTTTTGCATATAATTGTTTCTCCTCCAATAGTTGTAGCACCCTGTCAACATGTTCAACATGATCCTTCCAAGACTTGCTGTAGATTAGTATATCATCAAAAAATACTAACACAAATTTTCTAAGGAATGGTTTGAAAATTGAATTCATCAAACCTTGAAATGTTGAAGGTGCATTGGTAAGGCCAAAAGGCATGACCAAAAATTCATAATGACCCTCATGAGTTCTAAATGCCGTTTTCGGAATGTCTTCAATCTTCATTCTGATTTGATGATATCCCGAACGAAGATCCAACTTGGTGAAGTAAATTGATCCATGCAATTCATCCAGTAATTCATCAATGACAGGAATGGGGAACTTATCTTTAATAGTGAGCTTGTTGAGCTCCCTATAATCCGGACACATGCGCCATGATCCATCCTTCTTGTGCACCAATACTACTGGAGCTGAGAAAGAACTTTGACTCGGTTGAATTATACCAGCCTCTAGCATTTCTGCAACCATACGTTCAATTTCACTTTTTTGGACATAGGGATATCTGTACGGCCTGATGTTTGGAGGAACACTTCCTGGAATCAGATGAATAGCATGATCATGATCACGCATAGGTGGGAGACCTTTGGGAGTCTCAAATACCTTGGAATGATTGTCCAGGACTTTTTGGAGATCTGGAGAAATAGATGATTCCAATGTGGAAACATCTAGCGAACATAATTGTGCAATTACACCTCTTTGCTCCTTTTTTAGAAGCTTTGTCATGCCATTAGAGCTGATTATCTTTCCTGGTTTCCCTGCAATACCCCTTAATTCAACTTCCTTTCCTTCCGTAGAAAATTTGATGAAAAGTTCTTGAAAATTAAAAGCTATTGTACCCAAGGATTGTAGCCATTGGACTCCTAGTACAACATCAGCACCTCCCATTGGAATGGAAAGCATTGGGCTAGTCAATACATATTCTCCCATGGATAGCTTGATATTATGGCACTTTCCAGAGAAATTTATTGTTCCTCCATTTGCAATCATCACTTGACACTCTGGTGCTGGATATAGGAAGCAATTCAATTCTTTTGCTACCCTACAATGAATAAAATTGTGGGTGCTTCCTGAATCAATCAACACTATTACCTTTTTCTTCTTGATTTGTCCTTCTATCTTGATGGTTTGAGGAGTGGTAATTCCCGCCAATGCATTACAAGATATGGTCGGATTTATTTGTTCTTCATCTAGGCTTTGTTCCTGGAATATATCCTCTTCTTTTGACCTTTCTTGCTCCTTTTCTTCTTCCTCTTCACAATCTATGTAGAATAATTTCTTCTCAGCACACTTATGACCTTTTGTGTATTTGCTATCACAATTGTAACAAAGCCCTTTTGCTCTTTTTTCTTCCAATTGTTGTGGTGTCAACCTTGTAGGTTGTGGAAGACTAGGGGCAACAACACTTCCATCTTTATAGTTGTGAGTGGTATGCTTCCTAGTTGCCATAATTTTGCTTTCCATTTTTCTTGCTAACCTGAATGCCTTCTCTAATGAATCAGGTTCCCAAAGGCGAACATCATGTTGGATATTATCCTTTAAAGACCCTATGAACACATCAATCCTATGCTCCTCTGGAATATCTTTTACCCTTATGTTCAATTTTTGGAACTCCTCAATGTGCTCCATTATTGAACCCTTTTGTTTGAGACTTATCAATTGGCTAAAAAAAGTGTTGCTTTTTGTATCCTCATAATGTGCTATCAATTCTTCCGTAAAAATTGCCCAAGTGATAAATTTTTTACGAGAACAAAGCCATTGATACCATACAAACTGATTTGGTTCCAAATATACAGTTGCCATACGTACCTTTTGTGTGTTTTGCACATTATTGAGATCGAAGAATTGCTCCATCTGTAATATCCATGTGGCGGGATCCTTGCCATCAAACTTCCTCATATCGATTTTTGGAATATGGTGATTCTTCGATCCAACATTAGCATCTATGGAATCATGATTAACATTTCTTTTGTTCTCATCATGAGTTTCCTTTACTACCTTTTCACCATTAGTAAGTATTTCTTGTAGAAAATTTGTCAAATCTGTCTTCAAATCTGCCATGCCTGTCTTCAAATTTGTGTTCAAATCTATCTTCAAATTGTCCATCTTAGCTTCCATGCCATTCATCTTAGCTTCCACGCTATTTATCTTAGCTTCCACGCCATTTATCTTAGCATCTGTTAACTTTTGTGAGCGTGACATTTGTTGCACTTGTTCTTGTAATTTTGATATATCATGTAGCATTTCTTCCTCTTCTTCATGAGTCATGCTAGAGCTTTCAGGTTCCTTACTAGGTGTTTGCATTTTCTTTCCTCGGGGCATCAGTTACCGATAATAATGCTCTACTATGCCCTTTGAATTCCTTCCAAATAAATTTTCAAACCAAGCTTAAGCAAAAATTTAAAAAAATCTACACACCTTTTTCACTTTGTAGGAGCTCGATATTGCCTCTGATGTATCTCTGTACTTTCCAATCATCTAGTTCTGAATTTGTGACCTGTAGTAGCTCTCTATGTCCTCTTTCCAATGCCACCAGTCTGATCCAAATTGGATTCTCCAAGAATGAGTTATGCACAATCTCCCAAGATGACCTGATTATAGACCTTTCTAGAAGAGCAAAGTTGTATGAAGTGCCACATGTACAATTTTCGATATTTGGTTCTGAAAAAGATATATAAGAAACTAAAGTTCGTCCTATTTCTGTACCTTTTTATGAAATTTCAATCTGATTCCTAGAGAGAAAGTTATGACGATTTTCCCCAGGTCACCTGTTTTGAATGTAATTCAGGAGTCTGCAAAAAGACCAACTTCCTCAGATCATATCTCCGAAAATATCGCGCGAAAAGCTCTGAAATTAGGACCCAAGGTTCAGCGCAATTTCTTCTCAAATGGGTTTTTTTTGTGACTTCTGAAACGTCACAGAAAAAAGTTATAGCGAAAATGCCACGATGACCTGTTTGGAGCAGCGAAACCCTAGAATCCAAAGCTCTGATACCAAATGTTATGAAACCAGCTCAAGAAAAGATAGAAAAGATAGATCAACGCCTTAGAATTCAGCCTCTTCGAGGGGGCAACCTCCTTTACATTACATAAATGAACAATTCTTTGATGATTCCAATGACAAAACCTCCTTTCTATATATAGGAGTCTAAGGAGTCACAATATAATCCAGCCGACCTAACAATAATAATATAAAGCCACAAAAATAACAATAGAGGGATTCTATGGGGCACAGAAATAAAAATATGGGGGTAATAGGGGCACAACAATATAAATAAGGGGTATAACTATAGTAGTAATGGGGTAATCACTAGTATTATAGGGACCCAACATATTGAATGATCAATGCTCCTCCTATACAGATAAAAAGGGGGAAGCAACACTTCACAAAGGTTCATAAATTCTAAAGAAAATGATATATGTTATTTTAAGACTGTATGATTTTATAATATAGATCTTTGATTCCCCTTCAAGTATTATAGTATGTTATCCCTCTGTTAAAACCCATTATGTCCATGTTTCTTCTTTGAATTCATGCAATCATAGTTGCTAGAAATATTTCATACCTCCTCACGGATTCATTTTTATTGGCTTATTAATGCATGTGTTTGTATGGATTATTGAAATCATATCTTTAAATGTGCACTACATGAATCATAGCATTCACTCCCTCTTTTATCCATTATATCTACCTGTAAGTCAGATAAGTGTAGAAATTCTTGATTCCTCAAGTGTAGAATTCTTGACATTTTAAGCTCTATCTGATGAGTTACTCCTTCTCCTTATCCTCTCTCATAACTCTGCAAAAGCTTATTAAACTGTAAGTCCTTGAACTACTCGGCCTCCACTGTTTATGCATATATTTTTGCGATTTGTATATGTGAAGAAATACCAGAAATCCATGGCTTACTCCTTTAGATGAATGAACCAATCCATTCCACTTAAATATATACATTTATGAAGTATATGTGATGTCTCCAATCTCTTGAGAATCTTACAAGACACACAGAGTCTAGATGTGCCCAGGAACTGGTCTTGCTAGCAATCCAAGGTTGTCTCTGGGAGTGAAAACATCTCTTGGGGCCGTTTCTGGGGAACTTATTGAAGGATTTGTCCCCTGGGATACAACAAATGGAGCACTCTTTGTGTCGGTGAGAAAAGGTGTTCTGATTGCATCCATATCACCTTGGTGACCCCACTACCCCCGATTATCATTTATCATCTTGGCTTTTAAAAAGCTTCACACTCACTCATATACTTCTTAGCAAAAAACCCCATTTGTATCAGACCCAGAGAAAATAATTTTCAGGAAAGTCTGGAAGGAGAACACTGCTACTGCCTGCACTACCGTCTCATTAGTTTTTGAAGCCTCCTCATCCAGCTCTCAATCCAGTGTTATTCACCACTCATGAATTACTCCTAAAACCCTTACATACCTTACTTTCAGTCTAGCCACTCCTACCCATGTGTTTTTGGCCCAAGTTCCTCAGGCGAGTCTCACTCCCCGTCCATTAATCTAGATGGCTCTTCTGGGTTTTTTTCTAAATAAATATGCCCCTCTTAATTTACCTCAGCCCCTAAATGTTATGCCCTAGGACTACCTAAAGCTTCTGCCTAGGTTCAATGGGGAGGATGATAACACTGCACAGAGACACATCAAAACATTTTGTGCCTTTGTTGAGAATCTTAATGTGGAACAACTGGATGTGGTCATGAGACTTTTTGTACAATCCCTAGATGGAGAAGCCAGAAAATGGTTTAAAGCCCTACCCAATGCCTCCATCACTACATGGGAGGAACTTGAAAACTCTTTCACACAAAAATGGGGTGAAAAAATAAATCATGAATACCTCCTCATAGAGTTTAATGCTATAAGGAAGAAGCCAAAAGAGGATATATCCTAATTTGTTAAAAGGTTCAATAAGTAGTACAATAACCTGCCGAGTGAGATAAAGCCTCCTCCAGTTGCTGCCTGAGTAGATTTCTTGGGAGCCTTTGAACCCAACTTTGGTTTTACTCTAAGGGAAAGGAAGTCCCTCACTTTAGATGAACTCCAAATCAATGCTCTTGAGGTGGAAGAAAATCTCACCTCAGCCAGGAATTCAAGAGGAAAGCAGGAACCTACTGAGAATAAAAGAGGGAAAGAAGAGGCATCCTTATCTGGTCAAGCTAGAGAATCACCAGACTTGAAGTGGGGTGAGTTGGATAAACTCATCAGGAGTTTATCACATAAGGTTGGAAATCTTGAACTTGAGAACAAGAGTCTCTCCAAACAGAATGTTCAAAACAGTAACCGCGGTTATAACCCACATTATAGAAGGCCTCCATTGCAAATACTTCCAAGGGAAAGAAAGGAACAACTCAATCAGATCCCTCATCCCCTCTATTTAGAAGATGATCCCAATGAAGAATCATTGGATACACATGAGATGCAAGGAAACTTGTATTCCACATTCCCTGAAGAAGAACATGAAAACATGGCTCACCACGAGACCAGTCATGATAGAGAATTAACAACAAATGAAGAGGATATGGACTATTATTGTAAAAAGTTTGCAGATTTCATGCAAGCACAGCCACACCGCAAGTATGACCTAAGATATTCAAAGAAGAGGTTAAGAGAACTAGAACAACCAGAGGGAACTTCTCCCCAAGTTATTCCCCTAGTACTAGATAAAGGGAAAGGTAAGATAAATCCTGACCCTTCTAAGATAAATGTCTCCTCTAATAAGGAAAGCAATAGTTTCGAGGGACACACAGAAAATGAGAAAATTATTCTACTGAAAACTACTATTGGTAAGGAAGAAGGAGCAAAGCCAGGAGGTTTATCAAAAGTCCAACCCACATTCAATATTCAGAAGGAGCTTGAAAAGGTAAAAATGATTGTTCCTTTGATTGAGCTTCTAAAGAAACCTACTTATAAAGCTCAAGTCTCTCAATTCATGCATCCATCCAATTCAACACCAACCCATGCCAGTTTAAACCTCCAAGAGGAGAGGCCAATTGTTGTTTATGGGTTGCATGTGGAAGAAATTGATCCTTCTACTACACCCATCTACGTGACCATGGTAATCCATGACCTCATAGTGCATAATTGCATGCTGGACTCGAGAGCTTCACACAACCTCATGCCATTAGTAGTGATGGAATAGTTGGGCTTGCAGATCACTAGGCCCTACAAGGACCTATATTCCTTTGACTCTAACAGCGTCAAATTCTTAGGAATGATAAAGGATCTGGTGGTAAACCTAGCTCAGATCCCTATGAAGAGCATGGTAATGGATATAGTAGTGGTAGACATTCCCCCTCGATTTGGCATGCTCCTATCTAGATCTTGGGGTTCCAAGGTGGGGGGATCTATCAAGTTAGATATGAATTATGCCACTATTCCCACTTTTGGAGGTGAGCAAAGGAGGTTGTAGAGAGAGTCTAGGTTTGTAAAAACTATGACCCCAACTAAAGGCTTAGAAAACTCCCCAGTGCATGGGAAGGAAAGTGACCTCTCCTGCCTATTCCTAGAAGAAGATGAGACCATCTTAGAGGAAACATTAGTACATCTAGCAAGGCAATCAAAACGCCAGCACACAAATGAAAACAATATATGGAAATTGTACTTTGACGGAGCAAACTCAAAAGAGGGAAATGGAGCTAGTGTATTGTTGGTATCTTTAGAGGGCAGCCTGATACCCCTCTCATTGAAGTTGGAGTTTGAGGCAACCGAAAACATGGTGGAGTATGAAGCATTGTTCCTTGGGTTACAAACAACAAACAATATTAATATTGAATGCCTAATGGTATATGGAGACTCTGAGATGGTGGTAAGGAAGATCATAAATTAGTGCTAGGCCAAACACCCCAGACTGAGGACTTACCAGAATGAGGTGTGGGATCTGATTGATAACTTCTTCCTGGCCTTTAATATCAAATTTTTTCCCAGAGAAGGAAACATAATGGATGACTCCCTTGTTGTAGCTGGAAGCAGTTTTAGGCCCCCTCAAAATTCTCTCCTCAGATATGAGTTAGAAGTCAGATACAATACCTCAATACCTGATAATGTCAAGCACTGGCAGGTATTCGAGGGTGACGAGCACGTGAAAATATTCATAGAAGTCATTGGGGAGTTCACCCACTCCACCATCGATTAAGAAGAAGAGGAAGCAGATCAAGGAGCCACTTCATTGAAAGACACAATGGATGGGTGTGAAAGTTTGCAACTAAAAGGGAATACCATCCCTTTTGGGTTAGTCCCACTGGAAAGGATTTTTAATAAAACTGACATAACCCCAAACCCATGGCGCCAGAAATAGACGATCAAGTGGATGATTGCAATATCGGTTCAGAGGAGGAACCCAAGATGATCAGGCTGTTGAAAGGAATCCCCTTGCAATACAAACAAAGGTACTTAAATCTATTCAAAATCTACAATGATGTTTTTTCTTGGCCTTATGAAGATTTGAAAGCCTTTGATACTAACATCATACAACATAAGATTCCTTTAAAGGGTGGAATGAAACCATGCAAGTAGAAACTTAGGCAGATAAATCCACTCTTACTCCCCTCCATTGAAAAAGAAGTGAGAAAGATGCTACATGAAAAGATCATAGTTCCCTTAAGGTACTCTGAGTGGGTGGCCAACTTAGTCCCTGTCCAGAAAAAGAACAGAGAAATAAGGATGTGTTTATATTTTTGGAATCTAAATAGGACGTCGCTGAAAGACAACTACCTGTTGCCTAAGATGGATCACATATTACAGAAGGTGGTCGGTGCAGTCAGAATGTCCATGATGGATGGGATCTCTGGTTACAACCAAGTAGTAGTTCACCCTAATTATCAGAAGAATACTTCTTTCACCACCCCGTGGGGAACATTCATGTACGCTCGCATGCCTTTTGGTCTTATTAATGCAGGGGCCACATTTCAGAGAGCCATGGACATAGCTTTCATAGGAGAGAAAGACAAATTTGTGGTGGTTTATTTAGATGATATCACAATCTTTTCTAAGACTAATGAAGAGCACATCCTCCACTTAAATCTCACCTTTGAGAAATGCAGGAGATGTGGTCTTTCTTTGAATCCTAAGAAATCTCAGTTCACCCTGAGTGAGGGGAAGCTACTAGGACACATAGTAGCATAGGAAGGTGTGAAGATTGATCCTAAATGAGTCGAAGCCATCAGCCATATTCCTCTGCCTAGGAATAAGAAAGAGGTCCAAGTTTTTTTGGGGAGAATAAATTTCTTGAGGAGGTTCATACCCAAGTCAAGGGTATTATGGACATGGTGAAGAAGGAAAATGAATTCAAGTGGAACCCTGCCCCTCGATATTCTTTCATGAGAATTAAATAAGCTTTGGTTGAATCCCCGGTACCATTCAGCCTCGACTATTCAGCGCCCTTCTATATCTTCTCTTTTGATTCCCAACATACTATTGTCATAGTGCTGCTACAAAAAATTAAATATGGTTATGAAAAACCCATCGCCTTCTTCAAACAAGTCCTGAGAGATGCTGAGCTTAAATATAACATCTTGGAGAAACATGCCTATGCACTAGTCAAGGCTTTGAATGCATTTTGTATGTATGTGCTACAATAAGAAATCACAACATTTGTCCCAATGACAACAGTCAAGGGCATCCTGGTGCAGGGAGACAGTGAAGGAAAAATGGGTAGGTGGATAGAAAAAATACAAGAATATGAGCTAGACACAGAGCCTACTAATCTCATAAAAGGACAGGGGTTGGCCAAGGTTTTATCTGAATCAAATTTCCTAGCTTTAGGGATAAACCTGATAACAGAGGAAGGTAGACAAGAGGATCATTAGAGTGGGATTAAAACATTTGAGCAGAAGATTTATGCTAAATATGAGGGATCACCCTGGTATAAGAACATAGTTCATTATCTCTTATTCTTGAGGTTCCTAATGGGGTTGGATAAATCCAAATACCGAACTCTAAGATTGCAAGCACAAAAATATATCATATCCAATGGACTACTCTACTAAAAGGACCCGGTGGGGGTATTGCTGTTATGTTTGGTGGAGGGAAAAACCCATAAAGTGATTGAGGATTTTCACGGAGGAGTTTTTGGAGGTCACTACAGCTGGAAGACCACATCACATAAAATCATCAAGGCAAGATTCTACTGGCCTAAACTATTTGGGAATGTTTATTCCCTGGTTAGGTCATGCCAGAAGTGCCAACTATTTGCTGAGAGGAAAAAGCTTTCACCTTTCCCCCTGATTCCGATACATGTGGAAGAACATTTCAGACAATGGGTACTAGATTTCATAAGAGAAATAAACCCATCGTCCAGTGGCCAACACATGTGGATATTGATGGCCACAGGGTATTTCACAAAGTGGGTAGAAGCCATCCCAGCCATAAATGCTATAGGCTCAGCGGTAATCAAATTTATGGAGGAGAATATACTATCTCGCTTTGGTTGTCCCTTCAAGATTATCATTGATAATGCTCAGGTCTTCAAATCTTCCAAGTTCATCAGCTTCTGCTAGAAATTCAATATCATCATTAGGCACTCCACTACCTACTATCCTTAAGGTAATGGCTTGGTTAAGTCCACAAACAGAACTGTGGTGAGGGTGCTGAAGAAGACCATCGCTAAGAATCAGAGGAACTTGGACTCCCAACTGAATTTTTCCCTATGGGCCAACTGGGTAACTCCTAAACGATCCACGAGGAAATCGCCTTTTGAGCTAGTGTATAGTAAGGATGTAGTCTTCCCAATCCAATTAGTGATGTCAGTGGTGAAGTTACTACAAGAAGCTGAGGAAGAGCCAAGTGCCCTGGTTTTATCACTCAGGTTGTCCCTCAGGTTGTAAGGAAGGGATACAGCCGAGGTAACCACAAACCAACTTTGGACTGCAGATTCTAGCCCATCTGCAGTCAGAGAGGGCTCTCTCTTTGTGATTTAGCTTTGTTTAAAATGATTTTAGGCTAGTTATTGAGTTCTAGGGGTTTTTTGTTTTGATTTTGGTGGGAAGATTGGTTTTTCCAGGTAAAGAGACAAATATAGTATGATAGTTTCAAACCATTGGGCATGGAGTCAAAAAGGAGGACTGCTGGTGCGTTTTCTTGGTCACAAGAGGGAAAGGTGGAGCAGGATAATTGCACTTGAAACAATCTTTCAGGTTTAAAGGATGGACAGAATGATAAGGAAATAGAGGCAGTTAAGAATCTTTGCTTCAGCTTAACAAAGGGGAGGGTGAACGAGCTCTACCTAGGGGCAGTAGAGAATCCCTAGATAATTGGAAAACACAGGTGAATCAGGGTGAATATGAGCCAGAAGGAATTCATATTCATTTCCAATTCATTCAGATGAAAACATAAATAAACAGCAGAAATTGAGCCTAGAGTGTAATCAAACAAATTCTAAACTAATATTTCTTTCTGCTATTTAGAAGGCGATATATGAACAGACAGTAATGTAAACAGAGGTAAGAGGCACTTATTGTTTCAGTTTGCAGCACATGAATTCCACATTCAGTTTCCAGAGACCATTAACAACACACCAGACAATCATTTTTCAAACTTTCAGCATTCTCTGATTATAGAAAGTGAGACAGATATACAGTGCGATTCTCTAGTGAAAATTCTCAATCGACCAACCCTTGAAACAATACAGAGGTCGGTATATATAGGGGACACTCTACAAAATTGTGTATTACTGTTTGACCTAATAGGTCTGAAGGATGATGAGTACTTTAACCTAATTCTATCCATAAATAAATGCAAGAAAACATTTTGGGCTGCGCTGAGGGCAGCCGTATCAAAAACTGAGTAAATGCGTTGTCCTCGGTGGCTTGGTGTAGTGCTTTCTGTAATAAATGTGCATGGGTCTCTGCTTATTGGTGTTCAACGGCATTAAAGGCATTTAACTGTGATTTGAGAGCAGGGATGGGCTTACGCCACTTGATCTGACTTTGTAGGCTGCCATTCAATTTTGACCTGCTTTGGGAACTGAAAAATATCTCTAAAAAATCTTCAACTAATACTCTTTGACTCTTCTTCTTTCTCTAATACTCTTTGGAAAATGAACCTGGCTGCTTCTCGTCTTGCTGTGGTACTGAAATTGTCGAATCAACATTTAATGGCTGCTGTTCGGCCCTCTGTCCTCTTTGGAACTGACTTTGCTTCCTTTATGAATCCTTCGCGAAGAAAAACGGATCAAACTGCGCCTTTCGGGCTTGCTGGGGGCTGCGCGATGAGGGGATTTCCATTTTGGCTCATTTCCCGTAGCCATGCGCGCCTTTCGGGCTTGCTGGGGGCTGCGCGATGAGGGGATTTCCATTTTGGCTCATTTCCCGTAGCTAATCGCGCATGAAAAAATGCCTCAGATTTTGAATTCGGGCTTCCTAAGCATGATTTTCGCCTTTTGCGCCCAAAATGATGATGACGTCAGCATGACGTTAGCGGGTGGGACCTCGTACGGATGATGACACAGGTAGATGACATCAGTGGGGTGACGTCAGCATATACAGAGATGACATGGCATGGTGACTTGGCGGGACGGTGGCAGGAGGCCACGCAGGCAGATGACGCAGCAGTACGACGTGGGGCTTACATCACCCAGGGGAGAGCGGTTTGTGCTTTCTGGGCCCACTGCCTTGGAGCTAAGGTGGTTTCGGAGAGGGGGTCTCCACCACGCGTCGCCCTCCAGGGGGGCTCCGCCACTGCCCAGAGGGCGACGCGTGGCGGGAGTACGGCGGCAATACCGCCCAACTCCCGGACACTAACCTTCAGCAAGTTGGGAGATGGGAAGGCCCGCCCACCGTAGATCACGGGCGGGGACGATCTAACGATTGGCAGCAAGGACAATATGGCAGAGGGTTAAGGACAGGGCTGCGGGAATATGCGAATCTTCATGCGGCGTGGCGGGGGGGGGGGGGGGGGGGCGGGTTGTTTAAAACTATAGTCAATAAGGGTTTTTTGGGGTTATAAACGAGCGGGGAGAAAACTTAATGCTTAATAAAATAATTAAACATTATACTTCGGGAAAAATGGGTTATGGGGTTAGTGTCTGAGCGGGAATTGAATATTTACAAGTCAAACTTTAAGGAAAGGGTGGAAACAGGGGCACTGTAGAGTTAGGGGAACGACTGTTAGTTCAACCAGATGTCAGACCAACTCCAAGACACGGATGGGCTAATGGAAGCCCCAGATGAACTACTATTTCCCAGGACTTTTAAGGAAAATATGGCTATAATGCCAAGGAGGGGATATTTACTATTTTTTGGGGTTTTATACATAGTTTTAATAGGGGAAGGGGAAACATATTAGGGAATTTAGATAATACAATTAGTAATTAATATGGAGGTGATCAGAAAGCGCTAAGGTAAAGGACCTTAGGCTATTTTGGAGAAAAGTGAGTCATAGAGGAGAAATGAATCATCCTTGGGTGAAGCAGATCTTTCCCAAGGCAACTGATATGGAGAATGATGAAACTAAGAGGCCAAGCAGATCTTGACCTCTTTGGGCGAAGTTAGTAAGTGATTTGGGGAATAAAAGGAAGGGGGAGTTAGGGATATTTTGGCTGAGCTCCTCCAAATGAAAAACTACCTGCAACTGAGATCTGATAAGATATAACACTTTGAAACACAAAATTGGTCATGAACCATCATTCTGCAACCACAGCTACCTACCCAGCCTACCTTCCTAACATTTTTTCTTCTTTTTGGTGGGTGCACTTAGACTTGCAGACCTTGGTTTACAATTTTTTCTTTCTTCTGTGCTCCTATCTAAGTCTACACTTATTTCTGCCAAGGGCACAGATTAAGCAGTTGGGCTCCTTTGATTCTCTACCTATTTGCAAATCTGCCAAGATTAAGCTGTTTGGACAGATATCATTCTCTATATTCTAAAAACAGGAAATTGAAACCTAGGGAGGCCAAGATTAGACTGTTTGGCCTACCCTTAACAAAAAACTTTTGAGAAATGAAATGATTCATCAAAACTGGAATACAGCAGTGGCATTTGGACTAGCACACTTCATGGCATCTTCTGGAAATATGGAACACTGCAGCCTGCAAGTATGACATATTTGGCATGTAAAAATGTCAATCATGAAAGATGAACACCTGTTGCAACAGGAAGCTAACAGTGGCTCCACTTGGGGATGGATTTTCCTTGTGAAAAGTCAAGAACAGCAGGTCAGACTGCCTTGATCTTCAATTATTTACTGTAGAATGGAAACTTCTTTGCAGTGGCTGTCAAAAAATATAAAACTCTGAAAAATGAACAATTCTCTCCTCAACTGAGCTGCAGTGAACTGTGTAGAAACGCCTGCTTTCTTCTGCGTGCTTGATAATTATGTACAATTTTGCTGGGGCATATCTTTTCAAAACAATCTCAGAACATGGATCAAAACTGATGTGTCTGCCTTATTTTTGCCTGAGCAAGGGAGCTGATATGAACTAAAATACTGCTCTGTTTTGATACCTTTGACTGAAAACTGCAAACAACTTATTCGATTATGAATTGCTTGAGATGTGACAGTGCTACTTTTGCCTCTTTGCTGAAATTAAGTGCAGAGACAGAGATTTTACAACTGGAATACTTGTATTGGTTGTGCTTTCACAAAATTTACTGCTGCTCTTTTAACAATCAGTCAGGTTATAAGAAAATGAAAACACAGTGCTGATATATACAAAATTTCTGTACAAAAGATATATACAAAACTGCATTGAATCCTCTAAAAGGGATCATGGTAATGTTTCAGCATACGGCCATTCACAGGGCCTTCTTCAGCAGTGTTGCCCTCTATAGATTTGAGAAAATATCTGTTATTTCCCTGAACAACAGAAATAACGAATGGCCCTTTCCATAAAAAATCAAACTTTGCATGTTTTCCCTTGTCTTCTCTTCGTGAATCCCATCTTAGAACTTTGTCACCAATGTAAAAATCCTCAGCTTTAGCCCTATTATCAAACATCTTTTTGAGCTTTTCTTGCAGAATTTGAGCTCTGTCATAAACCTGTTCTCTGGTTTGCTAAAGATGAATGGTTTGATTAATTCTTCTTTGTATGTCATTTGGTTCAGCCTGAACCTCTTGTAATAGTCTGATAGTGGGGATGCCCAAGGATGAAGGAAATCTGGCCTCCATGCCATATACTAGCTCATAAGGGCTCATCCCAATGGATTTCTTTGTTGAAAGTCTGTCTGCCCATAGGGCATTTACCAGCTTTTTGTGCCAGTTCTTCTTGTTTTCTTCCAGCACTTTCTTTATGATGTTGATGAGGCTTTTGTTGGATGATTCGGCCAAGCCATTACCTTGAGGGTAATAGGCTGTAGAGTGGCCCAAGGTAATGTGAAATTGGTGGCAAAAATTGATCATCTTTTTGGATTTGAAGGCAGCAGCATTGTCAGTGATGATCTTCTCGGGGAAGCAAAATCTAGAAAGGATATTACACTTAAGGAATTGGATAATGATGGTATCATTGGCTTGCCTACATGGGATGGCTTCAACCCATTTGGTGAAATAATCAGTGGCTGTTAAAATCCACTTGTGTTGGCCTGAGGAAGAGGGATGGATTTCTCCAATGAAGTCAAGACCCCATTGTTGAAAAGGTTTTTCGGTCGAGATGGGTTTAAGTGGCAAGGGTAACAACTTTCTTTTGCCCTAAAAAATTTGGCATTTATGACATGACATGGAAAACTTCCTTACATTTGCAAAAAGAGATGGCCAATAGAAACCAGCCCTTAATATTTTATCAGCAGTGGACTTCCAATATAGATGTCCTCCACAGTCACCTGCATGGAATTCTTTCATGGCATTGTTAGTTTCATTCATGGTTAAACAGTTAAGCAATATACCTTCATGATTTCTCGAAAATAATGAACCATCTATAACACAAAACTTTAAATCCTTCATTTTCAAAAATCTTTTCTTGGTCCTGGACAATCCTAGGGGAGCAAACAGGTTTAACAGTACAAAACATATATCAGCGTACCATGGAGATTGTAAAAAGATGTCACTGATCTGTGGAGTCACCAGCTCCTGTTCATTGTCCAATTGGTTAATGTCTAAGGCTTGAAAGTTTGTTTCAGACATCAGTTTGTCTAAACCTTGTCCCTTTATCAGTTTGGTTGGTTTTATTTCTATGTCATATTCAAGAATATTTGCAATCCACTTGCCTCTTTTGCCTTCCAATCCCTCTTGGGTCAGTATGTCTTTTACAACAGCGTGTGGGACATAGGCAATCACATGTGAATATAAAATATAAATTCTGAAATCCTTGATGGCCTTAACAAGTGCATAGGCCTGCTTTTCCATGATGGGGTATTTCAACGGGGCGTCTCTTAAGGCTCGGTTGAAAAAGGCGATTGGCTTTTCAGCTCCCTGCTCATCCTTTTGCAGAAGGACAACGACTATTGTGTGATCAGATGCAAACGAAAATATGATAAAATCTTTATCAAACTGTGGGCTGGTGAGGACGGGGGTTTGAGTTAGAGCAGATTTGATGCTCTCAAAGGCCTGCTTGGTCTCAAGAGACCATTTTACCTTGGCATCCTTCTTCAGCATGTTACTCAATAGTCGTATTAGTTCAACAAGATTTGGAATAAATCTTCTTAAGAAGTTGATTTTCCCAAGGAATGCTTGCAACTCCTTTATATTTCTTGGATATGGGATTTGGAGGATGGCTTGGATTCTTTCAGGATCAATTCTAATCCCATCCTTTGATATAACGTGGCCGAGTAATTTTCCTTCTTCAAGGCCAAAGAGAGATTTCTTGGGGTTCAAGGAAATGCCATATTTCCTACATGTCATGAAAAATTGCCTAAGATGCTTGAGGTGTTCTTGATCAGATTTAGAAAATGGGGTCAAGTCATCAAGGTAGATAACTAGGAAATCATGGATTTCCTTGGCAAATGCAATATCCATTGCTCTTTGAAATGTAGCACCAACGTTTTTAAGTCCGAATGGCATCTTTACGTACTTAAATGTTCCCCACGGTGTGGTAAAGGCTGTCTTGTCTTGGTCATCCGGGTGAACAAGTATTTGGTTAAAACCTGAAAAGCCATCTAGCAAGGAGATTCTAAATGACCCCACTACTCTTTGAAGGATGTGTTCCATTTTGGGCAAAGGATAGTGGTCCTTTAGGGAGACTTGGTTTAGATTTCTCAGATCTACACAAAGTCTAATCTCACCTATCTTTTTCCTAGTGGGAACCAGATTGGAAACCCATTCAGAAAATCTGATGGGTGCTATTATGCCTGCTTCAAACATTCTTTTTACTTCCTTCTCAATCAGTGGAAGAAGGACAGGATTAATTCTTCTAAGTTTTTGTTTGAAGGGTTTTTGGTTAGCTTTCACGAGAATAGTGTGCTGGATCATGGAAGTGTCATAGGATTTCAAATCCTCATAACTCCAAGAAAATACGTCTTGGAATTCTTTGAACAAGTCAATGTACTTGGGCTTTTTATCTGGTGGCAAATTTTTGGATAGTTTGATCATTTTTGGATTCTCTGTCGTCCCAATGTTGTGTTCTTCTACAACAGCATTTATGGGTTGCAATTTTGGCTTCTTAGGAACATCATTAGCGTCAAACATATCTTCTAATGGGGCTAGGCCAACAGGGAGAAAGTTATCTTTTAAGTCAATGATCTCGGCCTCTGTTTTGTCTGCTTCTTCCAAGTGCGTTTGTTTCAGCTGTTCTATGTCTGTTTTGTCAAAAACTCTTGGGTTTAGGATTTGTTTGGCCGTTGCAGCTGTTGCAGCCTACTGATTTTCATGCTGATTTTCAGTTGTTTGCTGTCGGGAGTCGTTCATATCATCTGTGTCAATGTTAATATTCGAAAACTCATGCTTAAGCGTGAGGAAATTATTAATTTGGTCGTCACTTTCAAATACTTGCCAATCCTTAACGTTATTAGGGACAACAGGCCTGTGTTTTATTTTAGCAGTAAAGTGATGGTTTGGTCCAAAGGGGAGCTTGCACGTGCTAGCGAAAGTGGCTAGGCTGTGTGCATGAATGTTGTGATTTCTTGAAATCTTGGTAAGCTCGAATTCAGTAAATGCATTGAGTATGTTAGTAGCAGCAGTCCTATAGGCCCTCATTCTATTGTCATTGGTAACAAAGTTACCTTTAATCTGTTGTATGATCAAATCAGAGTCACCTAGAATAGACACTTTTGCAGCTCCTAGAGTTTTCAGCAGTTTAAGGCCTAAAAGCAGAGCCTCATACTCTGCCATGTTATTCGTGCATCTAAAGTTCAGCCTGTAGGCATGGCCTTCTGCATGGATGTTATGTGTGTTGTGAATCCAGACACCTGCCCCTGCTCCTAACTTGTTAACAGAGCCATCAAACTCTAGACACCATGTGATTTCTTGCTGGCAGCTAGTACTAAGAGTTTCAGTCATTCTTGCAGCGGGCAGATTTGAAATTTCTATTTGGGGAGCTTCTTCTAGTATACTGGTTGCATTAACTGTTGTGACAGTTTCGTGGGTATGTGCAACCAATTCTTCATTGATGTGTGTTTGTTGTTCTAGAGCCAAAGGCTCATCTTCAGTGGGAGAATTTGTGTCATCATTAAACAAAATAAAGGAATCCATATCGGAATGGATTGAATAAATGGGAAAATTTTCAGGCTTGCTCTCACTACTTACCACATATTTCATCAGCATTTCTCTGTACAATCTCTTTGGTTTCCCAAATACTGAAATAGTGGCGTATGAGAGGTCTAATTGAAGGGATCCTTGGAGCTTTGCTCCCCATGATCTTGATAGGGGCATACCATACTTTGGTGGGATGTCAGCCACCACTACATCCATGAGGATGGTCTTATTGGGATATTGGACTAAGGAGACACACAAGTCTTTAATGAGGCCTAAACACTTGACATGACTCGAGTCAAATGAGTATAAATCTTTGTAAGGTCTTGTAATATCAAGGTTCAGTCTTTCCATAACTGCTTTGGGCATAAGATTGTGTGATGCCCTCGAGTCAAACATAGCGTTATGCAAAATTTGGTCATGTATATGCAAACTGATATAAAAGGGTGGAATAGGTCCATGTGTTGATTTTCCATTAACTTCTGGACCAAACAACAGTTTTGGGGTATCATCTAAAACATTTACATCATCTTTATTTGCTGGGATTTGCAGTGATCTTTGAATTTGTTGCCTATATACATCATGTTTGGCAAGTTCTGAGAGGGGGATGGATATCTTGAGTTTTCCAATCTCTGCCTCTAAATTAAAAGGCTTTTCCAATGGAGTCCTGGTGTTGATAATGGCGGTTTCTTCTTTTTCTTTTGGATTATCAGCGATTCGGTCTTGCTTATCAGTGCTATGGGAATTGATGGCTTGCGGTTTTTCAGCTTTGGGAGAGATTTTTGGAACGCTGTTTGAGGTTTGCTCAGAGGAAGAGGGTGGCAAAGGCTGATCAATAGAAGGCTGCATTTATGTTATGTCTTCTACAGTCACTTGGTGTGAGTTTGCTACAGGAATATCAGCTGGTTCTGTTATGATGGCTTTGCTTTTAATTTTGTTTGGATGTTTGCCCTCCTTTGTTTTGCTCGGTTCAGAAATGTCAACAGTCCTAGTTCTGAGTTTATATTGTTTGTGTACTTCATACACAGCAGTATCGTAACCCTGTTTAAAATCAAAAGATTCACCAGTTTTAGTGTGAAACTGATTACAGTCATGTTCGTCTTGGTCTTCTTGGCTTAGGAAAGTTTGATGCCCACCCTTTAGATCCATCAGAGTCATATGAGAGTCGTCTATGGGTTCATTGGATGTGGATCCTTCAACATAGTTATCTTGAAAAGGGGGTCTTATGTCATGATCTGGACTAGACCTACCAGCATTTGTGTTCTGTGTTTTCTTAAAATTCGGGTTTCTTATGGTATTGGACTGCTGTTCTTCCCATGATGCTTTTCTCTCAACATTTTCTACTCTTTCTCCCAGCCTTTATAGGCCATTGATAATAGCATCAAGCTTTTGATCAAAGGTTGAGGGTTCTTCCTTGAAGGTGGTTCTTCTGTCCATTCTCGCTCTATTTCTCTTGGCAATTAGGTTGGCTTCTACGCTGACAGCAACATTTTGCATGTCTGCAAGGGTCTGAGGAGCTCTTTCTTTTAACTGGTATGCCATGTCCGGGTCGAATCCATCAGGGAACTTGCACAAGGCAAGGTCAGGGGGAGGTCTTAAGTTTTGTGGTATTGCATTATAGACATTGTTAAATCTTGCACAGTACTCCAAAACGGTCTCTTGAGGGCACCTTTTAATTGTATCATATTCAACTAGTATATGCAAGGGGTCTTTCTTTTTCTCCCATCTGTTGGTGAAGGATAGGTAAAACTCATCAGGGGTGGTTATGGAATTTGCACCAAGTGATCTGAACCAAGTTCTTACATCACCTGTCAGGCTTTGAACAAAAATTCTTATTCTCACGCTATCATCATCTATTTCATAATTTTCAAAGTAATCTTGCATCTTCTTGGTATGTTGAATGGCTGTGCAAGAACCAATATTGTCAAAAAATGTGATTTTAGATTGGTAATCTTGAAGCAAAGCCGCGACATTAGCAGGTAGCTGCAGGGGTGCATATCTATTGGCCATGTTCACAAGTACAAGTGGAACAACAGGGATAACAACTGTGATGACAGGGATAACAGGAGTAACTGGAACAGCAGTAATAGCAGCGGTAGTAGAGGTAGTATGTGTAGTGAAAGGAGGTGTGGAAGGAGTACTTTGAGATGTGGATGATGAACAAGGGGAAATAGGGGCTGAGTGAAATAAAACCTTGACTGGGGTTGGAACACAGCTTGGGTGATCTGTTTCAGGAGTATTATCAGCAAAATCTTCCCTTTTTTCTTGTTTCCTACTGATCTTTGGAATTAAGTTGGGATTGTCAAAAGCAGCTTGGGGATTTGAGTTTGGATTTGACCTTGTATATCGCAGATTCCTTTTGGGAGCCAACTTCCGAATTTGTTTTTTGGTGTTTTTCTGGGAATGTTTTTAGAATCAGCAGGGAACTGATCAAATTTTGGAACAGCTATTTATAACTTAAAACTAGCATGAAGATTGACTGAAGCAGCTTTTATTTACTTTTGTTAATGCAAAGCACAAACAGTTTCAAAGGCTTCCTGGCTGACATTCAGGCTTCATTTGTAGTTTTAAGGAATATACAACAGTTAGAAAATTGATTTCTCAGTGGATTTTTACAACCTGTTTATGAAATTAATTGAGGATGTCCCCAGTGGAGTCGCCATTATGTTATCACTAAGGTTGTCCCTCAGGTTGTAAGGAAGGGATACGGCCGAGGTAACCACAAACCAACTTTGGATTGCAGATTCTAGCCCATATGCAATCAGAGAGGGCTCTCTCTTTCTGATTTAGCTTTGTTTAAAATGATTTTAGGCTAGTTATTGAGTTCTAGGGGTTTTTTGTTTTGATTTTGGTGGGAAGATTGGTTTTTCCAGGTAAAGAGACTAGTATAGTATGATAGTTTCAAACCAATGGGCATGGAGTCAAAAACGAGGACTACTGGTGCGTTTTCTTAGTCACAAGAGGGAAAGGTGGAGCAGGATAACTACACTTGAAACAATCCTTCAGGTTTAAAGGATGGACAGAATGCTAAGGAAATAGAGGCAATTAAGAATCTTTGCTTCAGCTTAACAAAGGGGAGGGTGAACGAGCTCTACATAGGGGCAGTAGAGAATCCATAGGTAATTGGCAAACACAGGTGAATCAGGGTGAATATGAGCTAGAAGGAATTCATATTCATTTCCAATTCATTCAGATGAAAACATAAATAAACAACAGAAATTGAGCCTAGAGTGTAATCAAACAAATTCTAAACTAATCTTTCTTTCTGCTATTTAGAAGGCGATATATGAACAGACAGTAATGTAAAAAGAGGTAAGAGGCACTTATTGTTTCAGTTTGCAGCACATGAATTCCACATTCAGTTTCCAGAGACCATTAACAACACACCAGACAGTCATTCTTCAAACTTTCAGCATTCTTTGATTATAGAAAATGAGACAGATATACAGTGCGATTCTCTAGTGAAAATTCTCAATCGACCAACCCTTGAAACAATACAGAGGTCGGTATATATAAGGGAAACTCTACAAAATTATGTATTACTATTTGACCTAATAGGCCTGAAGGATGATGAGTACCTTAACCTAATTCTATCCAGAAATAAATGCAAGAAAACATTCTGGGCTGCGTTGAGGGCAGCCGTATCAAAAACTGAGTAAATGCGTTGTCCTCGGTGGCTTGGTGTAGTGATTTCTGTAATAAATGTGCATGGGTCTCTGCTCATTGGTGTTCGGCGGCATTAAAGGCATTTAACTGTGATTTGAGAGCAGGGATGGGCTTACGCTGCTTGATCTGATTTTGTAGGCTGCCATTCAATTTTGACCTGCTTTGGGAACTGAAAAATATCTCTAAAAAATCTTCAACTGATACTCTTTGACTCTTCTTCTTTCTCTGATACTCTTTGGCAAATGAACCTGGCTGCTTCTCGTCTTGCTGTGGTACTGAAACTGTCGAATCAACATTTAATGGCCGCTGTTCGGCCCTCTGTCCTCTTTGGAATTGACTTTGCTTCCTTTATGAATCCTTCGCGAAGAAAAACGGATCAAACTGCGCCTTTCGGGCTTGCTGGGGGCTGCATGATGAGGGGATTTCCATTTTGGCTCATTTCCCGTAGCCATGCGTGCGCATGAAAAACTGCATCAGATTTTGAATCCGGGATTCCTAAGCACGATTTTCGCTTTTTGCGCCCAAAATGATGATGACGTCAGCATGACGTCAGCGGGTGGGACCTCGTACGGATGATGACGCAGGCAGATGACGTCAGCAGGGTGATGTCAGCATGTATGGAGATGACGTGGCAGTATGGCAGGTTTGATGATGTGGCAGGACACGGTGGCAGTGACGTGGCACGGTGACTTGACTGGACGGTGGCAGGAGGCCACGCAGGCAGATGACGCAGCAGTACGACGTGGGGCTTACGTCACCTAGGGGAGAGCGGTTTGTGGTTTCTGGGCGCACCGCCTTGGAGCTAAGGTGGTTTCGGAGAGGGGGGCTCCGCCACTGCCCGGAGGGCAACGCGTGGCGGGAGTATGGCGGTAATACCGCCCATCTCCCAGACGCTAACCTTCGGCAAGTTGGGAGATGGGAAGGCCCGCCCACTGTAGATCATGGGCGGGGACGATCTAACGGCTGGCGGCAAGGACGATACGGCGGAGGGTTAAGGATAGGGCCGCGGGAATATGCGAATCTTCATGAGGCGCAACGGGGGGGGGGGGGGTTTAAAACTATAGTTAATAAGGGTTTTTTGGGGTTATAAACGAGCGGGGAGAAAACTTAATGCTTAATAAAACAATTAAACATGAGACTTTGGGAAAAATGGGTTATGGGGTTAGTGTGTGAGTGGGAATTGAATATTTACAAGTCAAACTTTAAGGAAAGGGTGGAAACAGGGGCACTGTAGAGTTAGGGGAACGGCTGTTAGTCCAACCAGATGTCAGACCAACTCCAAGACACGGATGGGCTAATGGCAGCCCCAGATGAACTGCTATTTCCCAGGACTTAGGGAAAATATGGCTATAGTGCCAGGGAGGGGATATTTACTATTTTTTGGGGTTTTATACATAGTTTTAATAGGGGAAGGGGAAACAGATTAGGGAATTTAGATAATACAGTTAGTAATTAATATGGAGGTGATCAGAAAGAGCTAAGGTAAAGGACCTTAGGCTATTTTGGGGAAAAGTGAGTCATAGAGGAGAAATGAATCATCCTTGGGTGAAGCAGATCTTTCCCAAGGCAACTGATATGGAGAATGATGAAACTAAGAGGACAAGAAGATCTTGACCTCTTTGGGGGAAGTTAGTAAGTGATTTGGGGAATAAAAGGAAGGGGTAGTTAGGGATATTTTGGCTGAGCTCCTCCAAATGAAAAACTGCCTGCAACTGAGATCTGATAAGATATAACACTTTGAAACACAAAATTGGTCATGAACCATCATTCTGCAACCACAGCTACCTACCCAGCCTACCTTCCTAACATTTTTTCTTCTTTTTGGTGGGTGCACTTAGACTTGCAGACCTTGGTTTACAATTTTTTCTTTCTTCTGTGCTCCTATCTAAGTCTACACTTATTTCTGCCAAGGGCACAGATTAAGCAGTTGGGCTCCTTTGATTCTCTACCTATTTGCAAATCTGCCAAGATTAAGCTGTTTGGACAGATATCATTCTCTATATTCTAAAAACAGGAAATTGAAACCTAGGGAGGCCAAGATTAGACTGTTTGGCCTACCCTTAACAGAAAAATTTTGAGAAATGAAATGATTCATCAAAACTGGAATACAGCAGTGGAATTTGGACTAGCACACTTCATGGAATCTTCTGGAAATATGGAACACTGCAGCCTGCAAAGTATGACATATTTGGCATGTAAAAATGTCAATCATGAAAGATGAACACTTGTTGCAACAGGAAGCTAACACCTGGCACGAAGGATAAATCAGCTAGTCGAGCTTCATGAGAATAGAGAATAGGTGGGGGCCAAATTGTCAAATTACCAACAAAAGATGAAATCCCTGTTTGAAAAGAAGGCCAAGGATCGACCTCTTCAACTAGGATATTTAGTTCTTCACTGGGATGTCTGACAGGAAGAAAAAGGAAAGCACAAAAAAATTGATCTGCTATGGTTCGACCCTTTCAATATTGCAAAAGAAAGAGGAAATAACATGTACATGCTTGAAAATCTGGATGGTGAATCTCTGGAACTATCGATAAATGGACAATTCCTCAAAATTTATTTCCAAAACTAGAGGTACCTGTTAGCCTCCTGTTGCAACAGGTTTCATATTTCATGATTGACAGTGGAAGTGCCAAAAATGTTCATCTTTTTCAGGCTGCAAAAGTTCCATTTTTGAGAGGTTTCTCAATTAAAGGAAAGCAAAACAGCCTAAGCTTGGTTTCCTTAGGTTTAAATTACTTGTTTTAGAATATAGAGAATGTATCTGTCCAAACAGTTTAAGCTTGGCAGATTAGTAGCTAGGTAAAGAATGATGGAGCCCAACAGCTTAATCTAGGCCCTTGGAAGAAATAAGACTAGTTTTTAGATAGGAAGGCAGTTTAAAAGAAAAAGAAAGCAATCGGGGTTTGCAAGTCTAAGTGCACCCTTCCTGAAGTAACAAAAAATGCTAGGTGTATTAGGCTGGGTAAGTAGCCTGGGGTTGCAGAAACAAGATCATCTTCAGTTTTGGCTTTGGCAATAAAGCTCATCTCATCAATGGCAGGGGTACCAAAGCACTGTTCTAATGGCAAAATTCTGAATGCATGTCTAATTTCCCTTCACTCCCCCTCAAAGTCCCTTACTAACATCCCCTTAAAGGACCTTGGGATCTGCCCATCAAGTCCTGATTTCACTTCTTTTCTCAAACATCAAGGTAAATATTGGCTTTCTTAAATGAAAAGAAGCCACATTTCTTGTCTAAAATCACTTCTCACTTTCATTTGCCCTTATATCTAAGTTTTACTGTTGAAACTTAGTATTCTGCTCTTCTTTCACCTCATAAGGTCATATTAACTCCTAATTCTACTATATAGCTCCCTAACTATTCCCCATCCCCATTTACTACAAAAATTATATAAAATCCCCCCAAAAAAAAATAAAAAAATAAATATTAAATAACCCCACCCCCTTGGCACTATAGCCATATGCTCTAGAATCCGGGGAAATGTCAAATCAATCTAGAACTTGCATTTAACCCTTTTCTCATTTTCCCCTTGGAATCAGTCAACCCCCCGTTGAACTGATGACCATTTTTGTTTCCCCCCCGCAGTCACTGTTCCAAAGTTTAAATGTTTAAATGTTATATCAAAACATTAAACTCTTCGTTTAACCCGCGCCGTATAAACCCAAACCTACATATCTAATGTTTAAACCCCCGCCGAATCAAATCAATTGAAAAGGGCGCTGCGGGCCCAGTCATTAACCATCCGCCGCATTAATAATCCCACTAGCCGTTAGATTTGGCCTGCCCAAGATCTATGGTGGGCGGGCCTTTTCTTGCGCCAACTACCCGAGGGTTAGCGTCCGGGACTTCGGCGGTTTTGCCGTCGTACTCCCGCCACGCGTCGCCCTCCGGGCTGTGGCGGAGCCCCCTCCCCCGAAACCGCTTCAGTACAAAGGCGGTGCGCCCGAAACCATTTACCGCCCTCCCCCTGTGACGTTAGCTGCCACGTCTACCCTATGACGTCACCCTCCTTGCCTCCGCCACTGTGCCACGTCGCCGCCACCTCATCCCTTTTGTGCCCGCGCCCTGCCACCGTGTAACTGCCAAGTCACCGCCCCGACAGCTTCCACGTCATCCATCCGTACCCCGGGACTCGCCGATGACGTCATGCTGACGTCATCCTGAAAAAGCACCAAAAGCGCCCAAATGTCAAAATTTTGCTTAAAAGAAGCGCGGATGACCGTTGTCATTCATTTTTATTGGTTCATTTGAAAGCTCCAGTTCACTGTTTTATTCATTTTCGCATTCCCAAAGCTTAAAACAACGATTTGAGCTGCTGCGGCCTGCAATTCAACTTTATAGCCTACCTTTGTACCAACTCATCTACTCGCGACGTTGTTTCAACCAGGTATTTGTCATATTTCCCCTCTTTCGCTCCTGTTCTTCAGTTTATTCACTGCACATGTTGTAGGCCCGTGAAGTTCCCAAGTTTGCAACTCTGCTGCGCTTAGATCCCCGTTAAACCCACTGGAAACCCTTCATTTCACAAAAAAGCCTCGTAAAGCTTGTGCCCATTTACAATTTCACCAGCGAATTCCGTTGAGAGCTCGACCTCCAAGAGAAATCTTGCAGCAGCTCAGCATTGCCCTATTTTGCCTTATTCCGCTGCTTAAATCAGTCCACTGAAACTGCAATCGCCCTCTGCCCCTTTGCATTGTGTCTCACAGTCTATAGCCCCAGAGAATTTACTAAGAAAAAAGGAAGTTTTCAGCTCCATCATTCAAAGCTGCATGATGGCCACTCCATCTGCTCTGAACGTCACTCCCATAAATCCACCAAGTAAAGAACTTGAAACGATGCCCTTGGATGATACAAACTATCTAATTCAGGACCTAGTTGGAAAAATAAATCACTTGCATACATGCTGCCAGCTGAGAAACAGTTTCATGAACAAATCTGACAAGTTTGGCATATGGGAGTCCAATTTGCCACATTATTTCCTCCCCTCTATCAACATTTTTCCTGAGATCATTCACCTGTGTGCTGCAAATTACGAGCCAAATCAGAGAGTTGTTAAGTCTCCATCTGGGAGCATACTTTTCTACATCAGTGCTGACTCCATCAACCAGATGTTAAATTTTAAGCCAACTAAGGAACTATTGCCCTTTTCCATGAATAACTTGCTGGAAGAAGCCTCTTGGCTCCCTGGCCTCAGGTTTGAAGAAATTGCTAAGACATTTATGAGGGCAGATTGCCAACCTAAGGAGCCTCCTCCATTGCCATATGACCATTTCAATGAGGTGGGTGTTATCACTCAGGTTGTCCTTAAGCTCTAGAAGAGGATACGGCCAAGGTAACCACAAACCAACTTTAGACTGCAGGTTTTAGCCCACCTGCAGTCAGAGAGGGCTCTCTCTTTATGATTAAGCTTTGTTTAAGGGATGATTTTAGGCTAGATATGATGCACAGGGGTTTTGATTGAGTTTGGTGGGAAGGATGATGCTTTCAAGCAGAGAGGCATGCATAGTGGGATAAGTTCAAACCATTGGGCATGGAGTCATGAAGTGAGATTGCTGGTGCGTTTTCTTGGTCACAAGAGGAATATGGAGCAAGATAGCTACACATAAAACAACATTCAAGCTAAATGTACATGAAACGAAGGCTAAGGAATGAGAGACAACTAAGAATCTCTCATTCAGCTTAACAGAGGGAAGGTGAATGAGCTCTATCTAGGAGCAGTTAAGAATTCCTAGATAACTGTCATACATGGGTGAATTAGGGGAAATATGAGCCAAAAGGAATTCATACTTATGCCTAAATCAAGAGGAAAACATAAAAAAGTCACAGAAACTGAGCATAGAGTGCAGCCAAGCAAATTCTAAGCTAATATTTCGTTCTGTAACTTAGATGGTGATACATAGGCAATATAAGCATATATGAATGGAAAACAGAGGTAAGAAGCACTTATTGAGTCATGTAACAACACAAGAATTCCACAGTCACTCTTCAACCATTTAGACACAGCAAACAGTCCATTCTCCAAGCTTGTAAGCAGTCTTTGATTATAGAAAATTTCAGACACACAATGCGAGTCTCTTTTGGAGTGAATCAACCAACCAACCCTTTACACTATACAGAGGGTGGTATTTATAAAGAAAATATCTACAAAATATTTACAACAGCAGATCTGACAACAGATCTGGAGAGATGAATGCTTCTAACCTAATATTTATTGCAAATAAATGAAAGAATGCCTATCTACCAGCTGCGCAGGGACAACAGCCATAAGAATGAATAAATTATGGTCCCTCGAGCCATGCACTGTCCTTATAGCCATAACTGCGCATGGGGCTCAACAGTGCTGCTCCAAAATGTGATTGGGACCATTGCACTTGTCAATATCTGCTTTGAAAACCTTTATCACTACCTTCAAGTGGTCCCTGCTGCCTTAAATGGCAAAAACTGTGAGTTGGTGAGCTTTTATGGCTCAATGATGCTTTGCTACATTTGCTGGGGCTTTTCTGCTTTCATCTGCTTTGGAAGATCTCCACTGATACACTTTACCGCTTCCTCTGATCTTCTCTGACATTGAATCGGGCCATATCTTTCCTCTGATACTCTTTAACTATCAAATCCGCCCCATTCTGTTCTTTAATGCAAAATAACTGCTGCAAGTGATTTCCGTGGCCCCTAGAATGCTATCGGCGCATGGCCGATCAAAATAATGTTTGAACTGGAGAAAACTGCCAAACAGAGGAGGATCTGCAACCTGATAACTGTGCTAAGGCCGATGGTGGCTTTCTGAAACAAAACTAGGCTTGGAGCGATCCTAAATGGCTTAAGGATGCATGATTTCCCTTAGCAGTTGTGGCGGGCGGGAGCGCTGTACACAAAACTTAAAAAATGGCCATTTTATTATAATACAAAAATGCTTTCAAAACTCTGCGAATTCATGAAATTTGGGCGCTTTAGCGGACACTATAGCAACCATTAAATCCTAGCCATTGGATCCGGCGCGGGCTGATCCAACGGCCCAGATCTCATCGCAATATCGGCGTCGGGCGGATCGGGGGGGGGGGGCGGCACATAAACAATCGCCGAAATGCATCGGACTCGAAATGCTATTGCAGGCCCTCTTTATTTTATTTTCGGGTCCGAACCATCGGAACCCACATATCAGCGGATTTATATTTGAAACAGATCCACAGACCCGAAACCCTTTCAAAACTACCCTTTATTGTATTTCAGCTCCACCATATCGGAGGCACCCTTTTCACTGCGCAAGGGCCCTTACGGACCCGAAAACTTTTATAAGCCGCGCCTTTATTTCTTTTCGGCTCCGGCCAGTCAGAGCCATATAGGAGCGACAAAACATTAGCCATTGATCTGGGGCCCAAAATGGATGGCTGCGATTAATTCGGGACTTCGACAATCGGCGGGGTGGAGGGCACAACCTTTACACATTGCGATCACCGAAACATCGAGGGCCGTTGATTTGGGCGGAACGATGGACGGCTGAGATTTGGTCGGCATTTCGCTGTCGGAGCAACCTGGGGGCGGCCCCTTATGTGCACATAAAAGTGCCGATGCGAAATGGAATATATAGAATGTAGCACGCCGAGGCCCGATCGCCGATATGCGATCGGCGATGGGCCATCGGCTCGGAGCCTTTCGCTTATAATCAAAATGCCAAAATATGATACTGCCCGACCTCCGACAGCGATATCGCATCGGAGGAAGGGCACATGCCTTCGGAACAAGCCATTTTCGCTCATTACATGCCACTGCCCCCTCCCGATAACGATATCGCATCGGAGGGGGACCAAAAGAACCCATTTCTCATCAGAGCCATTATTTATACAAAAATGCAAGGCAAATGAATTCGGAGGGATGAGGTAAGTGCTTGGAATGGACTTCTAGGGCATCGGAAGGGGTTCGATGGTCAAAAAGGGAGGATTCATGCCTTGGAAGGATTCCACAGGCACTTGGGAGGATTTCTATGTGTTTTGAGAGGGGTTTAATGGCTAAAAGAGGGGTTTATGCCTTAAAAAAGGTAAAACAGAGCCAAAGGTGGATTTTATACATATGAAGGGAAATTTATGCTTTGTGAAGGGGTCAAAAGCATTTGGGAGGTTTTATGGAGTGATGAATGGCTTTGTGCATCGAAAGGAGTCCAAAATGCATTTGGAAGATGGTTAGAGGGGGTATTGAGGTCTCTTGCTAAGTTTCAAATAAACTTAGCAATTCCCGAGGATGTATATGGTTATTTTTCAACCAGGGGGAGGGGATAAGTATATAGGGGAGTTATATATATAGTTTTAGTAGGGGAAGGGGGAAAACTGATAGGGAGTTACATAATAGAATTAGTAATTAATATGGAGATGATAAGTAGGCGCTAAGGTAAGGGACCTTAGGCTATTTTTGGGGAAAAGTGACTCACAGATGAGAAATAAAGAATGCTTGAGTGAAGCAGATCTTCACCAAGACAAATGACACGGAAAATGATGAAACTAAGAGGAATCAAGCAGATCTTGACCTCTTTGGGGAAATTAGTAAGTGACTTGGGGAATTAGGAGAAGGGGAGTTAGTGATATTCAGCCTTGAGCTCCTCTGAATGAAAAACTTCCTGCACTGTGATCTGAAGAGATAAAACACTTTGAAACACAAAATTGATCATAGATCATCATTCTGCAACCTCACAGCTACCTACCCAGCCTACCTTCCTAACATTTTTTCTTCTTTTTGGTGGGTGCACTTAGACTTGCAGACCCAGATTTACAATTTTTATTTTTCTTTTTTCTGATTTCTTATCTAAATCTACACTTATTTCTACCAAGGGCCCAGATTGAGCAGTTGGGTCCTTTTGATTCTCTACCTATCTACAAATCTGCCAAGATTAAACTGTTTGGATAGATGCATTCTCTATATTCTAAAACAGGAAATTGAAACCTAGGGAGACCAAGATTAGACTGTTTGGACCTCCCTTAAATGAAAACTCTTCAAAACTGGAACAACTCATCAAAATTTGAAACAGCAGTGACATTTAGACTAGCACACTTCATGGCATCTTGTGGAAATATGGAACACTGCAACCTGCAAAGTATGACATATTTGGCATGTAAAATTGTCAATCATGAAAGATGAAACCCTGTTGCAACAGGAGGCTAACAGTGGCTCCACTTGGGTATGGATTTTCCTTGTGAAAAGTCAAGAACAGCAGGTCAGACTGCCTTGATTTTCTGTTTGTTGCTGTGGACTGAGAAATACTGCTTTTACTGGCTGCTAAAATGTAAAAACTCTGAAATATGCACAATTCTCTCATCAACTGAGTTACTGTGGATTGTACAACAACACCTGCTTTCTTTTGCGTGCTTGATAGTTATATACAACATTTTTTGAGCATTGTGCCTTTGAAAAACATGGACCAAAAACTGATGTACCTCTTCTGACTCTGCTTCGAGCAAGGTGCTGATATGAACTGGAAATAATGCTCTGTTTTGACACTTCTGACTAAAAACTGCAAATATTATCCTTGGTCATGAATTTCCTGTAATGGGGTATTATTACTCTTGCTGCTCTGCTGGAATTGGTACAGGAACAGAGCTTCTAAAACTAGACCATTTGCATTGGTTGTGTCTTCAAACTTTACTGCTGCTTCCATAAACAATCGACCTGCTTATTCAAAAAATTAAAAGAGACAGAGTGTTGTTATAGACAAACATTGTTGTACAAAATATATACAGAGCTGCGTTGTGTCCCCTAAAAGGGGTCATGGTAATGTTTCAACATACGGCCATTCACGGGGCCTTCTTCAGCAATGTTGCCATCTGTAGACTTAAGAAAATATGTGTTATTTCCCTGAACAACAGAAATAACGAATGGACCTTTCCATAAGAAATCAAACTTTGCATGTTTGCCTTTGTCCTCTCTTCTTGAATCCCACCTTAGAACTTTGTCACCAATATTGAAATCTTCAGCCTTAGCCCTCTTATCAAACATCTTTTTAAGCTTTTCTTGCAAGATTTGAGCTCTGTCATAAACTTGTTCTCTGGTTTGCTGAAGATGAATTTTCTGATTGATTCTTCTTTGAATGTCATTTGGTTCAGCTTGGATTTCTTGTAACAGCTTGATGGTAGGAATACCTAGGGATGAAGGAAATCTGGCCTCCATGCCATACACTAGCTCATAAGGGCTCATCCCAATGGATTTCTTTGTGGAGAGTCTGTCTACCCACAGGGCATTTACCAGATTTTTGTGCCAGTTCTTCTTGTTTTCTTCCAGCACTTTCTTTATGATGTTGATGAGGCTTTTATTATATCATTCGGCCAAGCCATTACCTTGAGTGTAATAGGCTGTAGAGTGGCCCAGGGTAATATGAAACTTGTGGCAGAAACTGATCATCTTTTTGGACTTAAAGGTAGCGGCGTTATCAGTGATGATTTTCTCGGGGTAGCCAAATCTAGAAAGGATATTGCACTCAAGGAATTGGATAATGATAGTATCATTGGCCTGCCTACAGGGAATGGCCTCAATCCACTTAGTGAAGTAATCGGTGGCTGTTAGGATCCATTTGTGTTGGGCTGAAGAAGAGGGATGGATTTCTCCAATGAAGTCAAGACCCCATTGTTGAAAAGGTTTTCGGTGGAGATTGGTTTCAGGGGCAGGGGTAACAATTTTCTCTTGCCGTAAAAAATTTGGCACTTGTGACATGAAATGGCAAACTTCTTTACATCTGCAAAAAGAGTGGGCCAATAGAAACCAGCCCTCAAAATTTTATCAGCAGTGGACTTCCAATAGAGATGTCCTCCACAATCACCTGCATGGAATTCTTTCATGACATTGTTAGTTTCATTCATGGTTAGACAATTCAGAAATATACCTTCATGATTTCTCCAATATAATGCACCATCTATAACACAAAATTTCAAAGCCTTCATTTTCAAAAATCTTTTCTTTGTCCTAGACAATCCTGGGGGAGCACACAGGTTTAACAATACAAAACATATATCAGCATACTATGGAGATTCCAAAAAGATGTCACTGATCTGTGGAGTCGCCAGCTCCGGTTCATTGTCCAACTGGTTAATGTCTAAGGTCTGAAAGTTTGTTTCGAACATTAGTTTAGCTAAACCTTGTCCCTTTATTAGCTTGGTTGGTTTTATTTCTATGTCATATTCAAGAATACTTGCAATCCACTTACCTCTTTTGCCTTCTAATCCGTCTTGGGTCAATATGTCTTTAACAGCAGCGTGTGGGACATAGGCAGTCACATGTGAATATAATATGTACACTCTGAAATCCTTTATGGCCTTAACCAATGCGTAGGCCTGTTTTTCCATGATTGGGTATTTCAAAGGGGCATCTCTTAAGGCTCGGTTGAAAAAGGCGATTGGCTTTTCAGCTCCCTGTTCATCCTTTTGCAGCAGGACAGCGGCTATTGTGTGATCAGATGCGAAAGAGAATATGATAAAATCCTTGTCAAACTGTGGGCTGGTTAGGACAGGGGTCTGGGTTAATGCAGTTTTGATACTTTCAAATGCTTGCTTGGTTTCAAGAGACCATTTTACCTTGGCATCCTTTTTTAGCATGTTGCTTAACAGTCTTATTAATTCAGCCAGATTTGGGATAAACCTCCTTAAGAAGTTGATTTTCCCAAGGAATGCTTGTAGCTCTTTTATGTTTCATGGATGTGGAATTTGGAGGATGGCTTGGATTCTTTCAGGATCAATTCTAATTCTGTCTTTTGATATGATGTGACCAAGTAATTTGCCTTCTTCAAGGCCAAAGAGAGATTTTTTGGGATTCAGGGAAATGCCATATTTTCTACATGTCATGAAAATTTGCCTAAGATGCTTGAGGTGTTCTTCATCAGATTTGGAAAATGGGGTCAAGTCATCAAGATAAACAACTAGGAAATCATGTATTTCTTTAGCAAACGCAATATCCATTGCTCGTTGAAATGTGGCACCAGCGTTTTTAAGACCAAATGGCATCTTTACATACTTAAATGTTCCCCACGGTGTGGTAAAGGCTGTTTTGTCTTGGTCATCCGGGTGAACAAGTATTTGGTTAAAACCTGAAAAGCCATCTAGCAGAGATATTCTAGATGACCCGACCACCCTTTGTAAGATGTGGTCCATTTTGGGCAAAGGATAGTGGTCTTTTAAGGAGACTTGATTTAAATTTCTAAGATCTACACAAAGTCTGATCTCACCTGTCTTTTTTCTTGTAGGAACAAGATTGGACACCCATTCAGAAAATCTGATGGGTGCTATTATGCCTGCTTCAAACATTCTCTTTACTTCCCTCTCAATCGGGGGAAGAAGCATGGGGTTGATTCTTCTAAGTTTCTGCTTGAATGGTTTCTGATTTGGTTTTAAGGGAATCGTGTGTTGGATTACCGCGGTGTCGTAGGATTTTAAATCCTCATAGCTCCAAGCAAATACGTCTTGGAATTCTTTGAATAAATTGATGTACTTGGGCTTTTGATCAGGTGGTAAATTTTTGGACAGTTTGATCATTTTCGGTCTTTCCGCTGTCCCGATGTTATGTTCTTCTATATCAGTGTTTATGGGTTGCAATTTTGGTTTTCTGGGAACATCATTGGCATCAAACATATCTTCTAAAGGGGTGAGGCCAGCAGGCAAAAAGTTATCCTTTAAGTCAATGACCTCGGCCTCTGTTTTGTCTATTTCTTCCAAGTGCATTTGTTTCAGCTGTTCAATGTTTTCTTTGTCAAAAACCGTTGGGTTGAGGATTTTTTTGGCTGTTGTAATTGTTACTGCTGGCTGATTTTCATTTGTTTGCTGTTCTGGATCTGTCACAGCATCCATGTCAATGTTAACACTTGAAAACTCATGCTCAAGAGTGAGGAAGTTATTAATCTGAGCATCGCTCTCTAATACTTGCCAATCTCTAACGTTATTTGGGACAACGGGCCTATGTTTTATTTCAGCTGTGAAGTGATGGTTTGGGTCGAAAGGAAGCTTACATGTACTGGCGAAGGTGGCTAGGCTGTGAGCATGAATATTGTGATTTCTTGAAATCTTGGCAAGGTTGAACTCCGTGAATGCATCGAGTATGTTGGTCGCAGCAGTCCTATAGGCTCTCATTCTATTGTCATTGGTAACAAAATTACCTTTCATCTGTTGTATTATTAAATCAGAGTCACCTAGGATAGACACTTTTACAACACCTAGGGTTTTAAGCAATTTAAGGCCTAAAAGCAGAGCCTCATACTCTGCCATGTTCTTTGTGCATTTGAAATTGAGTCTATAGGCATGTCCTTCCGCATGGTTATCATGTGTGTTATGAATCCAGACACCTGCCCCTGCTCCTAACTTGTTAACAGAGCCATCAAACTCTAAGTACCAAGTGATTTCTTGCTGGTGGATATTACTAAGAGTTTCAGCTATCTCAGGATTGGGCAGATTTGAAATTTCTGTTTGGGGAGGTTCTTCTAGCATGCTGGTTGCATTAACTGTTGTGACAGTCACTTGTGGATGTGCAACCGATTCTTCATTGATGTGTGTCTGTTGTTCTAGAGCCAAAGGCTCATAATCAGTTGGAGAATTTGTGTCATCATTAAACAAAATGAAGGAATCCATATCCGAATGGATTGAGTAAATGGGAAAATTTTCAGGCTTGCTCTCACTACTCACCACATATTTCATGAGCGTTTCTCTGTACAATCTCTTTGGTTGCCCAAAGACTGAGATGGTGGCATAGGAAAGGTCTAGTTGAAGGGATCCTTGGAGCTTTGCTCCCCATGATCTTGATAGGAGCATACCGTACTTTGGTGGGATGTCAGCCACCACCACATCCATGAGGATGGTCTTATTGGGATATTGGACTAGGGAGACACACAAGTCTTTAATGAGGCCTAAACATTTGACTTGACTTGAGTCAAATGAGTATAAATCTTTGTAAGGTCTTGTAATGTCAAGGTTGAGCTTTTCCATCACTGCTTTGGGCATCAGATTGTGTGAGGCCCCTGAGTCAAACATAGCGTTGTGCAAAATTTGGTCATGTATATGCAAACTGACATAAAATGGTGGGACAGGTCCATGTGTTGATTTTCCATTAACTTCTGGGCCAAATAACAGTTCAGGGGTATCATCTAAAATATTTACATCGTCTTTATTTTCTAGGAGTTGAAGTGATTTTTGAATTTGTTGCCTATATACATCATGTTTGGCAAGTTCTGAAAGAGGAACAAATATCTTGAGTTTTCCAATTTCTGCCTCTAAATTGAAAGGCTTTTCCAATGAACTCTTGGTGTGGATGATGGCAATTTTTTCTTTCTCATTTGAATTATCAGCGATTTGCTCTTGTTTATCAGCATTATGGGAATTATTTGCTTGTGGTTTTTCAGCTTTGGGAGAACTTTTTGGGACACTGTTGGAGATTTGCTCAAAAGGAGAAGGGGGCAAAGGTTGATCAACAGAGGGCTGCATTTCTGTTACGTCTTCTACCGTCACTTGATTCGGGTTTGGGACAATCGTATCAGCTGGTTCTGTTACAACAGCTCTATTTTTAATCTTGTTGGGTTGTTTTCCCTCCTTTGTTTTGCTAGGTTCAGAAATGTCAATGGTCCTAGTTCTCAGCTTATATTGTTTGTGTACTTCATACACAACAGTATCATAACCCTGTTTAAAATCAAAAGACTCACCAGTTTTAGTCTGAAATTGATTACAGTCATGTTCATCCTGGTCTTCTTGTGTTAGAAAGGTTTGATGCTCACCCTTTAGATCCATTAGATTCATGTGAGTGTCCTCTGTGGGTTGACTAGAAGTAGAACCTTCAACATAGTTATCTTGAAAAGGGGGTCTAATGTCATGGTCTTGGCTAGACCTACCAGCATTTGTGTTCTGTGTTTTTCTTAAATTTGGGTTCCTTATGGTATTAGACTGCTGTCCTTCCCATGATGCCTTTCTCTCAACATTTTCCACTCTTTCTCCCAGTATTTGCAGGCCATTGATAATAGCATCAAGCTTTTGATCAAAGGCTGAGGGTTCTTCCTTAAAGGTGGTTCTTCTTTCCATTCTAGCTCTGTTTCTCTTGGCAATTAAGTTGGCTTCTACGGTAACAACAACATTTTGCGCATCTGCAAGGGTTGCAGGGGCTCTTTCTTTTAACTGGTATGCCATATCAGGGTCGAAACCTTCAGGAAATTTGTACAGGGCAAGGTCAAGGGGAGGCCTTAAGTTCTGTGGTATTGCATTATAGACATTGTTGAACCTTGCACAGTATTCCAAAACAGTCTCTTGAGGACCTCGTTTAATCGTATCATAATCAGCTAGTATGTGCAAGGGATCTTTCTTTTTCTCCCATCTGTTGGTAAAAGATTGGTACAGCTCATCTGGAGTGGCTATGGAATTTGCGGCAAGTGATCTGAACCAAGTTCTTACATCACCTGTCAAACTTTGAACAAAAATTCTCATTCTCATGCTATCATCATCTATTTCGTAGTTTTCAAAATAGTCTTGCATCTTTTTGGTATGCTGAATGGCTGTGAAAGGACCAGTACTATCAAAATAGGTGATCTTAGATTGGTAATCTTGAGGTAAAGCCCTAGCATTAGCAGGTAGTTGCAGGGGTGCATATCTATTAGCCATGTTGGCAGGGATAAATGGTACAACAGGAATAAATGGAACGACTGGGATAACAGGGGTAACAGGAAAAGCGGTAGCAATAGTTGCGGTATTTGCAACGAATGGAGGTGTGGAAGGAGTGCTTTGAGATGTGGATGATGAACAAGGGGAAGCAGGGGTAGAACAGAATAAAACCTTGACAGGAGTTGGAAAAGAGCTAGGGTAAGCCGTTTCAAGACTCAAGTCAGCAAAATTTTCCTGTCTTTCTTGCTTCCTAAGGATTTTTGGGATTAAGTTCGGGTTTTCAAAAACAGCTGGAGGGTCTGGATCTGGGTTTGACCTTGTATATCGAGTTTTTCTTTTGGGAGCCAGCTTCCAAATTTGTTTTTTTTTTTTGGTATTTTTCTGGGAATGTTTTTAGAACTAGCAACGAATTGATCAAAATTTGGGACAGCTATTTGTAATTTAAAACTAGCATGAAGATTGACTGAAGCAGCATTTATTCACTTCTGTAAATGTAAAACAAGATCAGTTTCAAAGGCTTCCTGGCTGACATTCAGGCTTCATCTGTGGTTTTAAGAAATAAACAACAATTGGAAAGATTGATTTATGGTCTCAGTGGAGCTTTCTTACCTTCTTTGTGAAATTATCTGAGGAAAGATCCCCAGTGGAGTTGCCATTATGTTATCACTCAGGTTGTCCTTAAGCTCCAGAAGAGGATACGGCCGAGGTAACCACAGACCAACTTTATACTGCAGGTTCTAGCCCACCTGCAGTCAAAGAGGGCTCTCTCTTTATGATTTAGCTTTGTTTAAAGGATGATTTTAGGCTAGATATGACGCACAGGGGTTTTGATTGAGTTTGATGGGAAGGATGATGCTTTCAAGCAGAGAGGCATGCGTAGTGGGATAAGTTCAAACCATTGGGCATGGAGTCATGGAGTGAGACTGCTGGTGCGTTTTCTTGGTCACAAGAGGAATATGGAGCAAGATAGCTACACATAAAACAACATTCAAGCTAAATGTAGATGGAATGAAGGCTAAGGAATGAGAGGCAACTAAGAATCTCTCATTCAACTTAACAGAGGGAAGGTGAATGAGCTCTATCTAGGAGCAGTTAAGAATTCCTAGATAACTGTCATACATGGGTGAATTAGGGGAAATATGAGCCAAAAGGAATTCATACTTATGCCTAAATCAAGAGGAAAACATAAAAAAGTCACAGAAACTAAGCATAGAGTGCAACCAAGCAAATTCTAAGCTAATCTTTCGTTCTGTAACTTAGATGGTGATACATATGCAATATAAGCATATATGAATGGACAACAGAGGTAAGAAGCACTTATTGAGTCATGTAACAGCACAAGAATTCCACAGTCACTCTTCAACCATTTAGACACAGCAAACAGTCCATTCTCCAAGCTTGTAAGCAGTCTTTGATTATAGAAAATATCAGATATACAATGCGAGTCTCTCTTGGAGTGAATCAACCAACCAACCCTTTACACTATACAGAGGGTGGTATTTATAAAGAAAATATCTACAAAATATTCACAACAGCAGATCTGGAGAGATGAATGCTTCTAACCTAATATTTATTGCAAATAAATGAAAGAATGCCTATCTACCAGCTGCGCAGGGACAACAGCCATAAGAATGAATAAATTATGGTCCCTCGAGCCATGCACTGTCCTTATAGCCATAATTGTGCATGGGGCTCAACAGTGCTGCTCCAAAATGTGATTGGGACCATTGCACTTATCAATATCTGCTTTGAAAACCTTTATCACTGCCTTCAAGTGGTTCTTGCTGCCTTAAATGACAAAAAATGTGAGTTGGTGAGCTTTTATGGCTCAACGATGCTTTGCTATATCTGCTGGGGCCTTTCTGCATTCATCTGCTTTGGAAGATCTCCATTGATACACTTTGCCGCTTCCTCTGATCTTCTCTGACATTGAATCGGGCCACTTTCTCCCTCTAATACTCTTTTAACTGTCAAATCGCCCCATTCTATTCTTTTAATGAAAAATAACTGCTGCAAGTGCTTTCCGTGGCCCCTAGAATGCTATCGGCGCATGGCCGATCAAAATAATGTTTGAACTGGAGAAAACTGCCAAACAGAGGAGGATCTCCAACCTGGTAACTGTGCTTAGGCCAATGGTGGCTTTCTGAAACAAAACTGGGCTTGGAGTGATCCTAAATGGCTTAAGGATGCATGATTTCCCTTAGCAGTTGTGGCGGGCGGGAGCGCTGTACACAAAACTTAAAAAATGGCCCTGTTATTATAATACAAAAATGCTTTCAAAACTCTGCGAATTCATGAAATTTGGGCTCTTTAGCGGACACTGTAGCAACCATTAAATCTTGGCCGTTGGATCCGGCGTGGGCCGATCCAATGGCCTAGATCTCATCGCAATATCGGCGTCGGGCGGATTGGGGGGGGGGGGGGGGGGGGGGGGGGGGCACATAAACAATCGCCGAAACACATCGGACCCGAAATGATATTGCAGGCCCTCTTTATTTTATTTTCGGGTCCGAACCATCGGAACCCACATATCGGCAGATTTATATCTGAAACAGGTCCGCAGACCCGAAACCCTTTCAAAACGGCCCTTTATTGTATTTCGGCTCCACCATATCGGAGCCACCCTTTTCGCTACGCAAGGGGCCCTTATGGACCCGAAAAATTTTATAAGCCGCGCCTTTATTTCTTTTCGGCTCTGGCCAGTCGGAGCCATATATAGGAATGAAGCGATAAAACATTAGCCATTGATCCGGGGCCCAAAATGGATGGCTGCGATTAATTCGGGACTTCGGCAATCGGCGGGGTGGAGGGCACAACCTTTACACATTGCGATCGCCGAAACAACGAGGGCCGTTGATTTGGGCGGAACGATGGATGGTTGAGATTTTGTCGGCGTTTCACTGTCGGAGCAACCTGGGGGCGGCCCCTTATGTGCACATAAAAGTGCCGACGCGAAATAGAATATATAGAATGTAGCACGCCGAGGCCCGATCGCCGATATGCGATCGGCGATGGGCCATCGGCTCGGAGCCTTTTGCTTATAATCAAAATGCCAAAATATGATACCACCCGACCTCCGACAGCGATATCGCATCGGAGGAAGGGCACATGCCTTCAGAACAAGCCATTTTTGCTCATTACATGCCACTGCCCCCTCCCGATAGCGATATCGCATCGGAGGGGGACCAAAAGGACCCATTTCTCATCAGAGCCATTATTTATACAAAAATGCAAGGCAAATGAATTCGGAGGGATGAGGTAAGTGCTTGGAATGGACTTCTAGGGCACCGAAAGGGGTCCGATGGCCAAAAAGGGAGGATTCATGCCTTGGAAGGATTCCACAGGCACTTGGGAGGATTTCTATGTGTTTTGAGAGGGGTTTAATGGCTAAAAGAGGGGTTTATGCCTTAAAAAAGGTAAAACAGAGCCAAAGGTGGATTTTATATGAAGGGAAATTTATGCTTTGTGAAGGGGTCAAAAGCATTTGGGAGGTTTTATGGAGTGATGAATGGCTTTATGCATCGGAAGGAGTCCGAAATGCATTTGGAAGATGGTTAGAGGGGGTATTGAGGTCTCTTGCTAAGTTTCAAATAAACTTAGCAATTCCCGAGGATGTATATGGTTATTTTTCAACCAGGGGGAGGGGATAAGTATATAGGGGAGTTATATACATAGTTTTAGTAGGGGAAGGGGGAAAATTGATAGGGAGTTACATAATAGAATTAGTAATTAATATGGAGATGATAAGCAGGCGCTAAGGTAAGGGACCTTAGGCTATTTTTGGGGAAAAGTGACTCACAGATGAGAAATAAAGAATGCTTGAGTGAAGCAGATCTTCACCAAGACAAATGACACGGAAAATGATGAAACTAAGAGGAATCAAGCAGATCTTGACCTCTTTGGGGAAATTAGTAAGTGACTTGGGGAATTAGGAGAAGGGTGAGTTAGTGATATCCAGCTTTGAGCTCCTCTGAATGAAAAACTTCCTGCACAGTGATCTGAAGAGATAAAACAATTTGAAACACAAAATTGATCATAGATCATCATTCTGTAACCTCACAGCTACCTACCCAGCCTACCTTCCTAACATTTTTTCTTCTTTTTGGTGGGTGCACTTAGACTTGCAGACCCAGATTTACAATTTTTCTTTTTCTTTTTTCTGATTTCCTATCTAAATCTACACTTATTTCTGCTAAGGGCCCAGATTGAGCAGTTGGGTCCCTTTGATTCTCTACCTATCTACAAATCTGCCAAGATTAAACTGTTTGGACAGATGCATTCTCTATATTCTAAAATAGGAAATTGAAACCTAGGGAGACCAAGATTAGACTGTTTGGACCTCCCTTAAATAAAAACTCTTCAAAACTGGAACAACTAATCAAAATTGGAAACAGCAGTGGCATTTAGACTAGCACACTTCATGGCATCTTGTGGAAATATGGAACACTGCAGCCTGCAAAGTATGACATATTTGGCATGTAAAATTGTCAATCATGAAAGATGAAACCCTGTTGCAACAGGAGGCTAACAGTGGGCAAGTTGCTTATAGACATGATATCTTATGTGTTGGGTTTCACAACAAGTGAGCATGTGGATGAGACAGTGCTGGTTATATTATCTTCATTTGGCTAAGGAAAACCTCCTGTTGTCAGGTATGATTATGCCAGGTTCATAGCAAATAAAATCCATGACCAGCTCCTCAACCTAGATAGGCAGGGAGTTTTCAAATATTCTTCATACGTCTATCATCTGCTCGTCTATTATCAATCTGAAATCTTCCAATGTCCCATCAAAAAGTTAGATTCAAAGGGAGAAAGAAGATCTGTTATCTTCTAGTCAGCTGTTTTCCATCAAGTCCAGCATTCCCCTTACTCGTACTGTGAGTTCATTGACCAGTTTGTATATCCAGCCTCCTGCCTGTTAATGAAAGCTCCCCCTCCCAGAATAACTTATGAAATGCAGAAGTTATTATAGCTATCTAAGAGCTACAAAGTAGGTGATTGTGTTATAGACATTTTTGTGCCTTATAGCTCTAAGCATGAAATGTCCATAATCCAAGGGATCCAAAGTCCCTAAACATGTTGTTCCTACCCCCAGAGGAACAAGGCCAGCAAACCATAGCAATTCACAGAAGTTCTCCACCAGAAACTGCTCAAAAACAAGTCAAATCAGGATCATTTCAGTGGCTCCACTGGCCACCTGCGTTGCAAAGCACCCCAGTACACTAGCTAGGTGCGTTGCAACGCACCCAAATGCACTACCAGGGTGCGTTGAGCGGGAAATGACAAATGGCAGGGCCCTTGTGCGAGGTGTAAAGACTGTGGAAACTTCCAGAATCTTCCTCCATGACACTTGCCTTACTGAGTTCGACTAAGTGATGAGTAAGAGGCTCTTAGTCTCCAAGTGGAAGCAAGAACTCACAGAGAGAGAGGACACTAGTCAGATCACAAGCTGACTCATCCTCTCTCCAAACATCTATATATGGATCTCTCATCCATGGGATCCAGACCCTCCTCCCACATCTACCCAAGTAACTAGCGAACTGGGATAAACATGTGACGAGATGCCACTATGATGGGATTCAACCTCCTAGGTGACGCTAAGGAAGTGGAATCGACGAAATTATAACACATAGACATCTAACACCAGTCTCAGGACCCACAGGAACCAAACAAGAACTTTAGACAAATTTCCCTTGGTTCTTACTGAAGTTTTGACCAACCTAGGCCAGAGTAGCACTCCCCAAATACAGCCAAGGCGAGTTATGAGTCGATACCCCGCAGTCTGGATAAAACAAATACAACCAAGCTGAGCTTAATCAGAACTAGTATCCTATGTTGGTAGAGACGGTGAACGAAACACAAGGACATGGATCTAAAGTTAGCGAATTTTGTAGCAGAGGAAGGATTTATTTTTTTTAATTTACTTAGATTAGTCCATACGTAGGGTTCTAGTTGAACGTTCATTAGGGCATGCAACCTTCATGTTTAGAACTCGGTTCTTTATCTGAATGCAAAACTGTATGAACTCTTGTGGTATGATTTAACTGAAATCACATCGATTTTATTGACTGAAGCAATTTATTCAGGGTAGTTCATTATATTCAATACTATGTTTTAATTATTGAGTTGTTCATTAGAATATATATTGTTTGAATATGATGCAGTTTTTAGTTGACACAGGGACATCTCAACCTCGAACCCTAATCCCCACAACCCCTAGCACATAAAATTTACCTACTACATTATTTTTGTTAAAAAAGTAATAATGAGATTCTATTAATGTGATAACCTTTCTCCTTCACAAGCATTTATACAACTAGCTTCCATGTTCCTTTCATTTATGCCTTGCACACAATGTCATGTTCAATGATGTCAAGAATTTAATGCTTATAGAAACATTACCTCGAAGGTTTAGTTTATAAAAGAACTTTTTAGTAATTTCTAGTATATCTTGTCAACATTTTGTCTTCAACGATCCTTAGCATTGAAGATATCTTATCTCCCAAACTCCCTTGCACCCGCCTAATTGGAAAATACAAAGTCCATGACACTAAAGTTGATTTAACAATGATCACTCGCTTTTTAATTTCTTTTGTAGATAAAACTTATGGTCACCTCACTGGAAAATAATATTAACAACCACCATTAGTGAGGTTCCCTTGTATTTTTCTAAGTCCATTAAACACACAAATTAGAGTAACCTCACCCACTGAAATGTTTCTGAAACTGTAAGTGGGCTAGGGGCTTCACATATGTTCTCGATTTCAAGTTGAAATTTAGGGGTATTAATGTTTACTTAAGATTCATTGCAGCTATGGGCATAATATAAATATCTAGTATCTACACAAACAATAAAAAATGGGCATAACATTACCAACCCAATAATTTAATACATTGCAGTGAAAATTACATGCACAATGTGCATAAACATACGTTTCTTTAAGGATGACCATGCAACCATTGTAGCATTCTTTTCAGCCTACTTCTTTTACTTTTCATCTTCACCTTGAAAGGTCATCCCAGCAACTTCCACAAAACATGTAAACACTAGAATATGTCCTACTCCTGACCTCGTTGTTGTATATATTGGTAACGACACCCCAACCCTTTGGGCCATCTCTTGTATTAGATTTTTGCACACTCTAGTTTTGTCTTGTAAGTCAAAACACATCTTAGAAATTACTTATTTATACTGATATTTATAAGTCATTACATTTAACATCTTTTGACATTTTAATTATAAATTTCCATAGATTTTTCTAGAAAAAAAATTCACAAAGTTTGATGGAATAATGTCATAGGCCAAATTTAAAATTCCCTTAAGCCAACTGACTAGGACACACAAAATGGCCAAATATCGACCCTAGTCTCTCACACATTCTTCAAGTGCCATGGAATCAATTACATTCAACTCTAAATGTAGATATAGACAACAATAGACATCGTATAGCTCCATCAGCTTAGAGAACAAAGATGACCACCTTGTTTCTAAAATTTTATGGATGTTATAAATAATCATACTACTTCTAGGTAAGTAGATAAGGTTCCCCTGAATTTGTTTGATCTGAATTTAAAACTACAAAAAATGGTTGAAGGTGTTAAAAATTGGACAAGCTATGAATCAATCCAAGGACTTGCCTCTGGCTACTTGGCTTCTCTGCCATAGATTATGCCCGCCTATTTCGTGACAACCAATTAGTCTAGATGGTAGATTGATAATATAACAGAGTGTTCAAACCCCATCTCTCTTCCATTCTCCTTTTATAGTTCATCCAGTTTGTGATGCTTTTACAAGGATCAAAACATGCGTGATTTCAAGGTGCGACAAAGGTTACAACTTAGAGCCCCTAACCTATCCAGTGAAACTTGTAATTTGTTGAATAGGCATCAACAACTCTTCAAACAAAGTTAAAGCTATGTATTATTTTTGGTGCGGTGCTGGCCATTTTGGGTTGGGCAGGTTTGGTAACCCTAATTGATCTATAGATACAAATTTCATTAACACTAGCCTTGAGGTACCACATCATAGGGTTTAAAGGTTTGAGCAGGTGCAAAACCAATTCTCGATGCGCGAGGGAAAGGAATGATAACATAAATAAATTGCATTATTGTTCATATGTCAATGCGACTCAAAAGTACAACAAGAGACATTTGTAATGTGGCAGTGACTAGGGAATTTAAGGGATAAGACTTATGTTTGTGTACCTCTTTCAATCTAATATTGAAACCAACAAGGAAAAATAAGCAAGCAATGGTCTACTTACTAGGATTCTTGTAGCAAGACACTGCGAGGGGCCTCTTCTCTAGATATTACTGAGAGAAACTTCCGCAACCGCATGCTCGACCTAGTGCAAAGTGGTATACAATTTGGGCCTTTCAAAAGTTTCACCATTGAATATGAATACTTCCTTTAAGAAAGGGGCATGATCGAGCCCCTCCTATATCCAAAAATATGATGGAAGATTGAAACAAATCCTCTGATCAAGCTCCTATGGATGGTTCTTGTACATGATTGCACTAATAGTAAAAAAATAAAATCCAATTACCCAAAACCTAATCCCGAGATAAGAACATAGCATAAACATTCAGCTCAAAAGGAACTTAAAGAATAGAGTAAACATGTCACCTATATGCTAGAAATGTTGCAATCCTTCTCAATATGATAATTTGGGTTGTAACATATTCCTCCTTCTATACCTGTGATATAAAATCGTGATTCAAACATAGTATTGTTCTTTGGTACATATTGATAATTTGGGATTTCGAGAATTTAGGTTCGAAGAAAACGACAAAAATATCTAGAGAAAACACATTAAATGCCAATTCTGCCAGGAGAAAATATGCATCAAATTGACTTCCTTGCTCTTACACTGTTGTGGGAAAGAACATATAAAAACCAAAAAGGGTTGAAACATGTGAAAGTACTCTCATTGCCTAACGTATATGAGTGAAGGGTTTCCCTTGTCCCAAACCCAACATTTTCCCAAGTTATTAAATCAATCTCTATATTGTGAGGATTAAAATAATTCTCCAAACTTAAGTTGTATATAAATTTAGCACTCTAGATAAATTTAGAGACCTCTTTGTCTCTAAGTTTTAACATTGCAGATGGATTAAAGGGGTCTCTAAATCTATCTTCAGTGTTAAAATTTAGTGAAATGTAACACTTCAATGTCAAAATTACAATTTTCTGTTTCTAGAGTGACACAATTAAAAGCGACTAGCATAAATGACTAAGTCATACACTTGTTGTACTTGTTAGTTGGTCGTATTTTTATTCTTGGACTATAGTAGTCATTTAGGATAATCACTTTTAATGTTGTCACTTATTATCTAGTCATATATTTTAGTCCTGGACTAATTTTTTCATTTAAGTTAGTCATTTTTAGTTGGGTCACTTATTATCTAGTCGTACATTTATCCCTAGATTAAATTAGTTGTTTAATTTAGTCATTTTTAGTTGAGTCAGTTAAAATTGCTCAAATTTAGTAATAATTCACATGAAATAATTGTGGTGACTAACTAATTTAGTCACATAGTCACTAATCTCTCATTTTGTATTAGTGCAACATTTAGAAATTCCCTGGGTAAACTTGTTTCTAAGAATGAGTATCAGAAATTTGATGATTAGGCAAATGGTAATTCAAGTTTTACTGGTTTCACAGGAGCTCCAAGTGGTCAAAATATTCCTGAAAAGTTATCAGATGATTTATTCATATGTTATAAGATTAAATATATTTTTATAGTAAAGCCAACTTTTCAAAAGTATAACGAGTTGGATGAAGTATATTGAAAGTTAATCTATTTCACTTATCCAACTATGAGAGATTTGGATAAACTTTTTGAAATCCGATCATAAGATATTTCAACTACAAAAACAACATCCATATAAACAAGTTATATCAAGGCACAAAATCAGGGCAGGTTCAAATTGTGGGTGCGGGGGGGGAATCCAACAGTCAAAGGTTGTCCCAGGATACCAGGTTAAAGAACTTCAATGTAGTTCGAGTTTCATGTAAAGAATCACAAAGTTGTTATTTTTTATAGAAGTTTTTTTCCTTAAGATTAGTAGAAATTGAGTTTTGTAGAGACCATATAAATATTGTAAATTTTGATATGGAAGGGGTTGATTCTTGGATCAAAAGTATTGATTTTTTGTAATAGCCAATTTTCCAAAGTTAATCAAGGACTATTGGTTTCAGGGTATAACAATATTGTTTCATATGTAAGTTATCTCTTGTTTTACATGGTCTTTTTCTTTTATATATTTAATATTGTGTGGATCTCGGGAGAGGTCTGGCTAAGGATTAGCCTACCTTAAATCCCCTCGCAAGGTTATATTCATATACTATTATTATTGGATCTCACCACTTTGGTTATGTTTTAGAAGGGAAGAGTTTATTTACATTAAGTCAAGGATTTTATTCCTGAAAAAAACCATTTCTAAACAAATCCTTCACTTATATTCTTTGACACAATTATTTAGCTAGGAAATGTTAGCAAAGGAAAGCATTACCTTTGTCTCCTTCTGACTCACCTAGGTTTTGAATTTCCTTTTATTACAATGGGTTATGAGTTTCATCTCGTCATTTTCTTTTGTAGCCCTTATTAATGGATCGACATCTTCTTTCTTCCATGTGCAAAAGGGTCTCTGACAAGGATGTTTTCTTTCCCCATTACTTTTCCTACTAGTGGATGAAGGACTAAGTAGGATGCTAGGAAATGCAAAGCCAAGGGGAGACTTTAGAGGAATAACAATGGATGCAAACTGTCAATTACGCACCTATTGTTTGTTGATAGTATTCTTGTCTTTTGTGATGGTTCATGTCCAGACACATGTTTTCTACATTCCCCTTTGGTTTTGTTTGGGAGAGCCATGGGTATGCAATTAAATATTTCTAAATGAACTCTCTTGATACAATTATTAGAATAGGTTGAAGTCCTTCATTTTAAAAAAATTTCCCTTCTGCCTTGATGAATTTTGATGAAGGTCTTAAGTACTTTGGATACCATTTAAAACCAAATTCATACAAAAAATAACACTAGAATTGGCTCACTGCAAAATTGGAAAAAAGGTTGAAGGCTTGGAGTTTTAAATGGCTCTCGAGAGTAGAATGATTAGTGCTTATCAAGTCTATCCTTAAATCCATCCTTGTGTATTGGATGTCTCTCTCTTGGATTCTTAAAAGAATCTTAGAGAAGCTATGCAAAGTGTGCCTTATGTTTCTTTGGGCAAACTATTCATATCATTTTGCCTAATGTGGGTAAATGTTAAGCCTTATATAAGCCCCATGTTAACCCAAAAACCCCTTATTGAGCCTTATTTATTGCGTAATTACATTTATGTTATTATTTTGTTATGTTGGCTAGAACCCCTCATGGTCCCATTTTATTATAAGTGTATCCTTTGTCTCCTACACATATATTAAGGAGATTTAGTCTTAGGATCACAAAATATTGTATCGTTCATTGTATTTTTTATAAAATGAGGTTCCCCCCTAAACGTGCATTGTAATTATTGGTTTCTTAGCATTTTTAAGCCTCAAGGATAATAACATTTGGTATCAGAGCTCTTGATCCTATGGTTTTGCTACTTCAAATAGGCCATCGTGACATTTTCGCTAAGACTTTTTTTCTAGGAGGCTTCAGATGGTGAAACCTAGAGAATATTGAGAATAAATCGTAAGAAATATTTGGTTCACATTTTAGATATTGATTTGATATATTTATGATATATGGTCTAAGAAAGTTAGGGTTTGTGAATTCTTCTAAATTCTATCTCAAACATGTTTGTTTTGTATTTTTTATGTAAATTTTTCTGTGAGGCTTCAGAGTGTGAAGCTTGGACCATGTTGAGGAAAACTTATGGTGGAAATATGGTCCAAGTTAGAGATATTGGTTCACTGTATTTTTGGAGATATGCTCCAAGGAAGTTAGGGTTTTTGTATGCTCTGAAATTCAATTCCAAACAAGTCAGTTTGGAATTTGTGCCATAACTTTTTTTACAAGGATTCATAAAGTGAAACTTGTACCATATTAATGAGAACTATTAAAATATTTAGTCCTATTTTTCAGAATTTGGTTTTCTATACTTTGGAAGTTATTTCCTATGGAAGTTAGGGTTTGTGAATAGTTATGAAGTAAAATTTAAACACGTCAACTTGATATTTTTTCTATATCTTCTTGTTTGGAAATTTCCAAACTTCAAAATATTTAGGAATTTCAAGAGACATAGAAATACCTCAACTACAAGTTCCATAATTATATTTCAATAATTGGACACATGGTATGCTATACAATGTTGCTTGTGTGAAGAGGCCAAAAAATCAACAAGTTTTGGGAAAGTTACTATAACTTTCAATTGCCACATCAAATTCAGTTCACACCTATGGAATTGTAGATACTACATATCAGAGTATTGTGGAACATTTTTTCAGATCCAAAAGCCCTCAAATATTAGATATATATAAACAAAGCTTGAACCATTCTAATATTCTCCAAATTAAGGTATGTAACTTACTAGTGACCTAACTATTCATTACAAGATCCCCCTTTTTTTGGTTCTAATAAAGAGGAGGGCTATTATTATTTTCCAACATGCCTTAAAGAAAGCTACTACACTAATTAAATGTATTGAAGGCCCACCCTTGAATAATGAAGAATGTGACGATTTATAATTTAGGTTATCTTAATTAGAGAAGAAAATTAATGAAATGGATGCCAGTATGTTGAAAAAGGTGGATTTCTCATTTTCTCAAGAAAAATTTAAAAGATAAATGGAAAAGAAGATGAATGAAAATAAGGAAGGAATAAGAAAAAATGAATTAAAATAAGAAAGGAGTAGAAAAGAAGATGAATAAAAATGAGGAAGAAATACAAAAATCCATGATTGCCATGGAAAATCTTCTCTTGGAGAGGCTTCCTAAAATGGATGTCAAGATTCAAGTAAATTGCAAACATAGTGAGAAGCATGTTTTTGAGAATCAATCTCATATGGGGAGTATGCTATCACAATTGGAGAGCACAAATTCTGAATTGTAGAACCATAATAATGAATTTTTAATCTAAGATCCACATCATGAGGGCTTCAAGTCAGCACTAAGGAACTACTACAATGCAAGATTAATCTTGATATGGAAACCTATAATATATATTAATTTGGTAATATCATAATGTGAGTGGTTAACACATGTAATTCATTAAAAAATTCATCCATCAAATCCAACTATTGTAAACGAGTGAGTTTGGAGAAAAGTTATTTTTCCTCAATGTTTTGAAATCTCTTGAAAAAATTATTGTTCAAATGTTTCCTAGTTTCTTTATTGAGCCTTTGAGTGCCACCACAAAAAGCAATTGCAAGTTGGGCCATTTAGATGTAATGATGCAACAATTTTTTTCTTCCCTGTTGTACATTTGGAGTAACTCAAAATAATGCTCTAGTCTGTTTATCCATCTAGTGGATTATCTATCATCATGCTCATCAAATATAGGTATATTAAACTCTAGTTTGTGAGTAATTTTATTGAAGGAATGTAGGTTAGATGAATTCTTGAGCCGTTCATTACTAATCTCATCCATAGAAAGTTTTAGTCCTTTAATGTCTACATCCCCAAGCTTGTTGGATATTTCATCAATAGAATATTTTAAAGATTTAAGTTCATTGTTGAAATATTTGTTAGGTCATGGTTATGTAGTACTCGGATTGCCAGAAAATCTAGACAATTTCTAATAATTCTTTGTTTATATCGACATCACAAAATATAGGGAAATGATAAGTGAGTGGGCATGTGTGGATGAGTGTATATGAAGAATGGTGGCGTGGACATGAAGAATATAGGGAATGGAAAATGGAACCAGCTGGACATGGTTGCATTGGATAAGAAGGGAAGAATGTTGATACAATGACCAAGAGGAATGAATTAGCAGAGAAGAGAGAGGTGGGTGCGACAAGGGCACACAAGAATGAATGGATTGAATACCAAGTTGTAGAAAATTTGTGAAGCACGGATTCACGAACCTGGGGGTGGGTTTTGCGAACTCATATTGGGTTCTCGTCCCCATTAACCGAGTGTTGGAGTGGGTACTTCCCAGACGCACCCATACAGACCGAGTTCTTCCCATAAAAACCTAGTACTCAATACTTGTCGCCTAGGTTTGTTTGCTTAAACTGGTTCATTGAACCCCAAAAATGGGTGCATGAAACCTGAAAATGGGTGCATGACAGGTTCTTATGTGGCGTCGAGCAAGAAAAAAAATCCCTATCTTAGTAAAACATTTCAAATTTAAAGTTTTGAGGTCTTAAAGTCCCATCATTTTGAAAGAGGTACATGTTTTTTAAATTTCTTTGCCATGATTACTATCAAAATTCCTAACTTAGTAAAATATTTCAAATCTAAAGTTGTGAGGTCTTAAACTCCCATCATTTCAAAAGTATGGGTTTTTTAAATATCTTTTCCATGAATTAGTGTTGAAAATGCAACAAGAAAATCTCAGTTTGACTTTGCCTTGGTCAAACTAGAGAAAATTTGAATTTTCACATCAGCAAAAATCTTGGAGGTAGTTAACTAAGGTGACATGGCACTTTTCACTCAGTTAACTCAGTTAATTCGAGTTGGAGGGCTTGACTTCAGTTAAGCATGAGTGATTTCTAATTTGTAGCAATCTAATTTAATTATATTAAGTTGTGTTTAGTTAAACTAGTTCCAACTATTGGAGGAACTACTGGAAGGTCAGTTGTGTAGTGTGACTTTAGTCTAACTTAGTGATCATCGAGTTAACTGATCAATCAATCCAAAATAGCTAATGCATGCAAAGAATTTGAGTTACCTAGTTGAGGTGGAGATTCCAAGGCAATGTAACATCAATTATAGACTATTCTGGAGTGTACAGGTGTTGCATGCAACCTAATGATCAACCTGAGGAATTGAACAATCAATTTTGGAGAAATTTCTAAATAAAAGGGGCCTAATTGTTCAAGGAATTGCATAAGGAAATAGGGGCTCAAGAAGAGGAAGAAATTGACTAAGTCTAGGTCAGAGCTTCTCAGTGAGCAGAGAGATAGGTTATTCACTTGCAGGGTGTGCTAAGTTGAGCAAAGCAATTGTAATACATCTCTATTCATTATATTAATGCAAGCAGGCATTGGGTTTTTTAGTAAATTGCCTTCCTCGGGAAAAATACTATGTGCATGTGTGTTATTTCTCATTGCATGTTTGTAATTGATGTTCTAAATTGTGAATTACTTTATGCAAAGTAGTAGAGTAGGTTTGTATCTTGTGATTTTGATGAAAACTTCATGAGCAATTGCAAATCTACATCATAATTTCTACATGGCATCAGAGCAGGATTCACATTAGAGCAGGAATTTCAAAGTTGTTTCTTAGGATGTTCGAATTCCAATTCAATGTAGCAGGATCTATTTAGATTTGGGAAGATGAGCTTCAACAAGTTGAGGCTAGAGTATGCCTTGGAAGGCAACTCTAATTTCATCACATGGAGGGATCACATGGAAGCGATATTGGATGAAAATGGATTGCTAGAATACATCAATACAAATGTTGCAAGATCAGCACAAGATGATGCCAAGAACCTAGCCCAATGGAAGAAAGATGTAGTCGAGGTGAGGAGAATAATATTGGAGGGAGTATGGGACCACATTTTCACCAATCTCTATGGGAAAGAAACTCCTGATGCAATGTGGCAGGCACTGACAAATATGTTTCAGAATAGAAGCGACCATAGGAAACTGCAGCTCAAGAATAAACTTCGAAATATCAAAATGCAGAAGAATGTCACTATACAACCGTATCTGATCAGGTTCACACAAGTTTGTGATGATATTGCAGGAGTTGATGTTACTATTTCAGATGAATGGGAGGGAGAAAGTACCGAATTGGGAACATTTGTGGTCTAACTTGGTACAGGAGGAAATAAGGCAGAATACCAGAGATGGGACTTCATCCAAGGGCAAGGATGAAGAAAAATTTGCATTGGTTGGAAAGGGAAAAAGGGAAAATGGAAAAAATTTCAAACCAAACCAGATTTCAGCCAAGGGGCAAGAAGAAATATTTGTCCAAAATTAAATCCTTCCATTTTCATGAATTCAGGAACTATGCCACGAAGTTTCCACAAAAAATTGCAAGCAAGAAGACCTCGGGAAGAGCAGCAGGTGAAGCCTTAACTTCACAGATAAAGCTTGAATTTATGCTTATCACATGCATGGCAAGCACAATGATGGGGAGCATGTGGTACTTGGACTTTGGTGCCTCGTTCCACATGACAGGGTATAGATATTTTTTCAGTGACCTGGAGGAGAAAGATCTCCATATGCACATCGATATGGGGGACGATGGAAGGTACAATACGACCGAGATTGGTACAGTCACCTTTCAGAGGGAGTCAAGGTCCCCTCTCAGACTCAAAGATGTCATGTTTGTTCTGGGCCTAAAGAAAAATCTCATCTCTGTTGCAATTTTGGAAGACCGTGGTTATGATGTGATCTTTAGCAAAGGAAAATAATTCCTGAGACACATAGCGACGGGATAGGTGAAGCAAATCGGGGTTCCTGTGAAGAACCTGTATAAGCTATATGTGAAAGACTGTGTTGCATTAAGCACTAAGGCAGAGAAAGTGCAAGGGCGTGATGTCGATGAAATTTGGCACATAAGACTTGGCCATTTGCACCATGGTACCTTGAAGATTATGCAACAAATAACCACTGAACTCCTCAAAGGAGCACTTGAGAAGCAGGATGTATGCAAAGGATGAACCTTGGGGAAGTACTCAAAATACACATTCCATGATCAGGATAGCAAATCACATGCAGTCTTGGAAAGGATCCACTCTGATGTCTGTTGACCTTTCTCGACAGCCTCCACTACTAGACATAAGTACTATGTTATATTTGTTGATGATTTCTCAAGGAAGTGTTGGGTATTAGTAGAGCAACCTATATGGGTTAATGAAATGGTGGAGGAATATGAATCCATTGTAAAGAACAATGTTTGGGAAGTGGTCCCAATACTAGTAGATCAGTTAGTTGTGGGTTCAAGATGGATCTTCAAGGTTTAGCGTGCAGCAGACGGAAGCATAGAGAAGTATAAGGCTAGATTTGTGGCCAAGAGGTACTCTCAAGTTGATGGAATTGAATATGAGGAGACCTTTGCTCCTGTAGCAAGGTACTCATCCATTAGATCAATCTGTGCACTTGTTGCATAGATGGGGTGGGAGACCCATCAAATGGATGTAAAAACAACATTCCTCAATAGGGTTATTGAGGAGGAGGTGTACATCGAACAACCAGAAGGCTTTGAGACATTTGATCATGAGTCTCACATGTGCAGACACAAGTGAGCATTGTACGGTCTCAAACAAGGACCCCATGCTTGGTACACCAAGATCGACAACCATCTCATCGGTTTTGGTTTCACCAAAAGTGAAGTGGATACAAACCTCTGTCACATCTTCGTAGAAGGTAAATTGTTGATTAATGTATTATATGTTGATGGTTTGATTTTAACTGGTGATGAGTGTTGTGGGGAAAAGTGCCTATTCAGGATGACCCTATCCACCTAAGGTGTGATAGTGCCTTAGCAACAAACAGAAACAACTATTCTTGTATTCTTCTTTATGAATTAAGAATGAAGAGAGATGAGATGGACTAACCGGTGTCTTCCGCTTGTCCTTCGATCTGATTTCTTTTTTCTTTGATAGCTCCCAGCTACTTGCTTTCTCGCTTGCCCAGCTTCACCAAGTTCCTGCAAGATCACAAAAGGGGAAAACTACACAAAGACATGGATTCATATTCATAACTAGCTTAGGATTAGATATAAGCTAAACATACTAATGCAATCATACATCAAAGACACATAAGCATGTAGGAGAAACTCAAATAGTTTTATTGATGAAATAACAAGGTTTAGGAGGAGATACAACCAAATGAGTCCCAATCCAGCATCAACCTCCCAACAAAGGAATCCCTTCTTCACCTCCTTCAAAGCATAAAGCACCCAATGCACTAATCTCAAACCAACAGCAATTCTTTGCAATGTACAAAATTCCAGCCTCTGGATCTCTGGGATGAGGGATCCATATATAGATGTTTGGAGAGGGGATGAGTCAGCTTGTCATCTGACTAGCGTCCTCTCTCTCTGTCAGTTCTTGCTTCCACTTGGAGGCTGAGAGCCTCTTACTCATCACTGGTCGAACTCATTGAGGCAAGTGTCATGGAGGAAGATTCTGGAAGCTTCCATCATCTTTACACCTCGCGGAATGGCACTGCCATTTGTCATTTCCCGCTCAGCGCACCCTGGTAGTGCATTTGGGTGCGTTGCAACACACCTAGCTAGTGTACTGGGGTGCTTTGCAACGCAGGTGGCTAGTGGAGCCACTGAAATGATCCTGATTTGACTGTTTCTGAGCAGTTTCTGGTGGAGAACTTCTGTGAGAAGCTGTGGTTTGCTGGCCTTGTTCCTTTAGGGGCAGGAACAACACATTTAGGGACTTTGGATCCCTTGGTTTATGGACATTTCATGCTCAGAGCTGTAAGGCACAAAAATGTCTATAACAGTTGCCCCCTAAAGTATGAGGCCGTTTATCGGGTGAAATGCTTTATTAGGAGGATCCGAAGTTATTTCAATGCTGGGAGGAGACCTGTAATAAGATACAATGCAATACATTATTTTCATACTATTTTCATGATCTAGCTGAGGCGGGCATTCCCATGCTCAGCTTTATAAATTCATTTTCATGTACGTAGGACAGACAATCGTCTGATGGTAGACTAATGATTCTGATAGAGCCATCATCCTTTTGGTAGGATGATTATCTGTGCTGCAAAGCTGTACATTTCCATGTCTTTATTTTCCTGAATATATATCGCAGCCCAGATGGATGAAACTAGATCTGGGGTCTTCAATCTCGTCCGATCTTCACTCTAAGTACAAGTCGATCCATGTGAGAAATGTTTTGAAGTCGAACATGGAAAGACATCGCTTGATTACCAGTCAATGATGTAAACTGTTAACAAGCGCGAGAGGAATCACCGATAATGATGATGACCCTCAAGGTACTGCAGTAGAATTCATGCGGTGTGAATAGAGGACTTGGCGTCGAACACCACGCAAAATCTTTCGGTCGAAGGTCATTGATGTATACCTGTCGCCGGAAGTGAGAAACTTTCCATTGAGGCATGCAAGCTTCAAAGTACTGAAGGGGGTGTTCCTAGATCAACTTCTTGGATAATGAGCTGATGTCGACAAGAAGCGATCCGTCAAAGGAGGGCCTTAATGAATGAATCCCACATCAATGTCACGGAACGGAGCAAATGATTTTGATGGAGGTGAAAACGATCTGATGATATATGGTTCAGGGTGGCGGTCATGAAAGAATATAATGTATGGTAGTGGATGGGACACAGGTGACTTCTCTCAACAACTTCTCTTGAACATGTGGCGACACTTATGCGATGGATTGGTAGCATTTACCCCAAATGTGGATGGTATGGCGAGACCATGGTGATGTGACCGGTGAATGAAACAACCCAACCCGATTGTGGTACGGAGGAGAAGTGTCATGTTCAAGAGCGACTTGCTACCAATAAAGTTTCTTTGAGTTTTTCCCAATTTTTCCCCAGTCATTGCTGACCATTACCTCTTTATTTTTTTCAAGCTTGAGGAGGATAACATATGCTTGTTCTATAATTTGCCCTTCGGGCAAACCCATCGCTATGTTTTAACGAGCCTAGCGATAGTGAAACTCGTTCTCGTCTAAAGACAAGTTTGTCGCTATTTAATGCTTTTAACGAGTCTAACGACAAAGATAACTCGGTCCTTTTCATTTTTAGAGAGTCTGAAAAGGTACGTAAAGTTAACTCCGAAAGTCCTTTTTCGTCATCTAATCCCTTAAGTCCGAAAAAGTATAAAACAATACAGAAGGGATGAATTTTCGATAGTTTTAACGAGCCGAACAAAACAAGCGCTCGATCTTTTTGTGCAATAATCCCTTAGATCCAAAAAGATTAAAATCTAGAGGAGGGATAGCACTTCCGGTCGCTTTAACGAGCTAGAAGGCCAAAACTCGGCAATCTTTTCATATTTTACGAGTCAGATGAAAAGAGCTTAAAGAAGACTCGTCTTTTGAGGAACGAGTGATACAATGGGTAGCAGCTGATTCCAAGTAAGGTTTGGAATTTCCAAATTATGGCAGTGTCACAAGGATGGCTAGTGAAATCACTCTTCGCAACTGTTCCTCAAAATGGGTAAACAATCAAATGGAGGTGAATGATCGGCCAATAGAAAAGTGGAGGTGATGGTGCAAACACGACCAAGGCTTTAATGGCTGAAGTACTACATTCACGGTGGTCATTTACCGGAGGATAGTTCATTTTTTAATGAGCTTAAATGCGGATTGAAACATTTGCTCGGTCTTATGTTTATTTTTTAACGAGCATGAACTATGTGCTAAAACTGCTCGATAAGATGGTCTTGCTTTGATTTTTACCATAAGTAGCTCTGTTCTTTCAAAGACAGTACTGCAATTTCAACTGCTTCATCAAATTAGTTAGAAATGAACAATATTTGTTTGAAAATGAGATTAAAACACTAATATTTTACTTTGAACTACGTGAAAAGCAATCAAAAAGTGTTTTTACCTCTCATTTTACCATTTCATTTGAACTTGGTTTGTTGGAGCTTTGGAGGTGCTTTTCCCCCTTGATTTTCATCAGCTGATTTCGGGAGATTCTGTGGACGATTCTCGGCGCCGTCTGGACCAGGTAGGAGCTAAACCTGAGCTCTTTCATTTCATGGTTTCCTTTTTGCATTCTGTGCTTCATTTCCTGCTTTTCTGAGCCCCTGGGGTTTGATGGGTTCGTTCTGCCATCAACGCACCCTGTGTATATCAAAACCTGCACTGAATGCTAGCCAGTATAAAGGCATTTTGACATTCAATGCAGGTGGAACACTCCTGCAGGTGCGTTGGGCGCAGAAAGGGAATTTGTTGCACAGTTTTTGATGAAAATTTTGCCTGTTTCTCATCAAAATCAGGATCTCACTCCTTCTCTTGTTTGTTTTTGCAGAGGTCTTGGAGAAAAATGACCCTTACATGGCGAGAACGAGAACATGAAGAAGAGGACATGATTTCCCTACATGATCCAGTTACAGTGAACGCGCTGCGGAACTGTGGCTTGCTGAAGTTCTTCCGCATTTCTAGCATGAGACAGCAGATTAACTTACTGCAGTATTTGCTCGATGCTTGGGATCCTATCAATCAAGTTTTCCAGATTAGGGGAAAATCTATCCCCTTGACAGCAGTGGACATCTATTTCTTGACTGGTTTGTCGAGGCGAGGTGCCCCCATCTCTTTGTCAGGTTCGGTCCGGGGGAGCGATTCTGTGAGAGATTATGTCCGCCAGTATTGTAGGGAAGGATCTCAGCCGAGTAAAGACGGCAAGATCATCATCTGTGATGTCACTGACAGGCCCCTTAGGGCTATCCTGTTTACTTTTGGTAGGATGGCCGGTAGTGCGTCTCTTCATGTAGCCAACAGATCCTATATGCAGCATGCCTTGGAATGCCTCCAACCGAAAGTGTTCAACTGGTGTGATGCAGTACTTCTTGTGATGAAAGAACAGTTGACCAAGATAAAGAACGGGAGATTGAAGAACTTTGGGTTTGGTTCTATTTTGACCGCCTTTGCCTTGGAGAAGATACCACTGATGCAGCCTCAGTACATTGCACTCGACTTACCTTCTCCTACTGAACCACGTATGTAGAGATGGGTTGACCATATGTCTAGGCATGCAGGCCAGTCTCAGATCTCGTTTTCTGATACCTTCTTCAGGTGGTTTGATCGTCAGGAGATGGCTTATGCCGAGTATCCATATGCTGGCATGGATTTCCGAGGTGACCCAGATTTAGTACTGCCGGCTGGCGAGCAGTGGGGCGTTATTGGTAAAATCTCTGACCATGTCACTGTTTATTGTTTTTGCTTATAATGTTCTTGTGCTTTATTCTATCAAGACTTTAATCAAACTCATGTGTACACGCAGATGTTGGTCCTGTTCGTCCAGTAGTTCGACCGAGAGCGCCAGCTGTCGCCCCAGCAGGAGAGGCTGCCAGAAGAGTTATTCTTCGTGACCTCAATGTGGCCGAGACTCTTACAACTGTGCAGGAGCAGGTTGAGAGCCTTACTCTCGGTATTCCAGATGTGAGGATTGACGAGCTGTCGTTGCAGTTACAACGACATACTACTGGTGTGCCCAGCCGATGGACTCGTCTCTTACGCATGATCGCACAGGCTGTGACTTGCTATCACGGGCATCATTAGACTAGGGTGCCTCCTAGCATTTTTGAGTTTTGGGTCATGTGACCGATTTTGTCTTGGTTACAGAACATTATATGTAAACCATAAACAGCTATATACATTTTTGATTTTCGGAGTTTTATTTTGGTTGGCTTATATGATCCACATGTGAAACATTGATGATGTGTTTCTTTTTATAAATTTTGCAAATGTCTATCTAACACATAGTTTGCTAATGAGTCGGTTAATGTGTTTAAGTTTCTGGAAATATGTTGATATTGAATAAGATCAAATTGTCTTTCCAAAATCTTAACCCTTAGGAACATGCGATAAATAGCTGGATTTCGGACAGAGTAGATACCAGTGAGTTGTAGTATTACGAGTTGTGAGTCTAGCCTGACAATTAGTCGGCGTATACCATGAGTGATGGCATCAGAGAGTAGTTCTATCAACGCGCTATACTCAGCGATGTTATTCGTTGATTGACCAATACATACACCTCTGAAACTTACTAACTCGCCACTTGGATCAAAAATGGCCCAGGCTGCGGAGGATAGGTTCCGCGAACTACGACTCGCTCCGTCGGCATATCCAACACATGGTTCCAATGGGTTTGACATCTGCAATAAATGTAAAAGTGGATTACTTGACCAAAATAAACACTTTAGCGAAAACAAAAATATAACAAAAGCATGCAGGTTACTATTAGGCATAGTAACGCTTGAGGTACAACCCGTTACGGGGTTGCGCCAGTGGAATTCCGTCATAATCCATTAACTCGTAGGCTCCTTTTGCTAACACCCGTTTAACAATATAGGGACCTGTCCATAAAGACTTGAATTTACCGGCTCCCAATTTATCGGATTCTTGGTCGTAAAGCAAGACCAAGTCACCTTCCGAGAAGACACGGGGTTTGACATTTTTGTCGAACTGTGCCTTGACTCGTTTCTTATGGGCTTCGTTAGCCAAAGCGGCGTCACGACGGGTTTCATCCAATTGGATTAACTCCAAGAAACGAGCCTCTTCTTCTGAAGTTCCGGGGAGGAGATCAATTGCGAGTTTGAGAGACGAGATTTCACACTGGATTGGTAAGACTGCTTCCAGGCCATACACCAGTTGGAAAGGTGTGAATCCGGTTGCATTCCTTACCGATGTTCAGTAGGCCCACAAAGCTGAGTACAGGATTAGGTGCCATCTTCTTTTGTGAACCCCAATCATCCTTTTCAGCATGCGCTTCAGGACTTTGTTGATTGCTTCAACTTGTCCGTTGGCTTGCAGATAATATGGAGTAGAGCTGTCGTGAGACAACCTTAGTTTGGCAGCTAATTCGACCATCATGTGATTGCGAAAATGCGATCCATGATCTGTAACTATGGCCTGTGGTACGCCGAATCTGGTGACTACATGATTGAAAAAGAAAAGGGCAGCTGTTTCACCGGTATTATCTAATGTAGGCATCGCCTCGGCCCATTTGGTAAAATAGTCAACCGCGACTATGATATACCCATGCCCCCCGGTCGAGGTGGGGTTACATGTCATGAAATCGATGCCCCATTTGGCGAAAGGCCCAACAGCTACTATTGGCTGTAGCGGAGCGGGTGGTCTTCTGGTTTTGCTATCAAAAATTTGACAAGCATGGCAACTTCTGACTGCGGTTATGCAATCTTTGAACATGGTTGGCTAGAAGTATCCTGATCGTAAGATTTTTTGTGCTGTAGCATATCCAGATTGATGCCCCCCACAGGCGCCTGAATGACACTCATTCAGGGCTTTTTCGGCTTCCTCATGGGTGAGGCACCTTCTCAGAACTGTATCGACACCACGACGGTAAAGCGTATCACCGACGACCATGTAGTCTTTTGCTTGGTATCGAATACGTTTTTGTTCTGAATGGGAGGTGTTTGGCCGAAATTTTTGGGTTTGGAGATAAACAATTATATCCCCATACCACTCATCGCTTGTGGATATCAGAAACAAACTTTCGTCCACGATTGATTCTTGGGATGTTTCATCGTTGGACGACGATGGGAGATCGCATAATAATTCTGCGAAAACTAGAGCTTTCTTTGATTTGGATTTTAAAAATTCCAGATCAAACTCTTGAAGGATTGCTATCCATTTTGAATATTTGCCCCCCAGCAACTGTCGCGACAATATATAAGTCATGGGGTTGCAATCTGATAGAATGGTAGTTTTTCGAAAGAGGACATAATGTCGAAATCTCTGTATCGCTTGAACAACAGCGAGTGCTAGCTTTTCAACGTAAGAATATTTGCTTTCCGTATCATTTAAGTTTTTACTTAAATAATATATACGATGTTCAATTCCATCGACTTCTTGAACTAAAACCATCGCAATGGTCGTATCTGCTGCAGCCAGATACAGGTTAAAGTCTCTTTGATAGTCATGGGCATACATTAATGATGCTTTTACTAGGGAATCTTTCAAAGCATCAAAGGAAGCTTGCGCAACTTGATCCCAGACAAAGGGTACTTCCTTTTTCAAAAGACGTGTATAACCTTTAGCAAGTTCTGCGTAATTTGGAATGAACCTCCTCAGAAAGTTTGCTTTCCCTTGGAGTTTCTGAATCTAAAGCAAATTTGAAGGTGGAGGCAAATTTATGATTGCCTGAACCTTACAGGGGTCGAGACGAATCCCGTCCTTGGAGACTACAAAGCCAAGTAAACGACTAGAACTGACGCAAAATACACATTTGTGTGGATTGAGTCGTATCTTGTAGTGTCGGCAACATAGAAATATCGCTCTTAAATGCTGCAGATGATCAGTCCGCTTTCGCGAATGAGCCGGAAGGTCGTCAAGGTATGGTTGAACGATGTTCTTAATGTCATGGAAGGCATAATTCATTGCCCTCTGAAACGTCACCCCAGCGTTCTTTAAACCAAAGGGTAATTTCCGATACGCGAATGTGCCCCATGGACAAATGAATGCAGTCTTTGACTGGTCCTGTGGGCGGATATTTATTTGATTATACCCGGAGAATCCATCCATGAATGAAAAGATTTCACATCCGGCGCATTCATCAATTATCTGGTCGATAAAGGGTGTAGGGTAGTTGTCCTTTGGACAAGCTTGATTTACATCCTTATAATCGACGCACACTCTAATTGTGCCTTGTTTTTTCATAACAGGGACAATATTCGATACCCAATCGGTTAGAGGAACTGGGTAGATGAAACCAGCATGGAGAAGTTTTTCAACTTCTACCTTAATGGCAGCGACTTTCTTGGGGTGCACCTGCCGTAGCCGTTGTCTTACCGGTTTGACATCGGGATACATCTTAATTTCATGTTCAACGATACTTGAGTCGATGCCTGGCATTTCATCATATGACCAAGCAAAGACATCTCTGAATTCGCGAAAAAGAGCGTTATATATTTCCAGTTCTGAAGGAGAACAACATTTGCCAACATAAATATTCTCTACAACATCTGTTTTGGTCGAGATATTTATGGCTATAGTCTCTTCAATATTGGATAGGTTTCGCTCGGAATCCACCGTATTTATAGTATTTGATAGGAATTCAAAAACTGAAGGATGATAAAGGTCATCTTGAGTATCTTCTTCACAATCCGGAAGAAGGGAACGATGGTGGCTATCATTCCATGGTGCCCCTTCAATCAACATTGATTGGATAATTCCTTCGTCGGTTCCATGCACTCGCGACCAAGGATCTGAAGGGGTACCATATTCTCTAGACCTATCTACCCAAATGCTTGATGAGCGTTGACTTGGGTTTGCCTCCCATGCTAGGAACATTGATTGCTACAATATCTCCGTTGGGCTTGGGGGCAAAACCATTGCATGATCCATGTCAATATCGTCTTCTGAAATCTTTCGTGTTGAAGATATCATGTTGCAGGTCCCTACCGACGCTACTTCTCCTATATTGATTGGAGGTGGAAGTGTGAAAGTTCCCATTAATATGGGGTCTTTTAGTAGGCCTACTCCGATATTTTGAAGCGGATGGGTGCTTCCATGGATCATTGGAATGCTTCCCGTAACTTGAGAACCGTTAGGGAGGAAGTTTTGCTGGTCGATGATTGTAATCCCTCCTTGGAAGGGGAATGCAATCTTTCTGAAATAGGTCGACACGACAGCTGCCATGGCATATATCCATGGTCTTCCTAGTAGGATGTTGTAGTCAAGATTCCCATCAATGACTTCGACATCTATTTCTACCGTCTTCCCTCCTAGTTCAACTTTCAAGTTATTCAGGATACCATACGGGGTATACGATCGTCCATCAAATGCTTTTAATGTTGTTGAAGATCGCGACAAGGTTGGAGATCCTAAAGTTTTCCAGCAACTCATCGACATAATGCATGTGGATGCCCCCTCATCAATAATCGTTCGATGAACGGTTTTGTTGAGGGCTTTCACTTGAATAAGGAAAGCTAGTTGAGCTGGTAACTGAGGATCGTATCCTTTATGATCGAAGGATACAAGATTGGAATCCTTTGGGTCAACCCCACCGATAGCTGATAACAAAGCCTGCCTTTGGGATGGGCAATTCTGTAGTACTTCAAGAGTCGACATAGCGGATGGCGATTGGGCCAAATCTTCCACTATGTTATAATGCTGCGCTGCCCTAGCGCGAGGATTAAATGTCGACTTGTGTACTACTCCCTTTGGCAGTTTTATTGTTAATTCAGGTATTATTGGTGGCGTTACAACTTCTGTCGAAGTCGTTGTCGAACTACTTGGTTGATCTTTCTCCTTGTTGTTCGACAGCTGCGGATTCCCGTAATCTTTGTTCCTTGTTGAAATAAAAGCATCATTTTGCTGTTTTGAAACCGACAACATTAGCACTTGAGACAGGGAAGCATCTCCACTATCAACCAGATTTGTCCCTGGATTTGGAAACGGATTAGTTAACACTGCTGAGGTTTTCGAACTTTTAAAGAATTTCTTAAGCTCAGCTCTGTATGGACAATCTGATGTCCAATGATCCTCATCACATATAAAACATGGATTTTTTGGTTTCCTATTTCCAGGAGGGTTTGAAGAAGGTTTTTCAGGTAATGACTCATCCTATTTCTTCTTCTTCCCTTTACCTTGTTTCTTCTTGCTTCCTGGTTGTTTGGTTTCTTTGCCTTTATCTGTCGATACGACATTTACTTCCGAAGCAAGAATTTCGTCTTTTGCATTTTGATCTGAAATCTTACGGGCTTTCTTGGATGTAGCCTTTGTCGATTTCACGTTTGTCGTGCCAATCACGCCATCGCCGGCGTGAGAGTCATTGTTTGATTTAGGAGGAGGAGGAATTGAGAATTCCGGTTTAGGGGCGTCAGGTATTTTGTCGTAGAGCATGCCAGACTGGGTATAGACCAAGTCCAGATATTGCGCACGAGCGATAACTTGCTCTTCTGTTACGACTCCCCCCTTTGCCATGTTTTCCGTGATGGTAGGAAGTAATGACTTGATAAACCATTCAGCTAATAGCTGATCGAGGACGTATGTTTTTACCATTCTACGACGACGTTGCCACTCATGTATATGATCAGATATGTGAGTGGCCGTTGTCTGTTTGAAGTTGGTAAGGATTTCCATTCCCGTTTCATACCTTATTGGTAATTGAAAATGGGTTAAAAAGGTTGTGGCTAAGGTACTGAAATTGTCGAACGAAGCTCTAGGTAATTCAATATGCCATTTTGCCGCTGGACCCGTTAACATCCTCTGAAAGAGGTGAAGTCTGATCGAATCATCATTTAAGGTGTTGGATGAACACCATAGATGGAATGTCATCACATGATTCGATGGATCTTCACCCGAATTTCCATTAAACTTATGAATATCTTATGGAAGCTTGTGTGGAATCGCTGGCCACCAAGGGGCGTAAGCAATTGGATCATTTGTTAACCGGTGTAAATCAGGTAACTCTAAAGTTGCCACGAATGGTAACTGTTGGTTCAAGTTAGGTGAAGCGTACCCAGGATACGATGGGATCGCCTGAGCAGTTGGTCTTTGCATACTAGCATAATGCAGTTGATGCTGGTATGACTGATAAGGTTGGTGGACAAGACCATTGTAAAATGGTTGATTTTGGCCGTTTTGAATGCACGGTTGTCCACTGTTCGCAAAGATTTGCTGCTCAGAACCTTAGTATACTTGTTGGAATTGTGGTTGTTGGTATTGCACTAGCCATGGTTGAGAATCCATGTGCTGTTGCACCATACTAACCGTTGGACCAAGGTGTGGGGTAATTGTACCCGTCTGGACCTGTGTCGCCCCACTAGTTGGCGATTATGGTTGAGTCGCAGGGTCAAGGGGCTGTTGCATTACAACCTGAGAAATCTGAGGTTGGCATACAACAGGAAGCGTTTGAACTTGTGACACCGTCACAATAGCTGGTGTAGTTGGGATGTTCGACATAGGTACACACTGTTGCATTGAATACACAACCCTTGGTTGTTGAGGTAGCATAGGTACCCAACCACTTGAAGTAATTCCAGTGTAACCTGAATTTTGTTGTGAACTCCCGTATGGATATCCTTCCGGAGGGGGTAATGAAAGGGCATACTTCCCCCCATACGGTGGTAATCTGGAACTGAAGGGGATCGTTTGCCCTTGGGGACCAGATTGCCCAAATTGACCTCCAAATGGATCAATTTGTTGAGTCTCAACATAAGAGTTGCCAGGTATTATTCCGGAGGAACAAACAGGAACCGACCATACTGTCGTAATACCCCCTGAGTGGGCTCCTTCTAGCGGCTGAGAGCTAGTCGGGACAGATGGTATGCCGACGAACATTGTCGGAGTGACGGCAGGGAGTTCTGCTGTCGCTGTGTCAGGTGCCACAGTCCTAGATGTTGACGGTTGTTCAGACATTTGTAGTCTATCCAAGAGATTCCCTAGCGATTCTACAGGAACTTCCGCTGGTGGTAGACTAACTTCTGAAGAAGGATATAGAGTGACCCCGACTCCAAAGTGTGTTGGAGTACTTGTTGGAGGATCTTCTACAATTTCTTCAATCGCAATCAGACCAGGTGGAAGAGGAAGACCGTTAAGTCCGTAAAATATTTCTGGTGCCGAAGAAGGGGTGGAATCGACAGCGACAGATGTTTGTAGAGCAAGACTCTCCGGACCGGTTGCTGATGGAACTGGTTCGGTAACACAAGTGTTTACTCTCAAACTAGGATCAGTATAACTGTCCCTCTGTGGCTATTGAACTTCTTCTGTAGAGGCAGGGGTTCCAGAAATGTTTGGAGTAACCGGAATCTCTATTGTCGTCAGAACACTTGTTCTAACTTTAAGAGGAGATTTGGAACTGGTTAAACGAGTTTGCTTTGTCTGTACTGGTTTCGATTCCAGAGACAAAGACGGTTGACTCGTAAGCCTTCGCGAACGACGGGGTTTCAATTGACTTTCTTCCACGATTGCGGATTACAAGATCAACTAAAATAAAAAGGGGAAGTATGTTTCCGATTTGAATGAATTTTAGATGCTTTAGACACAACTTGTTTTTTCAGTTTTAAAGAGTCGAGAAAAAACAAAAGATGACTCTAGTCTCCTTCGATTTTTAATGAGCCTGAAGTGACAAGTGCTCAGATGGACCTTTTCCGTTAAGGAGTCTGAAAAGGAACGAAAGGGACTGCTCTGGAGATCTAGGTAGAGGGTGTGCCAAACCAATCACAAAACTGCAGAATACGTTTTACGGTACGACAGTCAATCTTCCCGAATGCTGTGTTCGGTGCATTGCGATCAGTAGGGTGGCCGACACGGCTTCCTATGGATAAAAGGTTTTAAGCCTATAGGGGTCTCCCAATATATACTCGACGGTACGTGGGAGCACAATCCGTACTGGCACTTTTGGTCTCTCAGGAGGAATCACCCAACCATCAGTGAGGCCAACAGTAACCAGGTTTTACGACGCCGGAACACGTCTCTAGCCTAGACCTCTATGTTGTGCATTAAGTTCCAAAGCGTTGTTAGATTCATTCAGTTTATTTTAAGTTGATCTTTCTTAGAAGTTTGCCTTTTGAGGTTCACCACAAGATGTAGATGTAATTCCTAAATGCAATCTAAAAGATGATAAGCAAATCTTTATCTCTTTTTCAACAATGAAAATCCTAGCTACAAGGGGAAAAGAAAGACACCATCTTTTCTCAAAGAGCAAAGAGCACACTGTAAATGCACTTTTCCTAAATCAAGCCATACAAACTATCAATATGCAAATGCACAAGTGCATGTATTTGTTTTTCACTTTCTTAATATTGATGCCTAAAAAGAAAGTTTTTGCACAACTTTGAATTTGCTTTCAAATGACAAATACAAACAAGCTTACTTTTTGAAATCAAAAGGGTAGAAGAGATTACGACACTTTACGATTTTCGAAATAATCACTTGTTTCGACACTAGAAAGAGACAAATTCAAACCAAAAGCAAAGGTAAATGTATAATCAACTGTGAACAGCAAATGAACTTTCTCCTAAGACCAAAATCGACAGATCTGAATCAAAGGCTACAGTATGACTATTTCACTTTTGCAATGGAAAACTGTAAATGATGCCACAAACACATAAAAACACCTACAGTCTTTTTGTACAAAGGAGGCGGAATTAAGGCAGAGAAAAGGGGTTTTCAGATAGGTACCTATACTGGTTACAGGCTGCAAAAATCAGAGATCAAAACTGGGCAAAACAGAGCAAAGAACCTCAACTGCACAGGACAAAAGCTGATCAGCGCACCTTTTGCACAGAGAAACTGAATTGCAGCGCAGGTAGCCCTCTCGGGACCTGCGTTGAAATGCAGAGTCTCTTCACAGAGTCTGCGCTGGAGCAGAAACGAGAGTTCTCTCCGGGTTCTGGGTCACGGTTTGCAATTTAATCTACGGTTTCAGGCCAAATAAAAGCAACAAGCAAGGTACAATCAGAGGGATGATTTGAAAGAGGACTAAGAGCTATCACAAAGGGTTATCAGATCATTTGTGAGTCCATTGTTCAGATCATAGACAAATCCAGTGAGTGGATCAAAGCAGCAGTTGTCTACTTTGCATCTGAAAATGGCAGATGCAGTTCGATTGCTGCTTGTAAGTCTATGAAACAAACAGTAATAGAAACACAAATAAACTGATTAGACAGATCTCCCCAGTGGAGTCGCCAATTTGTTGTGGGGAAAAGTGCCTATTCAGGACGACCCTATCCACCTAAGGTGTGATAGTGCCTTAGCAACAAACAGAAACAACTATTCTTGTATTCTTCTTTATGAATTAAGAATGAAGAGAGATGAGATGGACTAACCGGTGTCTTCCGCTAGTCCTTCGATCCGATTTCTCTTTTCTTTGATAGCTCCCAGCTACTTGCTTTCTCGCTTTCCCAGCTTCACCAAGTTCCTGCAAGATCACAAAAGGGGAAAACTACACAAAGACATGGATTCATATTCATAACTAGCTTAGGATTAGATATAAGCTAAACATACTAATGCAATCATACATCAAAGACACATAAGCATGTAGGAGAAACTCAAATAGTTTTATTGATGAAATAACAAGGTTCAGGAGGAGATACAACCAAATGAGTCCCAATCCAGCATCAACCTCCCAGCAAAGGAATCCCTTCTTCACCTCCTTCAAAGCATAAAGCACCCAATGCACTAATTTCAAACCAACAACAATTCTTCGCAATGTACAAAATTCCAGCCTCTGGATCTCTGGGATGAGGGATCCATATATAGATGTTTGGAGAGGGGATGAGTCAGCTTGTCATCTGACTAGTGTCCTCTCTCTCTGTCAGTTCTTGCTTCCACTTGGAGGCTGAGAGCCTCTTACTCATCACTGGTCGAACTCATTGAGGCAAGTGTCATGGAGGAAGATTCTGGAAGCTTTCATCATCTTTACACCTCGCGGAATGGCACTGCCATTTGTCATTTCCCGCTCAGCGCACCCTGGTAGTGCATTTGGGTGCGTTGCAATGCACCTAGCTAGTGTACTGGGGTGCTTTGCAACGCAGGTGGCTAGTGGAGCCACTGAAATGATCCTGATTTGACTGTTTCTGAGCAGTTTCTGGTGGAGAACTTCTGTGAGAAGCTGTGGTTTGCTGGCCTTGTTCCTTTAGGGGCAGGAACAACACATTTAGGGACTTTGGATCCCTTGGTTTATGGACATTTCATGCTTAGAGTTGTAAGGCACAAAAATGTCTATAACAATGAGTAGTTGATCATATCTTGCAAGGAGGACCTTAGAAGGGAATTTGAAATAAAGGGCATGGGTCTGATGCACTACTTCCTCGGGTTGGAAGTATGGCAAGGTGATGGGGAATTGTTTGTCTCTCAAGGCAAGTATGCAAATGAGATTCTGCATGGATAGTTGTAAGCCCATGGAGACTCCCCTAGTGACCAACTGGAGGAAGGAGGATGCCACTCCAGGTGAAGAAGTGGATGCCACCATTTATCGACAGCTAGGGGGCTCACTGATGTATCTTGTGAACACATGACTAGATATGTGCTATGCAGTCAACCAACTGAGTCAAGCTATGGTTATGCCAACCAAATTATTTTGGAAGGAATCTAAGCATGCTTTATGATATCTCAGAGGCACTACCCAATTTGGACTATGGTACAAACGAATAGAGGGAGTGAAGTTGTTTAGCTTCATAGATGCAGAATGAGCGGGGAGTCCATTAGACCGAAAGAGTACATCAGGTTTAATTTTCAGTGTTGGGTCTGCAACTGTTTCCTGGTACAGCAGGAAGCAAATATCTGTGGCACGTAGCTCAGTAGAAGCAGAATACATGGCTGCAAGTCAAGCAACATGTGAGGCGGTTTGGATGAGAAAGATACTTGTGGGATTATTTGGTCAGATGATGGATCCAACTGTTATCTACTGTGATAATCAGAGTTGCATCAAGCTGTCTGAAAATCATGTATTTCACGATCAATCCAAGCATATAGATATCCGATATGACCCTTTATAGGACTGTGTGGTAGAACACATGACGATAGAGGAACAAGATGTAGAAATTTTGGCAAAGGCCTTATCAAGAGGGAAGTTCGAGTTCCATAGGGGAAGGAGAGGGATAGTTGATAATCCCTTTCTTGCTAAGAGGGATTGTTGAAAATGCAGCAAGAAAATCTCAATTTGACTTTGCCTTGGTCAAATTAGAGAAAATTTGAATTTCCACATCAGCAAAAATCTTGGAGGTAGTTAACTAAGGTGACATGGCACTTTTCACTCAGTTAACTTAGTTAATTCGAGTTGGAGGGCTTGAGTTCAGTTAAGCATGATTGATTGCTAATTTGTAGCAATCTAATTTAGTTCAGTTAAACTAGTTCCAATTGTTGGAGGAACTAGTGGAAGGTGAGTTGTGTAGTGTGACTTTAGTCTAACTTAGTGATCATCGAGTTAACTGATCAATCAGTCCAAAATAGCTAATGCATGCAAAGAATTTGAGTTTCCTAGTTGAATTCGAGATTCCAATCAATCAGTCCAAAATAGCCAATGCATGCAAAGAATTTGAGTTTCCTAGTTGAAGTGGAGATTCCAAGGCAATGTAACATCAGTTGTAGACTATTCTGGAGTGTACAGGTGTTGCATGCAACCTAATGATCAACTTGAGGAATTGAGCAATCAATTTTGGAGAAATTCCTAAATAAAAGGGGCCTAATTGTTCAAAGAATTGCACAAGGAAATAGGGGCTCAAGTAGAGAAAGAAATTGGCTAAGTTTAGGTCAGAGCTTCTCAGTGAGCAGAGAGATAGGTTATTTACTTGCAGGGTGTGCTAAGTTGAGCAAAGCAATTGTAATACATCTCTATTAATTATATTAATGCAAGCAGGCATTGGGGTTTTTAGTAGATTGCTTTCCCAGGGAAAAATACTATGTGCATGTGTGTTATTTCTCATTGCATGTTTGTAATTGATGTTCTAAATTGTGAATTACTTTATGCAAAGTAGTAGAGTAGGTTTGTATCTTGTGATTTTGATGAAAACTTCATGAGCAATTGCAAATCTACATCATAATTTCTACAATTAGTTCCTGGATTTTATTTCTTAATGATATAATCACTAATTAGTAACGCATGTCTCTAACTCAAATGCAGCATCCTTTTACAGAAATACCATCAAGTACAAGTCACCATAAGAAGGATATATGCATTTTAAAAAAAACATAGAAATACCATTAAGTACAAGTCATCTAAAGGATATATGCACTTAGAAAAATAGGTTTTGTTATCTTAAACATTCGCTAATTTCCTTGTGTTTCTCCCACTATAAATTTCTCCACAATGTCAATACCCATATACTATAAATGTTTCATCACACTCAAACACAACACTTCGATATTCGATAGTATCCATATGTGGGGAATGTGTTTTTATGGTTTAAGGTTCTTTAAATAGATATATTAATTTTATAAACTACTTTGGTTTTCTTCTAGATAAGAGTTATTGTCTTCATTTCAATATGTAAATTGCAATTTCCACTTGATATCAAATTTAAAATTTCAAAGTGAATGCTCATGTGTAAGTCTTTAAATGATTTATTTTTCTAGTTGTAAATTGGAAGATTTTAAAATTCATATATATTATAATTTATAAAATATATAATATATAAAAATTATAACACACCCGGGACAAACCCATGTATCATGTTTTAAAAAGTGATGCACTCATCCTCGCACCCTTCCCTCCTGGCAACATAGTAGAAAATAAATCAAATAAACATGTAATTTTTTTATTCTTCAATGATGGTTAAATGAACAAGTCAATAATGTGTGTGTAATTTGCAAAGCTTCTAAGTCATATCTTTTAGTGGGGCATCTGTACATTGGATTTAATTAAATTAATTGTAATATAACAACATTACATTCATTACACTCTCACCTTTGTGGGACTCAGAGGGTTGAAGATAAAAAAACCACTTTCTCTTAGAATGTCTTGCATATATTCATCATATTCAAAATATTTATCTAGCACCCAATTTCTAATTGTTCTATTCAACAAAACTATTGTGATCTTGAAACACTTATGATCTTCTCTCAGCATAGAAATTCTAAAATCCAGTGTTTTACCTTCTTAATATTGGACAAATCAATTTGACATAAAAATATAAATTAATCATCAAATTAAATTTATTTATTTATTTAAATTAAATATTTCTAAATATTTTTAAATTTTATATATATATATATATATACATATACATATACACACAAAGAGAGTAAAAACCATTATTCTGATCCTATATAAATCAATAAATAAATTAAAGACTATTATTCTGATCATGTCAAAAATAAATGCTTGCTTTACTTAAATGAAAGATAAATGCTTAGCTTCATTGAAAAGAAAGATCAAAGATAAATACTTAAAACAACTGAATCTAATAACTTCAATGAAATGAAATGAAAAATAAAAGATAAATCTATGTCTGATCTTCCTCTTCATTCAAGTTAAGCATAAAATTGAAGCGAATAACTTCAATGAAGTAAAAACCATTATTCTGATCCTATATAAATCAATAAATAAATTAAAGACTATTATTCTGATCATGTCTAAAATAAATGCTTGCTTTACTTAAATGAAAGATAAATGCTTAGCTTCATTGAAAAGAAAGATCAAAGATAAATACTTAAAACAACTGAATCGAATAACTTTAATGAAATGAAATGAAAAATAAAAGATAAATCTATCTCTGATCTTCCTCTTCATTCAAGTTAAGCATAAATAAAATTGAAGCGAATAACTTCAATGAAGTGAAAAATAAAAAATAAATCTATCTCTGATCTTCCTCTTCATTCAAGTTAAGCATAAAAATAAAAGATAAAAGATAACGCATTCAGAATAATTGTTAACTTCCTCTTCATTCAAGTTAAGCATAAAAATAAAAGATAAAAGATAACGCATTCAGAATAATTGTTAAAGAAAATTTGTGCAGTACGACGAAACAAGTGTATTAATTTCTTTCATTCTCAAACACGCCGCCATTCAGAGACATTGTTAAAGAAAATGCGTGCAGTACGAGGAAGCTGACGCTGCATTAATTTCTTTCATTCTCAAACACGCCGCCCATACCACAGAGTGTATAAAATCAACTTTCAGAGACTCTCCATTCTCACGTCTGCTGCTGTCACGCTTCGTTTCAGTTTTCCTGTGGCTGCGAGTTGCTGCTGCTGCTGCTGAGTTCGGCTCTGCGTGCTCAGGTTTTTATTTTCCCACCTTTCTCAGAATGAGTCACTCAGTTTTACTTACTTTCCTCCTCTCTTTTTTTATTTAATTTAATTTAATTTTTACTTTCAAGTTGTTATTTTTTTTAAAGTATTATCATGTTTTATAGCTATAATTATATTTCAATTTAATTTATATGGGTATTAATAATTATATTTCAATTTAATTTACATGGGTATTAATTATATTTCAATTTAATTTATTAGTATTATAAATATGATATATAGATTGATTATTTTTAATATTATAATAAGTTAACTTCTTATTTATATTTAGTTGATTTGAATTTACAGTTGATTTAATTCTCAAATTTTTATTAAATATACTTAAATATCTAGATCTTGCATTTGATGATGAATTTAAATCTATCTTTTATAAGAATGATATCATTAATGAAGTTAGTAATATCATTGGTCATCTTTTTGTTTCTAATAAAATCGAATAATAGATCCCAAAAATTAAATGATATCTAAAAAAATTATTTTACAAATTCAACACAATACAATTATCTTTCTTTGGCCCTATACTTGAATGCAACCGGATTCCTATTTTTCACCTGGGTCTTAGAATGTAGCTAGTTGTGAATAATTCCCCCCATTTGAGCCAACCATAACTATTAGTCAAATACTCGGGGATCAATGAGAATAATGAAATACCCAAGCACGGTAAAATAATGATCATATCACCTAGACCAATATTGTTGTAGTTAAATTTGACATTGTGTACTCTAGAGTCAATAAGATAATTGAGAAAATTGTGCAAGTAGTTCTTAATTATGTAACAACCTATGAGCTCAAGCATGAGTGTAAAAGATAGAAGAAAGATGAAGTTATCCAATTGCTTGGCTAGGACTATCACTTTTCAAATCTTCTTGGTCTAGATCGTCCTAACTCTAGTCAATCCAAGGATAATGATTCTACAAGCGATAATGATAGTTTCATGCTTCTTTAATACAAGAAGGTATTTCTCACTTTACTAAAACTCACTAAAAAGATTCTAATAAGATTTTTTGAATTAGTGTATCCTTTTTAATTGAGTTTTTATTTCCAAAAAAATAAATTCTTACCATGGACTTACATGTTATTAGAAAACAAGTTCACAATACAAAAATTCTATGTATATTAAGGTTTCTCTTTATATTTATGCTTCATGCACTATCATCAATGATTTTATACATGCTTATCTTTCCACTAATATGGAGAACTTTTATTTTTTTCTTCTTTGGTGGAATATACCTAATCTAATTCCCTATGCTAATTTTGGTGGAAGAATGGTTGTTCCCTACTATGTTTTTAATGAAAATCATTGGAGAAACCTTGAAAATAAATTTATGCAATGATGATAATAATGTCTTATTAGACTATCAACTAAATTTTTGGATACAATTGAACCAATTATTATAGTCAAATTCCATGTTAGCCTTAAAAATTGAGTCCCAACTAGTTCCTTTGAGTTCTAAGAGATTTTATTCTTTTGGCATTAGGACATGCCTCAAGTTACTATTTGAACTAAATAAAACAAATGTGTCCAAGGTAAAGCCATTTCCATAAGTATTATAATCAAGAAAAAACACAAACAAATTCTTTAAGAGTTACTCCACCAAAAACTTTTTTACTCTAGCAATTGTCATTATTACTATTCTACTTGTGTAGTCAACAATCACGCTAATAGATCTTATCCTTTTGGCATAAGGACATACCTCAAATTACTATCTAAACTAGATAAAACAAAGGTGTCCCAAGTAAGGCCATTTCTATAAATATTATAATCAAGAAAAAACACACAAACCATTTCTTTCAAAATTACTCCACTAAAAACTTTTTAACTTTAGCAATTCTCATTATTACTATTCTACTTTTGTGATAACAATCATACCAAACAAATTTAATTGATATAATAGTAATTTAATTGGTTTCTATAAATGTATAATAAAATACTTACCATTTACTCTATATAATTATATTCATAATATTTTAATATTAAAATTAAACCTGATTTATTATTAAAACTACTGAATTAACATATTTAAATAAAATTATTTGCTTCTAATATATAATTAAAACATTATTTATTTATTTATCCATGATTTGATCAATTTATGAAGGGATTCTCTTTTATAATCTTTGCAGATTATTTTTGCTTACAATGGATGCTTCTCAGTTATCAGACTTATCAGGTAAGATGGAGGAAGAAGAAGAAATGTTCACTCCCTCTGAATGCTCAAGTGAGTTGGAAGAAATGTTCAATGCGCCAAGTGAGATGCCGGAAGAACAGAGTGTCACTGAGCTTGCTCATGATGACGTTGGCATTAAAGAGATGCTCTGTGGGTACTCGACCTCCTCACCACGCTCAAGTGAGTTGGAAGAAATGTTCAATGCGCCAAGTGAGATGCCGGAAGAACAGAGTGTCACTGAGCTTGCTCATGATGACGTTGGCATTAAAGAGATGCTCTATGGGTACTCGACCTCCTCACCGTTAGTTGATAACCGGCTTCCAGAAGCCAATATTGCGGATAAGCCGTTATCCCCGGAAGCCGTTAAGCCGTTATCCCCAGAAGCATCGAAGGATTCTGAAGACCTTAATCAACTTGATATACTAAAGGGCCAGACTGCTGTTGCTGATCAAGTTGCAAATAAGATTCCCGAAGGTCCTCTCTTTCAAATTATGAAGATTGTATCTGACCAGGAAAATGAAGTGGAGGAATGTAAGCAGGCCATGAAGGGAATCATGATTGCAAAGTGAAAAATCATACATGTGCCGAGATATGTTCTTTATTTGACAAATCATCCAATTGCAGCAAATCTTGTTGCTTGACAGTCGGACATGAAGGTACTCATAAGTGCAATTCATCACAACATTTGTGTAACATGAAATGTTCCCTTCCGAGCTGCAAAAATCCCTGTGTTATACAGATTGAGCTTGGGGATCATGATAAACATGCCTGTCATGAAAGGTTTTGTCCCAAAGATTGCATCATGGAGGGGTGTCCTAGAAGCTGTGGTTACAAAGATCACTTCCATGAATTGACAAGTGATGAACATCTCTGTGGTGAGAAGCATGGTTGTCCTAAGGAATGTGAAGCCGATGGAATTTGTGAAATTCTCACTGAACTTGTGCGACACACACGCTCATTTGAGGGCAGAAGAGGTTCCTTTGAGTACATACATTTATCTGAACAAAATGGTAAGAAAAAGAATTGTTGCATTGACATTCCACCTTTTAAAACATCCCATGATGGTGTGCATCTTCACACACAAAATCCAGATGTTGTGCATCACTGTAACGCTAGATGTCAAGCTTGCGGGTATTTTTGTCCAAAACCTATTGATCACACTGGTTTGCATAATACTGTTCATGGGAACATGAGGAATGTCAATTTTGCATCAGACCAGGAAGAATTCGATATCCAGGGTAGAAAGTATGCTTGGGGGGAATCTAGTGTGGCAGAAATGTGTAACCTGCATTGTAAAGCACAAGGTCGGGGTCAAGGCCTGCAACATTTCCTAACCAACCCACACAAAGATCCTAGACATATTTTCAAAAAACCATAAATGCTAGCAGTCTATAAAACACAGATAAACTTTCCAAAATTAATCAAGTCCATTTTTCACGACCCATTCACAAAATAACATAACAAGAGAAACAACCAGGGCTTAAGCGCTTCAACTGGCCATAGACCATACAACAAGAGAAACATGATAGATGACACATGCCCAGCAGGTTGGGCCTGGAACCACCACGCAGATTGCCATGCAATGAGGAGGCTAGGAGAGATGCCAAGCACCCATCCTTATGAACCCGAAGCCTTCCTAAAAAGGCCATCAAACTGCACCTCTCCCCACTGATCTTTCTAATCATTATCAGAAGAAGAAACATTTGTTGGTGCCCTCACGCTAGAACCAAGAGGATTCATCAGGTCTCCCCCATCTGATTCACATGCTACGTGACTTTCTACATGAGCCAAATGAGAGTCGATTCTATCCAAACAAAACCCACTAGTTCCTGAGCATTCTCTTGACATCATCCAAGGATGCAAAAATATTGTACTTCTCCACTTGTTTGTCCCTCAAGACGAGGCCTAATAGGGTGCTCATTTGCTAATGAAGAGCCATGGAGTTTAGGTACTGTTGCTTCCTACCCCTAGTGTAACTAGGGTCAGGAACTCAAGCTAACATGTCTTCCATGAGCTCCAAATCTAAGAGGGAATGTATTTCGACCCCTGCTTGTGTATTAAGATTATGAATTTCTTTGTGTGTTTCTGGTGGAACAATGTTAAAAAAGGTGGCAACCAAGTCATGGGCAAAAGGCTTAGCACCACATTGCCCTTGCTGGAATCGACCACCACCCCTCCGCCTGCTCCTCCCCCTTTGCCTCGACAACATAGCTGAATTGGGGGTGAACCTCCAACAACTTCTATGAGTTCCTCTACTTGTAAAAGAACACAAGAATGGATGAGACCCAACACCAAAAAGACCAAGAAACCAACAAACTAAATCATCACAGAAGCTCCAAACATTTGACCCGGACTCCAAAAATAACCCAACAATTGAGACAAAAGGAGCAACAACCTCCTCTACAAACTTATCACCATTGACCATTGAACCCAAACACACCATTGAGAGGACCAAAGGACTACAAAACCCAGACAAACACAACCAACCACCAAATTTCACTGACTAAAGCTTATCCAACCTAAGACCACACCAAACCCTATAAAGCCCTCGTAATTCACTTTGACCTAGACTCATATTCCCTAGCTTGTGTCTTGAGTGAGGACCACAAACCAAAACCTAAGAACAAATTGACAGGAAAACCCGAATTAATGCTACTAACCAGGCTTGGGAAAGACATAGAGCTTCATACCCTAATACTCCGAGCTCAGACACGACTGACGACCAAAACAAATAGACCAATAATAATAGATATAGAACCAAAAAATTTGCTCCACATAAAAGAATGAACACCTCCAATGGCCCTTCTAGAGAGCAATCCTTGAGTGGCCAAGCACATGGCCAGACGTCTAGGAAACCCAACACATTCAATCTAAACTTACACAGGCATGCACACTCACCTCCCATGCTTTCAATTCTAAATATTATCCACTACATGATGGGCCTAACGCATTCCAACTTTTCCAAGAAGAAAAACAAAGAGGCCAAGGACCTTCCCTTGACTCCTCTCCATTTACCACAAGTTGTCACCCCATCTGTCCAAACCAATTAATAGAATCACACCACCAACTATTAGATTGCATGCAAAGGCAGGTCGTGTCCTACCCCCATTTAATGCTCGATCTGAACTATGGGGTGGCGGGTGCAACCTCTAAGAGCCTCATTAAGTCCATATTAACACCCCCATCAGGGGTGTTCCTTCAAATATGTTATTTTGTTGGTATAAAACTATAAAACTATATATATAGCAAATTATCTTGACTTCTTTTGGACAAAGCATAATTTGGGAATTTACCAAGCCCAAATGAAGCCTAAAATTGTGAAGAAATTAGATGAATACCTAAAAAGGTTGAAACCATTAGTTATTTATCCTATCCAACTTTCCTTTTACCAAGGCAATCCTCGTCCTACTTCCAAACCTATAATTATTGGTAAAATATTCAAAATATGAAGAAATAATGGGATTTTGTGTGTTCAACAAAGAAATCACTTTTAATGTCTATCACTTAGATTCCATAATAGAGATAAAATAAATAGTCCCATTTTAATTTCCAATGCATACGAGAGTGAGATTTTATGACCGATTCACCACTTTGATTCAAGTCTAGCCTTGAAATCTCTTGCCATAATTGGAAACTCTCTACCAAATTGTGGTTGCAGATGTGATTGTGCTTTTGTGAAAGAGACAAGAAATCACTCAAAGGGTTGTTCTCTGTGGCCCCTTACAAATAAACCAACCCATCACTTTCAAGTTCAACATCTGGTCTGACCTTAGGTTTCCCACCAGACAAGAACATAATTATAGGAACAGTCAGTGGGATTCTTTTTTAGAGAAGGTTTAGGGTATATTGGGAAATAGTTTCAAGACTAGCCTTGTCCTTGCACATCTTGGAAAATACTCTGTTGAAGGTGATTCTGCGGAGTCAAAGGAGGGAATGTTTGTTAAGTGCTACACATACTAAGTATACCAAGTCCAATTGTGGCTTTGTCTCTAACAACCTCTATATAATTAAGCAATGCACTCTATTTGGTCTATGTTTAATTCATAAATTTGAATTCCCCTCGTGTTTCAACATGCTTTTCCTTAGATTAGTTATATGGGCTCCCTTTCTCAATTCACAGGTTTGGTTAGAGGCACTCTAGTGTTTGGTTTCCATAAAAAAAGGTGTTTCACAGGAATTTCTTCAAACCTAAAGGCCCAGAATTGAAGGTGATATGATTTTTGGAAAATATTGTAGGCATCTGCATTGCCTCCATTAGATGATTGAATTGTAGTAGGTCGAGTGATGAAATAGAGATCAATTATATGGTTGTACTCAATCTTCATTTTAATAAATGTTTATTATGTGGTATGTTTTTGCATAAATTTTTTCTATTAAAGTAGGTGGACAATGTTGGATGTTTAATATTGAATAAATGAGCGTTATGAATTTCAAGTTGTTTAATTGGACAGAGAAATATAAAAATTTTGACCATTTTCCATTCATCTTCAATTTTCACTGTTGGGTTTCTCTATTACATATTTTTTGCTCAAAACCTTCATCAAGACACCAATGTCCATTCTCAGTTATAACTATATCAACAGGGCGAGGGAACTGACATCTATTGACACTTTCATTTGTTTAGCTTGTATTGTTGAAAAAATGGATAGAATTGTCAAGTTATTATAGTTGCTAGACACTCTAATAGATTCTACTATTAATGGTACAATCAAAATCAACAAATTCACTCTCATAGATGTTCAAATATCTTATAGGATGCACAAGAGAAGATTAAGTTTCTCTAGCTTGAGTCACAATCACAACAAGATGAGCTACAAAAAAAGAATCAACATTCTGAACTGGTGTACATAATAACTCCCTTTTTGAGGTTGAGGTAGATTCCCATCAACAACAAGCACTTGCTCAGATCACTGAGGCCACTTCAAGAGAAAATTTACATGAAGATGCAAAGGTTCAACTTGCACTTCTCAAGCCCATCATTACACCTTGGAAGAAATTAATAGCAACAAGAAAAAAACCAATCTTGGATATGAAAAGGATGTTTCCTTTCACATTCCAAACTATTTTAAACCAATCTAGTTTCAGAGTGTTGGATTTCTTCAGGATAGTTCACCTTCACCTTCTCCACATCTTGCTCCTTTTCCAAAATCACTTTAGATTCGTAGATGCCAACACTATGATCAGTTTTCCCATGTGAAAGATCAATGTTTTGATCTTCACCGTTGTGAGCATTGCAAAAAACATACTCATCATTCAGGCAGATGTTCTAGGCATAAGGCTCCTACAAGAGTGAAGATTCACCTTGGATGGATTGCTTCTTGGCAATGGTCTTCAACAACCAAGAACATATATTAGTCATACCTTAGAGTTCTTTCTCAAGTATTGAAATGTCTTGCAGTTGACCCAAGTGGATATTGGTGGCCATCCACCTACTCTAGTGGCTCAATGCATAGTTGTCAATCTTGGTAGTTTTTCTATGGTTTTTCGGATCCTAAACTTTGGGGGTTGTTTTGAGGCTTTAAATGATGTTTTTTGATTTGGAAAAGACCCAAGCTATAGTCATATGTAGAGCTTGGGTTGGTCGAAATGTGTAATTCTTGGCTAGACCTTTCCAACGGTCTATCGACCATGCAAAAATAATATTGTATGGAAAGTTATGAACCTAGGAAGATATACCAACTAACTCTAATGGGGCCTACAATCCTTTTCGCATTTCATCTCCTAGGGTTAGGATTTTGTATTTTTAGGGTTTACTCATTACTTTTGATGTTAAAAATGGCCTTTTAGCCTGATTTTAACTCACTCTAGTGAATGTTCATAGCCATCACATCTCTTCTCAGAGATAATCTACCACCATTGAGCTAGTTTGTTTCATTCTATATTTTCACAGTTTCAACACCTTCCATTTATTAACAGAAGTCAAGTTTCTTTGTGTATTTGTGTTTTGGTTATAAATTTGTATTTCATTTCATTCCCCTCAAAAATATGGATCAACAATATAGATATATTCATCTTCTAACCTTGTATCTAATAGGGAGGAATTGATGGTTAGCTACTAGATTCATTAAGTAAGCATGAACCACAAATTGAACTAGAGCTAGCTCCCACAACATATAGATAGTGTTACCTAGAGTTAGATTCTGAGTTGTATCCAGAGACAGATTCATGTTCCATGGGAATGACTTGGTTGGTGGCTAGCCTTAAACCACCACCAGAAAAATATTTCATTTTTTATTACTCAGTTCATCATTTTTTGGCCATATTTAAAACATCATTAGGTAGCACTTTCACTTTGCAAGAGACTTCAACTTCTATCCAGATTCAAATTTTTTCTAAGAACTACTTCGAGCTTAGTTCTAGAGTTGGTGGTCAACCTTAAACCACCACTTGTGACAACTCTTTTTGCTACCCCTCTTGTAAATGCCACTATGTATATTGAATTCATGTAAATAATTTGGAAATACAAATAATGAATGGGCTAGAGGAGTGGACATGGATTCAAAGACTAAGGAGAGGTTGCTAGGAAAGTGATTAACCCATGCTACTTCATTTATGCATTCTACCTGTTGCATGACCAAATTAAATGGTTTGCACAATAGATAGGGAGGTTGATTATGGGTCACCTGAGAAAAAGGATGAACTCCATACTACCTTTTTTCTCATGGGATGTGTTGGTGAAGTCAACACGCAAGAGACAAGACAAAGGGTCATCAATTAGAGAAATTGAGGAATATGGATAGAGGAAGAAGTGGAAAAGTGTAGAATCAAATGCAATAGAGCTTGAGTGTGGGAGTATAGTGTGGTATCAGACACATAGAGAAGCCCTAAACGTGAAGAGAAATGAATGCGACATTTCTTGAGGGATAATGAATAAAAGAGGAGAAGAGAATATAGGTCAAGGATCCCTTTATTTTCTGGTGTGTGACCAGTGTTGTGTATCAATTTTGTGATGGGCTAGTGAAGATTCAATGGAGAAAGTGACTCACTGGTGCTAGTTGTCTCAACTGATAAATCTCTAAGTGCTTATCTTGGGGATGATAAACTACTTAAACCTTTATTAATGCACAAATAAATGACTAGGGTGATTTTCAGATAGTTGATAAACCACTTAGCAAGTTGAGACATTATGGTGCTTTCTATGGGAGGAAGTTGATAGTCCACCTGGACAGTGTGCTCTGGATTCCTATAGTGATTTCCTTGAAAATATAGTTGATAAACCACCTTTAGAGTGAGATCATACTCCTAGACCCATCATGCCTTCATTGTGCATAGGGTGAATACCTATGATATATTTCTGAGAGACAACAAAGTCATTTGTGGTGCTTAATGGTGGAGGTAGTTTCTCAACCACCTAGACAACGCACTATCACCTATTTGGTTGACTTGTATTGGTGTGAAATTCCTTTGAGAACTTAACTCCTTAGACTATGAATCTGGCTATGGGGTGGTCAACTACAGGAAATATTGTAGTGTAGCTAGCCTATGGCTGGGTGGAGAGTTGAAGTCCATCCCTTAGTTTCTAATCTTTCAATTTAATCAGATAAGTGTATTTTCTTATATATATGTTTCACTATGAATGATGAATAATGTATGATATTTTTTATGATAGTGTATGTATAAACACTACTTTTGGGCAGTGGATCCCCCGCGTAACAGTTTTGGGGCTTAACGCCCACAATTTTGGGTATTGGTATTGTAAAGGCTCTTGGAAGTGCGCGGAGCGTGAGTTGTAATAAGTCAAGTCAAAGGGTAGTACGCCCTAAAAGATTGTAATCTAATATAGAATTTGTCCGCCTATCCATGATCCACGGACCATGGGAATGTATAAATAGAGTGAGGCTCTAGGTGTAGAAGGCGGTTAAGTTTAGATTGGATTTGAAGTGTTATGGAGCTAGCAGGAAAATCGAAGCCTTGCACCAAGGGTGCGACCACCCGACTCTTTGTAGGAAGCACAATCTCAGTGCCCCAAGCAGTTGAAAGAAGGCACGCGACTATAAACAAGTCTGCAGAAGAGCTGCATGGAAAGGAGGTTCTGCGTAGGGCCAGTCTGTCACAGGGATCGCGGTCGTGCCTAAGGATTTGTCCTACTGCGCAGGGAGGTTGGGAAGTGACCGTTGATGTCACTGTTCAAGACAAGAGGTCTAATTTAAGGCAGAAAGGAGAAGGCAACGGGCCATTAAGACAGGAATTAAGAGCTAGATTCAGGATGCACGAAGTCACAACGCTGAACTATAACATGATGATTCGATCACTACGATGCATAACGACCGAAGTAAGGGAAATGCCAATAGATGATGGGGTACCAAGAATGGATGGACCCTTAGACAAAGTTGAAAGTACTGTATCCAAATGGCAACAGTGCGGTTCGCTCGAATGGGTGTTGTGCGCGACACCTGCATGATGGGGGCATATACGTCAGAAGAATATCGGAAATTAGCATGAAAGTAGAAGACAAATGCGCTTACAATTTGGCAGACCCCAACTAAGGTGGATTGGTGGGAAAAGGCAGAACGGCGTGCAATGACACTAGACGTATACAGAACGGTCTCTTCCAATGCATAGCAGTATTACAATAGTAGGCCCAGGTGGACGCCGTGCATAAAAAAGAAGCAGTGCTTAAAGAATGCATTCAGCCTTGGATCGAGGAAGCATTCACGGTCACTGCCAAGATTGAGGGAAAACTGGCACACATGCAGGGCATATATGCACTCAAGCAAAGAATTGCACCTGACAATGAAACATTGGAGATACGCGCGCAGCAGATACAACAGACAGTGGAAGAATGTGATGCAGATGTAAGTGAAGCGCAGAGATTGTTGGATGAACTTCGCGCAAAGATCACTACACCAGCCAAGTGATTCGGGACGAGTCACGATGTTTGTGTTGGGGGCCTGTTGGGTAGTGGATCCCTCGCGTAATGGTTTTGAGGCTTAAAGCCCACAATTTTGGGTAAGGGTATTGTAAAAGCTCCACAAAGTGCGTAGAGCGCGAAGTGTAATGAGTCAAGTCAAAGGGTAGTCTGCCCTAAAATATTTTAATTTAATCTAGAATGTGTCAGCCTTTCGATGTTCCGCGGACCATGGGAATGTATAAATAGAGTGAGGCTCTAAGTGTAGAAGGTAGCTTTTGTTCAGATCTTATGTGTATGGGTTTCTAAAAGTAATATTCGATCTAAGTCTGTAAGTCTAAGTTATGGGTCATCGTAGTAGAAGAGGCTCTACAGCGGTGTGTGCAGAGGCCTAGTACAGTCCGAAGTTGTGTGCACGGACCCCTACAGCTATGTGCGCAAGGTAGGAAGTGGATTGTAACTGGAAAAAACATTCATAAAGATAAGTTGGTTTTGGAATATTGCATATCTGTTGCTCTGTTTCTGTTAATGCATCTGTTTACAATTTATGATTGCGCGCATGTCTATTTATGTTGAATGGTAAAGGAAAGAATTAGGCCCATTTAAGTTAATTCAAGATCTATAATACCAATAAAACATACTAGGGTAAGGGATATAGAAATTGCCTCCTCGCACTCGGTACAAGGGCTATGCAAAGGTGGGATAGCTGCGTGAAACAATACAAGTGCGAAAGATCAGTTCGCAAACTCTCCAGACCTCATGAAGACATCCCTAGGGTGCAGAAACCTGGTTCCAACACCCTCCCATACTACCTCGGGTGAGACCTCAGTCTGTGCTCTGCAGAATGTTGTTGAAAGGGCCAGCAATTTCGGGATTTGTTTGGCTAAAACACTTCTGAACCTGGGTCAGGCCCCATCCAGCCAACAACTACTAATGGTGAAATGTGATATTCTTGCTTCTCTATGCTGAGATGTTTTATGTACATATGTTCTCATGGTTATGAGGGGCTTGGAGGCCTTTGTGTTTGCTAATATTATGATGAGTTAAAAAGCTAATTTCATGGTTGTGTATGATTACTGGAGGTGATAAGCTAATAGTTTACAATGCGTGGCTTCCATTTTCTGATATCTAAGGGGAACTGTGCACAAAAAGAAGGTTTGGCAGACTTGTAGAAGTTACACATTGAAAGTTGACAGTACACTAGTCTCTCTTGTGTATAAGATCACAAGTGTGTGGTGTCTCTGATACAATACAACTAAATGCCATAGAGCAAGTGTAATCATAGCCTATTATATAATGCATTGAGTTATGTCCAAGCATATCATTGTTGATCAATAGGTGTATAAATGAGTATGAGAATTTGTTGATATATGACACAAAAGTAATGGGATAAGGCTTAACACATCAATTACCCTATAATTTGATTGTTGGGTCAATTTTAATGTTATTGCAAGTTTTTATATGGCATCGAGATTGAGCCTCCCATCATAGAAACATAAGAAAAAACCTTGAAGAGGTTGTCTGAATAAAGAATATTAGTGTTGGAGCAATATTTTGTTTGAAACAACTCTTCTACGAAACAACTCTTCTACAAGCAATGTGTTATGCTTTCTCTACAAGCAAGATTTATGATATCCTTTGTTGAGTTCTTATTAAATAAAGTTGAACTGTTGGTTTACGGTTTGGTTGTATATTGGCAATACTAGTATGTCACAAGTTCTTCAAGACTAGTAATATGTTGCATCTTATGAGTACGACTGGTTTGGAATAATCAGTGTGTTGAGATTCATTAGTGCTAATGCATTGAGCGGATTCTTGATCATTGAAGCATAATATGTGAGACAAATTTCCAAGACCTGACATAATTGGTAGAGCTAAGGACTTGTATTATAGGTATGCCAGATAAGCTAGGGCATGATATTATTAGGCATTGTTGAGGATTACAGAGATAGAACTAGGGTTTGATTGAAGTAACTTATGCAGTGCTAAGGCTTCATTGTGAGAAGTAGTGTTTTTGCAAATTGGTTATCTTTTGTTGGAACTAAAAAAAATGGATTGATTAGGGTTGTGTTGTGTGCCCTTTTTATTGCTTGAGTTTGATTAGATGTGTTGATTTGACTATATGATTAAACTATTGGGAGGAATGATTAGATTGACTTAAGAAAACAAAATATAAGTGCCAGAGTTTGTAGTGCATATAATTTTCTTATTGAACAAGGATTATACAACTGAATGTTTTAATGTGTTGATATGATTGAGTAGAGTTATTTTTGAGTTAGCTTTTGACAAAATTGTTGAGGAAGTGCCAAGGTTATCAATATCTTTTAACATGCTTGTTGAACCAGGGTTATATAAAACTTATATATTTGATGACAAGTTGATGAGAGTTTTATATTGATATACATATTGAAAAAAAGCATATATGAGTGTTAAGAAGAGATTTTTTTTACAGTTTTTCTTATTCCTGCTGATGACTTAGTGCTAGTGTTCCAAATTTACAAAGTCAACATAACATTTTTTATATTATTTATTTTATTTAGCATAAGTGGATCCAGTCTGAAAATTGTGAAACATGGTTTGTTGGATGATCAAGGTGGCAGGCTGGTGCTAGGGTAGGATGGAGTCTCCACAAGGAATTGGAGTTCCCTTCTAGTTGCCGTTGGTGAATAGGGTGTTGGAGCCTGTAAACTAGGGGGTTGGAAAGTTGGAGCTGAAAATATTGATGTATATTTTATTGAAGACAAATATTAAGATTTTTTCGATGGTTTTTCTCTGGAAATGGTTTCCACCTAAAAATATCTTGTGTCTACTGTCTTTGATATTATTCATTATTGAACGGTGTTGATGATCGTTTATGTTTATCTAGTGATAATGATATTTAATGCTTTGTAAAGTTTAAAATTAACTAATTGAAGAGAAATATTGATTCACCCCCTATCAATGTTTCCAACAACAAGATCCTCTAACAAAGGCAGATGTGGGATTAAGTCAAATTCCTCTCTATGAGGGCGATGAAGACCCCAAAATGTTGAAATCTGAGAGAAATAGATAATTTCTAGATATGATAATTACTTTTGACTATTTATTTATATTTTTTCGTTTACCCTTTACTTCATTCATTAGGAAAAATAATTATACAAATGCAATACATAAAATACAAGAGACAATTAGTCCAGAGGCCAGGGAAAAATCCACAAGGGGAAAACCCATCAATCCTTTCCTTATAGATTATTCATCAACAAGAGAAATCCAAGTCAAACTAACCAGAGTTCCAAGTGCCAAGTCAACCCTCCTTTTCTGTCACAATTTTGTTAATAAATTTGATCACCATATGCCACATGTCTACCCAATTCTCGTAGAGAGAAACTCACAACATCATCTCACAAAATCACATCATATATCCATAGGAACTCATACTTTCATCACAAAACTCACATAAGGAATTCAAATCATTACAGAACATAAAATTTGAATCACACAGAACCTTGAATATCTGTGTATTATAGATGATAGGAGCCTTAGAAACACTCACACTGTTATAGAGAAGATGCCTCAGGAAAAAAAAGAAAAGTAGCTCACATATATGCCTTTTGATCTGCCATAGAAAACCATCAAATTTTGTTTACCAAATTTTGGAGTATAGGTGCCAATATATAGTTGTTTTTGCATCTGAAAGGAAACGTCTTTTTGGTAGGCCGACTTGTCTTCTTGAAGGGCCGACTTGGAAACTTGGAGGGACAAATGTCATTTACAAAAAAACATTTTCTTCTACTTTTCATAGGTTCATGAAGAACATGCACTTTAAATTTTTATTTTGACCAAAATCAAAGCATGAATAACATGCTTAACAACAAAAATAATAATAATAATTTTTCTTATTTTTGTTTTTACATAAAAATACACAAGTATAATGACAATTATGAAGAATGAGACTAGTTACAAATCCAACACTCTTGCATAACTAGGGAGGTATTCATAATGACTTATTGGGATATTCTCAAGTTGAAAACTTCTATAAGAAAGGATTCAAATTGATAAGCATCAATGATGATAACATCATCATAACCAACATTGTCAAACTACCAAGCCCTTGAAAAGTATGTTCTATCTCTCCACTAGATCAGAGCACAATGCTGGGAGGCATTTATTTGGACACCACCACCTCTCAAGGCACATACGCCACCTAGGTGTTAAGAGGGTATGACCTCACAGGAACATTTCCTAATCCCGAGTAAAAGGTCATCCACTAGATCATTCTTTACCAAGTCTATGTATCTGACTTAGGATGTTAATCCTAATCAACCACAATACATGACTCAAGAAAGTACCTCCCTGATGCTTGTTCTATCCACCATTCTCCCTACTTGTGTTCATGAACTAGACTTATGGTGGTTATTCCTGGCCATAGTACATGGCACATGGAGAACACAGTGTCCATCCTCACTCCCTCTCAACTAGGGAGGAGATAAATACAACCCCAAGCTTGTGTCAGAAGTACTCATACTTCCCTTACATCAAATACCTATTTATTCATGGAGATATTGTTTGTAGCTTCTCAGATCCAATCTACACCATACTCTTGAATCATTAAGCGCTTCCATCTTCTATGAAAATTTAGGTTCTTGACAATCTTTGTAGAGAATCATGATCGAATCCAACACGTCATCAAATATTCCATAAACATTTTATGGAGTTTTTGATGGTGTTGGATGTCACCAACATACACGGGATCTCCCTGATATGAGGTCCCAATTAGACCTCACACTGTTTGGTGTAGGAGTCCCATCTGGTTATAGGGTCCAGCCACTAGTGGGAATGGTTTATAGGTTCACATTGGTTACAATACATCCACAAGCGATCATAACAACTCTTTGGGGTGGAACTTGTGTGTAAGCTTTGTGTGACACCAAATGTTGAATGCACAAGAAAATTCCATGGTTGTAAAGAGAGACAAGCCTCCAGTTAGGGAAGTAGTAGTACTATCCTAAGAGACTCATGAGTAGAAGAGGAATACTTGTTGATTAACCTACAAATTAGTTCACAAGATATGCAACAATTGTGAAAGCATAACAACACTAATTCAACAATATCAATATCTAAGCAAATGAAATAGTTCATTACTCTTAGTATGTATTATGCCAACATATAACACAAACATATCAAAAATAGTCTTACTACACTCGCGATACATGCATGAAGAAGTGTTGGTTTGAGGAGCTTCTAATTATTAATGAAAGGTTCCAAGTACAATGTTACATAGTTGAAACACTAGATCCAATAGTGGAACATGAAGCCACAACTTACTTCTCCAAAGAATGATTTACCTCCTATGCAACACAAGAGAAGCCAAGGAAAAAATCTAAGAATCCAAGCCCTTTACTTGAGTTATGAGGAGCTATTTATAATAAATGAAAACGAATTTTGAGTTTCCTCATGAGTTTTCAACTTCTATGACCTATGGGCTTCCATATAAACTTTCATATTCTATATATGACCTTTTACATTCCACATGTGTCTTTTCATATCCCACATGTGTATTTTGGATCCCATTTGAACTTATTACAAAAGACAAAAGACATATAAGACAATGGCTATATAATACAAAAATCCTAATAAGACAAAACACTTTCAAATAGATAAATCAATTGCTTCTTCATGGAGTTCATTGGTGATGTATGAATGCCATGCTCTGAACTCCGTTGCTATGACTTTAACTCGGATTGGCAGCTCGACCACAAATTACATTTTTACATCCAATTCTTATGTCAATATAACTCTGGATATGGATTTCACACTATTCCACAACCATAACAATTTTATGTGAAGTTTGGTTGATGCAATCGCATGTTGTAGAATAACACTCTTAGTAATCTCCAAGCCTTGTTGTTCTGATGCTTTCTTGATCTGCTCAACAAACTACTTCACTTCACTAATGATGGTATCCTTGTCTCTTGTCTCTCCAAGTGGACCCACATAAGGAAACCCATGTTTTTATGCCAGGGACTCCAAACCACTATGCAATCGAATATAAGAAGCTAGAGTGTTAGTTTCTTATTCTCCGAAATGGGTGTAATTCTACACATGGAGTCACAACTATACTCTGTCCATATCGATAGCAACCTTGTCCCTCCTAACCAATTTGTCTGGAACATATGTGCATTTGGAACCCCACTCCTATACCAGATCGACAATGTTGTTTGCAACCTTTAGGAGCTTTAAGGTTTCTTGTGCTTTCTTTTCTATCCTAGGCATGGATGACACTACTTGATGCAAGAGAACCATTTCAACATACAACTACTTCATAGTATCCTCCATTGGTCCCAACTCTTCTTGTATAGTTGACCACCATTCTACTGTGTTAACACTATTGGAATATAATCGTTGATTTTCTGCAATGAGATGCTCCACTTATTGCTTTGTTGCAACCAATTATTTCCTCAGCCGTACATTCTCATTTAAAATATACTCTTGAGTTGTCCTGTGATGTTGTGGAAAAATCAACATTAGCTGCAATGTCAACATGAGGGTTCCTCCTAGTGTTTGTGGTTATCACCTTCTCAATGGATACAAAGACTGGATTTTGTGGATCATTCGGGAATAATCTTCATCTTTCTTGCATGATATTTTTCTTCAGTTGATCAAAATTGATATTACACACATCCATGACTCTATCTGTTGGTGGAGGGGTGATTCCCATCTAATCAAATGGGAGATGACCATCGATAAGAGGAATTTCTTATGGGGAGCCTGGCTCATCATCCATGGGTTCAATGGCATCTTCTTCCTCCATCTTTGCTTCTATCTCTTGGGTCATTTTTCTTATTTCAGCTTCTGTGTGACTTCATCCTCTTGTGAGTGTCTTTGATGTTCTTCTTCTATTCTTCTTCTTTTATCTTGTTTTTGTCTAAGCAAGTCATCTTGATTCCTCTTCTTCTATTATTATTCTTTCTTCCTCCTTTTCTTTCTTATGTCTAAGCAGGTCATCTTGCTTCCTCTTCTCCTCCTCTTCTCACTGCTTCTTTTCTTGGTTAGCCTCAATAACACTTTTTATCAATGGATCAACTTTCCTCTTTCCACTACTCTTTGTTGTTGGATCATGATTTATGTAACACCCTCCTCCCACATCTACCCAAGTAACTATCCAATTGGGATAAACATGCAATGAGATGCTACTATCATGGATTCAACCTCCTAGGTGACCTTAAGGAAGTGGGATCGATGAAATTATAACACACATACATCCAACACCAGTCTTAGGACCCACAAGAACCAAACAAGCACTTTAGACAACTTGCCTCTAGGTCCTACTGAAGTTTTGACCAACAAGGGCTAGAGTAGCACTCCCCATACATAACCCATGCGAGTTATGAGTCAATACCCCATAGTCTAGATAAAACAAATATAGCTAAGCCGATCTTAATTAGAACTAGTATCTTATGTTGGTAGAGACGGTGAAGGAAAAATAGGGACATGGATCTAAAGTTAGCAAATTTTGTAGCAAAGGAAGGATTTATTTTTTTGAATTTTCTTAGATGAGTCCATACGTAGGGTTCTAGTTGAACATTCATTAGGGCATGCAACCTTCATGTTTAGAACTTGGTTCTTTATCTAAATGCAAAACTATATGAACTCATGTGGTATGATTTAACTGAAATCACATCGATTTTATTGACTAAAGCAATTTATTCAGGGTAGTTCATTATATTCAATACTATGTTTTAATTATTGAGTTGTTCATTAGAATATATATTGTTTGAATATGATTCAGTTTTTAGTTGACACAAGGACATCTCAACCTCGAACCCTAATCCCCACAAGCCCTAGCACATAAAATTTACCTAGATCACTACATTATTTTTGTTAAAAAAGTGATAATGAGATTCTATTAATGTGATAATCTTTCTCCTTCACAAGCATTTCTACAACTAGCTTCCTTGTTCCTTTCATTTATGCCTTGCACACAATGTCATGTTCAATGATGTCTAGACTTTAATGCTTATAGAAACATTACCTTGAAGATTTAGTTGATAAAAGAACTTTTTAGTAATTTCTAGTATATCTTGTCAACATTTTTTCTTCAACGATCCTTAGCATTGAAGATATCTTATCTCTCAAACTCCCTTGAACCTGCCTAATTGGAAAATACAAAGGCCATGTCACTAAAGTTGATTTAACAATGATCACTCGCTTTTTAATTTCTTTCGTAGATAACACTTATGGTCACCTCACTGGAAAATAATATTAACAACCTCCATTAGTGAGGTTCCCTTGTATTTTCCTGAGGCCATTAAACACACAAATTAGAGTAACCTCACCCACTGAAATGTTTCTGAAACTGTAAGTGGGCTAGGGGCTTTACATATGTTCTCGATTTCAAGTTGAAAGTTAGGGGTATTAATGTTTACTTAAGATTCATTCAACTATGGGAATAATATAAATATCTAGTACGTACACAAACAATAAAAAATGGCCATAACATTACCAACCCAAGAATTTAATACATTGCTGTGAAAATTACATGCACAATGTGCATAAACATACGTTTCTTTAAGGATGACCATGCAACCATTGTAGCATTCTTTTCAGCCTACTTCTTTGACTTTTCATCTTCACCTTGAAAGGTCATTCCCCAACTTCCACAAAACATGTAAACACTAGAATATGTCCAGGTCCCGACCTCGTTGTTGCATATATTGGGAACGACGCCCCAACCCTTTGGGCCATCTATTGTGTTAGATTTTTGCACACTCTAGTTTTGTCCTATAAGTCAAAACACATCTTAGAAATTACTTATTTATACTCACATTTATAAGTCGTTACATTTGACATCTTTTGAAATTTTAATTATAAATTTCCATAGCTTTTTCTACAAAAAAAATTCACAAAGTTTGATCGAACAATGTCATCTTCAACTCTACTAGCCTCCACTCTTTAGAACAAACAATAATGAAATTTTTTGTTTTCATTCTCTTTTATGGTGTAGATTTCCCAGCCTACATTGAGTGTAAATCCAATAGTAATCAAAGTCCCACCTTCCTTAAGAGAGTTCCCTCCATAGGAAGTCCATGCAACATAGGCTGGATAATTGTTAATTTTATCCCTTCTCCAAAGTAAGCATGTCTACTTTTAAGGAAAAATGATGTTCACCCGTGATTTCCGCTACTAGTGGCAATAAATAGCTAGAGATCACAATTCCAAATTCTTGGGCTTGGTTCAGTTGCATGTGCCATAGGCCAAATTTCAAATTCCCTTAAGCCAACTAACTCGGATGTTGGGTTGTGTTATATTCTTTCCACGACTAGCCCAAGTAGTTAACTGGGGCATTAGAGGGGGGGCGGAAACCCCCCTATCTGGGGTGTTTGAGGGGGGTGGGGAGCCCCCCTCTATAGGGTCCAGGGCAACACCCTGGGGAAATTTTTTTTGGACCCTATATTAGGTTGGGCTAACCTACCTATGGTTTTGTGCATGGTTTTTCACACATGATTTTGGGTGCGATGGTTTTCGGTCCATGGTTTTGGGCACGATATTTTTCGGTCCATGGCATTGGATGCTTCGGCATGTATAAATATGTATTGTAACATTGAAAGGAACATAATGAAAAATCAATTTGGTAGTCCCGATTTTGGGATCTAGGGGAAAATCTCTGTGTATATGTGTTTTATGTGTTATTTTGTTGCATTGTTTATTTTCTATGTTTTAGAATTCGTACGCAAGCAATTTCTGTATGGGGTTAAAACCTACATTTGGTATCAGAGCTGTTTTGGCTTCAAGATGACACCTTTGTTGCTGAGGGGTTTCGCTTGAGCCTGTGGTAGAGCCTGTTCAGTGGGATATCTACGAGATCGATTCTAGTGGTGAAAGAAGATGGTGAGCAATGGAAAGATAGAGATCAAGAAATTTAATGGTCAAAGTTTTGAGTTGTGGAAACTCAAGATGGAGGATTTGTTGGTGGATAAAAATCAGTGGATCATTGTAGATCTGGGTACTAAACCAATGGGAGTGTCCAATGAAGAATGGAAGAAGTTGGATCGGAAGGCAAAGAGCACAATACGATTGTGTGTTTCAGATTCAATATTGTTAAATGTATTAGGGGAAGTTACAACTAAGGCTTTGTGGGACAAGTTAGGGACTTTGTACCAATCTAACTCTCTGGTGAATAAACTGTTCCTACGAAAAAAGTTGTATAACCCGAGGATGAAAGATGGAGACTCGGTGGTAGAGCATCTGAATGCATTTAATACTGTGGTAAGTTAGTTATTATCTATTGATATTAAAATTTCAGATGAAGAGAAGTGCATCATTTTGTTGTGTTCTCTACCATATTCGTGGGATAGTCTGGTTATTGCAATAGGTAGCAATGCAACTGCCTTGCAGTTTGATGAAATAGTCTCATCCTTGCTGACGGAGGAGATGAGATGGAAAAATATGGAGAGCCAGAATGGTGATGCCTTGTTTGTACGAGGACGGTCCCATAACAGAAACAAAAATAAGTCATCGAGTGGGAGATATAAATCTAGAGGGAGATTTAAATCTCGAGGAAAACCTGTAAAGGTGGTTTGCTGGAAATGTGGAAAGGAAGGGCACTACAAAAGGGACTGTAAATCTAAAGCTCCTAACAAAGGAAATGGATCTGATGATGCTCCTTCTGCAGAGGCAAAAACCACCTCAGATGAAGGTGGGGATGTGTACTTGGCTTCTTCAAGTACACATGTAGATCATGAGGCATGGTTGATTCACTCAAGTGCATCCTTTCACTTCACTCCCCATAGAGAGTGGTTCTGCGAATATGAGAAATACGATGGTGGTGATGTCTTCTTATGGGATGATAGGAAGGCTAGAATCATTGGTCGCAGAAAAGTAAAGTTGAAGTTGCAAGGTGGAAGGGTTAGAACACTTCTGGGTGTTCTGCATATTCCCGCATTAGCTAGAAACCTAATTTCTGTAAGCAAGATGGATGATGCAGGTGTAAAAACAATGTTCGAGAAGGATACCTACAAGATGGTCTAGGGAGCACTGGTATTGATGCGGGGATTTTAGATTGGAACTCTATACAAGCTGCAAGGTAGCACTGTTGTTGATGGGTGCAACAGTTCTGTGGTTCCTGAAAGTGGAGCAGAAAATCTGGTGGTCTTTGGAGAGAAGACCATGTTGTGGCATCAAAGGCTTGGAAATATTAGAGAGAAGGGCCTTCGAATACTTCATGGTAAAGGTATGGTAGAAGGTATGAGTAATAGCTCTCTAGATTTTGATTTCTGTGAAAATTGTGTATATGGGAAGAAGAATCAGGTGAGTTTCCCCTCTGGTGGTAAGATGGTGAAACAGATATTAGATGGTGTGCACAGTGATGTGTTTGGACCTGTGAAGGTTCCATCACTGGGTAAGTCTGTGTACTATGTATCATTTATAGATGACTTCTCAAGGAATACATGGATATATTTCCTTAAGAAGAAATCTGAAGTCTTTGACAAGTTTAAAGAATTTAAGGCTCTGGTGGAAAACCAGACAAAGAAGAAGATAAAGGTGTTGAGGTCAGATAACGGTGGAGAGTTTTGCAGCAAGGAATTTGAAGAATCCTATAAGAAGTGTGGTATAGCACAACAGAAGACTACTCCATAAACCCCTGAGCAAAATGGAGTTGAAAAAAGAATGAACAAGACATTGATGGAAAGGGCAAGAAGCATGCACAGTGGTGTCGGGTTGGGACAGGAATTCTGGGTAGAGGCAATGGAGACAACATGTTACCTGGTCAACAGATCACCTTTATCAACATTGGAGGATAAGACTCCACAAGAGGTATGGACTGGTAAGAAACCCTCTCTTTCACATCTGAGTGTATTTGGATGTGATGCATATGTACATGTTCCAAAGGAGAAAAGAACCAAGTTGGATAGTAAATCTGAAAAGTGCATCTTTATTGGGTATAAGGATGGTTTAAAGGGTTATAATATTTTGAACCTAGTAGCAAGGAAGGTTGTGTACCACCGAGATGTGGTGTTTAGAGAGGTGAAAGATGTTATTAAACATGAATTCCAACCAAAGGAACCTGAGAAGATAGAGTTTGAGCTTAAGGAGGAAGAATTCAACTCTACAACAGAGGAGGAATCAGAAGATAAAGAGCCACAAACTACGGGTGTGAGAAGATTAGTTCAAGAAAGAAGGCAGCCAAAAAGATATATCCCATCTTCTTTCTATTCAAATTTTGCTTTATTTGTTATTAATGATGATCCCAAATCTGTGAAGGAAGCAGTAGATTCAGAGGATGAAAAACTCTAGAAAGAGGTCATGGTTGATGAAATGGCATCTTTGCACAAAAATGAGGCTTAGGATTTGGTGGAGTTGTCGGCTGGAAGGAAACCCATTGGCAGCAAATGGGTGTTCAAGAAGAAAACAAATGTAGAAGGAAAGGTGGAGAAATACAAAGCTCAGTTGGTAGCAAAAGGTTATTCCCAGGTGCTGGGAATTGATTTTGGTGATATTTTTTCTTCTGTTGCCAAGGTAACCTCTATTAGATTATTGTTATCTATTGCTGCTGCTTTTGATTTTGAGGTAGAACAGATAGATTTGAAGACAACATTTATTCATGGGATCTGGAAGAGGAGATCTACATGAAGCAACCTGAAGGATTTGCGGTAAAGGGCAATAAAGAACTGGTATGCAAGTTAAATAAGTCTCTATATGGGTTAAAACAATCACCAAGGATGTGGTATTAGAAATTTGATACGTTTATACGGGAACTTGGCTTCACTAGAAGCAAAGAAAATCACTGTGTGTCTTTTAAATTAATTGGTGACTGTGTTATTTATCTGGTATTGTATGTGGATGATATGTTACTAGTTGGAAATGACAAAGAAATTATCCAGGATTTGAAGACCCAATTATCCTCCTGATCTAGATTTAAACATGAACGCAACAAATGACAGAGATAACCATAAATACAGAGATGCACCAGAAATAATACTTCATTTCATTAATGTAAAATATTGAAATATGCTTACAAATAAAAATGGAAATAAACCAGCTAGGGCAATGGTAACTTATCTCTGAGAAGAGATGTGGCAGCTACATGCCTCTGTATTGTGTTACAATGAGGCTCGAAGGCCTATTTATTGTTGAGAAATAATGGAAAACCCTAAACATCCAAAAACCTAACCCTAGGAGATGAAACGCCAAATTGTGGCCCTGTTTTGGGTAAATTGGTACATCAACTTCTCAGGGTTGTAACTTTGGCATACGATCTCTGTTTGACGTGCACAATATCTCATTAGAAAGATCTATCCGAGGACTATAATTTTGGGAAGAGCAACATCAAACCATGACACATGTTGTTCCGTTTTTCTCAAAAAACATCATTTAGGGCCTCAAAACGGCTCCATAAGTTCAGGACCCGAAAAATTGCTAAAAATAGTAAATTGTGCTACAAATAAGGAAACTGAAAAACTGATAGAGACAGTTGTGGGGCTCCAAGTGGAATAGGTGGGTGGCCACCAACATCTACCTGGATCATTCCTCCCCCCTTAGTAAGAAATGGTCCCCATTAGGTTGAGTTCCTCCCTGAGATGACGAAACTTCTGCTGAGCTGGGTCCCTGCTAGGCTGTTCTGCAATCTCTGATGTGTCCAGTAATGGTGGAAAGCATGGTTGAGGACAGTACACATTGAACACTTGGTGCAGGTGAAGGAATGAGGGAATGTTGTCCTCCAAAGCATTGTTTCCCATAGCCTTGTTAATGGTGTAAGGACCATGTCGTAGTGGTTTGAGCTTCTGATGGATTCTTGTAAGGCATTCTTTCTGCAGATGTAACCAAATCTTTTCGCCCATCTGAAACTTGTGTGGTACCCCTATGGGTGAGGATAAGTTGTTCCTATGTTCTTTCCTAATCGTATCCCTCTGTTGCTACTGCTGCGTGGAGGAACCCTTCACGGTGGTCATGGATGTGGTGACGATCTTCCCCTTACTTTGTGAGCGAACTAGATAGAAAATGAATTTCCTCGTCTGTAAGATGATCTTACTGCATTTCTTAGCAGAGATCAAAGAGGTGGTGGTAGGTGGGGCTACCTCCGGTACCCTGTATAATGAATTACCCAAAGAAATAATAACAACGCGAGGCATTGACTCATACATAGCATGTCGCCTCCACAAGTATGGCTGGCCTAATAATATATCACAAACATCAAGAGGTGCAACATCACACAATACCTCATCTGTAAATGGCTTGATGTTGTAGGGCAGGTGGCACTGCTGGCGAACTCGGAGATCTCGTACTTGGTGAAGCCACCCGATACTGTACGGCTGCAGGTGTGGTGTAGTTGGTAGGACCAACCACTTCACGACCTCTACTGAAATGAGGTTCTTTTGGCTCCCACTGTCAACAATGAATTGTAGGGGTGAACCCTTCACCCACATTTGTGAGTGGAAAAGTCGCTCCCCCTCCTCTGGATCTTCGGGCTCATTATTCTGGATCTTGGCACTGGCAATAGTGGAACTGGGCTCTGCATTAATGATCTACTTCCCTTTGCCATTCCCTTTGTTGGGTTGTGACTCAGGGTCGGAACATGCGTCTGATTCGTAAGCCTTCAACTCGGCCACCAACGACTGCTTGGTTCGACACTCACTTGTGTTGTGAGTGAGGCTCTTATGGAACTCACACCACTTTCCCGTGTCCTTCTTTGACTTCGTGGTGTTGTTATTTTCTTGCGGCTTCAACAGGTTGTCTTGGGTCACCCCGCCTTGGCTTTGTTCTTTTGGTCTTCAAATTCGCAGATCCAAAGTCTCGCTTCTTTTGTTTAAACTTCTGCTCGATTTTGACAGCATATTGGTATGTTGTGCCGAGTGAGGAGATGTTCAGGAACTCCATCTCGTCTTGGATATACCTGTGTAGGCAGCCGCGATATTTGAGTACCAAATGTAGCTCAGAATACTTGATACCTAACTGTGTGTGAAGGGTATGAAATTTTTTTGTGAACTCCAGCACATCTTGGTCCCTTCCCTGCCGCAGCGTGGTCCACTTTATGTATTTATCCTCATAGCTTTTGACAGGGTAGTATTTCTCCTTGACGGCATCCCGGAATGAATTCCAAGTTGGTGTGGCTAAAAATAGTGAGCCCGTACTTTCATCCTTCTGCTCGCAGTAGGTTTCCCACTAGTACTTTACGTGGGGGGCTGCTTTGAGAAGAGAGAAAATAATATTTTCCCGATTAGAAAAATCATGAACAGAAAAATACACTTCTAGCAGATTTAACCATTTATCTACAACATCTATTTGACCCTCGAAGATGGGAATTTCAAAATTAACTTGTACCTTAAAGGGCATGGCTTTTCCAGAGTAGCTACTGGAAGCCGATGCATCACCTCTGGGTAGCCACTGAAGGATCTGTGCAAAGTTGTCCATCATCGCGTTCCTTTGTTGCTTGAGGGCTTCTTCGAGCAAGATTTTGATAGGATCCCTTTCCCCCTCGTCTTTCTTGTCTTTTTCCATGGGAGGCCATCAGGATTTTCGAGGTTGATCTTGCAAAGGTTTGACCAGTTCAAGCCCTAACTCCTTATATCCCGACCTCATTGGGGACATGCAAAGAAAAATAGAGAAAGAGCAGACTGCTCTGATACCACTGATCTAGATTTGAACAGGAACACAACAAATTATAGAGATAACCATAAATACAGAGATGTAGTGGAAATAATACTTCATTTCATTAATGTAAAATACTGAAATATGCTTACAAATAGAAATGGAAATAAATCAGCTAGGGCGATGGTAGCTTATCTCTGAGAAGAGATGTGGCATCTACATGCCTCTGAACTATGTTAAAATGAGGCTCGAAGGCCTATTTATTGTTGAGAAACAATGGAAAACCCTAAACATCCAAAAAGCTAACCCTAGGAGATGAAATGCCAAATTGTGGGCCCCGTTTTGGCTAAATTGGTACATCAACTTCCTGCGGTGGTAACTTTGGCATACGATCTCCATTTGATGCACACAATAGCTCATTAGAAAGATTTATCTGAGGACTATAACTTTGGGAAGAGAAACATCAATTAACAATCCATGTTGCCCTCAGTTTTCTCAAAAAACATCGTTTAGGGCCTCAAAACGGCTCCGAAATTTCAGGACCCAAAAAACTACTAAAAATAGTAAATTGTGCTACAAATAAGGAAATTGAAAAACTGACAGAGACAGTTGTGGGGGTCCAAGTGGAATAGGTGGGTGACCACCAACATCCACTTGGATCATTCCTCCCCCCTTAGGAAGAAATGGTCCCCATTGTGTTGAGTTCCTCCTTGAGATGACGAAACTTCTGCTGAGCTGGGTCCCTGCTGGGTTGTTCTGTAATCTCTGATGTGTTCAGTAATGGTGGGAAGAATGGTTGAGGGCAGTACGCATTGAACACTTGGTGCAGGCGAAGGAATGAGGGAATGTTGTGCTTCAAAGAATTGTTTCCCACTGTTGAGGAGGTAAATCCCCTCTGCGGACAGAGGCGATCCCTACTAGCCCAGACCGGGTCTAGCAACAATCATACAACGCTAAAGCTCAAGTTCCTAATTGCATATTAATAGACCAGTGATGAAGGCCTACCTGGATTCTAACACTAGTGCTTGTAGAAGAGGTGGTGCTCCCGTTCCTTTGCTCCAGCAGATCACAATCCCCACGATCTCCGCGAATGGACACCTGCACATATAAGAAACGACACAAACACAAACATAAAATCCAGCATATGCAACTATATATCAGTCATAAAGGACATAGCTCATCATCATCATAATCAATAATAAGAGTGGAACCATAACCAATAGTCGTTCATTAACAATTCATCAAAGAAGAATACAACCAAAGTTCTGATGCTAGATTCTCCTTTGGTTGGGTAGTCAGCAGCACATGTCTTGCAAAGCTTGTTGGGAATAGGGACAAGCCTCTCTCTCTTTGGTTATTGGACAAGAATCTCCTTGCTTGGATTTGGCCTTGTGGGAATTAAGAAGGCTCTTGCAGCATGAAGCTCTTGGAAACTTGACAATTCTCAATCTCTGGAACTATGGAACTATCAAAACTCTCTAAAAACTAGCTTGCAAAGGAAATGGGCAAGCTTTTATGGAGGAAGGGGAGTTGGGATCCCTATAATCATGGGATTGGCCATATCATCAAGGAAGCTTCCATGAGAGGTGGCAAACCACTTCCTCTCTATGGAAATCCATAGCCAACCCACCCAACTCAAGATAGATTCAGTCCAGGAATTTGTTAGGATGAAGCTTCTGCCGTTTGTTTGTTAGAAAACACCACTGATTATGGTTGGCACGCGTGCGACTCTGTGACAAAGGGGATTTACCTCCTCAACAATGGAAAACTCTAAACATCCAAAAAGCTAACCCTAGGAGATGAAACACCAAATTGTGGGCCCCGTTTTGGGTAAATTGGTACATCAACTTCCTAGGGTAGTAACTTTGGCATACGATCTCTGTTTGACGCACACAATAGCTTGTTAGAAAGATTTATCCGAGGACTATAACTTTGGGAAGAGCAGCATCAATTAACAACCCATGTTGCTCCCATTTTTCTCAAAAAACATTGTTTAGGGCCTCAAAACGGCTCCGGAAGTTCAGGACCCAAAAAACTACTAAAAATAGTAAATTGTGCTACAAATAAGGAAACTAAAAAACTGACAGAGACAGTTGTGGGGGTCCAAGTGAATAGGTGGGTGGCCACCAACATCCACCTGGATCATTCCTCCCCCCTAGGAAGAAATGGTCCCCATTGCATTGAGTTCCTCCTTGAGATGACAAAACTTCTGCTGAGCTGGGTCCCTGCTGGGCTGTTCTGCAATCTCTGATGTGTCCAGTAATGGTGGGAAGCATGGTCGAGGGTAGTACACATTGAAAACTTGGTGCAGGTGAAGGAATGAGAGAATGTTGTGCTCCAAAGAATTGTTTCCCACAACCTTGTTAATGGTGTAAGGACCATGTCGGAGTGGTCTGAGCTTATGATGGATTCTTGTAAGGCATTCTTTTTGCAAATGTAACCAAACTTTGTCGCCCATCTGAAACTTGTGTGGTACCCATGTGGGTGAGGAGAAGTTGTTCTTGTGTTCTTTCCTGACCATATCCCTCTGCTGTTGCTGCTTGCATGGAGGAACCCTTCGCGGGGGTCATGGATGTGGCGACGATCTTACCCTTACTTTGGGAGAAAACCAGACAGAAAATGAATTTCCTCATCTGTGAGATGATCTTATTGCATTTCTTAGCAGAGATCAAAGAGGTGGTGGTAGGTGGGGCTACCTCCGGTATCCTGTTTAATGAATTACCCAAAGAAATAATAACAGTGCGAGGCCTTGACTCATACACAACATGTCGCCTCCAGAAGTATGGCTAGCCTAATAATATATCATAAACATCAAGAGGTGCAACATCACACAATACCTCATCTGTGAATGGCTTGATGTTGTAGGGTAGGCGGCACTGCTAGCGAACTCATAGATCTCGTCCTTGGTGAAGCCACCTAATACTATAGGGTTGCAGGTGTGGTGTAGTCGGTAGGCCCAATCGCTTCACAACCTCTGCTGAAATGAGGTTCTTTTGGCTCCCACTTTCAATAATGAATTGCAGTGGTGAACCCTTCACCCACATTTATGAGTTGAAAAGTCGCTCCCCCTCCCCTGGATCTTCGGGCTCATTATTCTGGATCTTGGTGGTGGTAACAGTGGCACTGGGCTCCACATCAATGATCTGCTTCCCTTTGCCATTCCCCTTGTCGGGTTGTGACTCAGGGTCAGAACATGCATCTAATTCGGAAGCCTTCAACTCGGCCACCAACGACTGCTTGGTCCGACACTCACTTGTGTTGTGATTGGGGATCTTATGGAACTCACACAACTTTCCTGTGTCTTTATTTGACTTCGTAGTGTTGTTCTTTTCTTGCAGCTTCGACAGGTTGACTTGGGTCACTCTGCCTTGGCTTTGTCCTTTGGTCTTCGGATTCGCAGATCCAAAATCTCGCTTCTTCTGTTTAAACTTCTGCTCAATTTTGACAGCGTATCGGTACGTTGTTCTGAGAGAAGAGATGTTCAAGAACTCCATCTCGTCTTGGATATAACTGTGTAGGCAGCCACGTATTTGAGTACCTAATGCAGCTTAGAATCCTTGATACCCAACTGTGTGCGAAGGGTATGAAAAATGTTTGTGAACTCCAGCACATCTTGGTCCCTTCCCTGCTGCAGCATGGTCCACTTTATGTATTTGTCCTCATATCTTTTGATAGGGTAGTACTACTCCTTGATGGTATCCCAGAATGAATTCCAAGTGGGTGCGGCTGAAAATAATGAGCCCATATTTTCATCCTTCTGCTCGCAATAGGTTTCCCACTAGTCCTTGATGTGGCGGGCTGCTTTGAGAAGAGCAAAAATAATCTTTTCTTGACTGGAACATTTATGAACAAAAAACTACCCTTCTAGCATATTTAACCATTTATCTATGGCATCTAAGTCTATTTGACCCTCGAAGATGGGGATTTAAAAATTAACTTGTACCTTAAAAGGCGTGGCATTTCTAGAGTTGCTGCTAGAAGCCGATGCGTCACCTCTAGGTAGCCCCTGAAGGATCTGTGCAAAGTTGTCCATCATCATGTTCCTTTGTCACTCGAGGGCTTCTTCAAGCAAGATTTTGATAGGATCTTGTGCCCCCTCATCTTTCTTGTCTTCCGCAATGGGAGGACATCGGGATTTGCGACACTGGTCTTGCAAAGTTTCGACCAGTTCAAGCCCTAACTCCTTATATCCTACCTCGTTGGGGACATGCAAAGAAAAACAGAGAAAGAGCAGACTGCTCTAATACCACTGATCCAGATTTAAACAGGAACGCAAAAAATTACAAAGATAACCATAAATATAGAGATGCAGCAGAAATAATACTTCATTTCATTAATGTAAAATACTAAAATATGCTTACAAATAGAAATGGAAATAAACCAGCTAGGGCGATGGTAGCTTATCTCTAAGAAGAGATGTGACAGCTACATGCCTCTGACCTATGTTACAGTGAGGCTCGAAGGCCTATTTATTGTTTAGAAGCAATGGAAAACCCTAAACATCCAAAAACATAACCCTACGAGATGAAACGCCAAATTGTGGGCCCCGTTTTGGGTAAATTGGTACGTCAACTTCCCGGGTCGTAACTTTGGCATACGATCTTCATTTGATGTGCACAATAGCTCGTTAGAAAGATCTATCTGAGGACTATAACTTTGGGAAGAGAAACATCGGTAAATGACCCATGTTTCTCCTAGTTTTCTCAAAAAACGTCGTTTAGGGCCTCAAAGCGGCTCTGAAAGTTCAGGACCCAAAAAACTGCTAAAAATAGTAAATTGTGCTACAAATAAGGAAACTAAAAAACTGACGGAGACAGTTGTGGGCATCCAAGTGGGATAGGTGGGTGGCCACCAACATCCACCTGGATCACCTCCAAATTCGACATGAAAGGTCTTGGTGCTGCAAACTATATTTTGGGCATGGAAATTAAAAGAGATTGGGCAAAGAGGAAGCTCTGGTTAAACTAGAGTAAGTATGTCGAGACAATATTGCAGAGGTTTAATATGCAGGATAGTAAACCGATGAAGGTTCCTATTCCTGTAAGTGTAAAGTTATCTATTGAACAGTGTCCCAAGACACAAGAAGAGGAAGAGGATATGTCCTGTGTTCCATATGAAGTACAGTTGATAGCCTGATGTATGTGATGGTCTGTACTAGACCAGACATTGCACATGTAGTGAGGTATTGAGCAAGTTTATGAAAAACCAGGAAAGGAGCATTGGACAGTAGTGAAGCAGGTTTTTAGGTATTTGTGTGGCACTAGTGATTATGGTTTGTGCTACCAAGGAAGACCAAGATTGGACAAAGTGTTGGATATTCATGTCTTTGTTGATGTAGACTGGGCTGGAGATCTGGATCAGAGAAGATCTACAAGTGGGTATGTGTTTAACCTATTTTGAGGTGCAGTCAGTTGGATGAGCAAGAAACAATCTGTAGTGGCACTATCAACTATAGAGGCAGAATACATGGCAGCCACTCATGCAAGCAAGGAAGCAGTTTGGTTGCAGAGATTGTGTTCAAGTATGGGGTTAGTACAGGGAGCTATAAGGATAGACTATGACAACCAAAGTGCAATTTTCTTGGTAAAGAACCCTGCTTATCATTCAAAGACAAAACACGTTAATGTTCAGTATCACTTTGTGAGGGATATGATAGAAGACAAAAATGTGTTTCTCATAAAGGTGGACACTTTGAAGAATACTGTAGATGCATTGACAAAATATGTGAGCTCTGAGAAGTTCTCTTAGTGTAGAGAAACAATGGGAATTGCAGGGCTAGACAAATGACTAAGCTCTCTTGTGGCCCCCTGTGGAAAGAAAACAACAAGTGGGAGAATGTTGGGTTGTGTTATATTATTTCCACGACTAGCCCACTTAGTTAACCGGGGGGTTAGAGGGGTGGCCGAGCGCCCCCTTTGTTGTGCTGATTGTGTAGCGGGGGGGTCATAGGGGGGTTTGAGGGGGGTGAGGAGTCCCCCTCTACAGGGTTTGGGGTAGCACCCCAGGGAAATTTTTTTTGGACCCTATATTAGGTTGGGCTGACCTACCTATGGTTTTGTGCATGGTTTTTCGCACATGGTTTTTGACGCGATGGTTTTCGGTCCATGGTTTTGGACGCAATGGTTTTCGGTCCATGGTATTGGATGCTTCGGCATGTATAAATATGTATTGTAACATTGAAAGGAACATAATGAAAAGCCAATCTGCTGGTCCCGGTTTTGGGATCCAAGGGAAAATATCTATGTATATGTGTTTTATGTGTTATTCTCTCACATTGTTTATTTTCTGTGTTTTAGAATTCGTATGCAGGTAATTTTTGTAGGGGGTTAAAACCTACATCGGACACACAAAATGGCCAAATATCGACCCTAGTCTCTCACACATTCTTCAAGTGCCATGGAATTAGTTACATTCAACTCTAAATGTAGATAGACAACAATCGACATCGTATAGCTCCATCAACGTAGAGAACAAAGTTGACCACCTTGTTTCTAAAATTTTATGTATGTTATAACTAACCATACTACTTCTAGGTAAGTAGATAAGGTTCCCTTGAAATTTGTCTGATCTGAATTTAAAACTACAAAAATGATTGAAGATGTTAAAAATTTGACAAGCTATGAATCAATCTAAGGACTTGCCTCTGGCCGATTGGCTTCTCTGCCATAGATTATGCCCTCCTATTTCGCAACAACCAATCTAGTCTAGATGGTAGATTGATAATATAATAGAGGGTTCAAAACCCATCTCTCTTCCCTTATCCTTCTATGATTCATCCAGTTTGTGATGCTTTTATAAGGATCATAACATGCGTAATTTCAAGGTGCGACAAAGGTTACAACTTAGAGCCCCCAACCTATCCAGTGAAACTTGTAATTTGTTTTATAGGCATCAACAACTATTCAAACAAAGTTAAAGCTATGTATTATTTTTAGTGCGGTGCTAGCCATTTTGGGTTGCACAGGTTTGGTAACCCTAATTGATCTATAGATACAAATTTCATTAACACAAGCCTTGAGGTAAAACGTCATATGGTTTAAAAGTTTTAGTAGGTGAAAATCTAATTCTCGATGGGCGAGGGAAAGGAATGATAACATAAATAAATTGCATTATTGTTCATAGGTCAATGGGACTAAATAGTACAAAAAGGGACATTTTTAATGTCCCAGTGCTTAGGGAATTTAAGGGATAAGACTTATGTTTGTGTACCTCTTTCAATCTAATATTGAAACCAACAAGGAAAAATAAGAAAGAAATGGTCTACTTACTAGGATTCTTGTAGAAAGACACTGCGAGGGGCCTCTTCTCGAGAGATTACTAAGAGCAACTTCTGCAACCGCATGCTTGGCCTAGTGCAAAGTGGTATACAATTTGGCCCTTTCAAAAGTTTCACCATTGGATATGAATAATGCCTTTAAGAAAGGGGCATGATCGGGCCCCTCCTATATCCAACAATAGGATGGAATATTGAAAAAATTCCTCTGAGAAAGCTCCTACAGATGGTTCTTGTACATGATTGCATTAATAGTAAAAAAAAAATCCAATTACCCAAAACCTAATCCTCAGATAAGAAAATAGCATAAACATTCAGCTCAAAAGGAGCTTAAAGAATAGTGTAAACATGTCACCTATATGCTGCAAATGTTGAAATCCTTCTCAATATGATAATTTTGGTTGTAACATTTTCGTCCTTCTATACCTGTGATAGAAAATCGTGATTCAAACATAGTATTGTTCTTTGGTACATATTGATAATTTGGGATTTCGAGAATTTAGGTTGGAAGAAAATGACAAAAATATCTAGACAAAACACATTAAATGCAAATCCCACCAGGAGAAAATATGCATCATATTGACTTCCTTGCTCTTATACTATTGTGGGAAAGAACATATAAAAACCAAAATGGGTTGAAACATGTAAAATTCCTCTCATTGCCTAACGTATATGAGTGAAGGGTTTCCCTTGTCCCAAACCCAACATTTTCCCAATTTATTAAATCAATCTCTGTATCATGAGGATTAAAATAATTCTCCAAACTTATGTTGTATATAAATTTTATCACTTCAGATAAATTTAGAGACATCTTTGTCTCTAAATTTTAACATTGCAGATGGATTAAAGGGGTCTCTGAATCCATATACAATGCTAAAAGGGGTAATGGGTCTTTGAATCTATCTTCAGTGTTAAAATTTAGTGAAATGTAACACTTCAAAATAAAAATTACAAGTTTCCATTTCTGGAGTGACAATTAAAAGTGACTAGCATAAATGACTAAGTCATACGCTTGTTGTACTTGTTATTTGGTCATATTTTTATCCTTGGACTAGAGTAGTCATTTAGGATAATCATTTTTAATGTTGTCACTTATTATCTAGTCATGTATTTTAGTCCTAGACTAAATTTTTCATTTAAGTTAGTCATTTTTAGTTGGGTTGCTTATTATCTAGTCGTACATTTATCCCTAGACTAAATTTAGTCATTTTTAGTTGATTCACTTAAAATTTATCAAATTTAGTAATAATACACATGAAATAAATGTGGTGACTAACTTATTTAGTCGCATAGTCACTAATTTCTCATTTTGTATTAGTGCATCATTCAAAAATTCCCTGGGTAAACTTGTTTCTAGAAACGAGTATCTGAAATTACTTGATGATTATGCAAATGGTAATTCAAGTTTCACTGGTTTCACAGGAGCTCCAAATAGTCAAGATATTCTTGAAAAGTTATGAGATGATTTATTCGTATGTTATAAGATTAAATATATTTTGTTAGTAAAGACAACTTTTCAAAAGTATAACGAGTTGGATGAAGTATATTGAAATTTATTATATTTCACTTATCCAGCTATGAGAGAATTGGACAAACTTTTGAAATCCGTTCATAAGATATTTCAACTACAAAAACAACATCCATATAAACAAGTTATATCAAGGCACAAATCCAAGTCAGGTTCAAGTTGTGGGGGTGGAATCCAACAGTCAAAGGTTGTCCCAAGGTACCAGGTTAAAGAACTTCAGTGTAGTTCAAGTTTCATGTAAAGAATCAGGAAGTTATCTTTTATAGAAGTTTTTTTCATTAAGATTAGTAGAAATTGAGTTTTGTAGAGACTATATAAATATTGTAAATTTTGATATGGAAGGGGTTGATTCTTGGATCAAAAGTATTGATATTTTTTTGTAATAGCCCAATTTTCCAAAGTCAATCAAGGACTATTGGTTTCAGGGTATTAGAAGGGAAGAGTTTAATTACATTAAGTTAAGGATTTTATTCCTGAAAAAAACCATTTCTAAATAAATCCTTCACTTATATTCTTTGACACAATTATTTAGCTAGGAACTGTCAGCAAACGAAATCATTACCTTTGTCTCCTTCTGACTCACCTAGGTTTTGAAGTTCCTTTTATTACATGGGTTATGAGTTTCATCTCATCATTTTATTTTGTAGCCCTTATTAATGGATCAACATCTTCTCTCTTCCATGTGAAAAAGGCTCTCTGACAAGGATGTTTTTTCCCCATTACTTCTCCTACTATTGGATGAAGGACTAAGTAGGATGATAGGAAATGAAAATCCAAGGGGATATTTTAGAGGAATAACAGTGGATGCAAACTATCAATTACACACCTATTTTTTGTTAATAGTATTCTTGTCTTTTGTGATGGTTCATGTCCATACACATGTTTTCTACATTCCCCTTTGGTTTTGATTGGGAGAGCCATGGGTATGCAAATAAATATTTCTAAATGAACTCTCTTGATACAATTATTAGAATAGGTTGAAGTCCTTCATTTTAAAGTTTTTTTTCTTCCACCTTGATGAATTTTGATGAAGGTCTTAAGTACTCTGGATACCATTTAAAACCAAATTCAAACAAAAAATAACACGAGAATTGACTTGTTGCAAAATTGGAAAAAAGGTTGAAGGCTTGGAGTTTTAAATGGCTCTCCAGAGTAGAATGATTAGTTCTTATCAAGTCTATCCTTAAATCCATCCTTGTGTATTGGATGTCTCTCTCCTTGATTCTTAAAGGAATCTTAGAGAAGCTACACAAAGTGTGTCTTATGGTTCTTTGGCCAAACTATTCAGATCATTTTACCTCATGTGGGTAAATGTTAAGCCTTATATAAGCCCCATGTTAACCAAAAAACCCCTTATTGAGCCTTATTTATTGCGTAATTATATCTATGTTATTATTTTGTTATGTTGGCTAGAACCCCTCATTGTTCCATTTTATTATAATTGTATCCTTTGTCTCCTTTAGATATATTAAAAAGATTTAGTCTTAGGATCACAAAATATTGTATCGTTCATTGTATTTTTTATAAAATGAGGTTTCCCCCTAAAAGTGGACTGTAATTATTGGTTTCTTAGCATTTTTAAGCCTCAAGGATCATAACATTTGGTATCAGAGCTCTTGATCCTATGGTTTTGCTACTTCAAACATGCCATCGTGACATTTTCGCTAGGACTTTTTTCTAGGAGGCTTCAAAAGGTGAAACCTAGAGAATATTGAGAATAAATCCTAAGAAATATTTGGTTCACATTTTAGATATTGATTTTATATATTTATCATATATATGGTCCAAGAAAGTTAGGGTTTGTGAATTCTTCTAAATTCTATCTCAAACAAGTTTGTTTTGTATTTTTGATGTAAATTTTTTCTGTGAGGCTTCAAACTGTGAAGCTTGGACCATGTTGAGGAAATAATATGGTGAAAATATGGTCCAAGTTAGAGATCTTGGTTCACTGTATTTTTGGAGATATGCTCCATGGAAGTTAGGGTTTTTGTATGCTCTGAAATTCAATTCCAAACAAGTTAGTTTGGAATTTGTGCCATACCTTTTTTTTTACAAGGATTCATAAAGTGAAACTTGTACCATATTAATGAGAACTATTAGAATATTTAGTTCTATTTTTCAGAATTTGGTTTTCTATACTTTGGAAGTTATTCCCTATGGAATTTAAGGCTTGTGAATAGTTATGAAGTAAAATTTAAACACGTCAACTTGATATTTTTTTCTATATCTTCTTGTTTGGAAATTTCCAAACTTCAAAATCTTTAGGAATTTCAAGAGACATAGAAATACCTCAACTACAAGTTCCATAATTATATTTCAATAATTGGACACATGGTATGCTATAGAATGTTGCTTGTGTGAAGAGGCCAAAAAATCAACAAGTTTTGGGAAAGTTACTATAACTTTCAATTGCCACATCAAATTTAGTTCACGCCTATGGAATTGTAGAAACTACATATCAAAGTATCGTGGAACAATTTTTCAGATCCAGAAGCCCTCAAATACTAGATATATAAAAACAAAGCTTGAACCATTCTAATATCCCCCAAATTAAGGTATGTAACTTACTAGTGACCTAACTATTCATTACAAGATCCCCCTTTTTTGGTTCTAATAAAGAGGAGGGCTATTATTATTTTCCAACATGCCTTAAAGAAATCTACTACACATATTAAATGTATTGAAGGCCCACCCTTGACTAATGAAGAATGTTACGATTTATAATTTAGGATATCTTAATTAGAGAATAACATTAATCAAATGGATGACAATATGTTGAAAAAGGTGGATTTCTCATTTTCTCAAGAAAAACTTAAAAGATAAATGGAAAAGAAGATGAATGAAAATAAGGAAGGAATAGGAAAAAGATGAATGAAAATAAGGAAGGAATAGAAATGAAGATGAATAAAAATGAGGAAGAAATACAAAAATCCATGATTTGCCATGGAAAATCTTCTCTTGGAGAGGCTTCCTAAAATGGATGTCAAGATTCAAGTGAGCTGTAAACATAGTGAAAATCATGCTTTTGAGAATCAATCTCATATGTGGAGTATGCTATCACAATTGGAGAGCATAAATTAATTCAGAACCATAATAATGATTTTTTAATCTAAGATCCACATCATGAGGGCTTCAAGTTAGCACTAAGGAACTACTACAATGCAAGATTAATCTTGATATGGAAACCTATAATATATATTAATTTGATAATCTCATAATGTGAGTGGATAACACATGTAATTCATTAAAAAATCCATCCATCAAACCCAACTATTGTAAACAAGTGAGTTTGGAGAAAAAATATTTTTCCTCAATGTTTTAAAATCTCTTGAAAAATTATTGTTCAAATGTTTCCTAGTTTCTTTATTGAGCCTTTGAGTGCCACCACAAAAATCAATTACAAGTTGGGCCTTTTAAATGTAATGATGCAACATTTTTTTTCTTCCTTGTTGTACATTTTGAGTAACTCAAAATAATGCTCTAGTTTGTTTATCCATCTAGTGGATTATCTATCATCTTGCTCATCAAATATAGGTATATTAAACTCTAGTTTGTGAGTAATTTTATTGAAGGAATGTAGGTTAGATGAATTCTTGAGCCGTGAAAGGGTGGCATGTGAATTTAGGCTAGTCAACCCTTTGTTTTCTCCTTCCAGTTCTTCTAGACTAGCCTCAAGATTGTTAGTGTTGATGCTCCAATGTTTCAACTCTTATTCTATTAATGAAAGTCTACGGGGAAAATCATACATTTCCATACTTTTCAATAATATTTCCATAAAAAAATGTTGGATCAAGGTCTTGTAGTTCGCTAATGATCTCATCCATAGAAATTTTTAGTCCTTTAATGTCTACATCCCCAAGCTTGTTGGATATTTCATCAATAGAATCTTTTACGGATTTAAGTTCATTGTTGAAATACTTGTTAGGTCATGGTTATGTAGTACTCGGATTGCCAAAAAATCCAAACAATTTCTAATAATTCTTTGTTTATATCAACATCACAAAATATAGGGAAATGATAAGTGAGTGGGCATGTGTGGATGAGTGTATATGAAGAATGGTGGCGTGGACATGAAGAATATAGGGAATGGAAAATGCAGCTGTTATGAAACCAGCTCAAGAAAAGATAGAAAAGATAGATCAACGCCTTAGAATTCAGCCTCTTCGAGGGGGAAACCTCCTTTACATTACATAAATGAACAATTATTTGATGATACAAATGACAAAACCTCCTTTCTATATATAGGAGTCTAAGGAGTCACAATATAATCCAGCCGACCTAACAATAATAATATAAAGCCACAAAAATAACAAAAGAGGGATTCTATGGGGCACAGAAATAACAACATGGGGGTAATAGGGGCACAACAATATAAATAAGGGGTATAACTACAATAGTAATGGGGTAATCACTAATATTATAGGGACCCAACAACAACCATGTGGACATGGATGCATTAGATAAGAAGGGAAGAATGTTGATATAATGACAAAGAGGAATGAATTAGCAGAGAAGAGAGAGGTGGGTGTGACAAGGGCACACAAGAATGAATGGATTGAATACCAAGTTGTAGAAAATATGTGAAGCATTAATTCACGAACCTAGGGGTGGGGTTTGCAAACCCATATTGGGTTCTTGTCCCCATGAACTGAGTGCTGTAGCAGGTACTTCCCAGACGCACCCATACAAACCGAGTTCTTCCCATAAGAACCTGGTACTCAATACTTGCAACCTAGGTTCATTTGCTTAAATAGGTTCACCGAAACCTAAAAATTGGTGCGTGAACCTTGAAAATGTGTGCGTGATAGGTTCTTATGTGGTGCTAAGCAAGAAAAAAATTTCCCTATCTTAGTAAAAAATTTCAAATTTAAAGTTTTGAGGTCTTAGAGTTCCATCATTTCGAGAGAAGTACATGTTTTTAAATTTTTTTTTCCATGATTACTATCAAAATTCCCAACTTAGTAAAATATTTCAAATCTAAAGTTGTGAGGTCTTAAAGTCCCATCATTTCAGAAGTATAGGTTTTTAAAATCTCTTTTCCATGAATTGGTGTTGAAAATGCAACAAGAAAATCTCAGTTTGACTTTTCCTTGGTTAAACTAGAGAAAATTTGAATTCCCATATTAGCAAAAATCTTGGATGTAGATAACTGAGGTGACATACAACTTGTCACTCAGTTAACTTAGTTAATTCGAGTTGGCGGGCTTGAATTTAGTTAAACATGAGTGATTGCTAATTTGTAGCAATCTAATTCAGTTATATTAAGTTGTGTTCAGCTAAACTAGTTCCATTTGTTGGAGGAACTAGTGGAAGGTCAGTTGTGTAGTGTGAATTCAGTCTAACTCAGTGATCATCCAGTTAACTTATCAATCGTCCCAAATTAGCTAATGCATGCAGAGAATTCGAGTTAACCAGTTGAGGTGGATATTTCAAGGCAGTGTAACATAATTTGTAGACTATTCTGGAGTGTACAGGTGTTACATGCAACCTGATGATCAACTTGAGGAATTGCGCAATCCATTTTGGAGAAATTCCTAAATAATAGGGGCCTAATTTCTGAAGGAATTGTGCAAGGAAATAGGGGCTCAATCAGAGGCACAAATTGACTAAGTCTAGGTCAGAGATTCTCTGGCAGAAGAGAGATAGGTTATTCACTTGCAGGGTGTGCTCAGTTGAGAAAATCAATTATAATACATATCTATTCATCAGATTAATGCAAGTAGGCATTAAGGATTTTAGCGGATTACTTTCCCCGAGAAAAATACTGTGTGCATGTGTGTTATTTCTCATTGCATGTTTTTATTGATGTTCTAAATTGTGAATTACTTTCCGCAAAGCAATAGAGTAGGTTTATTTCTTGTGATTTTGATTATAACTTCATGAGAAATTACAAATCTACATCATAATTTCTACATGGTATCAGAGCAGGATTCACATTAGAGCAGGAATTTCGAAGTTGTTTCTTAGGATGTTCGAATTGAAATTCAGTGTAGCAGGATCTCTTTAGAGTTGGGAAGATGAGCTTCAATGGTTTGAGGCTAGAGTATGCCCTAAGAGGCAACTCTAATTTCATCACAGGAAGGATCACATGGAAGCGGTATTGGATGAAAATGGATTGCTAGAATACATCAATACAAATGTTGCAAGACCAGCGGAAGATGATGCCCATAACCTAGCCCAATGGAAGAAATATGTAGCCGAGGTGAGGAGAATAATATTGGAGGGAGTACGGGACCACATTTTCACCAATCTCTATGGGAAAGAAACTCCTTATGCAATGTGGCAGGCATTAACAGATCTTTTTAAGAATAGAAGTGACCATAGGAAATTGGTGCTCAAGAATAAACTTTGAAATATCAAGATGCAGAAGAATGTTACTATTCAACCATATCTAATCAAGTTCACACAAGTTCGTGATGAGATTGCAGGAGTTGGTGTTACTATTTCAGATGATGATTTGGTAAGCCTATCCCTTCTAGGCCTTCCCAAGAGGTGGCATAGCTAACAAGATTCGGTGAATGGGAGGGAGAAACTACCGAATTGGGAACACTTATGCTCTGATTTGGTACAGGAGCAAATAAGGCGGAATACCAGAGATGGGACTTCATCCAAGGGAAAGGATAAAGAAAACTTTGCATTGGTTGGAATTTACAAGGAAAATTTTAAGGGGTAATATTCACAGGTGACCTAATTTTCCATGCTTTTTCCAAAAAATAATTACCAATTTTCATTATTTCTAAAAATTATTCACCCAAATTTTACAGTATAAAATTGTTTTACCTTAAAGATCGCCAAAATTATACAGAGACTATATATGCGATCATTACAAATTTGAACATATTTACACCAAATATTTTATAGCTTGTATATTAGGGACTAGTAAGATTCGCCAAGGTTTCTAAAGTTTAAGATATATTTTCATCCTTAAAATTTTCCCTAGTTGGAAAGGGAAAGAAGGGAAAAGGGAAGAAATCTCAAACCAAACCAGATTTCAGCCAAGGGGCAAGAAGAAATATTTGTCCAAAATTAAATCCTTCCATTTTCATGAATTCAGGGACTATGCCACGAAGTTTCCACATAAAAATGCAAGCAAGAAGACCTCAGGAAGAGCAACAAGTGAAGCCTTAGCTTCACAGTTCAAGCTTGAATTTATGCTTATCGTATGCATGGTAAGCACAATGATGGGGAGTGTGTGGTACTTGGACTCTAGTGCCTCATTCCACATGGAAAGGTGTAGATATTTTTTCAGTGACCCATAATAGAAATATCTCTAGATGCACATCGATATGGGGGACATTGGAAGGTACACTACGACCGAGATTTGTAAAGTCACCTTTTAGAGGGAGTCAAGGTCCCCTCTCAAACTCAAAGATGTCATGTTCATTCTGTGCCTAAAGAAAAATCTCATCTCTATTGCAGTTTTGGAAGACTGTGGTTATGATGTGATCTTTAGCAAAGGAAAAGCATTCCTGAGACACATAGCCATGGGATAGGTGAAGTAGATCAAGGTTCGTGTGAAGAACCTATAGAAGCTAGATGTGTAAGACTGTGTTGCATTAAGCACTCAGGCAGAGAAAGTGTAGGGGTGCGATGTCGGTGAACTTTGGTACATAAGACTTGTCCATTTTCCCCATGGTTCCTTGAAGATTATGCAACAAATAACCACTTGCCTCCTCAAAAGAGCACTTGGGAAGCATGATATATGCAAAGGATGTACCTTGGGTAACTACTCAAAATCCACATTCCATGATCAAGATAGAAAAGCATAGGCAATCTTGGAAAAGATCCACTTTGATGTTTGTTGACCTTTCTCAACAACCTCCACCGCTGGACATAAGTACTATGTTATATTGGTTGATGATTTCTCAAGGAAGTGTTGGGTATTCTTCATGTAGAAGAAAGATGAGGCATTCTCCAAGTTCGTAGAATTCAAGGCACTGGTTGAGAAATAAACTAACAAGAAGGTGAAGGCTATCAAAAGCGATAATGGAGGTTAGTATGTGTCGAATGAATTTAAATTTTCTATGCAAAAGAAGGCATTCAACGAGAGTTGAAAACGCCCCAAAACCCACAGTAGAATGGTGTGTTTAAGAGAAGAATTGTAGAATTATGGGAGAAACAATGGCTATGTTGCATGACCAAGGCCTGCCTCTACATTTGTTGGATGAGGCATCAAACACGTCAGTCTATTTGAAGAATTAGAGTCCTCATCGGATTTTCAGCATGATTACACGAGAGGAGGATTTCTCAGGGAGAAAGTTGGATGTGTCGCACTTCAGGATTTTTGGAGCCTCTTTTTACTGCCATGTCTCCAAAGAATTAAGGAAGAAGCTTAAGCTGACAATAGAGTTAGGAGTATTTGTGGGTTACACAGAAACTCCTCACAACTATCATGTGTACTTTCCATCCCTCAGAATGAAAATTGTGTGAAGGGATGTAAAGTTTGTTTAGGAGAAAGTGATGTGGTGCTCTCTTGAGAGTTAGCTTCGTATCACACCAGAAGAGGAGATTTTAGCTCCAAAGTAGGAACATCATGAAGTTTTAAAGAAGCCATAAATGGAGGAGTAGAGAGTGGAGAAAACCAATCAAACAGAAACACCTATAGAAGGCAGGAAAAGAACCTGAGAAGTTGAAAGATTTGTGCAGGATGCAAGGGAGAATGTGGGTTCTCCTTCAAATCAACGCAGGCAGAGAAGGTCACCTAATTGGTACACTGGCTACATGGCTCTAATGATTGAGCTTGTAGAAATTGAGCCATCCTCTTTCAAGGAAACAATAGAGAAAACTATATGGGTTAACACAATGGTGGAGGAATATTAATTCATTGTAAAGAACAATGTTTGGGAAGTGGTCCCAAGACTATTAGATCAATTAGTTGTGGGTTCAAGATGGATCTTCAAGGTTCAACATGCAGAAGACGGAAGCATAGAGAAGTATAAGGCTAGATTTGTGGCCAAGGGGTACTCTCAAGTTGATGGAATTGAATATGAGGAGACATTTCCTCATGTAGCAAGGTACTCATCCATTAGATCAATCTGTGCACTCGCTGCACAGATGGGGTGGAAGACCCACAAAATGGATGTAAAAATAACATTCCTCAATGGGGTTATTGAGGAGGAGGTGTACATCGAGCAACCAGAAGGCTTTGAGACATTTGATCATGAGTTTCACATGTGTAGACTCAAGTGAGGGTTGTACGGTCTCAAACAAGCACCCATGCTTGTTACACCAGGATCGCCATCTATCTCACCGGTTTGGTATTCACCAAAAGTGAAGTGGATGCAAACCTCTATCACATCTTTGTAGAAGGTAAATTGTTGATAAATGTCTTATATGTTGATGGTTTGATTTTAATTGGTGATGAGTAGTTGATCATATCTTGCAAGGAGGACCTTACAAGGGAATTTGAAATAAAGGGCACAAGTATCATGCACTACTTCCTAGGGTTGGAAGTATGGAACGGCGATGGGGAAATGTTTGTCTCTCAAGGAAAGTATGAAAATGAGATACTGCAAAGATTGTGCATGGATAGTTGTAAACCCATGGAGACTCCTCTAGTGACCAACTGGAGGAAGGAGGATGCCACTTCAGGTGAAGAAGTGGATGCCACCATTTATCGAAAGCTAGTGGGATCACTAATGTATCTTGTGAACACACGACCAAATGTGTGTTATGCAGTAAACCAGCTGAGTCAAGCTATGGTTAGTCCAACCAAATTATTTTTGAACACATCTAAGCATGTTTTACGGTACCTCGGAGGCACTACCCAGTTTTGACTATGGAACAAATGGACAGAGGGAGTGAAGTTGTTTGGCTTCATAGATGTAGATTGGGTGGGGATTCCATTAGACTAAAAGAGTACACCAGGTTGAATTTTCAGTGTTGGGTCTGCAGTTGTTTCCTGGTACAACAGGAAGAAAATACCTGTGGCGCGCATCTTAGTAGAAGAAGAATACATGGCTGCAAGTCAAGCAACATGTGAGGTGATCTGGATGAGGAAGATACTTGTGGGATTATTTGGTCAGATGATGGATCCAATTGTGATCTACTATAATAATCAGAGTTGCATCAAGCTCTCTGAAAATCATGTATTTCACGATTAATCCAAGCATATAGATATATGATATGACCATTTATAGGACTGTGGT